>CM060681.1:36629709-37265863 GCA_030686995.1 Artemisia argyi
TGGTCTTGACGCCGTCAGACCCTATTTCCTATATATATTTTTCTAATTTTCACACAAAAAGAGGGAAGTTTTGGAGAAACCCTAAGTACGAACTTCGTGCGAACTTTACAGGTTTTTCAAGGGTTCTAAGCCCTTGATACCTTTCATGTGTAATTGAGATAAGTATTCTTTTAATTCAATCAATATGTCTATGTGTTGGTTGTCTATATCTTGCTCTTGTCTTAATTCCGTCATGCTAGGCTAGATCTATCTTGTGTTTGCTTGGATCTAATGAAACCTAGATGTTAATTATGTGTTGATTACTTGTATTGTGACCAAGAAACACGTTCGGGAGGTCGCGGTTGATCGAAATACATCATGTTTCAAGAGAGAGAAAGTAGAGAGAGAAAGGTGGAGAAAAGGGCTTATATTAACAAAGAATAAATGAAACAATACACACACTTTCCCACACCCCTCATGGAGCGTCATGAGGGGTATTTATAGGCTCATTACATCACATGTTTGCTTATATTACAATAATAGTCCCTAAAGTACTATTTGTATGATATCTAGTCCATTTCTTTATGTGTGACGTTATCTTTTATAAAATAGCAAGGCTAACAACTTGTTTATAATTGTATTGGATGAATGAATTTGATGTTAGGCTTAAGAAAACTGGCAGATCTCCAAATAGTAACATGCTTGAACGTCTTAAGAAACATGAACCGATGTGCACTAGGTCTTTATTGGTTGTATTTATTTCATGAGCCACTATTTATAATCCCTATGGTTGTACTGGGCATGGTATAGGAGGAGGTAAGAGCTCATAGAATTGGGGAGTTAAGTGCGCCACCCCATGAATGATATTAAGGAATACAATCCGTCATCCATGCAACTATAACAAGTAATTAATGTGTAAAAGATGTCTAGGGAGTAGTGAAATCTAAGTAAACACATTTTCTCCACTTATTGCTCACAACCTTAGTATAATTTAGTTTATTTTCATTTCTAGTATTTTATTTTGATTGCATCTTTAGTATTGGGTTAGTTGACTAGCAACTAATTCCGCCCAAATCCTTCAAACCCGAGATTTTTACTTGCTTTCTAAAAAATATAAAAATACAAAAATAATCATCCTTCACCTTTAGAACTAGTATTTAGGTTTTCTAATCCTAGCGACACTATTCCTAGCTGAACGATCAATCCCCCGGTACTTGTCACTATACTATACTACAACGATCAGGTACACTGCCTGGTGGGGGTTGTAAGCTTCTCAAGATCCCTTGAGAGGTAAAGCCTGGTGCGATTCCCACGTATCAAGTTTTTGGCGCCGTTGCCGGGGAATAGTTATTGTCTAGGTTAGAATTTCTTTCTATTTGCCGGGGAATAGTTATTAGGTCTATTTACTAGATTCCTTTCTAGTGAGATTTTATTTTTATTTTTAGGTTTTCTTTAGTCTATCTTATTTCTTTGTGTCTTTGTTCGTAACTCTTCACCACCCGACATCATGGACAACGGGAACATCTTTGAACCCGTCATCCCACCACAACAAAACCCACCATTAGAACCCCTTAAGCCCCGAACCTTAGGAGAGTATTCCCGACCTAGCCACCAAGGCTACCGAAACACCATTGAGCTCACCGGAGCCAATGTGACCCCCTTGCGATCCGACACCATCCGGTTGGTGCAAAGCGGATGTGCATTCCATGGACTTCGTTCCGAAGATCCAAACCAACATCTTAAGGACTTCCTAAAAATTGTAGATTCCATAGACTTAGGTGTTGAAACTAGAGAGACAACCCGATTACGCCTATTCCAATTCTCTCTACGAGATCAAGCTAGTCAATGGCTTGAGCGTTTACCCGCGGGATCCATCACCACATGGGATGATCTCACCACTCGTTTCCTTGCTCAATTTTTCCCACCGGGGAGAACTACTAAGCTTAGAAATGACATCTTGATGTTCCAACAACGTCAAAATAAATCTCTTTATGAAACATGGACTCGTTTCAAGGACTTACTCCAAAAAGTCCCTCATCATGGCATAGATCTTTGGCTCCAAGTCCAAATTTTTTATGACCATATCGACATCTCCACGAGGCGAGCCATTGACCAATCGGCCGGTGGTAAGCTACATGATCTTAGTGCGGAACAATCATGGGAACTCATAGAAGATCTTGCTCTCTATGACAACGAAAGTTGGAATGATCCCCGTGACTTGAACAAAACGGTCAAGGCAATATCTTTGCCTTCGAACAATTCTAGCACTCCCGACCGTAGGATCATGGAACTTGAGGACCAAGTCAAGTTTCTCATGAAATCTTACGAAGCTCCTAAACCTTCAAGCCAAGTGAACAAAATCACTTCTTCATGCGAATTATGTAGTGGTCCCCACGACACTCGTGATTGTGTGGAACTCCCCGGAACAGCTTTTGCGGACTACGCATCCACGCGTACCGACGAAGCGGGAGATAAGTGGTACACTTTCAAGCCCGAGCCAAACACTTACGGTGATTCATACAACCCCTCTTGGAAAAATCACCCAAACCTTAGGTGGAAACAAAATCAACCCAATTCTTCCAATCCGCCTAATCGTTACCAACCAAACGGTCCACCATCCAACCGTACTTTCAACAACAATCCTTCTAACAACTATGGTAGTACCAACAATCTTGAAGGATTGATGTCAAAATTCATGGAATCTCAAGAAGCTCGCATATCTAAGTTTGAAGCCGATTTCAAACAAAAGCAAAGCGAGATGACCACCAAAATTGACGCATTGTTGAAAGTTCTCAATGACCGAGAAATGGGAGCACTCCCAAGCGACACGGTCAAGAATCCGAAACTAAACGTTAATTCCATATCTTCAGTTTCATCACCCACTTCGTGTCCACAATACTACTCGGTTAAATCAACGAGCACGTGTTTCAAACAAAACCAAATTCTTCAAAAGGACCAATCAAATAAAACACCCGATATAGAACCGGTCAAAAGTATAGTTGAAACACCTCCTACGCAAGACCTTGACGATGAATTCAAAGAACTTCACCTTGAACGCCCCGTCATTGATGTCTTAGCCCGTGCTCCTTACTATAGTGCCCTCCTAGAAAAATATGAGAAATTTAAACTAGGTAAAAATGGGACCGCCTTCGTTCAAAACAAGTTGCCTAAAAAGCTTGATGATCCGGGTATATTTGTTTTGCCTTGTAAGATAGGAAGATCCGAAGCTTTCGATACACTAGCCGATTTAGGGTCAAGCCTCAACTTGATTCCCTTATCCTTATTCACCGCTCTTAAGCTAGGGAAGTTAGAGGAAACGGAGGTATTGATAGGGCTAGCGGATGGGAGTATTGCCCACCCGGTTGGAATGATTAAGGATGTAGTTGTTCACGTAGGAAAGTTAACTATATTAGCGGATTTTCACGTCCTAGACATGGTTAGTGACACTACATGCCCATTATTGGTAGGAAGAGGATTTTTAGCAACCGCTAGCGCCATGATAGATTGTAAGGAGTCTAAGATAGCGGTAGGTGAAGGCGATACTTGGTCGGTGTACGATGTAAAGAAGCATAGTTATGATTGTGATGATGAACTGACACCGCAATGGGTAGAGATGAATAGGGGACCATCTAGATATGGACCTTAGATAGAAAGGAACTTCATAGGACCTCAATGCCCATTTTATCGAGAGAAAGATTTCGTTGAAAAGACACATTCAGTAGAACAACTCATAGCTAGAGATGAAGAGCTAGATCCCTTTGAGGACCTATTAGTCTTTAGGGAGATGATTGAGTTCTTGAGTGTAATGCCTATTAATATAGAGATGAATAAGTGGAAAAAAGAGGGAGACAAGTGTAAATGGAGGTGGGACAAGCCACCTAAAGAAGGTGACGGATCATGGCATATGAGGATGACTTTGTCTGATCCGGATGGAGAAAAGTTTGAAAGGTCATACCATACTAAGGAAACTGATAGGAAGTTGAAACCTAAGTTTGATCCCAAAGATGTCCTCAATGAGGAACTCACCCGGATCACGTAGTAACCCATGACCTTGAGTCTAGCTACAAGACTCGTAAATAAAGAAAAGCGCTTCTTGGGAGGCAACCCATGTTTTGTGTGTTTTTATTTGTTTGTTTGTTTGTTTGTTATTTGCTTCCGTATGCATGCTTTATTTTTATTGTTGGTAGATCATGTTTCTAAACTAAATAGTGGAAATACTTTACTTTGTTGTTTTGGCCTAGTCTTAACTCCACCTAAAAGTATTTTTGTAAAAGATAAGTGTAAGGGGAAACCCCAAATATGTTTTTAAGAAACAAACCGATCATGATTCTCCACAATATTAAATGAACATGTATATTCGTATTTATTAGAGTCAAATGCTTGTATTGAGTCATAATGAAGTTTTGCAGGATTTTCCAGGAAGTAGGACCAAGTTTTTCCAGAAACTTAACATAAGAATTTCTGCAGGTCAATTCTGACGGCGTCAAGAGTTAACTCTTGACGGCGTCAAGTGTAAAAATCTGGAAATTTTACCGGTTTTGTTTTTCTAACGGAGTCTTATGGTTTTTGTGAATTATTAAGTTTTATAATCTCCAGGAAATCTGCAAACTTCATTCCACAAGCATTATATCTTATCTTGTTTTCTAGGATTTAGTAACTTATATTGGATGCCGCCGATTTTACACGAGGTTGTTTTGTCTATTTTCTCAGGTTTTACAGGTTATGTATGACAAGAAGATGATTTATATTCTGGAAGGGAAGCTTTGATTGTTCATTTTCTTGGAGGAAGATTTAACCTGGTCACCTTATTATCCATACCGAGCGAATCAGGGGAGTATTTGATTTCATTCTTTTTACTTTTTTCTCTTTTACATTCTTTACTTGAACATTGGGGACAATGTTCATCTTAAGTGTAAGGGGAGGGTAAAAAGATGATACCTTACATATGCACTTTCGCTTGAGTTTGTTTTGTTTAATGGTAGATGTGTAATAAAACTATGAGAAATACTTGTTAGTGCAATTTTAGCGCCAAATTTAAAATTTTTTACAACATTTAGGAGTGAAACTTTAGCCATAGCAAGCGTTTCATGGATAGGAGATTTTGTATGACTAGCACACAACCGTATATTCAGAAAAATTTTCCACCCAAATATGTGAGGTTCGCCTTTAGATTTGATAGGAAAAGCATTTATTATTAGTGCTTATGAGTGTACCGGTAGCATTTAGATTCTAGAACTTGCGTTAGTGATGCATCCCGAGATCGCTAGTGAGACTACATTCGTGTGGTAGGATTTACTACATGATAAGAGGCATTAGGATCACCCTTGTGTTAAACCCGTATTAGAATTAATTGACCATTTAAGTCATATTACTTGGCTAGTTAAGTCAACTAATTTCTCCCACACCCTTAGCGTTGTACTCATTTCTAGTACACGAAACCCCTAGTACACCCCTCCGAGCCTATCTTTTCGTTTCTAACTTTAAGCATTTTACTTAAAAGAAGAATTTGTTACACTCCACTTAAATGTACACCCAAATCGCCTTAGTCTTCCGTGTATGCGCTCATTTTTAGTGCATTATTGTTATTTGTTAAACCCTAAGTTAACTATCTAATTGATTACATGGTTGCTAAGTCAAGTCATATCGTTGTACATATTGTTTTGGGACGATTGAGACTCATGGGTAAAGTACTTATTTATGGAGTAATGGGGAAGAACATCATATTACCCCCATATGTGCGTTAATCTTAAAAAGTGCTCCAAGTGTTTTGATTATCTTAATTCGAGTCAATAGATTAGTTTATTGTAAAGTATGTAAAGATTCAAGTGTAAGGGGAATTTTCAACCCCTATGATGTATTATTTTAGATGGTAGGGTAAATGTGTATGCAAAAAAAAAAAAAAAAAAAAAAAAAAAAAAAATCGAAAAAAAAAAAATAAAATAAAAAGAAATAAATAAATAGAAAAAGAAAAAGAGAAAAAACATACGGACTACCATTCCTTTTCATTTTATGTTCATTTTATATTTTTGTTATTTTTCATTTATTAGCTTAAGTCGAGTCTAGTCTTGGCTTAGCAACGCCATATTGTACATGTAATTAACCAAGATTGTTAACTCGCCACCAGTAAAAACTTCCTTTATCCAACAAAACCGTGTATTTCATATCCCTACACCTAACGTTACAACCCTTTAAAAGACCTCTTTGATAGTTTATCCTAGGTGCTTACGCCATGTGGTGGAGGTTTGATCCTTTCTCAAGCCTATGGTAATCAATTTTGCTATAACAGGTAGTGAGAGATATCTTCCGTTTCCATATTGTAATTTATACTTTATTACACCCGAGAGATGTGAGTATCTAAACACTATGTGTGAGGTGCTTGTGTATGACCTCCGTGCTTGTCTATTGGTCTTTAGTGGAACGATTATTTGTTGTAATTACTTTTATATTAGTGTTAAATGACCCCTAACTTGTATTTTGAGTAGAATAAAAGCGCAATTGCTTGAGGACAAGCAAATTTCAAGTGTAAGGGTATATGATGAGGCGAAAAATGAACAACTTTTAGGGGGTCATTTAAGCCCGGAATTGACTTTATTTGATCAAATATTGCCCTAAATCGTTCCTTTTGTGATTTTAGGTACTTTGGGAGTGAAATCTAGAAAAGGAAGCAATTCGGACGTTTTTGGAGCATAAAAGTGAAGAAAACGCCAAAGTCTTAATTTTCCTTGCTGGGAACAGTAGGTGACGGCGTCAAGAAGGAATCCTTGATGGCGTCAAGAGCAAATTTCCATGACGATCCAGTACAGATTTGACGGCGTCACGAAGTAGGGCGTCAAGAGTAAAATTCATGACGGCCTGGAAATGCACAATACATGACGGTGTCAAAAGTAGATCAAGGCAGTCCGAGAAGAGTTTTGGCGGCGAGGTGACGGCGTCACAAGATTGGTCTTGACGCCGTCAAACCCTATTTCCTATATATATTTTTCTAATTTTCACACAAAAAGAGGGAAGTTTTGGAGAAACCCTAAGTACGAACTTGGTGCGAACTTTACAGGTTTTTCAAGGGTTCTAAGCCCTTGATAACTTTCATGTGTAATTGAGATAAGTATTCTTTTAATTCAATCAATATGTCTATGTGTTGGTTGTCTATATCTTGCTCTTGTCTTAATTCCATCATGCTAGGCTAGATCTATCTTGTGTTTGCTTGGATCTAATGAAACCTAAATGTTAATTATGTGTTGATTACTTGTTTATAATTGTATTGGATGAATGAATTTGATGTTAGGCTTAAGAAAACTGGCAGATCTCCAAATGGTAACATGCTTGAACGTCTTAAGAAACATGAACCGATGTGCCCTAGGTCTTTATTGGTTGTATTTAATGCATGAGCCACTGTATATAATCCCTATGGTTGTGCTGGGCATGGTATAGGAGGAGATAAAAGCTCATAGAATTGGGGAGTTAAGTGCGCCACCGCATGAATGATATTAATGAATACAATCCGTCATCCATGCAACTATAACAAGTAATTAACGTGTAAAAGATGTCTAGGGAGTAGTGAAATCTAAGTAAACACATTTTCTCCACTTATTGCTCACAACCTTAGTATAATTTAGTTTATTTTCATTTCTAGTATTTTATTTTGATTGCATCTTTAGTATTGGGTTAGTTGACTAGCAACTAATTCCGCCCAAATCCTTCAAACCCGAGATTTTTACTTGCTTTCTAAAAAATATAAAAATACAAAAATAATCATCCTTCACCTTTAGAACTAGTATTTAGGTTTTCTAATCCTAGCGACACTATTCCTAGTTGAACGATCAATTCCCCGGTACTTGTCACTATATTATACTACAACGATCAGGTACACTGCCTGGTGGGGGTTGTAAGCTTCTCAAGATCCCTTGAGAGGTAAAGCCTGGTGTGATTCCCACGTATCAGTTTCCATAAGATAAAGACTTTTCATTCGTGGGTGGATCACTAAGCCCGGTATTGAGATAAGAATTGAGTGATGGATCATCATCATTCAATAAGCTTTCAAGGAAAAGAATATCCCCCTCAGAATCAAGATAGTTATCATCAACTTCATACGAAGTTGAACTATCTAGGGCAAGGAATGCTTCGACTTCTTCCATATCATCTTTGAAATCAAAGAGATCATCATTACATCCCGATGGAAGTGGATTGGTGTGAGTGAGTTCATCGGCGAACTCCTCGAGAAGAAAGTCGACATTAGAGTGGGGATGGGATGCATCAACATACTCAATGTCTCCATAAGATAAACAATCGTCACTGGAATCAGAGACAATCTCAATTTGATCATTTGGATTATTAGGGGGTGAAGGAATATCACACACTTGATCAAATGTCCCCTGTGACTCTCTCGGGATTAGGACAAGGATCTCAACACTAGAATTTATTAATTCGTCTGATTCCTTATTAGGAATAGTGCTAATTAAGATGCTCATCCCCCATGTTCAGAGAGTGAGTGTGAACTTCGGGTGTGATAACAACAGACTGAGGGAGATGAGAGGAGCTAGCATTCATGGATTGTACAAGTTCCATTTGATCTTCTGCTAGTAATATCTCCGTCTCATTATTTTCTCCCTGATTTTCAATGGGAGGAATCACAAATGATGAATCTGAAGAACCCTTATAAAATTGAAGGATATCAAGGGTGTCCTCATTATCACTATCATCATCACAGTCTAGAAGAGCAGCTTGACGAAATTTGGCACGTGTTATAGCTGCTTGTTCTAAGACTAGCAATTCTTCCATGCTCAATTCGTTTCTAGCCTCTCGTTCTTCAGCAAGTAATTCTGCCATAGATTTCTCACGAGAGTCTCGAAACGGTGTAGTAACCAACTCCTCCTTAAGTTCTTTCAGTATATCAAGAGCCTTTAGTAAAAGGTCTTGCTCAGTATCATGAGGAGTTGTGTGAATCATTTGGTACTGTGGAGGTGGGTCTGAAAACGAAGAGTCGTAATTGTTACAAGGAAATGGATTCCTTGTTTGACAATCCGAGCTAGAGTGTGGACCTCCACAGTAATCACAACAGTGAAACTGATGTGGCTGTGGGTTGTATGTGCTAGAGTTATAATTGTTATCAGGAGACTGCTCATAGACAAGCGTGTTTCCCGATTGCCAATTGGAACTGTAATGTGAACCACCACGATACTCACAACAGTAAAACTGCTGAGTCTCATGGTGTGCTAACTGATGGAATGAATCAGTCGTGTCATGGTGGGAATAGGGATTCTGGTTATAGACAGACCCGTTTCCTGACTCTACCATGCCACAACTGGGGCAATTGCCACCATTATGAGGATTACCACACCATTGGCAAATCAGAAAGTGTGGATGAGACATAGAAAGAATCAAATGTGTATAGAGGGGTAGGGATGAAGAATCAAAGATGTGAGAGGGTAAAGGAGAATGTTTTTGGATTTTTTGGAAATCATTTTGTACAAATGAGAAAGAAAATGTTTTTGTGTTTTTTTTTGTGTTTGTTGAAAACTGAGTTTAAAATGCTTTCGTGAACGGTTTTGTTTTTATATGAAAATAAGAAGATACTATGAACAAGGATGGGAAATTTACAAAGGATGTATATCTCGATTCACTAATACGCAAAACCGTTTAGAATAGCGCACACACCTCCCCGGCAGTGGCGCCAAAATTTGATTGGTCCCAAACGGTCAACCTAAACTGACCAGGTGAATGGTCAACTAGGTCAAACATATCAGACCAAATCTCCGTGGAATATAGTGGTTTCTCCGGGTCGTTATGTCCCGACGAGGTGTGATGGTTATTAAACGGGTTTGTGATCGGGTGAATCTGGACGGGAAAGGGTTTGAGGTTGGTTAAACTAAGGAATCTAAAATGAAATAGCTTAAAAAAGCTATATGAATAAGACTGGAAGCTAGGAAAAACCAGAAACTTTTAAAACTTAAAAACGTGTACGTTCAATTTAAATTTACGCGAACGTACGGGATAAAAAGTGAAAACTGAAATCTGAAAACCCACAGGGGGTGAAAACGACTTTTTTACAAACTAAAGGACAAAAGAAAATTTTTAGAAAAAGAAAATTAATTTTTACACTAATTAATTATTTAATATTAATTAAACACTATTTAATACTTATTATTAATATTTAAAACACTTAAATACAATATAATATTAATTAAATACTAGAAAAATGAAAATAAAATTTCTAAAATTATAAAATAAATAAAAACTAATTTTAAAATTAAAAATAAGTATTTTTGTCTTTTTGTGATTTTTATATTAATTAATTACTAATTATATATTAATTACCTAATTAAAATATTTTAAATTAAGAAAAATATAAAATGAACAGTAAAAATTATAAGAAAATTCCTAAAATTATTTTACATTATATAAAAGCTAGGAAAAATATAAAAACTAGGTCTTACATAATAAAAACTAATTATGCTATTTAAAACTTAATTATTAATTAATTATTAATAAAACTAATATTAAATCTAATAAATACTAAATGACAAAATAAAAATCTGAGAAAATTATTAAAAATATTTTAATATAAAATGAATTTAAGAAAAATATAAAAAAGCTAAGTGCTTAACAAAAATTTAAAAATGAAAATTAAAATTTAAATTACATTAAATAGAAACTATCACTTAAAAATTAAATTGACTTTTCTGGATTTTTCTTTTGGAAACTTGTTTTACACATAAAAATGGAAAACTTTTGTAAAAAAAAACTTTTTATAACTTAAAAATAAGCTGTTTGAGGGCTTATTAGTGTGACAGTTGACTATAGTTGACCAAGAAGGAAAATAAGCTCAAACCAGCTTGTGTGGGGTCCACTATGGTGAATTCTTGTTTACTTGAGTTACTTGGTCATGTTTAAGCAGGATTTGAACAAATAAGCTCACAGGATAAGCTTATAAGCCAAAATAAGCACATCCACAAACCAAATGCAACTCAAAAAAGGGACAAAGTTTAGGGCCAAATTCAAGTGGGACCCAGGGGGTTTGAGGTCAACCATTGGTCAAAGGAGGAAGAGGGACAGGAGGGGAGTTGAAAAGAACCAAAATTAAGGTATGGGACCCACTGAGGTGGGCTGCAGCCACCACCAAAGTGGTGGTGTTGGTATGGTGCTGCTGGTGCAGGGGAGCTATCTCCCCCTGTAAGTGAGTTTGAGGCTAAGTGGGGCCCAAGAGAAAATTAGCAAAAATCAAAAGAACATGGAATTCAATAGATGAGCTGATGGACTACAATTAGGAACAAATTTCAAGCCAAGAAAGCAAACACATAATTCAAATAAATTCCTTGAACTTTTGTAAAAATCTGAAATGTAAACTTTTGACTTTTTGATTAAACTTGGTTATTTGACTTTGGTGAAGTTTAATCCTATCCTACTGATTGATTAAGCTATAATAAGCTATAAGAGACCTAAATTATGATAAATTATCTAACTATGCATTGAAAATGAGATTTGTGGGTCTAAAATCCTTGACAGTTAAATGTCAAGGGGTTTTGAAATGGATTTTGACTTTTGGTTGTTAAAGGAGCAAGTTTCTTGGTTTACTCAGCTCAGTTTTGACCTAATGAGTCTAGATGTGCAAAGAAACAAGCCAATTTACCAATGGGACAGTTGAAACTAAGCATAACCAAACACCCCTATAAAATCTGTTTTGAAAGTTTTGTGAAGCAAATCAATGATTTAACCAATTAAACTGAAAAGTAAACTTAATCTAAGCTAAAATAAACACAAATGAATATAAACAAGCAACAATGAACACCAGAAACTAAAGAACACAGATTAAGGTTATGGAAGTATGATCCTACAAGCAGTCAAGGCGCGCACAACACCAATCAGAACCAAAGCTATAATCCTATGCTCACCATGAGCTCTAGACCATGCCATCCATCATTCTCTTCTGCAACACACTGGAAACCACCATTTTCTATTTTTGTTTGTTTTATTTTATTTTATTTTATTTTTCTTGTATTTTCTTATATTTTTGCTTTTCTTCCCTAGAATAGTTTCTAAATGTGTAAGGCTTAAGAGACCTTATAACTTAGCTTGATTGAGCTTAAACAAACAGAAAATAACACCACTCAACAATTTTAGAGGAATTTTTCAAATTCCCATAAAAATGCCAAATTTGAATTTAGTAACAAGACTTGAAAAATAACTTGAAATAAGAGTTTCAATATATTAAAAGAACTGAGTACAAGCTTGAAAAACAAAGAAACACACTTGGAATTTAAATTATATTAAAAACAACATGTAAAAACTACTTTACAATACTCCTACTCTAATAATTTTCTTCCTTGCTTCTTTCTTGACTTATAAGGTTTCTTAGGACTTCCTTTCTCTTTCCCACACTTAATTGGAGCCATTGGATGAGTGTATTTGATCCCCATCGTTCAAAAACCTTTTGGCGGGAAATTTGTTTGGCAGGCTTTGGTGGTTTAGGTGGGGGGAATTAATTGAGGAGGGGGGTTGGTTTGAGTTGGTGTGAGAATTAATTATGGTTGGTGAATGTTTTGTGGAGATTAGAGGGGACATGGAGCTGATAATCAGGGAGGTTGAGGGTGGATGTACAGTGGACGGGGTGTGGGTGTTGACCTGGTCAAACTAGGGTGGTTTTTATATTTTGGAATTGGGCTTGGGGTGTGTTGGTTTGGATCAGGTATTGGTTTATGGTTTAGGATAACAAAAAGGGTCCATTAGGTATATGGTATTTAATAAACACAAGGACCAATAGTGTAATTTCTGAAAAGTTGGGGCTGAAAATGTCAATCTTCCAAAGTGCTCACAAGTACCAATCTTGCCATATTCCGATAATATAAGGGCCATGAATTTATTATTTATTTAGTTTTTTATTTTATTTTTTCATTTTAAAACACAGGGACCAAAGTTGACAAGTTTGTAAAGTTGAGGACCAAAACTGACATTTCTCCAAACTTCACACTCAAGGACTAAAATTGATATTTTTGATTTCCCAAGGACCAAAATTTATTTTTCTTTCAAAAAATATCCCACCAGGGACCAAATCTGCCAAAATCTGAAACTGCAGGGACTAAATTGTAAATTCTCAAAACTTTTCAAATTTTTCACCAAAAGACTAAATATGATAACTTATGATTTCAAAAGGACCTTTGGTGACTTTTCTTTCCAAATAGGTGCTCAGGGACTATTTTTGCTAAATTTTGAAAGTTGGGGGACTGAAACTGCCAGTTTTGCAAACTTTGTACGTTTTTCATATGTTTTTACTCATTTTGCATCTAAAACATATAAAACAGAATTTTGAAATACTTTTAGTATTTTGATGCATTTCTGAGTGTTTTTGTATATTTTGAAGTTCAGATTTGACAAAAAATGATGAGTTTTGAGCACTCATGAGACGCAGTCATGTGTAAAATTGTTCTGGGCCGTCACTAATACTTGGACCATGACGGCCTTGGGTGACGCCGTCATATCCTATGCACAAAACTCTCTGGATCGTCACGTGTATTGTCCACTTCCACCTCTTTTGTTACTCTTGACGCCGTCATGTAGAAGCTCTTGACGCCGTCAAGTACTGTTCCCAGCAAGAAAAATTAAGATTTTGCCGTTTTCTTCACTTTTATGCTCCAAAAACGTCCAAAATGCTTCCTTTTTCAGATTTCACTCCAAAAGTACCTAAAATGACAAAAGGAATGATTTAGGGCAATATTTGATCAAATAATCTCGAATTCGGGCATAAATGACCCTTTAAAAGTGGTTCACTTTTCGCCTCATCAAATACCCTTACACTTGAGATTTGCTTGTCCTCAAGCAAATATGCTTTTATTCTAATCAAAATATAAGTTAGGGGTCATTTAACACTAATATAAAAGTAATTACAACAAATAATCGTTCTACTAAAGACCAAAGACATGCACGGAGGTCATACACTAGCACCTCACAAATAATGTTTAGATACTCACATCTCTCGGGTGTAATAAAGTATATATCACAATAAGGAAATGGAAAATATCTCTCACTACCTTTCATAACAAATAGATTACCATAGGATTGGGAAAGGATCAAACCTCCACCACTTGGCGTAAGCACCTAGGATAAAGTATCAAAGAGGTCTTTTAAAGGGTTATAACGTTAGGTGTAGGGATATGGAATACACGGTTTTGTTGGATAAAGGCAATATTTACTGGTGGCGAGTTAATCATCTTGGTTAATTACATGTACAATATGGCGTTGCTAAGCCAAGACTAGACTCGACTTAAGCTAATGAATCAAAAAAAAAAAAAAATAATAACAAAAACATAAAACAAACATAGAATGAAACGGGATGGTAGTCTGATACGTGGGAATCGCACCAGGCTTTACCTCTCAAGGGATCTTGAGAAGCTTACAACCCCCACCAGGCAGTGTACCTGATCGTTGTAGTATAATATAGTGACAAGTACCGAGGGATTGATCGTTCAGCTAGGAATAGTGTCGCTAGGATTAGAAAACCTAAATACTAGTTCTAAAGATGAGGGATGATTATTTTTGTATTTTTATATTTTTTAGAAAGCAAGTAAAAATCTCAGGTTTGAAGGATTTGGGCGGAATTAGTTGCTAGTCAACTAACCCAATACTAAGGATGCAATCAAAATAAAATACTAGAAATGAAAATAAACTAAATTAACTAAGGTTGTGAGCAATAAGTGGAGAAAATGTGTTTACTTAGATTTCACTACTCCCTAGATATCTTTTACACATTAATTACTTGTTATAGTTGCGTGGACGACGGATTGTATTCCTTAATACCATTCATGGGGTGGCGCACTTAATTCCCCAATCCTATGAGTGCCTACTTCACTCCTATGTCGAGCCGGCTAAGAAGCTCCTAACATGGGATCATTAGAATTTACTCATGCATTAAATACAACCAATAAAACCTAGTGCACGTCAGTTCATGTTTCCTAAGACGTTCAAGCATGTTACCATTTGGAAGTCTGCCAGTTTTCTTAAGCCTAACATCGAAATCATTCATCCAATACAACCATAAACAAGTAATCAACACATAATTAACATCTAGGTTTCATTAGATCCAAGCAAACACAAGATAGATCTAGCCTAGCATGATGGAATTAAGACAAGAACAAGATATAGACAACTAACACATAGACATATTGATTGCATTAAAAGAATACTTATCTCAATTACACATGAAAGGTATCAAGGGCTTAGAACCCTTAAAAAACCTGTAAAATTCGTACCAAGTTCGTACTTAGGGTTTCTCGAAAACTTCTCTATTTTTAATGTGAAAATTAGAAAACTATATATAGGAAATAGGGTCTGACGGCGTCAAGACAAATTTTGTGACGCCGTCATCTCGCCGCCAAACTAAATCTCGGACTGTCTTGATCCAGATCTGACGCCGTCAAGTGCTATATGTTTCCAGGCCGTCATGCATTTTCCTCTTGACGCCCTACTTTGTGACGCCTTCAAATCTGTACTGGATCGTCATGGAAATTACTCTTGACGCCGTCAAGATTTTCTTCTTGACGCAGTCACCTACTGTTCCCAGCAAGGAAAATTAAGACTTTGGCGTTTTCTTCACTTTTATGCTCCAAAAACGTCCGAATTGCTTCCTTTTCCAGATTTCTCTCCCAAAGTACCTAAAATCACAAAAGGAACGATTTAGGGCAATATTTGATCAAATAAATTCAATTCCGGACTTAAATGACCCCCTAAAAGTGGTTCATTTTTCGCCTCATCATATACCCTTACACTTGAGATTTGCTTGTCCTCAAGCAAATGCGCTTTTAGTCTAGTCAAAATACAAGTTAGGGGTCATTTAACACTAATATAAAAGTAATTACAACAAATAATCGTTCCACTAAAGACCAAAGACAAGCACGGAGGTCATACACAAGCACCTCACAAATAGTGTTTAGATACTCACATCTCTCGGGTGTAATAAAGTATAAATTACAATATGGAAACGGAAGATATCTCTCACTACCTGTCATAGCAAAATAGATTACCATAGGCTTGGGAAAGGATCAAACCTCCACCACATGGCGTAAGCACCTAGGATAAACTATCAAAGAGGTCTTTTTAAAGGGTTGTAACATTAGGTGTAGGGATATGAAATACACGGTTTTGTTGGATAAAGGAAGTTTTACTGGTGGCGAGTTAACAATCTTGGTTAATTACATGTATAATATGGCGTTGCTAAGCCAAGACTAGACTCGACTTAAGCTAATAAATGAAAAATAACAACAACATAAAAATGAACATAGAATAAAAAGGGATGGTAGTCCGTATGTTTTTTCTCTTTTTCTTTTTCTATTTTTTTTTTATCTCTTTTTTTTTTTTTTTTTTTTTTTATTTTATTTTTTTTGCATACACCCTTACCCTACCATCCAAAATAATACATCATAGGGAATAAACGTTCCCCTTACACTTGAATTTTTACATACTTTACAATAAACTAATCTAATGACTCGAATTAAGAAAATCAAAACACTTGGAGTACTTTTAAGATTAACGTACGTACGAGGGTAATAAATGATGTTCTTCCCCATTACTCCATAAAATAAGTACTTACCCATGAGTCCCAATCGTCCCAAAACAATATGTACAAGGATATGACTCGACTTAGCAACCATGTAATCAATTAGATAGTTAACTTATGGTTTAACAAATAACAATAATGCACTAAAGATGAGTGCATACACGGAAGGATAAGGCGATTTGGGTGTACATTTAAGTGGGGTGTAACAAATTCTTCCTTTAAGTAAAATGCTTAAAGTTAGAAACGAAAAGATAGGCTCGGAGGGGTGTACTAGGGGTTTCGTGTACTAAAAATGAGTACAACGCTAAGGTGTGGGAAAATTAGTTGACTTAACTAGCCAAGTAAAATGACATAAATGGTCAAGTAATCATAATACGGGTTTTACACAAGGGTGATCCTAATGCCTCTTATCATGTAGTAAATCCTACTACACGAATGTAGTCTCACTAGCGGTCTCGGGATGCATCACTAATGCAAGTTCTAGAATCTAAATGCTACCGGTACACTCATAAGCACTAATAATAAATGCTTTTCCTATCAAATCTAAAGGCGAACCTCACATATTTGGGTGGAAAATTTTTCTGAATATACGGTTATGTGCTAGTCATACAATCTCCTATCCATGAGACGCTTGCTATGGCTAAAGTTTCACTCCTAAATGTTGTAAAAAATTTTAAATTTGGCGCTAAAATTGCACTAACAAGTATTTCTCATAGTTTTATTACACATCAACCATCAAACAAAACAAACTCATGCAAAAGTGTACATGTAAGGTATCATCTTTTTACCCTCCCCTTACACTTAAGATGAACATTGTCCCCAATGTTCAAGTAAAGAATGTAAAAGTGAAAAAGTAAAGAGAATGAAATCAAATACTCCCCTGATTCGCTCGATATGGATAATAAGGTGGCCAGGTTAGATCTTCCTCCAAGAAATGAACAATCAAAGCTTCCCTTCCAGAATATAAATCATCTTCTTGTCATACCTAACCTGTAAATCCTGAGAAAATAGACAAGACAACCTCGCATAAAATCGGCGGCAACCTATATAAGTTACTAAATCCTAGAAAACAAAATAAGATATAATGCTTGTGGAATGAAGTTTGCAGATTCCATGGAGATTATAAAACTTAATAATTCACAAAAACCATAAGACTCCGTTAGAAAAACAAAACCGGTAAAATTTCCAGATTTTTACACGTGACGCCGTCAAGAATGAATTCATGACGCCGTCAGAAGTGACCTGCAGAAATTCTTATGTTAAGTTTCCAGAAAATTTCTGAAAAAACTTGGTCCTAGTTCCTGGAAAATCCTGCAAAACTTCATTATGACTCAATACAAGCATTTGACTCTAACAAATACGAATATACATGTTCATTTAATATTGTGGAGAATCATGATCGGTTTGTTTCTTAAAAACATATTTGGGGTTTCCCCTTACACTTATCTTTTGCAAAAATACTTTTAGGTGGAGTTATGACTAGGCCAAAATAACAAAGTAAAGTATTTCCACTATTTAGTTTAGAAACATGATCAACCAACAATAAAAATAAAGCATGCATATGGAAGCAAATAACAAACAAACAAAATAAAATCACACAAAACATGGGTTGCCTCCCAAGAAGCGCTTTTCTTTATTTACGAGTCTTGTAGCTAGACTCAAGGTCATGGGTTACTACGTGATACGGGTGAGTTCCTCATTGAGGACATCTTTGGGATCAAACTTAGGTTTCAACTTCCTATCGGTTTCCTTGGTATGGTATGAGCTTTCAAACTTTTCTCCATCCGGATCATACAAAGTCATCCTCATATGCCATGATCCGTCACGTTCTTTAGGTGGCTTGTCCCACCTCCATTTACAGTTGTCTCCCTCTCTTTTCCACTTATTCATCTATATATTAATAGGTATTACGCTCAAGAACTCAATCATCTTCCTAAATACTAAGGGGTCCTCAAAGGGATCTAGCTCTTCATCTCTAGCTATGAGTTGTTCTACCGAATGTGTCTTTTCAATGAAATCTTTCTCTAGATAAAATGGGCATTGAGGTCCTATGAAGTTCCTTTCTATCCAAGGTCCATATCTAGATGGTCTCCTATTCATCTCTACCCAATGCGGTGTCGGTTCATCATCACAATCATAACTATGCTTCTTTACATCGTACACCGACCAAGTATCGCCTTCACCTACCGCTATCTTAGACTCCTTGCAATCTATCATGGCACTAGCGGTTGCTAAAAATCCTCTTCCTACCAATAATGGGCATGTAGTGTCACTAACCATGTCTAGGACGTGAAAATCCGCTAATATAGTTAACTTTCCTACGTGAACAACTACATCCTTAATCATTCCAACCGGGTGGGCAATACTCCCATCCGCTAGCCCTATCAATACCTCCGTTTCTTCTAACTTTCCTAGCTTAAGAGAGGTGAATAAGGATAAGGGAATCAAGTTGAGGCTTGACCCTAAATCGGCTAGTGTGTCGAAAGCTTCGGATCTTCCTATCTTACAAGGTAAAACAAATATACCTGGATCATCAAGCTTTTTAGGCTACTTATTTTGAACGAAGGCGGTCCCATTTTTACCTAGTTTAAACTTCTCATATTTTTCTAAGAGGGCACTTTAGTAAGGAGCACGCGCTAAGACATCAATGACGGGGCGTTCAAGGTGAAGTTCTTTGAATTCATCGTCAAGGTCTTGCGTAGGAGGTGTTTCAACTATACTTTTGACCGGTTCTATATCGGGTGTTTTATTTAATTGGTCCTTTTGAAGAATTTGGTTTTGTTTGAAACACGTGCTCGTTGATTTAACCGAGTAGTATTGTGGACACGAAGTGGGTGACGAAACTGAAGATATGGAATTAATGTTTAGTTTTGGATTCTTGATTGTGTCGCTTGGGAGTGCTCCCATTTCTCGGTCATTGAAAACTTTCAACAATGCGTCAATTCTAGTGGTCATCTCGCTTTGCTTTTGTTTGAAATCGGCTTCAAACTTAGATATGCGAGCTTCTTGAGATGCCATGAACTTAGAAATCAATCCTTCAAGATTGTTGGTACTACCATAGTGGTTAGAAGGATTGTTGTTGAAAGTACGGTTGGATGGTGGACCGTTTGGTTGGTAACGATTAGGCGGATTGGAAGAATTGGGTTGATTTTGTTTCCACCTAAGGTTTGGGTGATTTTTCCAAGAGGGGTTGTATGAATCTCCGTAAGTGTTTGGCTCGGGCTTGAAAGTGTACCACTTATCTCCCGCTTCGTCAGTACACGTGGATGCGTAGTCCGTAAAAGCTGTTCCGGGGAGTTCCACATAATCACGAGTGTCGTGGGGACCACTACATAATTCGCATGAAGAAGTGATTTTGTTCACTTAGCTTGAAGGTTTAGGAGCTTCGTAAGATTTCATGAGAAACTTGACTTGGTCCTCAAGTTCCATGATCCTACGGTCGGGAGTGCTAGAATTGTTCGAAGGCAAAGATATTGCCTTGACCGTTTTGTTCAAATCACGGGGATCATTCCAACTTTCGTTGTCATAGAGAGCAAGATCTTCTATGAGTTCCCATGATTGTTCCGCACTTAGATCACATAGCTTACCACCGGCCGATTGGTCAATGGCTCGCCTCGTGGAGAGATCGATATGGTCATAAAAGATTTGGACTTGGAGACAAAGATCTATGCCATGATGAGGGACTTTTTGGAGTAAGTCCTTGAAACGAGTCCATGCTTCATAAAGAGATTCATTTTGATGTTGTTGGAACATCAAGATGCCATTTCTAAGCTTAGTAGTTCTCCCCAGTGGGAAAAATTGAGCAAGGAAACGAGTGGTGAGATCATCCCATGTGGTGATGGATCCCGCGGGTAAACGCTCAAGCCAATGACTAGCTTGATCCCGTAGAGAGAATTGGAGTAGGCGTAATCGGGTTGTCTCTCTAGTTTCAACACCTAGGTCTATGGAATCTACGATTTTGAGGAAGTCCTTAAGATGTTGGTTTGGATCTTCGGAACGAAGTCCATGGA
Organism: Artemisia argyi; assembly: GCA_030686995.1. Lineage (NCBI taxonomy): Eukaryota > Viridiplantae > Streptophyta > Magnoliopsida > Asterales > Asteraceae > Artemisia > Artemisia argyi. Next base: position 36,650,239 of record CM060681.1, read on the forward strand.
ATGCACATCCGCTTTGCACCAACCGGATGGTGTCGGATCGCAAGGGGGTCACATTGGCTCCGGTGAGCTCAATGGTGTTTCGGTAGCCTTGGTGGCTAGGTCGGGAATACTCTCCTAAGGTTCGGGGCCTAAGAGGTTCTAGTGGTGGGTTTTGTTGTGGTGGGATGACGGGTTCAAGGATGTTCCCATCGTCCATGATGTCGGGTGGTGAAGAGTTGCGAACAAAGACACAAAGAAATAAGATAGACTAAAGAAAACCTAAAAATAAAAATAAAATCTCACTAGAAAGGAATCTAGCAAGTAGACATAATAAAAAGAGATTCTAATCTAGACAATAACTATTCCCCGGCAGCGGCGCCAAAAACTTGATATATGGGAATCGCACCAGGCTTTACCTCTCAAGGGATCTTGAGAAGCTTACAACCCTCACCAGGCAGTGTACCTGATCGTTGTAGTATAGTATAGTGACAAGTACCGGGGGATTGATCGTTCAGCTAGGAATAGTGTCGCTAGGATTAGAAAACCTAAATACTAGTTCTAAAGATGAGGGATGATTATTTTTGTATTTTTATATTTTTTAGAAAGCAAGTAAAAATCTCAGGTTTGAAGGATTTGGGCGGAATTAGTTACTAGTCAACTAACCCAATACTAAGGATGCAATAAAAAAAAAAAAATACTAGAAATGAAAATAAACTAAATTAACTAAGGTTGTGAGCAATAAGTGGAGAAAATGTGTTTACTTAGATTTCACTACTCCCTACATATCTTTTACACATTAATTACTTGCTATAGTTGCGTGGATGACGGATTGTATTCCTTAATACCACTTAATTCCCCAATCCTATTAGTGCCTACTTCACTCGTATGTCGAGCCGGCTAAGAAGCTCCTAACATGGGATCATTAGAATTTACTCATGCATTAAATACAACCAATAAAACCTAGTGCACATCAGTTCATGTTTCCTAAGACGTTCAAGCATGTTACCATTTGGAAGTCTGCCAGTTTTCTTAAGCCTAACATCGAAATCATTCATCCAATACAACCATAAACAAGTAATCAACACATAATTAACATCTAGGTTTCATTAGATCCAAGCAAACACAAGATAGATCTAGCCTAGCATGATGGAATTAAGGCAAGAACAAGATATAGACCACCAACACATAGACATATTGATTGAATTAAAAGAATACTTATCTCAATCACACATGAAAGGTATCAAGGGCTTAGAACCCTTGAAAAACCTGTAAAATTCGTACCAAGTTCGTACTTAGGGTTTCTCCAAAACTTCTCTCTTTTTAATGTGAAAATTAGAAAACTATATATAGGAAATAGGGTCTGACGGTGTCAAGACAAATTTTGTGATGCCGTCATCTCGCCGCCAAACTAAATCTCGGACTGCCTTGATCCAGATCTGACGCCGTCAAGTGTTATATGTTTCCAGGCCGCCATGCATTTTCCTCTTGACGCCCTACTTCGTGACGCCTTCAAATCTGTACTGGATCGTCATGGAAATTACTCTTGACGCCGTCAAGATTTTCTTCTTAACGCCGTCACCTACTGTTCCCAGCAAGGAAAATTAAGACTTTGGCGTTTTGTTCACTTTTATGCTCCAAAAACGTCCGAATTGCTTCCTTTTCCAGATTTCTCTCCCAAAGTACCTAAAATCACAAAAGGAACGATTTAGGGCAATATTTGATCAAATAAATTCAATTCCGGGCTTAAATGACCCCCTAAAAGTGGTTAATTTTTCGCCTCATCATAGTCCGTATGTTTTGTCTCTCTTATATATATATATATATATATATATATATATATATATATATATATATATATATATATATATATATATATATACTAGTTTTCGAAGCCCGCCCGATGGGCGGGCATGACCTATAATTATTGTTGATATATGTTTGTATAACTTAAGATGGGTTTTAAAGAATTGTTGCAAAAAGTGAACATAATAGGATATAAACGTACCAATGTTTATATTGAATGCATAACAATTAAAATAAATAAACATAGAGATGATTAGTTAACAGAGAATTTGTGAAGATCGTTTACAAAAAATTAAGTAAAGATAAATTAATTATAAACTTTCCAAATTATTTATTGAAGTCATTAAGAACGAAAAAAAAATTAATGTTTATCTAATAAGAGAAAATAAAATTAATAAATTATTCGCAAGAACAAAGTATATTTTGTCGGTTCAAATGCGAAATCTTTCTACACAACGTTGGTTTTGATTTTGTATATTTACTATCTTTATAAGAACAAAGAATCCTCAATCGCTTCCAAATCCTCTTGCCTCTTAAGACAACGGCATATAATTGGCCATGTTGAAATGGGCGGCTAGCTTTATGAATCTGGTTAAAAAAATTCTAAGAGAATGTAAATCAATTACAAACATACCAATATATTATTTAATGCATTAAGAAAGAACACAAATAAACACTTATGATAATATAAATAATTTTGGTGGTAAAGTATAAGGTGTGAATATCTTTCTTTATAATAAGAATTCTTTACTTGTAATTACCATGTATGTAAAAATTTAATGATACCAAAATTGTTTTCCTGAAGTGTATGCAAAAATCTATATATCACCATGTAGCCACCAAGATTCACTGCGATGACTCTGGGCTATCCAAAAAGGGTAGTCGCTGTGGGGTTAGTCAGCTCGCGATGTCTGAACATCAATTTTACGATGATATTATATTTTTTGAATATGATGATTATTGATATAACATTATATTTTATAAAGTAAAGTAAAGTAAAGTAACTCCCAATACCGTCTTCCACGGGTTATGGGTCCCAATACCGTCTTCCACGGTGTATGGGGGAGGTTGAGATGTAGACAGCCTTACCCCTACCCAAGGTAGAGAGGCTGCTTCCGGTTCTACCTAAGGTAGAAAAGGACCTCCAGCCTTTTGTAGGGAGTGAGGATCGAACCCTTGACCTCTAAGTTGAGAGGCAAGGGGTTTTCCATCTGATCCAACCCCACTTGTTATAACATTATATTTTATAATGTATTTAAAATATGAGATATTCATAAAATTAACTTTTTTGTCATGGCCCGCCCAATGGGCGAGCATGACTTATAAGCCCTCCCGGTGGGCGGGCATGCCTTATAATTATTGTTGAGATAATTTGCTATAGCGAAAGAAGGCGGCTAATCGTAAAGAAAATTTTCCATAAAAATTATATAACATGTCTAAAAAGTAAAAAACATGTCTAAATACTGTCTTCTACAAACACATGCCCTTAAAGAACCATAAGTTTCAGAAGTGCTTAGCCTATATTTCATCTGTTTCATTCCAGCTTCCTGATTTGATGTATTAACTTGTTGAGAATCAAAGTAATCCTGAGGATCCTCTATAAGATCAGACTATAAGACACACCGAGATAAATACATTAAGACATTAGTAGTTAAAATACTAAAATTCAAACCTTTATACAAAGTGGCACGACCGGAGGCTCACGTGGTGCCTGTAGGTCCTCAATCTCTGTCATTCAAGATATCCTATCTAACAGCTTTTGATGTACATTGCCATTATAAGCTTCTTTAGCTAGTACAATAAATAGAGTTGTAAATAAAGATAACCTAAATTTTAATAAACAGTAATCATTATAAAAACAGATAACATGCATATGCTTAAATTTTCATATGCTAAATGTGCATGAAATATGTATGTGTTTTGTGTATGAAAAAGTGGTGCATGCATGGATGATTACCGGAAGTAAGGCCATATGTTTGAGAACACCAATTTGAGCCTGCAAGAACTTGACGTACTTAAAAGTAGCTTGAAACATCTCGGCCGTGTTCATCTTTTGACCACCGGGAATTAACTTTCCAAGATCTTGTGTCTTCTCGCTTATCTTCCTTCACCTTACCCTTGCCGCCAAACTTTGTGCTAATAAACTTGAATGGTCCCAAAGCAGTCAGATATTATTGACCAAGGTCAACAAGTCAAAGACAGCCTTGTTCCAATACTCCGGTGATAGTATAGTGTTTTCCCGGGTCGTTAAAGTCCCAACGAGATTGAAATGGTGTCGTTTGAAATCGTTTATGAGTGAGTGGCACTGAGGACAGTAGCCCAGATGATATGGAGTTGATTTTGCTACTGTTATTTTGGTATTGGTACACATATATAATATTCACAAAAATCAGATACTCAGATATATACACGTATTCACAATCAGGATTCACGTAACAGGAAAAGTGGGATTTGGTGATTAACAAACTACAGGGGGTGCTTTTGAACTTTTTGAAACTTAAAAATTAAAAAGAAATTTGAAAATGAAAATGAAATTATAAAAGTGATTAAAATATTATTTAATTAATAAAACTATTTGAAATCTAAATTAAAACCTAACTTAAATTAACTAAAAATGACAAAGGATAAAAATTAAACTAAAAATTAGCAAAAATATTTTCTAAACTTAAATTAGAACTTGAAGAAAGTATAAAAAAATAAATATTTTTGTCTTTTTATAGATTTTTTTTATTAATTAAAAACTATTTAACTTAATTAAACTAATTTTAATTAATATTAATACTAAATTAACTTAGAAAATTAAGAGAAAATTTATAAAATTACTTAACCATCAAAGGAATCCTATAAAATTATAAAAACTTCTAAAAATTATGTTTAAGGCTAATCCACTAATTAATTACCTTTTAATTAACTTTAGTCTAATTTAAACAATTAAAATAAGAAAAATGGAAAATGAACAGTAGAAATTCAAAATATATTTTCTAAAAGTCTATTATACTATATTAAGGCTAGGAAAAATGTAAAATCTAGGTTTTGCTTTATAAAAACTAAATATGCTATTTAATACTTAATAATAATTAATAATTAAGAAAACTAAAATTAAATTTAATAAATACTAAATGACAGAATAAAAATCTGAAAAATTTACTAAAAATACTTTACTATATAAGGTAATTAATAAAAATATAAAAATACTAAGTTCTTAATAAAAATCTAAAAATGAAAAATAAAATTTAAATTGAATTAAATAGAAACTATCACTTAATTTAAACTTGGTTTTTCTTGGATTTTCTTTTACAAACTAACCTTACTACTGAAAATAGAAATCTTTTGTGAAAACACTTTTGAAATCAGCTTATAAATAAGCAGTAGCACCCCCTTTTGCTTGTCAGTTGACTTTGGTTGACTGAATGGACAAATAAACACAAATGACTTTGGGTGGGGTCCACAATGATGAAACTTGATTCAAATAAGTTCAACAAACTCAAATAAGCAGAGAATAGCAAGCAATAAGCACAAATAAGCTGAATGCAATCAAATAAGCACTTTGCAATTTGAAACTGAACACAGATTGGGGACAAACTTATGGGTAGATTCCAGGTGGGGTCCACTTGTTCCTAGGTCAACCAATGGGTCAATACTTGTACCCTGGTAGGAGGAGGGTTGGGAAAAACCAAATGGAACCTCTGGGGCCCACTGGGTTGGCCAGAAATCACCACCAAATTGATGGTGGTGAGATGGTTAACTGGTGCACAGGGCAACTTGCAGCCCTGCAAGTAACTTCCAAGGGTGTTTTAGTCCAAAAGAAAAATTCACAAAATTAAAGAAACCTTGGGAAAATGAAGTTCAGGCGGTAAAGTTTAACTACAATGAATTTCATATCCTCAATCCAAACACATAATTCACAAAAATTCTTGTAATTTTAGCAAAAATATGAAAAGTGCAATTTTGACTTTTAGAACAACACACAAGATTTGACTTATTTGGATTTCTAATGGCTTTTATTGATTAAAGACTAAGTTATAAGCTATATTTAAACTAAATTACTCTATTTTAACAACCTTCAAAGCTATTGTGATGGGTTTAAGCACCAAATCCTCTCACAGTCAACTGGGAGGGGAAGATTTTTGTGATTTTGACTTTTATGTAAAACAAAGCTTGATTTTATAGTCTAAACCTCCAAATGAACCCTAAGGCAAATTGTTTGAATCACAATTACCCTCTGAGATCAATGATAACAAACCTAAACTTGCAAATCCAAACACTCCTTAATGTTGGACTGTTTTGAGTTTTTCAAAGCAGATGATCACTAGGGTGTGTAAGCTTGATTCCAAACCACAAATTATGACTAATATAACTTATTTAAGCACTTTAGAACAGAACACAATGACAATTACACAGGCTTAATACTTAAACTTTTTGACAGTTAAATTTAAGAATCTAAGTAACTATATATTTTAACAAGAAAGCTGTGAAACTTAAACTAAAAATCACTTAACTACCAATCAGAGAACAAATACAAACACAGAATTGCAATAAACAAGCAATCAGAAGCTACTATTAACTAAATTTTTAGAGGAATTTTCAAATGAGTAAAAGCTTACAATAAACCCCTAGCTTGAACAAGGGGCTTCTCCACAGAAGCCTATCTTTAGATAGGCTCAATCCAAACCAAGCTTTGCTCTTCAATACTCCTCAGTACCTGAAAATGATTCAAAAGCATATACAGTTGACCAAGTTTGACCTTTTTGTGTTTTTAGTTTTCTTCTAGTATAACTGGATTTTAGGGTCTCTAAAAGCTTTAACAAGCTTATTGGAACTTAAGTGAAGCTAATTCAGTCCATGATACAACCATACACACTGACAGATTGATATTGAGAATTTTGATATAAAAGGAAAAAATACATAAACACAAGGATTAAGGAAACTTAGTTATATTGATTTGAAAAGATTAAAGGTACACTGAATTGACTTAGACAAATTCTTAAAAGCTTCTTGCTAAACTACAATTGCTAAATAAACTTATACGACTACAATTATATTAAAAATCTAGACAACATCTTCATCTTGCTTCCTTTGCCTTTTATAGCCAAGGATTAGGGTTCCTTGAGCCTCTCTGAGCATTTCGCAATCATTTCCAAGCCCTTGGATCACTGCAATTCTATAATCAAGTGACACGTGTTTATGGCGGGAAACCTTTTCTTTGCAAATTGGTTCTGATTCATGCAGGGGGGGTGGCAGCATTTATTGTGGATGTGAGGGTTGGTGCAGAGGTGTGGGATGGTGATTATGGGTTTTATCTCAAGTGGAGGAGGGATAAGGTGGTGGTTTTGCAGGGGAGAGGGAAGGGTGGTTTGGCGGTTTTGGGGGTGTTTGACTGGGTTTGACCAGGGTCAACGTTTGACCCAGGATTATATAAAACGGGGGTGTGGGTGGGCTTAGGTTTCAATGGGCCTAAGAAGTGGGCTTGTGTTGGATTGGATTGGTTTGTGGGTTAGTATTATTAGTGTAGGATCCAGTTTGGTTTTAGGATTACACAAGGACCATTTTTGTAATTTTACGAAAGTTAAGGGGTGGGTTTTGGCATTTTTTCAAAGTGTTCCCAAGGGTGAGTTTTGCCAATTGTGAATAGTACATGGACCATAGTTGACTTTTCCATTAAATTTTCACCAGGGACTAATTTTGACAAACTTTCAAACTTCAGGGACCATTTGTGTAATTTTCACCAAACTTTCCACCAAGGACCAATCCTGTCATAAAAGGTTAGTGCAAGGACAAAATTTGTTTTTCTCAAAGTTTTTCATATCCCAGGGACCATTTTTGACAATTTCCAAAGTTCAGGGACTAAACTTGACATTTTGTGAAAGTTTGCACCAAAGGACTATTTGTGTAACTTTTTGATTTATAAGTACCTTTGGTGACTTTTTCAAGTTTTTAGAATGACCAGGGATTAGATTTGACAACTTTTGAAAGTTGAGGGACTGAAACAGCCAATTTTGCAAACTTTGTGCGTTTTTCATCTGTTTTTGATACTTTTGCATTTGAAACATGTAAAACACTTTCCTGGGTTATTTTCACTATTTTGGTACAATATTGAGTGTTTTTATATGTTTTGGCAGCTCAGAAATGGTAAAAATGATGAGTATTTACACACTCATCAAAACCCCTTTCTTCGTTACTCGCATCTTGTTTCTTTAATTTCACGCTACTTACCTCATTAACCTGGTTGATTACATAGGTGTAGGATGAATTATTATAATAAAGTTATGATGCTAAAGTAACTAAAATAACTCTAGACATACAAAGGATACTTAAACTAAATTTATACAATAATTAATTAGAAAATTTAGTACCTGGCATGTTTCTGAAGTCCACAATCGTACAAAAGAGGCAATGCATCAACACCACTTCAGAATCAAAGCATATTGATTAAGTATATTAGTTGAATGGAATATTACAATTAATCAAAGTGAACATGCTATATTGTTAGATGACATGGATTTTAAGCATATTATTTGTCAAAGCCCACCCCAGCTTAAAGTGTTATATTAGATCTCTAATGGTTGTGATATAATTATATAAGTGAGGTAGTTCACCAAATAATAAATCTATGAGGCATTTCATTACATATAAAACTCAACACTTTTATCACATTTATTGACATAGTTGTAAATTTTCAAGAACGTGAGAATTAAAATAAAGATGCATTCATCTAACTTAGATGTTTATATAGGATCAGTTTGGCAATGGCCTACATAGTGCGGTTTGCAACAATGAACACAAAAATTATAGAGCGGTAATCCAATTCGTGGTGAACAATAAATTATTGATTGTCATTGAGTTTAAAATAAAAACTAACATAAAAACAATTTTCTTACCTTGCAAACTTTCGTTCTTTGAACAACTCTCTAAATGTCTGCAAGTAAGAACAAAACATGATGTCAATCTTATTTGATCAACGTAATACGTATTTGTTCTAAATTTATAAGATAAAATTTTTTAGTATAGTGTTTAGGATTGCTTCCATGCTCGAAAACCTTTATAAAGCAATAGGCAATTCACTCACACTTAAAGAAGCAGTTCAAACACTAAATTAGTGAAATAAGCAGTTTCATTCGAGCATTCATGCTAAAAAGGATTGTATTATAAAATCTAAAAAATATTTAAATATAATTCTATCAGAGGAAAAAAAAGAACTCACACCTGTTCTCTTATTGATGGAAGTAGCCAATCATTCCACTGCTTTGTGTATAAACAAATTGTTGTGACGTAAAATAGAATAGTCTTAGCTAATTAAATTTATGACAGCAAAAGATAGAAAAGAAAATGTAAAAAAAACCTTCTATGAGTTTGAGTTGCCCGTGCACCCTCAAATTCCATCTATAGATGCTTGAAAATCATTTTATCAGAATCTCAAATATGATATTGGTTGAAAGAATATACCATCAACATAACTAATACTAACATGCATGATCATAAGCATTTAGTGCAACTACATCAATAGAAAAAAGGCATAATAACAGGTGTAACTGTTTGAAGTACCTAGAAAGGCGCTTTGTTAGCTTCCAATGCCTTTTGGGAACGTTTGCAACTACCAACTGAATGAATCGTAAATCTTAAAGTTATAACAAATAGTAACTGGATCCAGAATAAAAATAAAGGTATAAGATGTATATCTAGCCTTCGTGGTGTCTAAATGTATATCATCCTCCTACATACAAATGGCTTCAGACAATTACCTATTGATTATCTGATAGATTTGCTAACTAAAGAGACTAATATAGACAGGCAATTACCCATTGTTCCCCATCAATTTCAACCACTTCAATTTTATTCTGTTTTCAAAACATCAAGCACTTTAATTAATTGAACGAAATACAGGGTTCCATAAAATTTAATTGGAAGGAGATTTAAAGTAGCTTAAGGACCTCAAATTTGCTAATTTTTTTTTGAAACTCCTTCATCTTGCTCTTCATCTCAGGTTCCCACGAGAATCTGAAGAAGAGACAGTTGTTATTGCCTCCTCAAGAGAATAACCTATTCTTTTATGTACAAACTTAATAACCAAAGCACTAATCAAGAAGTGCACCCTATAAAGTTGGATTATTAAGCGGAATAAAATTGAAATATGAACTCACACTATGATCGATAAGGATCTCAGATATAAGGATGCCATCATCTACATAGTGAAAAGCGGACCAAAATAAACAATGTACCTGATGTGGAAGTTCAACGATATATTGCCCACTTTTGATGGTATGAGGTTTGTTTGCCAAGATACTATGTAGGTGATCTAACATCTCTTTTGTCTGACCAATCATAATGTAGATGTCAGTTACAACCAAACCTTCAATTATCGCTGTGATCTGTAGCAATAAAAGTCACAACTAAAATGTCAATTCATTATAGATTGTTAGAATAGGCATAGTTTATCACCTTTACAGAACGATTGCAAGAAAAATAAAGCCTTTCATGATGCAGTGAACTGTTGATTAGCAATATGAGTTCGTATCCGCCTTTAAATAACTGAGCTTCACCGCTAACAAAATCTTCCACTCAAGCTGATAACCACATACTTGAAGACTTGTTGAACCTGGGAATAAGGATCATGGTAGGAATATTTTAGAATGTCCAATTGTATATCTTACCTTACCTATGGGAAGTTTAGGATGTCCAATTGTATAGCTTACCATACCTATGGGCAGTAGTTGTACATGACGTTATTTTCACGCAAGTTTCTTGTATACTGCATTCAAGCTTCAATCACTACCAATAAAAAGGTCAGGTCTGATGCTATATAGCTCTAATGGTTTAGTACATATAGAGTTGGCAATCTTTGGCCAGTTGCTTATGAAGGGGTTTATTCAACCTATATTTCATTTCTAAAGGGTCAAATGGGTTAAAAGACACCCAATGTATATTTGTAATGCATGTGAAATCGGGACAAAAGACATATGTATCTCCATGCTTCTGGTTTGATACCACCAGTAGTAGTAATACATACATATATCTATACAGAGATATGTAGGAGACGTGAAACATAGATAACTGGTTCCGCAAATACATGATCCACATTTTGTCCCCATTTCCCATGGTATAAATCCAATAGCTTATATGTTGGTGTCAAGATAAGGAGAAATGATGTTGATAGTTTGTAAATAAAAGTTCATGAGGTATGACTTCGATTGCAAGTCTATTCATATGGATATACGGATTCTCTTATAAATCTGGGAATGTCTTATTGTTTAGTTGAGAACTCATATATGTTTATATAAACACTAAAGGCCGAGTTTTGGATGATAAGTTCAAAATCTCAAATCTAAATACCCCGTTATTCAAGTCAATGTATGCTAGGTGTTTAGATATGCAAAAAATTAAGTTAGTATAACAGGGTATTTAGTTTAGTCATCCTTTTGTTGATCATTTGATTACCCGTATTTTTTGTAATTAATGAGGTTTAGTCATGTAGATTGACCTCCAAATGGACTCTTATCATTTGGTTGAAAAGTTTCATCATGTAGCTTTACCTCATGCGAAACTGTTTTTGAATCTTTAAGATATTGGTGATGTAACTCGAATCAGATAAGAAACACAAATAATACTTTTTTAATGTCTTTTAAACCCGGCAAACTAAAAGTAATTACTGAGCTAAATGATTAAATCAATAATTTAACAATGGATACGCATGAATGTAAATTACAAATGTGGTATGTGAATGATGAAAACAAAATAACACAATTAACAATTTTGCGATGGATTACCTAATTGAGGAGAAGAGAGCATAACGCTTACCTACTATAACCTATAGAAACTATTAAGATCGAATGGATGATGAACACATATTTACCACCTCAATAAACAACTAATCTTAGTTAAGTCAAACAATAAACAACTAAATGTCTCATTTTCTCCCAAACTTCAGGCAACTTAAGTGATAACTATTGAAAGATCTTTAAAATAATAATAATTTTTCAAAATTTACCTTGACAATCTTGAAATACAACCGAAGACCCAGGAAAGTGAACTGAAGAGACGCTATAAATTGATCAGGTTCCCCTATACACATACCTGAGATGTACTTCACATGTTCCTTCAATGATCCGTGTCATAAAGAAATAATATAACAGATAATTAACCTAATTAAGGCCAGCATCAACGATAATTAAGGCCAACATCAGTAAACAATTTTCTGTAATAAGAAACATGACCGGCATAGAAACCAGAGTTGTACTTCACACATTCCATCAATGATCTGTATTGTAAAGAAATTAATTATATGCCTTATAATTAACCTAATTAAGGCCAACATCAGCGAGTTTTTTTTTTCTGTAATAAGAAAAAAGATAAACTACACCAGATTGATGAAAAGTTATAAAAAAAGATAAATAATCACCTGTGTAAACATACACATCCAAGTTAACCTAACCTCACAGAGCTGACATTAACAGCAGACATATGCTAATCAAGCTATAAATAAAACATTATTATCGAATACTGAGGAATCAACCCTATTCGATTAAACTTGGATTGCATAACATAGAAAAGCAAATTAAATCCTTATACAACACCACTGACCTCATATTAGAAGCGTATACAACAATAGCTATTGATTTTACGATCGACATAATTTTTTCTGCAAAAAAAAGAGCAAGCAAAATTGAATGGTAAATAAAACCAATAAAATAAAATATAAACAATTGTTAGAGAAACTAAAAACACCATGCATCCATTATAATTTATCATATACAACTATGTTACTTGATTTGTGATGAACAGGCGTTTGTGTATATTGGAAAATTAGGGTTTTAGGAATTTGGGAGTGATAGAATGGTGCAACGAATGAAAAAGAAGCATATTAGGGTTTCTGAGAATTGAAGCGCATGTGGTTTTTTAGAGAGTGTGAGGATATAATATCCTCAAGGCGTATATTTACTTTGTTTTTGGATTATGATCACAATCAATGGGTTGGCTCCATTGGTTGGGGCGTTTGCATTGGAAGCTAAAGATGCATGTTCGAATCTCAGCATGTTCATTTTTTAATTCCGAAATTTATGAATTAAATGAGATTTTCGAAAATGTGATGACATGGCAGAAAATGAATTACATGGCAATGACTGGGCAATGAGGTGGCAATATGCGTGTAACGCCTCCTGTTATATATAATATAGAGATATATTTTATACATTCTTACCCTACCATCCAAAATAATACATCATAGAGAATGTACGTTCCCCTTACACTTGAATTTTTATATACTTTACAATAAACTAATGACTCGAATCAAGATAATCAAAACACTTGGAGTACTTTTAAGATTAACGCACATATGGGGGTAATATATGATGTTCTTCCCCATTACTCCATAACAATAGTACTTTACCCATGAGTCCCAATCGTTCCAAAACAATATGTACAAGATATGACTCAACTTAGCAACCATGTAATCAATTAGATAACTAACTAAGGGTTTAAATATGAAACAATAATGCACTAAAGATGAGTGTATACACAGAAGGCTAAGGCGATTTGGGTGTACATTTGGGTGGGTTGTAACAAATTCTTCCTTTAAGTAAAATGCTTAAAGTTAGAAATGAAAAGATAGGCTCGGAGGGGTGTACTAGGGGTTTCGTGTACTAAAAATGAGTACAACACCAAGGTGTGGGAAAAATTAATTTACTTTACTAGCCAAGTAATATGACTTAAATGGTTAAGTAATTATGATACGGGTTTAACACAAGGGTGATCCTAATGCCTCTTATCATGTAGTAAATCCTATTACACGAATGTAGTCTCACTAGCGGTCTCGGGATGCATCACTAACGCAATTTCTAGAATCTAAATGCTACTGGTACACTCATAAGCACTAATAATGAATGCTTTTCCTATCAAATCTAAAGGCGAACCTCACATATTTGGGTGGAAAATTTTTCTGAATGATACGGTTTTGTGCTAGTCATACAACTCCTATCCATGAGACGCTTGCTAAGGCTAAAGTTTCACTCCTAAATGTTGTAAAAAATTTAAATTTGGAGCTAAAATTACACTAACAAGTATTTCTCTTAGTTTTATTACACACCTACTATCGAACAAACAAACTCAAGTGCAATTGTATCCTATAAGGTATCATAATTTACCCTCCCCTTACACTTAGGATGAACTTTGTCCCCAATGTTCAATTAAAGGATGTAAAAGTAAAATAGGTAAAAGAATGAAAGCAAATACTCCCCTGATTCTTTCGGTGTGAATAGTGTGTCAACAAGGTTAGATCTTCCTCCAAGAAAATGAATATTCAAAGCTTCCCTTACAGAAAAATAAATCATCTTCTTGTCATATATAACTTGTTAAACCTGAGAAAACAAACAAGGCAACCTCGCATAAAATCGGCGGCAATCTATATATACTAGCAAGTCCTAGAAAACAAATTAAGATATAATGCTTGTGGAATGAATGTTTGCAGATTTCCTGGAGTTTATAAAACTAAAGAATTAACAAAAACTTTAAGACTCCGTTAGAAAAACTAAACTCGCAAAATTTCCAGAATTTTACACATGACGCCGTCAGGAGTTAACTCCTGACGCCATCAGAAGTGACCTGCAAAAATCTTTACGTTAAGTTTCCGGAAAATTTCTGGAAAAACTTATGTCCTACTTCCTGGAAAATCCTGCAAAACATCAGTATGACTCGATACAAGCATTTGACTCTAACAAATACTAATATACATGTTCATTTAATATTGTGGAGAATCAAGATCACTTTCGTTCTTAGAAACAAATTTGGGGTTTCCCCTTACACTTAGCTTTTGCAAAATACCTTTATATGATGTTAAGACGAAGTTAAACAACAAAATAAAGCATTTTCACAATTTTAGTTTGAAACATGATCTACCAACAATAAAAATAAAGCATGCATACGGAAGCAAACAACAATCAAACAAATAAAAATCACACAAAACATGGGTTGCCTCCCAAGAAGCGCTTTTCTTTATTTACGAGTCTTGTAGCTAGACTCAAAGTCATGGGTAATTAAGTGACCTCATCGTTGGTCTCATTCTCTAGGTCATCTCCAATCTTATTTTTGTATTCCGGACCTAGTTGCAAACATTCCTTGTAGAAACCAAGTATTCTATTCATGACATAATCTACTCCTCTACGTCTATCCTCATCATTCCTATAATAAACCGCTTGCTTGTGTTCCTTTTCTATGTTTGATAGAAGGCGGTATTGTTCAATCTTATAGGGCATTTGGTAAGCAATCTCATCGTTCTTTTCCTTGAATCTAACTATTCCTAGGGTCGGGTCATAACTCATCTTAGAGGCCTCAACAAATGGTTTTCCAAACACTACTTGACTTAGGCAATCATCTATTACTGGACGAGTATCCTCTACTATCACAAAGTCGACAACATAAGTGAAGTTTCTTACAAAGACATGCAATCCCTTCACTCTTCCTACAAAGTTGCTCATCCTAATTGTGTCGGGCATCTTCCTATAACCAAGTTGCTTCTTCATTGCCCAATTATAATAGGTCCTAGTCATGATATTTATAGGAGACCTAGGATCGATATAAGCTTTCCACACACGCATATGCCCAATGTTGCATGGTATGTTGATGTTAGAGGGATCACCTACTTTAATAAGGGGTGAACCAAGGATATATGGTGTCTCGGGATCATCAAATAAATCCTTGTGATATTCCCGTTCTTCCTTGGTGGGCAACTTATCAAAGTACTCTTCTACGTTTTCTACTTCCTCTAACTTTTCTTCCTTAGTATCCTCAACTTCCTTAATCTCATCCCTAGTCTCGGTTTCTATTCCAACTTCATCCTTGTCACTTTATTCTATATTCTTATACATTGGCTTAATGGTGACAATATTGACAAAGTGGACGTGTTTGGATGATGAGGGGTCCTTAATTTGGATTCCGCTATTAGTGTCCTAGTATCCTTCCTAGGTGTAGTTAGCACTTGGTTGTTGAGGGCTTTCAACAAGTTGTCAATATTATTGGTCATCTCCGTTTGTTGTTGATTGAATTCGGTTTCAAACTTAGCTATGCGAGCTTCTTGAGATGCCATAAACTTGGACATCAACCCTTCAAGATTGTTGGTACTACCATAGTTGTTAGAAGGATTGTTGTTGAAAGTACGGTTAGCGGGTGGACCGTTTGGTTGGTAACGATTAGGTGGATTGGAAGAATTGTTTTGGGGGATGTTTTGGTTTTGTTTCCACCTAAGGTTCGGGTGATTTTTCCAAAAAGGGTTGTAGGAATCACCATAAGGGTTTGGCTCGGGTTTGAAAGTGTACCACTTATCTCCTGCTTCGTTGGTACGTGAGGATGCGTAGTCCACAAAAACTTGTCCGGGGAGTTCCACACAATCACGAGTGTCATGGGGACCACTACATAATTCGCATGAAGAAGTGATTTTGTTCACTTGGCTTGAAGAATTAGGAGCTTCATAAGATTTCATGAGAAACTTGACTTGGTCCTCAAGTTCCATGATCCTACGGTCGGGAGTGCTAGAATTATTCGAAGGCAAAGATATTGCCTTAACCGTTTTGTTCAAATCTCGGGGATCATTCCAACTTTCGTTGTCATAGAGAGCAAGATCTTCTATGAGTTCTCATGATTCTTCCGCACTTAGATCACGTAGCTTGCCACCGGCCGATTGGTCAATGGTTCGCCTTGTGGAGAGGTCGATATGGTCATAGAAGATTTGGACTTGGAGCCAAAGATCTATGCCATAATGAGTGACTTTTTGGAGTAAGTCCTTGAAACGAGTCCATGCTTGATTGAAGGTTTCACCTTGACGTTGTTGGAACATCAAGATATCATTTCTAAGCATCGTAGTTTTCCCCGGTTGGAAAAATTGAGCAAGGAAACGAGACGTGAGATCATCCCAAGAGGTGATGGATCCCGCGGGAAAACGTTCAAGCCATTGACTAGCTTGATCACGTAGAGAGAATTGGAATAGACGTATTCGGGTCGACTCTCTAGTTACAACATCAAGGTCTATGGAATCTACGATTTTAAGGAAATCCTTGAGATGTTGGTTAGGATCTTAGGAACGAAGTCCATGGAATGCACATCCGCCTTGCACCAACCGGATGGTGTCGGATCGCAAGGGGGACATATTGGCTCCTTGAGTGAGCTCAATAGTGTTTCGATAGCCTTGGTGGCTAGGACGGGAATACTCTCCTAAGGTTCGGGGCCTAAGAGGTTGGTTTGGTAATGGTGGGTTTTGTCGGTGGTTTTGTTGTAGTGGGTTGATGGGTTCAAAGATGTTACCACCTTCCATGATGTCAGATGGTAAAAGTTACGAACAAAGACATGAAGAAATGAGATAGACTAAAGAAAACCTAAATATAAAAATAAAATCTTACTAGAAAGGAATCTAGCAAGTAGACCTAATAAAAAGAAATCCTAATCTAGACAATAACTATTTCCCCGGGCTGCGGCGCCAAAAACTTGATACGTGAGAATCGCGCCAGGCTTTACCTCTCGAGGGATCTCGAAAAGTTTACAACCCCCACCAGGCAGTATACCTGATCGTTGTAGTATAGTATAATGACAAGAATCGGGGGATTGATCATTCAACTCAGGAATAGTGTCGCTAGGATTAGAAAGCCTAATAACTAGGTCTAGAGGTGAAGGATGATTCTTTTTGTATTTTTATATTTTATAAAAGCAATTAAAATCTTGGGTTTTGGAAGAGTGGGCGGAATTAGTTGCTAGCCAACTAACCCAATTAACTAAAAATGCAATCAAAATTAAATAACAGAAATGAAAATGAAACTACTTTTACTAGTGGTGTAAACAATGATGGGGAAAGTTGTGTTTACTTAGATTTCATTACTCCCTAGATATCTTTTACAGGCTGATAGCTTGTTACAATTGCATGGATGACGGGTCATATTCCTTAATACTAGTCGTAGGGCCGTGTACAATATTCCCTAACTCTATAGGATCCTACTTCATTCCTATGTCGAGCCGTTAGAAGCTCCTAACATGGGATTATTAGAATTCTCCTATGCATTAAATACAACCAAAAATCGTAGTACACCTCCGATCATGTTTCTTAAGACGTTCAAGCAAGTTACCAATGGAAGTCTGCCAGTTTTCTTAAGCCTAACATCGAATACAATCATCCGTAACAACTATAAACAAACAATCAACCCATAATTAACATCTAGGTTTCACTACATCTAAGCAAACACAAAAGAAATCTAGCCGAGCATGTTAAATTGAAGACAAGCGTAAGATATATTCAAAAAACACAAAGACATATTGATTGAATTGAAAGAGTACTTATCTCAAATTGAACATGAAAGATTGAAAGGGTTGAAACCCTTGAAAAAGCTGTAAAAATCGGCCTAGGGTTTTTCCCTCAAAGTTGCACACTAATGAATGAAATTTAGAAAAATATATATAGATTTTACAGGGTGACGGCATCATGTATTGAGTTGTGACGCCGTCAACTCGCCGCCATAATAGAAATCGTATTGCCTAGATCCACTTGTGACGCCGTCATGTGTAAAATTGTTCTGGGCTGTCACTAATACTTGGACCATGACGGCCTTGGGTGACGCCGTCATCTCCTATGCACAAAACTCTCTGGATCGTCACGTGTATTGTCCACTTCCACCTCTTTTGTTACTCTTGACGCCGTCATGTAGAAGCTCTTGACGCCGTCAGTACTGTTCCCAGCAAGGAAAATTAAGACTTTGCCGTTTTCTTCACTTTTATGCTCCAAAAACATCCAAAATGCTTCCTTTTCTAGATGTCACTCCAAAAGTACCTAAAATGTCAAAAGGAACGATTTAGGGCAATATTTGATCAAAATGCTTCCTTTTCTAGATTTCACTTTTCGCCTCATCAGCATTCGTCACACTTTTATATCCCGTGCTAAATGTGTATTTGGTACTAATTCATTTCTCGTGCTGAATGCTTATTTGGTACAATTTTTTATTTACCGTGCCAAAATATGTATTTGGTACTAATTCATTTCCCGTGTTAAATGCTTATTTGATACAGTTTTTTTTACCGTGCCAAAATTAACTAGGACGGTTTTATCTACTGTGACAAACGTATTTGGCGCGGTTCCTGTTGTTGTGCCAAACGTATTTGGCACGTTTTTTTGTTAGTTATAGAATTCATTTGACACGGATTTGCAATCGTCAATTAGTTAGTCATCGTAGCAAACAACCATCTCAATTTTTCACAAATATAATTCAATCAACGCCAAAGATAAATTGAACTCAGTTTTTATTAATCATCAATAAATCAAATCATCATGGTTTATTGAATACAATAAAGTAAAAAACAATACGTCTAACATCATTGTAAACCATGGTCTTCAGAATTAAAAAGTCATACTAGAACTTAATATAAATTACTATGATGATTTATTACTAACGAAAATGAATAAAGCTCATCGGATCACATCGTCTTCATAAACCCTGCATAATATAATATTCCAACATTAGAAATATATATGAAACAAGAAGACAATACCAAGTCCAACCTAAAAACAAACATGTACTGAGATAGTTGTTATAACATCATGTAGACGGGTATAGTAATTTCAGAAATCTAATATTTACAATTTAATTAAAGTGTAAAGTCAAAATAGGAGCTAACATAACCTGGTACTCTGGTAGCAAAAATTAGTTTTGTTACAACTTAAGCTATAATCCTTAATATATGGTGACAACTTTAAGGTGTTTCATTTAACCCGATCAATCGAACAACTAATAGATTGTGTGCTAAACAAAACACCACTTACGACTCAAAGTTATAACACTTGAAGCATTTGTCACAAAAACAAGTCATTTAAAATTTATTGTGCATGAGAATTACTTGTTATGCTTCCATGGTGGACCTTCATCATTTCTTTCGTCAAGTTTCCACATACGTTTTCTTCCCTTTTGATAATGAATTAGCTACACAAAAGATACAAGAGGATTAATCTTTTTACAGAATGGTAAAGCGTAACTAAAATTTAAAATAAAGATAGTTGTAAATTATAATTTCAATAACAGTCGAAACTATTAAAAACATATTTAGTATGTTTATTCATTAAAGATATATTTCGACGAGTTCCGTTCCATTGGACATGTCTCCAATTTATATTTTACTAGTTTGACCCGTTAGAGATATATGATAATCAAATCAAACAATTTATAAGTAAATGAGTTGAGCAAGTCACTTAGACAACCTATTATATTAAAAGCAAGATCATGATGTTTAGTTAGGTTTCACAGGGGCTGGGAAGACTTTCACCCTTGTGCCCAGTGACACGAACAATACTATAATTCTACACCTGAATTACCAAGGAAATCAGCCCAAAATAAATTGTAGTATATAATATGATGCATACAGAAGCTTGGGGTATGCTATCCATTTCTAACAAGCCAGCTGACTTGATCTCATTGTCACCACAACTGTGAATCTGCATTCCAATTAACTTGTGTAATGAGTTAGTACATAACCAACAGAAAATTAAGTAGCAAATGATTGCCAAATAACTATACCTGGTACAATTTATCAGGCTTCTTAAATGAGGATTTTACCAAGACTTTTATCCAATATACATGTTAGAAAATGAACTATATATACATAATTAAAATATTTATTTTGAACAAGGAAGTGACTGTTATTGTTAATGGCAAGGTTATAAATAGCGTAAGGCGTGGCGTGGCGGCGAAGCCAAACCTCAAGCCTTACGAGCCATAGCGAGGCTATGGCGTTTTATAAGGCGTGACTCAAGGCGGCATAATTTTTTTTTATAAATTTATATTATAATTAGAAAATTCCTGATTATAGTAATTAGAAAATTTAGCCCCAAAAGTCAAATACTACTAAATCCTTTAAAAAATAAAAAGCCCAAATTCTAGCCCAAATACTACTAAATTCTTTAAAAGCTTCTAAATAAGGTGTCACGCCTCGCGCTAAGGCGCGCCTTACCACGCCATTTCGCGCCTTATCAAGCGCCACGCCTCAAGATGACGCCTTGGTCTATTTCGTAGCGCCGAAGCCAAGCGGCGCTAAGGCGCGCCTTTTAGAACTCTAGATAATGGTGATCTATCCTTTAACATAATTACATATAATAAATAGGAACTTTTCTACTCAATTTCATGTTAGACAATAAATGTCCATTTAACCAAAAAAAGTAAACCAATAAGCAGTCAAAACTCCTGTAATAATCAAAAAAAAAAAAAAAAAAAAAAAAAAAAAAAAAATCAATATAAAAACATGATTTTTTTTATAAATAAAATGGAGTATAAAACATGAATAGACATGAAAACCTGTAAAGACTAAAACCAAACAACAATTGTATAATAAAGCACCAACACAAATTAATCAAAATATATACCGTTTATCTAATAAAATAGCAGTATCAGCACCTGCAAACCCCAAATCAAGAACAAATTAGAAATCCATGTATAAGAAGTTAATGTACCTGTTGAAACAAAACACAAAAAATAACCCGTTGTTAAACAACTTATGGTCAAATCACTAAACTATTAAATTGTAGAACAAATATTTCACTAATTCAATCTAAAAATCACAAAAAACAATACCCAATTTCTTTCATTCGGAATTAAGAGTTACCCAGATCACTCGAAGGCATATACTTTCGATGGCTAATGCAAATCTGGGATTTTGAATAAGAAGGGTTTGGGAGAGAAAAATGCGGATCTGGGATTATGGATAGCTAAATATCAATCTATGATTTGAATCTTTAGATGGAGGGATTTTGGTGCTAGATGAAATTTCGTGATATTTGAAGGGAAATTTGAGCGTTGAACACAATTGCTTTTTGTATCTCAAGTTTTGTTTTCTTAAAGGAGTTTACAATTGCTAAAAGAGGTGAGATCTATGACAAATCACTAATATCTAAAGAACAAATCACAAGATCTAATCCATCCATCTTACTTTCATCCACTGGTAGAGATTAAATCAATAAATAACAAATGAAGGGCAAAAATGTAATTATATAAAAACCTATTTCCACATTTTTTTTAAATGACATATCATGCAAATGGTAAATCTTCAAGCAACGAAAAATATACCGTCGCAACGAGAATTAAATTATCTTTCTATAGATATGCACTAGTATATACTTTCGACCATTTTTTTTTCAAAATTTTCGTTCAAAAAAATCACACGTGATTTGTAAAAATCACAAGTAATTTGTAAAAATCACATGTTTTTATATATATATATATATATATATATATATATATATATATATATATATATATATATATATATATATATATATATATATATATATATTTTTAGTCTGGTTTTTCGACTCGGCATTGCGAGCCGGCTAAAATCACATGTGATTCGGGTGTAAATCACATGTGATTCTATTTTAATCTAGAAAGTAGTAAATCACACGTTATTCTGTTTTTTTGTTATGATTCGTGTGTAAATCACATGTGATGCATGTGTAAATCACATGTGATTCGTGTGTCAATCACATGTGATTTAATCATCGTAGACATTATACAAACAAATATTAACGTCATAACTTTTGTTTTTGGTTTTTCACATTCTGGTTTGGTCAAAACTAACAAAAAAATAAATAAAGAAAACACAAAATTTAAATTGAACAAAAAAAGAGTGCATTCATTCATAATATCTCAAAGTACACATGTGTTCACTTTCATGTGATCCAAAACAAGCTAAATACATAAAACTAACTACAGGAAGTCTAGTTAAAAAAAATAAATAAAAAAAATAAAAAGGTTACTAAATGATGCGTGGGAATTGCACCAGGCTTTACCTCTCGAGGGATCTCGAGAAGCTTACAACCTCCACCAGGCAGTGTACCTGATCGTTGTAGTATAGTATAGTGACAAGTACCGGGGGATTGATCGTTCAACTCAGGAATAGTGTCGCTAGGATTAGAAAACCTAAGAACTAGGTCTAGAGGTGAGGGATGATTCTTTTTGTATTCTTATATTTTTATAAAAGCAATTAAAAATCTCGGGTATTGAAAGAGTGGGCGGAATTAGTTGCTATTCAACTAACCCAAAAACTAAGATGCAATCAAAATAAAATAACAAAAATGTAAATAAAGCTAATTACTAATGTGGAGTGAACAATAAATGGGAAAAATGTGTTTACTTAAATTTCATTACTCCCTAGATATCTTTTACAGGTTGATAGTTTGTTACAGTTGCGTGGATAACGGGTTATATTCCTTAATACCATTCGTGGGGTGGCGTACGTATTTCCCCAACTCTATAAGCTCCTACTTCACTCCTATGTCGAGCCTGCAAGAAGCTCCTAACATGGGATCACTAGAATTCGCTCATGCATTAAATACAACCATAAAAACCTTAGTACGCATTGGTTCATGTTTCTTAAGACGTTCAAGCAAGTTACACTATGGAAGTCTGCCAGTTTTCTTAAGCCTAACCTCGAAATCATTCATCCAATACAACTATAAACAAGCAATCAACCTATAATCAACATCTAGGTTTCATTACATCTAAGGAAACACACAAGAGATCTAGCCTAGCATGTTAAAATCAAGACAAGCGTAAGATATATTCAAACAACACATAGAAATATTGAATGAATTGAAAGGATACTTATCTTAATTGAACATAAAGGGTTTCAAGGGGTGAAAACCCTTGAAAATATTGTAAAAGTCGAGCTAGGGTTTATTCAAGTCGTCCCTAATATTGTCCTCTCTCTTGAATGAAAATTACAAAGATTATATATAGATTTTCTAAGGTGACGGGGTCAAGAAGAAACTTCTGACTCCGTCAACCCGCCGCCCATGATATTCTCGGACTGCCTAGAACCAGATCTGACGCCGTCATGTGTAATGTTGTTGTGGGCCGTCACCACTTTTACTCTTGACGGACATGCTTTGACACCGTCACATTTCCACTGGACCGTCACCATTTTTGCTCTTGACGCCGTCAAGTACTGTTCCCGGCAAGGAAAATTAAGACTTTGCCGTTTTCTTCACTTTTATACTCCAAAAACGTCCAAAATGCTTCCTTTTCCAGAATTCACTCCAAAAGTACCTAAAATCACAAAAGGAATGATTTATGGCATTATTTGATCAAATAAATTCAAATTCCGGCTTAAATGACCCCCAAAAAACGGATCATTTTTCGCCTTATCATATACCCTTACACTTGAGATTTGCTTGTCCTCAAGCAAATGCGCTTTTATTCTAATCAAAATACAAGCTAGGGGTCATTTAACAGTAATATAAAAGTAATTACAACAAATAATCGTTCCACTAAAGACTAAAAACAAGCATGGAGGTCATACACTAGCACCTCACAAATAGTGTTTAGATACTCACATCTCTCGGGTGTAATAAAGTATATATCACAATATGAAAATGGAAAATATCTCTCACTATCTGTCATAGAAAAATAGATTACCATAGGCTTGGGAAAGGATCAAACCTCCACCACATGGCGTAAGCACCTAGGATAAACTATCAAAGAGGTCTTTTAAAGGGTTATAACGTTAGGTGTGGGGATATGGAATACACGGTTTTGTTGGATATAGGCAATCTTTACTGGTGGCGAGTTAATCATCTTGGTTAATTAAATGTACAATATGGCGTTGCTAAGCCAAGACTAGACTCGACTTAAGCTAATAAATGAAAAATAACAAAAACATAAAACGAACATAGATTACCCCCTAATCTAATGACTCGAATCAAGATAATCAAAACTCTTGGAGTACTTTAAAGATTAACGCACATATGGGGGTAATAATATATGATGTTCTTCCCCATTACTCCATAACATTAGTACTTTACCCATGAGTCTCAATCGTCCCAAAACAATATGTACAAGGATATGACTCGACTTAGCAACCATGTAATCAATTAGATAATTAACTAAAGGTTTAACAAATAACAATAATGCACTAAAGATGAGTGCATACACGGAAGGCTAAGGCGATTTGGGTGTACACTTAAGTGGGGTGTAACAAATTCTTCCTTTAAGTAAGATGCTTAAAGGTAGAAACGAAAAGATAGGCTCGAAGGGGTGTACTAGGGGTTTCGTGTACTAAAAATGAGTACAACGCTAAGGTGTGGGAAAAATTAATTGACTTTACTAGCCAAGTAATATGACTTAAATGGTCAAGTAATTATGATACAAGTTTAACACAAGGGTGATCCTAATGCCTCTTATCATGTAGTAAATCCTACTACACGAATGTAGTCTCACTAGCGGTCTCGGGATGCATCACTAACGCAAGTTCTAGAATCTAAATGCTACCGGTACACTCATAAGCACTAATAGTAAATGCTTTTCCTATCAAATCTATGGCGAACCTCACATATTTGGGTGGAAAATTTTTCTGAATGGTACGATTTTGTGCTAGTCATACAATCTCCTATCCATGAGATGCTTGCTAAGGCTAAAGTTTCACTCCTAAATGTTGTAAAAAATTTTAAATTTGGCGCTAAAATTACGCTAACAAGTATTTCTCATAGTTTTATTACACATCTACCATCAAACAAACAAACTTAAGTGAAAGTGTATACTATAAGGTATCATCATTTTACCCTCCCTTACACTTAGGATGAATATTGTCCCCAATGTTCAATTAAAGAATGTAAAAGTGAAATAGGTAAAAGAATGAAATCAAATAATCCCCTGATTCGTTCGGTGTGGATAGTATGGTAACAAGGTTAGATCTTCCTCCAAGAAAATGAACAATTAAAACTTCCCTTCCAGAATATAAATCATCTTCTTGTCATACATAACCTGTTAAACCTGAGAAAACAAACAAGGCAACCTCGCGTAAAATCGGCGGCAATCTATATATACTAATAAATCCTTGAAAACAAAGTAAGATATAATGCTTGTGGAATGAGTGTTTGCAGATTTCCTGGAGTTTATAAAACTAAAGATTCAACAAAAACTTTAAGACTACGCTAGAAAAACAAAACTAGCAAAATTTCTAGAGTTTTACACATGACGCCGTCAGAAGTGACCTACAGAAATCTTTATGTTAAGTTTCCGGAAAATTTTTGGAAAACTTATGTCCTATGATGAATGCTCAAACACTCATCATTTTTTGTCAAATCTGAACTGCAAAATATACAAAAACACTCATAAATGCATCATAATACTGAAAATATTTCAAAATTGTGTTTTATATGTTTTAGATGCAAAATGAGCAAAAACAGACAAAAAACGTACAAAGTTTGCATAATTGGCAGTTTCAGTCCCCCGACTTTCAAAAATTAACAAAACTAGTCCCTGTGCATTTATTTTGCAAGAAAAGTCAACCCAAGTCCTTTTAAAATAAAAAGTTATCAAAAATAACACTTGGGTAAAAAGTTTTGAGAATTTACACTTTTGGTCCCCGGAGTTTATAAATTTGTAAAATTGGTCCTTGGGAATTTATACTTTGGAAAATATCAAATTTTGGTCCTTGGGTTATCTAAACATGGAAAAAATGGTCCTTGTAATATTTTTGAATAGTGCCATGTTCAGTCCTTAACTTTTGGTAAATTACAAAAATGACCCTTGTGAATTAAAGTTACAAAGCAAACGGACCCTTGGTTTTTATTATCCAATATCAAATCCAAAAACAAATACAAATCCAACCCACCCTTGGTCTAGCCCAGTCCACCCACGGCCCAACCCCTTTAATATTAAAAACACCCCCGGTCAAACAACACAATCAACACCCTCAACCCCGCTCCACTGTTCACCCCCATCTTTCCCTGAAAACCTGCAACTGTGTCCCCCCCTTCCTCTTCTCCACCAAACATCACCTTTGCATTAATATCTATCACCAACCCAACCAACCCCCCCCCCCCTCCTCAATTAATTCCCACACCAAACCCACTCAACTGCCCAATCCCAATTTCCCGCCAAAACTTAATCAAATGGCTGGGAACTTTTGAAGCCAATCCACTGGCTCAAAATAGAGATGGGAAAGATAGTGGAAGTCTCCAAGGCTTATAAAAGAAAAGAAAAGAGAGAAGAAAGATATTAGTGTAGCAGTAGAGAGTAGTATTAGTTGTAGTATAACTTTTTATGTCGTTTTAGTGTAAAATTTATTTCCAGTTGTAATTTTTTATCAAATTCTGTTGTATCCAGTTTATCTTGTGTATTTGGAACTTATATCATTACCCATTTCAGTATTTCTTTAAAAAAAAAAATCCAAAATTGATGTATTCAAGTGAATTTGACAAGTTCATTTATATTTACCATATGTTGTTTGTTTTATTAGAATAAGCTCATTTTAGCTTAATTATAAGTAATCTTCAAGTTTTCAATCATTTTAAATTATTTTAGTGAGTAACTCAAAAATTCCAAAAAAATCAGGAAAAATAGTTCATAAATAAAAATTCAAATCAGAAGAAGAAGAAGAAAGAGGCAGGGTAGAAGCTTGGCATGTTCTGGTTTAGAAGCTCTTGGGAGCATTAGGTGTGTAGTATTGGATCCCTGTGTATCTCAGTTCTTTGCTTTGGCCAAATTGTGAGCATCTTCCTTATTTCATCACATAATCTGTGTTTGTGCTACCTTGTGTTAACTAATTACTTATTTCTGTTTATTAAGCTTATCTATCACTTATTAGATCAGTGACATTCAGTAGATTGCATTTGTGTTTCATTTACTTCTAATTTTGTAGTTCACTGTGTATTTAAGGGGTGTTTGGTTTAGCCTGTTTACCTAGGATCTTGTGTGTTAGTGTTGATAATTGGTGTTGCAGCCTGTTAGTTTAGGGTATTAGAGTTCATTTCAAGTCTAAAAACCAAGCCTTAATAGTTCAAAGTCAAAAATCACATCCAAGTCTCTTAATTGTGCACTGTTGTGAATTTGTTGTCCATAAACCATCAATCTAGCTCTTAAGTTGTTGTTCTAGCTTATTATAACATCATACTAGCTTATTATTGCATATTTAGTCAGTAGTGATCATTGAAATTTCATAATAATCAACATAAGTAGTTTTTCACAAAAGTCAAATTTGCACATTTCATTTTTTTTTCAAAAGTTCACTGATTTAAGTTGAATTGTGTGTTATGATTCATGGCTTGAAACTTGTTTATATATATTGTCTACCAGCTCAATTTCATAATTCCATGGTCCTATTATTTTTGTGATTTTTTGCTGGGCCCCACTTAGCCCCAAACACACTTGCAGGGGGAGGTCATCCCCTGCACACAGATACTCAGCTCAGACCCCCAACTTCCAAGGCCTATCATGGCCTACACTATGGGCCCCACAATGAGCTTATTGGCTTTTTTAGAAGCCAATAAGCTCATCTTCAAGTCTCTGGGCTTACCTTGGGTTTTGTGACCCATTTGCTAGGGCTGCATTGCCCTTGAACCTTGTCCCTTTTCACAGACCTGAGTTTCTTTTTGGATTGCTTATCTTAGCTTATCAGCTTATCCAGGGCACCATTCTAGTTTTTCTGGCTTATTACATGTCCCTTTAACTTGTTTGAACTTAAATCCACACCTGGTTCTCAGCTTTGAGCTTATTTCAAGCTTATAGCTTAGACAGTTGACCAAAGTCAACTGTCCAACAAATAAGCACTTGTTGTGCTTATTTCTGAGTCCCACAAAGTTTGTTTTCACAAAAGTCTTTCACTTTTAGGTGTAAATCAAGTTTCCAAAGAAAAAATCCAGAAAAGTTAATTTAATTTTTAAGTGATAGTTTCTATTTAATTTCATTTAAATTTTATTTTTCATTTTTAGATTTTAATTAAGTACTTGTCATTTTTATATTTTTATTAATTACCTTTTATATTAAAGTATTTATAGTAATTTTCTCATATTTTTATTTTATTATTTGGTATTTATTAGAATTAATATTAGTTTTATTTATAATTAATTAATATTAAGTATTAAATAGCATAATTAATTTTAATTAAGTAAAACCTAGTTTTTTTATATTTTTCCTAGCTTTTATATATTAAAATATAATTTTAGAAATTTTTCTAGAATTTTTACTGTTCATTTTCTATTTTTCTTAATTTAAAATATTTTAATTAGGTAATTAATAATTAATTAGTAATTAATTAATAAAAAAATCACAAAAAGACAAAAATACATATTTTTATTTTTAAAACTTATTTTTAGTTATTTTATAATTTTAGAAATTTTATTTTCACCTTTTTAGTATTTAATCAATATTGTATTATATTTAAGTTGTTTAAATATTAATAATTAAGTATTAAATAGTATTTAATTAATATTAAATAATTAAATAGTGTTAAAATTAATTTTCTTTTTCTAAAAATTTTCTTTTACCTTTATGTTTGTAAAAAAGTCATTTTCACCCCCTGGGGGTTTTCAGATTTAAGTTTTCACGTTTTATTTTGTACGTTCGCGTTATTTAAAACGTGAACGTAAGCGCTTTTAGGTTTTAATCATTTCTGGGTTTTCCAACTTTACAATCTTGTTCATATAGCTTATTTAAGCTATTTCATTGTATAAATCAGTAGTTTAATTACTCACAAACCCCTTTTCATCCAAATTCACCTGATCACGAAACCGTTTTATAACCATCACACCTCGTCAGGACATAACGACCCGGGGAAACCACTATATTCCGCGGAGCATTGACTCTAGGCTGTTTGACCTTGTTGACCATCCTGTGGTCAATTTAGGTTGACCATTTGGAGCCAATCAATTTTTAGCGCCGCTGCCGGGGAGGTCGTGCGCGTTATTCTAAAACGGTTTTCAGATTAGTGATTTTGGAATTCACTTCTTTGTAAATTTACCATCCTTGTGTATATTTTCATAAAAACAGTTCACAAAAACTTTTTAAAATTAGTTTTCAACGAACACAAAAAACCCAAAAAGATTTTCTTTCTTATTTGTACAAAATGTTTATTCAAAAATCCAAAAATAATCACCTTTACCCTCTCACATCTTTGATTCTTCATCTCTTACCCTCCCAAACCTTTTGATTCTTTTTATGTCTCATCCACACCTTCTAATTTGTGAATGGTGTGGTAGTCTTCATAATGGTGGTAATTGCCCCAGTTGTGGCATGGTAGAGTCAGGAAACGGGTCTGTCTATAACCAAGATCCCTATTCTTACCATGACACGACTGATTTATTCCATCAACTACCACACCATGAGACTCAGCAGTTTTACTATTGTGAGTACTGTGGTGGTTCACACTACAGTTCTGATTGTCAATCAGGAAGCACGCTTGTCTATGAGCAGTTTCCTGGTAACGATTATGACCCTAACACATACGACTCACAGCCACATCAGGTTTACTGTTGTGATTACTGTGGAGGTCCACACTTTAGCTCGGATTGTCAAACAAGAAATCCATTTCCTTGTAACAATTACGACTATTCGTTTTCAGACCCACCTCCACAGTACCAAATGATTCAAGCAACTCCTCTTGATACTGAGCAAGACCTTTTACTAGAGGCTCTTGAGATATTGAAAGAACTTAAGGAGGAGTTAGCTACTTCATCGTTTCAAAGCTCTCGTGAGAAATCTATGGCAGAATTACTTTCCAAAGAACGAGCAGCTAGAAACGAATTGAGCAAGGAAGAATTGCTAGTCTTAGAACAAGCAGCTAAAACACGTGCCATATTTCGCAATGCTGCTCTTCTCGACGATGATGATGATGACGAAGTTACCCTTGATATTTCTCAGTTTTGTAAGGGTTCATCAAATTCATCTGTTGTGATTCCTTCCTCGGAAAATCAGGGAGAGAAGACTATGATAGAATTACTAGCAGAAGAACAAATAAAATTTATAAAACCCATGTCTGCTAGTCCTTCTCAACTCCCTCAGTCTATTGATATCACACCCGAGGTTCCCACTCACTCTTTGATCATGGGGGACGAGCATCTTGACACTGTTCCTAAAAAAGAATCGGACGAATTAATAAAGTCTAGTGTTGAGATCCTTGTCCTAATCCCAGGAGAGTCGCAGGGAATTCTTGAGCATATGTGTGATCTTCCTTCCCCTCTTGAGTGTTCAAACGATCATTTTGAGACTTTCTCAGATTTTAATGATGATTGTACATCTCATGGAGACATTGAGTATGTTGAGGCATCAGTTCCACATTCTGATGCTGATTATCTTCTTGAGGAGTTCGCCGATGAACTTACTCACATCAATCCACTTTCATTTGAAAGTGGTGATGGTCTCCTTGACTTCGAAGCCGATCTGGGAGAAATTGAAAGTCTCCTATATCATGATCCACCACTCACTTCTTATCCCAGCAGTCCAATAGAGAATGATAATCACTTTGTTCCCGAAACATTCAATACTACTATCACCAATCCTCTATTTGAATTTGAATCTGAATTCACTTTGATTTCTGATAATCCACTCTTTGATATTCAGAATGAGGATTCTGATGAGTCTATTCCGGAACATGAGTTCACAGATTCAAATCTTGTGAATGATTCTCTTCATGAGGAGTTCTCCGGTGAACTCACACATCATATCATGACTCCTCCGGAGTTTGATAACCTGGGGGGAGATGCACTCAATCATGAGAATTTGCAAATTCCCACCCACCCTCCCGAGATGTTTTTGAGCTTAACCCGTGTAATCCAAATTCAAGCTACGGAGCCTAATCTCGAGGAAGAAGATCAAATCATGATTTTTATCATGGTTTTCTTCCTTTTCTTCACCTACAGGGTGACTTCTTCTCTTCTTCACTCCTTCGGGAATGAAGATACCATCTTTGATCCCGGCATTTTCATTTACCATTATCTTGAGCCGGATATTATATCTCATCGGAGTGGAACTTTCACGTGCTTCAAATGTTTGTCCAAACATCTTGAATGAAAGTCCGATTGAGATTGTTTCTTCCACATCATGCTTCCCCAAGGACAAATGAATTTGGGGTCGAGTCAAGCTAGCGGCTCGGTAAACAAAAACAGTAGCATGCTTATAGGGTTTTCACCCTAAGTGTGGGGGAGTCCCCCATGCTATGATTACAAAAGTGAAAAACAAAATGGTGTTTTCCACGCTTAGCTTGTAATGTTGCCTTTTACGTTCAAAAATGTCGGCATAATAGCCGGGACTTTGAATATTGAGGACAATATTCATTCTAAGTGTTGGGGGGGGGGGGGGTATTTCGCTATTTTAGCGAATTTTATCACATTTTACTATCTAATACCCCCGTTTTGGCCAAAATTTCAAAAAATTTTAAAAAATTTTCACTGGTGCTTCAAAATTTTTTGTGGTAATCAGTCCGCCTTGTCTAACCGACAAAAGGGATTGGCTAATCCAGGAGCAAACGGCTCTTGGTAAAGACATATCAAATCCGTTTATGGCTTGCAATTTGCCCAAAATTGTATGGTTCCTCAACTCCCCATATCCCATTAAGCGAATGAGTTGGCTAGCCTGCGAGATTATGGCGTGTGGTAAAGGCAGTGGAAAATCCATAATTGGTAATTAGCTCACTAAGATGTTGACTATTCCATCAAGAGTTGGCTAGTCCAGAAGCAAACGGCTTTTGGTAAAGACTAATCAAATTTGTTGACAGCTGGTGGTTTGCTCAAAATCACACGGTTATCAGGTGTGCCACAGTTCTTACACCTGGCTACTCCAGAAGTGATGGCTTTTGGTAAAGAGTTTAAAATCCATCAAGTTTTCAAAACATTTTATTGCTAGGGACTATCAATAGTTTAGTGTGGGAGATTGATGAGTGCTCAAACACTCATCATTTTTTGTCAAATCTGAACTGCAAAACATACAAAAACACTCAGAAATGCATCATAATACTGAAAATATTTCAAAATTGTGTTTTATATGTTTTAGATGCAAAATGAGCAAAAACAGATGAAAAACGTACAAAGTTTGCATAATTGGCAGTTTCAGTCCCCCGGCTTTCAAAAATTAACAAAACTAGTCCCTGTGCATTTATTTTGCAAGAAAAGTCAACCCAAGTCCTTTAAAAATAAAAAGTTATCAAAAATAACACTTGGGTAAAAAGTTTTGAGAATTTACACTTTTGGTCCCCGGAGTTTATAAATTTGCAAAATTGGTCCCTGGGAATTTATACTATGGAAAATATCAAATTTTGGTCCTTGGGTTATCTAAACATGGCAAAAATGGTCCTTGTAATATTTTTGAATAGTGCCATGTTCAGTCCTCAACTTTTGGTAAATTACAAAAATGGTCCTTGTGAATTAAAGTTACAAAGCAAACGGACCCTTGGTTTTTATTATCCAATATCAAATCCAAAAACAAATATAAATCCAACCCACCCTTGGCCTAGCCCAGTCCACCCACGGCCCAACCCCTTTAATATTAAAAACACCCCCGGTCAAACAACACAATCAACACCCTCAACCCCGCTCCACTGTTCACCCCCCATCTTTCCCTGAAAACCTGCAACAGTGTCCCCCCTTCCTCTTCTCCACCAAACATCACCTTTGCATTAATATCTATCACCAACCCAACCAAACCCCCCCCCCCTCCTCAATTAATTCCCACACCAAACCCACTCAACTGCCCAATCCCAATTTCCCGCCAAAACTTAATCAAACGGCTGGGAACTTTTGAAGCCAATCCAATGGCTCAAAATAGAGATGGGAAAGATAGTGGAAGTCTCCAAGGCTTATAAAAGAAAAGAAAAGAGAGAAGAAAGATATTAGTGTAGCAATAGAGAGTAGTATTAGTTGTAGTATAACTTTTTATGTCGTTTTAGTGTAAAATTTATTTCCAATTGTAATTTTTCATCAAATTATGTTATATCCAGTTTATCTTGTGTATTTGGAACTTATATCATTACTAATTTCATTATTTCTTTTAAAAAATCCAAAATTGGTGTATTCAAGTGAATTTGACAAGTTCATTTAAGTTACCATATGCTGTTTGTTCTTATTAGAATAAGCTCATTTTAGCTTAATTATAAGTAATCTTCAAGTTTTCAATCATTTTAAATTATTTTAGTGAGTAACTCAAAAATTCCAAAAAAATCGGGAAAAATAGTTCATAAATAAAAATTCAAATCAGAAGAAGAAGAAGAAAGAGGCAGGGTAGAAGCTTGGCATGTTCTGGTTTAGAAGCTCTTGGGAGCATTAGGTGTGTAGTATTGGATCCCTGTGTATCTCAGTTCTTTGCTTTGGCCAAATTGTGAGCATCTTCCTTATTTCATCACATAATCTGTGTTTGTGCTACCTTGTGTTAACTAATTGCTTATTTCTGTTTATTAAGCTTATCTATCACTTATTAGATCAGTGACATTCAGTAGATTGCATTTGTGTTTCATTTACTTCTAATTTTGTAGTTCACTGTGTATTTAAGGGGTGTTTGGTTTAGCCTGTTTACCTAAGATCTTGTGTGTTAGTGTTGATAATTGGTGTTGCAGCCTGTTAGTTTAGGGTATTAGAGTTCATTTCAAGTCTAAAAACCAAGCCTTAATAGTTCAAAGTCAAAAATCACATCCAAGTCTCTTAACTGTGCACTGTTGTGAATTTGTTGTCCATAAACCTTCAATCTAGCTCTTAAGTTGTTGTTCTAGCTTATTATAACATCATACTAGCTTATTATTGCATATTTAATCAGTAGTGATCATTGAAATTTCATAATAGTCAACATAAGTAGTTTTTTACAAAAGTTAAATTTGCACCTTTCATTTTTTTTTTCAAAAGTTCACTGATTTAAGTTGAATTGTGTGTTATGATTCATGGCTTGAAACTTGTTTATATGTGTTGTCTACCAGCTCAATTTCATAATTCCATGGTCCTATTATTTTTGTGATTTTTCTGCTGGACCCCACTTAGCCCCAAACACACTTGCAAGGGGAGGTCATCCCCTGCACACAGATACTCAGCTCAGACCCCCAACTTCCAAGGCCTATCATGGCCTACACAGTGGGCCCCACAATGAGGTTATTGGCTTTTTGAGAATCCAATAAGCTCATCTTCAAGTCTCTGGGCTTACCTTGGGTTTTGTGACCCATTTGCTAGGGCTGCATTGCCCTTGAACCTTGTCCCTTTTCACAGACCTGAGTTTCTTTTTGGATTGCTTATCTTAGCTTACCAGCTTATCCAGGGCACCATTCTAGTTTTTCTGGCTTATTACGTGTCCCTTTAACTTGTTTGAACTTAAATCCACACCTGGTTCTCAGCTTTGAGCTTATTTCATGCTTATAGCTTAGGCAGTTGACCAAAGTCAACTGTCCAAAAAATAAGCACTTGTTGTACTTATTTCTGAGTCCCACAAAGTTTGTTTTCACAAAAGTCTTTCACTTTTAGGTGTAAATCAAGTTTCCAAAGAAAAAATCCAGAAAAGTTAATTTAATTTTTAAGTGATAGTTTCTATTTAATTTCATTTAAATTTTATTTTTCATTTTTAGATTTTAATTAAGTACTTGTCATTTTTATATTTTTATTAATTACCTTTTATATTAAAGTATTTATAGTAATTTTCTCAGATTTTTATTTTATCATTTGGTGTTTATTAGAATTAATAATAGTTTTATTTATAATTAATTAATATTAAGTATTAAATAGCATAATTAATTTTTATTAAGTAAAACCTAGTTTTTATATTTTTCATAGCTTTTATATATTAAAATATAATTTTAGGAATTTTTCTAGAATTTTTACTGTTAATTTTCTATTTTTCTTAATTTAAAAAAGTTTAATTAGGTAATTAATAATTAATTTGTAATTAATTAATAAAAAATCACAAAAAGACAAAAATACATATTTTTATTTTTAAAACTTATTTTTAGTTATTTTATAATTTTAGAAATTTTGTTTTCACCTTTTTAGTATTTAATCAATATTGTATTATATTTAAGTTGTTTAAATATTAATAATTAAGTATTAAATAGTATTTAATTAATATTAAATAATTAAATAGTGTAAAAATTATTTTTTTTTTCTAAAAATTTTCTTTTACCTTTAAGTTTGTAAAAAAGTCATTTTCACCCCCTGGGGGTTTTCAGATTTCAGTTTTCACGTTTTATTTTGTATGTTCGCGTTATTTAAAACGTGAACGTACGCGCTTTTAGGTTTTAATCGTTTTTGGGTTTTCCAACCTTACAATCTTGTTCATATAGCTTATTTAAGCTATTTCATTGTATAAATCAGTAGTTTAATTACTCACAAACCCCTTTTCATCCAAATTCACCCGATCACGAAACCGTTTTATAACCATCACACCTTGTCGGGACATAACGACCCGGGGAAACCACTATATTCCGCGGAGCATTGTCTCTAGGCTGTTTGAACTTGTTGACCATCCTGTGGTCAATTTAGGTTGACTGTCTGGAGCCAATCATCCTACTTCCTGGAAAATCCTGCAAAACATCATTATGACTCGATACAAGCATTTGACTCTAACAAATACGAATATACATGTCCATTTAATATTGTGGAGAATCATGATCAATTTTGTTTCTTAAAAATATATTTGGGGTTTCCCCTTACACTTATCTTTTGCGAAATACCTTTGGATGAAGTTAAGACTAAGCCAAACGACAAAATAAAGTATTTTCACCATTTTAGTTTTGAAACATGATCTACCAACAATAAAAATAAAGCATGCATACGGAAACAAATAACAATAAAACAAAACAAAAATCATACAAATCATGGGTTGCCTCCCAAGAAGCGGTTTTCTTTATTTACGAGTCTTGTAGCTAGACTCAAGGTCATGGGCTACTACGTGATATGGGTGAGTTCCTCATTTAGGATATCTTTGGGGTCAAACTTAGGTTTCAACTTCCTATCGGTTTTCTTAGTACGGTATGACCTTTAAAACTTTTCTCCATCCGGATCATACAAAATCATCTTCATATGCCATGACCCGTCACCTTCCTTAGGTGGCTTGTCCCATCTCCATTTACACTTATCCCCCTCTCTTTTCCACTTGGTCATCTCTATGTTAATAGGCAATACGCTTAAGAACTCAATCATTTTCCTAAAGACTAAGGGGTCCTCAAAAGGGTCTAGCTCTTCATCTCTAGCTATGAGTTGTTCCACCGAATGTGTTTTATCGATGAAATCTTTTTCTAGATAGAATGGGCGTTGAGGTCCTAAAAAGTTTCTTTCAATCCAAGGTCCATATCTAGATGGTCTCCTATTCATCTCTACCCAATGTGGTGTCGGCTCATCCTCACAATTGTAGCTATGTTTCTTAACATCATATACCGACCAAGTATGGCCCTCACCTACCACTATCTTAGACTCCTTACAATCTATCATGGCGCTAGCGGTTGCTAAAAATCCTCTTCCTACTAATAATGGGCATGTTGTGTCACTAACCATATCAAGGACGTGAAAATCCGCTAAAATAGTTAACTTCCCTACGTGAACAACTACATCCTTGGTCATTCCAACCGGGTGGGCAATACTCCCATCCGCTAGACCAATTAATACCTCCGTCTCCTCTAACTTTCCTAGCTTGAGAGTGGTGAAAAGGGATAAGGGAATCAAGTTGAGGCTTGATCCTAAATCGGCTAGTATGTCAAAAGCTTCGGATCTCCCTTTCTTACAATGCAAAACAAATATACCCGGATCATCAAGCTTTTTAGGCAACTTGTTTTGAACGAAGGCGGTCCCATTTTTACCTAGTTTAAATTTGTCATATTTTTCTAGGAGGGCACTATAGTAGGGAGCACGGGCTAAGACATCAATGACGAGGCGTTCAAGGTGGAGCTCCTTGAATTCATCGTCAAGGTCTTGTGTAGGAGGTGTTTCAACTATGCTTTTGACCGGTTTGATATCGGGTGTTTCATTTGATTGGTCCTTTGGAAGAAATTGGTTTTGCTTGAAACACGTGCTCATTGATTTATCCGAGTAGTACTGCGGACAAGAAGTGGGTGACGAAACTGATGATATGAAATTAACGTTTAGTTTCGGGTTCTTGACCGTGTCGCTTGGGAGAGCTCCCATTTCTCGGTCATTGAGAACTTTCAACAATGTGTCAATTTTGGTGGTCATCTCGCTTTGCTTTTGTTTGAAATCGGCTTCAAACTTGGATATGCGAGCTTCTTGAGATGCCATAAACTTGGACATCAATCCTTCAAGATTGTTGGTACTACCATAGTTATTAGAAGGATTATTGTTGAAAGTACGGTTGGAGGGTGGACCGTTTGGTTGGTAACGATTAGGCAGATTGGAAGAATTGTTTTGGTTTTGTTTCCACCTAAGGTTTGGGGGATTTTTCCAAGAAGGGTTGTAGGAATCACCGTAAGGGTTTGGCTCGGGTTTGAAAGTGTACCACTTATCTCCCGCTTTGTCAGTACGCGAAGATGCGTAGTCCGCAAAAGCTGTTCCGAGGAGTTCCACGCAATCACGAGTGTCATGGGGACCACTACATAATTCGCATGAAGAAGTGATTTTGTTCACTTGGCTTGAAGGCTTAAGAGCTTCGTAAGATTTCATGAGAAACTTGACTTGGTCCACAAGTTCCATGATCCTACGGTCGGGAGTGCTAGAATTGTTCGAAGGCAAAGATATTGCCTTGACCGTTTTGTTTGAATCACGGGGATCATTCCAACTTTCGTTGTCATAGAGAGCAAGATCTTCTATGAGTTCCCATGATTCTTCCGCACTTAGATCACGTAGCTTACCATCGGCCGTTTGGTCAATGGTTCACCTTGTGGAGAGATCGATATGGTCATAGAAGATTTGGACTTGGAGCCAAAGATCTATGCCATGATGAGGGACTTTTTGGAGTAAGTCCTTGAAACGAGTCCATGCTTCATATAGAGTTTCACCTTGACGTTGTTGGAACATCACTAAGCTTGGTAGTTCTCCCCGGTGGGAAATATTGAGCAAGGAAACGAGTGGTGAGATCATCCCATGAGGTGATGGATCCCGCAGGTAAACGTTCAAGCCATTGACTAGCTTGATCACGTAGAGAGAATTGGAATAGGTGTAATCAGGTCGACTCTCTAGTTGTAACATCAAGGTCTATAGAATCTACGATTTTAAGGAAGTCCTTGAGATGTTGATTAGGATCTTCGGAATGAAGTCCATGGAATGCACATCCGCTTTGCACCAACCGGATGGTGTCGGATCGCAAGGGAGACACATTGGCTCCTTGGGTGAGATCAATAGTGTTTCGATAGCCTTGGTGGCTAGGTCGGGAATACTCTCCTAGGGTTCGGGGCCTAAGAGGTTGGTTTGCTAGTGGTGGGTTTTGTGGGTGGTCTTGTTGTGGTGGGTTGATGGTTCAAAGATGTTACCACCTTTCATGATGTCGGATGGTAAAAGTTACGAACAAAGACACGAAGAAATAAGATAGACTAAAGAAAACCTAAAAATAAAAATAAAATCTTACTACAAAGGAATCTAGCATGTAGACCTAATAAAAAGAAATTCTAACCTAGACAATAACTATTCCCCTGGCTGAGGCGCCAAAAACTTGATGCGTGGGAATTGCACCAGGCTTTACCTCTCGAGGGATCTCGAGAAGCTTACAACCTCCACCAGGCAGTGTACCTAATCGTTGTAGTATAGTATAGTGACAAGTACCGGGGGATTGATCGTTCAACTCAGGAATAGTGTCGCTAGGATTAGAAAACCTAAGAACTAGGTCTAGAGGTGAGGGATGATTCTTTTTGTATTTTTATATTTTTATAAAAGCAATTAAAAATCTCGGGTATTGGAAGAGTGGGCGGAATTAGTTGCTATTCAACTAACCCAATAACTAAGATGCAATCAAAATAAAATAACAAAAATGTAAATAAAGATAATTACTAATGTGGAGTGAACAATAAATGGGAAAAATGTGTTTACTTAGATTTCATTACTCCCTAGATATCTTTTACAGGTTGATAGTTTGTTACAGTTGCGTGGATGACGGGTTATATTCCTTAATACCATTCGTGGGGTGGCGTACGTACTTCCCCAACTCTATAAGCTCCTACTTCACTCCTATGTCGAGCCTGCAAGAAGCTCCTAACATGGGATCACTAGAATTCGCTCATGCATTAAATACAACCATAAAAACCTTAGTACGCATTGGTTCATGTTTCTTAAGACGTTCAAGCAAGTTACACTATGGAAGTCTGCCAGTTTTCTTAAGCCTAACATCGAAATCATTCATTCAATACAACTATAAACAAGCAATCAACCTATAATCAATATCTAGGTTTCATTACATCTAAGCAAACACACAAGAGATCTAGCCTAGCATGTTAAAATCAAGACAAGCGTAAGATATATTTAAACAACACATAGACATATTGAATGAATTGAAAGGATACTTATCTTAATTGAACATAAAGGGTTTCAAAGGGTGAAAACCCTTGAAAGTACTGTAAAAGTCGAGCTAGGGTTTATTCAAGTCGTCCCTAATATTGTCCTCTCTCTTGAATGAAAATTACAAAGACTATATATAGATTTTCTAAGGTGACGACGTCAAGAAGAAACTTCTGACGCCGTCAACCCGCCGCCCATGATATTCTCGGACTGCCTAGATCCTGATCTGACGCCGTCATGTGTAATGTTGTTGTGGGCCGTCACCACTTTTACTCTTGACGGCCATGCTTTGACGCCGTAACATTTCCACTAGACCGTCACCATTTTTGCTCTTGACGCCGTCATCAAATTGCTCTTGACGCCGTCGGGTACTATTTCCAGCAAGAAAAATTAAGACTTTGCCGTTTTCTTCACTTTTATGCTCCAAAAACGTCCAAAATGCTTCCTTTTCCAGAATTCACTCCAAAAGTACCTAAAATCACAAAAGGAACGGTTTAGGGCATTATTTGATCAAATAAATTCGAATTCCGGCTTAAATGACCCCGTAAAAACGGATCATTTTTCGCCTTATCACTAAAATAAATGTTAATAATAAATATCTTTTTATTAAATCACATGTGATATTTTTTTTAATTCGTGTGTAAATCACATGTGATTTTAATGTAAATCACATGTGATTCTGTTTTAATCTAGAAAGTGATTATGTTATTGTTGTGATTCTTGTGTAAATCACATGTGATTCATGTGTAAATCACATATGATTTTCATGTCTAAATCACATGTGATTTTCATCTTCTTTTGTTCCCGTCGATACTGATCTAGTGTATGATTGTAACACCCCAACCCGACAAGGGCTAAAATGTCACATTCATGGTGTCAATCAGAACAAACACAAGCATAAACTTTAATAATACAAATGGATACAAGGGTTACAAAAGGTTTCATGATAAAGGAATACAATATCAGAACTAAGTACAATATGAATAATCTAAAGCATCTTCAGAACCACTATTAACACATCAAGCAATTCCTCTCTAAACGCTCCTATTTGCACTCTTCACCCATAACCCAGCTTCC
The DNA here is from genome assembly GCA_030686995.1 of Artemisia argyi. NCBI lineage: Eukaryota > Viridiplantae > Streptophyta > Magnoliopsida > Asterales > Asteraceae > Artemisia > Artemisia argyi. The sequence continues at coordinate 36,691,274 of CM060681.1, forward strand.
TTCTAAAACCTGCCGCGGGAGAAAGAAAACGTGGCTGAGCTTAAAAAGCCCAGTGAACAGATATAAAAACGAAGTAATAATGAAACAGAAATGAATACCGAATAAGGTATAAAGGAAATAACAGAATGTAATCAAAGGCAAGTATGAAATAGTAATAAGAGATAAGGTAAGGGTTAGTCATCAACCCCGAGCCCAGAAACAGATATAATGCCTTCATTATAATGCCTTCATCATACTCATAATCATATCTCTTCATAATCATATAGAGGGGAGACCTCTCAGATAATCAGACAATAATGAGGGGCGTCCTCATATGGGTGGAGTAGCTAGCTCCCAGAAATGTGAAGGACGTGCATGCACGCAACATCAATCACTAGATACAAATAACAAATAACAGAAAACAGAAACAGATCTAGGATGCATCCATACGACCCCACAGAAATTAGATTGGCCATAATATATCATATCATAAAGTGTGCACACAATATAACAGAAAGGGGACGTGGCAGAACATCACTCTACTGCCATAGAGTCATGTCAGAGGTTCATCCCTGACACGGACATGGAACCCCCATGCCCAGTCAAATAAATTTGGCTCGGGCGTCAAACTAAAATAGGTCTTACAGAATATCTTAAAATGATACAGAACTAAGGTCATAATAATCAGATCAGAAATAAATATCCGAGATTCATATCATATCAGAGGTTCATATCATAAGCTTAATTCAAATGGTCAAATCAAAAGGTTATATCAGAAGGTCAAATCAAAAGGTTCAGATAAAACAGAGGTTCATCACAGAAAAGGTTCAGAAACAAAAGTTCATACATAGAAGGTTTAGAAAACAAAGGGTTTCATAGCAATGGCTTAGGGAACCCTAGTTGAATGAAAGATAACAAATGAAAAGAATCATGAGAAACCTTTACTGAAAAGGTCAGAATATCTGTACCTTAAACCGTCAACGAAACCATAACAGAAGAATAGGAAGTCACTCTTTCTTCAGCGCATCTACACGAATTAAAGATTGGCTTATTATTAATAACTTGTTCAAATCAGATTACTCGTTTTTGTCGGCTTTCCATTTTTAGTAACTAGTCATATTAAGTAAGTTGCCATATTTAGTAGCTTTTCCATATTAGCAACTTTTATAGATTAGGGTCACAAATGACCATTATAATAGTTTAGGGTAAACACTTCAATTTAGTAAAGGTTAGGGTCATAAACAAAAATTATCAAAATTAAATCTTAAAATGCCAAAATAAAATTATTCTAAAGTTTATACTATAATTTATATCAAAATGATAATTTTAGGCCCCATTATTCACGATTTATATAACGTACCCTTTGCATTAAAATTTAGACCGCGACGACCCAAAATATTTATCATATGCATGACTCGTATTTATACTCGACACACTTTCTATACCTTTATACATACAAATTTAGCATGCATGCAAATCTATCCATACGCAAAATCATAAACCACAACTTTAATCCTGATTTTTATATGCATGTACGTAATCCTTCGACATCAATTATATGCACACGTTTCTTTTTCATAAGTTATAATCAATATAGTATTATAGAAACCCAATTTCGAAATATTCATTACTTGTTTTAGATCCTGGTTTTGAATTCTTCATTTGAAAGACATCGAGAAGATCATAAAATCACCTTGCTTATAAAAAGTATAACTAGTTGGTCTAAGACTCCATATATCAGTTTAAATGGAAACCTGTTATTATAATAGCTTAGCATGAACATGGGTAAATAAACCTACTACATAGTACTTAGTTTGTCATCATGTGATAGTATAACATGCATGTTTAGTGACCAGATATTATTGTGTATCAAAACAGATTCGAACAAAAAAATTCATCAAACTGAAGTCAACAAATGCACATGTTTCATATTACACGTTTTTTTCCTACTACATGTTTCATATAATTATGCATGAGAAACGAGAGAGATCGAATACCTTCGGAACGATACCAAAACAAATTCAAAAGAAGAATCGGAGAAGCAACGATCAAGCAAAACCACATGTTTCATATTAACACCAATGCCTTTTCGAAACAGAACCACGATCGTACCATTCTGTTTCTACCCTTCGTACCAGTTTAACCACGATCGAGCAAAACACCACTCCCTCTTGTGATCGGGTGTACAAACAAAAATAAGAACGATAGATGCTATCACGAAGGAACCAAATTAACAACGAATCAAAATGCTCTTCGAACTAAACGTTCCGCGATCAAAAACCTTTTCTTAAATCAGTTTCATGTCGTCTGCTTCTTGGAGAATAGATGAATGAATCAGTTATGGCTATATTTTGCCCTTGTGATTTGTTTTTTTGTTTTCATTATATCGAATTGGAGAAGTGGGTATGTATTACAGAATAAAAGATCGGCTTGCGTTTTTATTTTGTTTCTAGGCAACGCAATATGTGCAAATCGTTTCTTTTTATAAAATGAGATAGGGTAAGATATTACTTAGGCAAGTTATAATTATCAACTTTTAATAGCAGAAATTTTGGGTCTAAATTATAGGGTAGTTAACCGAGATTTTAGTTGGTGATTGTTATGTGATTTATGGTGATTGATTTTCAATATAAGTTACCATATTTTTAAATATAATGAGTGTGTACAAAATAAAAAGAAAAAACCAATAGGTCTAACAACCTTATTAACGCGTGATATGCTAGAGTGTACAAATTAAGTTACTTTTGATGTAGTCATAAGTTGTAGGTTTGTATAAATGTATATAATTCAAATATAAATACTTAGGTTAAATATGTTGGATTATTAACCGTTTTTCATAAGCTCAAAATTAGAGGGTATTTTAGGTAATTTTGCATGTTTGAGATTTTAGGGTTTTACAACTCTTCCCCTATAAAAAAAAATTTCGTCCGCGAAATTTGAAGTCGTAAAGTCAGACGGATTCGTAGCAGAATACAAAATATCGTCGCGGATATCCCCACGCTAAGGGAGGTTCTTCCCAACTGAAAAACATACTAGTTTCTCATGACTCAATACATATTAAAAAGGTTTAGGATCCCTTAGAACAAAACGAATCAGAGTGAATCAGGTCAAACCAATGCAACGTATAACAGATGACGCTAGGTGAATCTTATCAGAAATACATATTGAATATAGACAGAAATCAGATTAAATGACGATATTCAGACAGTGGAAAGCTCCGTAATGAAGCTTAAGATTTATAACAGATATACAAATGTTAGCAGAATGAAAATTAGAGTTTCAGACTTATTCAGATCTCTAACGAATCAAAGACAACATAAGCATAGACAGAAAGGATCCAGAGTTTCACTAATCGCGGATAATTCAGATAAGATATCAGAACTTTCAGGATTTCAAAGGCACTCCACGGATATCCTATGATCACAATAAGTGCACATTATATGATGTAAGTATTATCACGTTGATCAGGCGTCATAATACGAGCACCACATAATTATACCCTCATGATGATCATACTTTATCTCGAGTCGTGAACAAACAACCTATTCTTAGTCCACTAGTACTTCTACAGTCCAGGGATTAACAGAATCAGATATCAAAGCTTAGAGGAAAACATACTGCTCAAAAGAGTAATGGAAATTCCAAAATTCTAACAGAAGTAACGTACTGCGTTCAAGAACATAGGTCTTCATAATTCACCAAAATTCTCAAAACGAGGCCATTATCAAGAAAACGCAAAATGAACACGGAACTGAGATGTTTCTAGAGAATTTGAAATCTTTACAAGGTTTATAACCAGATAACGAAAATTAAGTGGGTCAACGGAAATGAGAATTCATCGTCAACTATTTCCTTAACAGAATCAGTCCATCCAAACATAGGGGTTTGCTTCAATATCAGTTCATTCAGAAATTTAGTATTTCCCATCTCTTCAAGTCCGGTCATTTATCTTTATTTGTCCATCAACCTGGGGGTGAACGAAATCATGAGCTTGAGTTTGGTTCATCAATCCTTCTGCAGTTCCTCTTGGAATGTGATGGAGTGATGTGAACTTCTGGCACGATCTTTGAATTCCTTCATCATCCAGTCTGCTTCCACTCTCAATTCATCTTAGTATAACCAAGATGAATAGAGAAGTGGTACTGTATGTCTTCATCAGCTCCAGGTCCGCCGTCTCGACTAGATCTTGTCCTCTGCTCGCCAACACTTCTGTCATCTAGGGATCGTTTTCCACTCTTCGGGGTAACCACTGCTGTTGTCAATTCCAGATCATGCAGTGAACAATCTTCTCATACGTTTATAGTTGACTTGATGCATAAACCATCATCTTTCTGCGATGTACACGTTCATGTCTGAGTCTCTCTTAGAAGCGTTCCAAGTCAGGTACCAATTACGAGTGCGGAAGCATATCTCTATTTCAGCTTTTTTTTTTTCCAGAACTCCGTTCTCAATCCAACTGAGCTGTTTCTCTCTGTTCACGAAATTTATTAACAGTAACACAATTTGTAAGCATCCTCCAAAATTTTCTACATGATTCAGAAGATTCCAGCTTCTTTTAATCTGCTGTCGGAGTTTATAGTAATTTTCTAAATTAAGAACACCAACACCATTGCCTCAACATACATCAAACTTCCAGAATACACAACTGATTGTCAGATTTCTAATAACTTGTGCAATTGATTCTCATGTTCTTCCTTGTTTCTAAATGTACTAATGAGTCATACAATGACCATTTGTCTAAACATTCGAGAAACATAAATTCCATTAGACGCGTAAGAATAGTTGACAATTTTGCCAATACAATTGGCCTCATCAGGGTTCGCAATAATGAGCACAAAGGTAGCTTCAGAATCACTTCTCATTACCTTCCTTCTTCATAACAACTGCAATACTTTACGGAGGTTATTCTTGATTATTTAACCCATTTCTTAGAAGTTCCTGAGGTTGCTTCTTCAGTCCATCAAATGTAATCAGATCATTGAGTTTCAAAGGTAGACTAAATCATTTATTAATATGCGGGAAAGATTAATGATTTCGGATAGTGATTTAGTTAAGTTCACGATAGTCGATCCACCGTCATATATTTCTCTTCTTCATAAATCGACCGGATCATCCCAGAATAAAATATCAGGGTGATTAACATCATATTACGTCAGCTCATTCAATCTCTCAACTTCCATGGCTTCTTCGACTGAGATCAGTTCAGATTCTATTGTTCAAGCAGAAGGGAATACCAAAAGGTTTATCAGAGAACATTGAAAACTTTTGTACCACAAAATACTTCCAGTGCTAGAGCTTTTCAAGAATGGACACTATTAGGTGCTAGAAGAAACTTGAAAATCAGAAGAGATCAGAGTTTTGTACTTTCATAGCAGCATCAATCTTAACAGATTCATGTGTTTCAGAAACATCATACTAGGAGTAGAATGAAACAAGTTACTAAAGGTCACAAGCCAACTCGAAATCAAGAGACCTCAAAATCAGATATATCAAGATTAAACGGATTCATAGAACGAATACAGTCATCACACCAGACGGATGGTTTATATATCTCAGAGTCCAGTACATGATACATCAAAATGTTGAAATCGATGAGAGAACAGTTCAAGGTATTGGAATCTCGTTTGGTTTAAACAAAAGTGATAGGTGGATTATAAATCAATGGTACTACAACATCAAATGATCGTCAAAAGTGAGATGTATAGAATATCAGTCGTCAGCATTGTCCTGCTAAGTTAACGAATCCATATTAAGATAATATTAACATCATATCCTTCCAAAGGAAACTGATTGGCAAACAGAGTTCATCATTCAGAGGGAGGAAAACAATTTTTTTTTTCTTCCTATTTTTGTAATTAACAATTATCAGAGTAAAGGATTATGCAAAGTCAAATAGTATCAGAGGATACATTATATGCCCAGCATAAGAAATGAATTCACAGAATGTGTCTAACACATCATGTTTGAATAACCTTCAGAATGGTTGATAAAATATTAGAATGTTTGTCAGGCAGAAATGGAATCTGAGGATCAGAAAGTGGATTTGAATGGTATGCGGTATCAATGTCATTCTCGAGGGATTTCAAACTTACTTGGTTACTGAACTTAGGTTTCAAAACTTTCTAGCCACAGAAATAGAACTTCTCATAAGGCATAACAGAAGGCAAAAGCACGAATCATAGTAATTCACAGAGTGATGCGGAAGCAATGATACTTAAACAGATGCCTTATAGTCTACCCATTCCTCACCGGTCAAAACTTAAGTTCATAGGGGGAAATCCTAAAGCAAGTTCTCAAAGGTGTTCTCTTATGTTCCTACATTGGAAGCCTAATGGTCCAAAACTCACAGGTCAAGGTTATATGTATCATAAGTCGTAAACCTGTCTCTGATACCATAATTGTAACACCCCAACCCGACAAGGGCTAAAATGTCACATTCATGGTGTCAATCAGAACAAACACAAGCATAAACTTTAATAATACAAATGGATACAAGGGTTACAAAAGGTTTCATGATAAAGGAATACAATATCAGAACTAAGTACAACATAACTAATCTAAAGCATCTTCAGAACCACTATTAACACATCAAGCAATTCCTCTCTAAACGCTCCTATTTGCACTCTTCACCCATAACCCAGCTTCCTTCTAAAACCTGCAGCGGGAGAAAGAAAACGTGGCTGAGCTTAAAAAGCCCAGTGAACAGATATAACAACGAAGTAATAATGAAACAGAAATGAATACTGAATAAGGTATAAAGGAAATAACAGAATGTAATCAAAGGCAAGTATGAAATAGTAATAAGAGATAAGGTAAGGGTTAGTCATCAACCCCAAGCCCAGAAACAGATATAATGCCTTCATAATAATGCCTTCATAATAATGCCTTCATTATAATGCCTTCATCATAATCATAATCATATAGAGGAGAGACCTCTCAGATAATCAGACGATAATGAGGGGCGTCCTCATATGGGTGGAGTAGCTAGCTCCCAGAAATGTGAAGGACGTGCATGCACGCAGCATCAATCACCAGATACAGATAACAAATAACAGAAAACAGAAACAGATCTAGGATGCATCCATACGCCCCCACAGAAATCAGATTGGCCATAATATATCATGTGTGCACACAATATAACAGAAAGGGGACGTGGCAGAACATCACTCTACTGCCCTAGAGTCATGTCAGAGGTGCATCCCTGACACGGACATGGAACCCCCATGCCTAGTGAAATAAATTTGGCTCGTGTGTCAAACTAGAATAGGTCTTATAGAATATCATAAAATGACACAGAACTAAGGTCATAATAATCAGATCAGAAATAAATATCAGAGATTCATATCATATCAGAGGTTCATATCATAAGTTTAATTCAAAGGGTCAAATCAAAAGGTTATATCAGAAGGTCAAATCAAAAGGTTCAGATAAAACAGAGGTTCATCACAGAAAAGGTTCAGAAACAAAAGTTCATACATAGAAGGTTCAGAAAACAAAGGGTTTCATAGCAATGGCTTAGGGAACCCTAGTTAGAATGAAAGATAACAAATGAAAAGAATAATGAGAAACCTTTACTGAAAAGGTCAGAATATCTGTACCTTAAACCGTCAACGAAACCATAACACAAGAATAGGAAGTCACTCTTTCTTCAGCGCATCTACACGAATTAATGATCGGCTTATTATTAATAACTTGTTTAAATCAGATTACTCGTTTTTGTCGGCTTTCCATTTTTAGTAACTAGTCATATTTAGTAAGTTGCCATATTTAGTAGCTTTTCCGTATTAGCAACTTTTATAGATTAGGGTCACAAATGACCATTATAATAGTTTAGGGTAAACACGTCAATTTAGTAAAGTTTAGGGTCATAAACAAAAATTATCAAAATTAAATCTTAAAATGTCAAAATAAAATTATTCTAAAGTTTATACTATAATTTATATCAAAATGATAATTTTAGGCCCCATTTTTCACGATTTATATAACGTACCCTTTGCATTAAAATTTAGACCGCGACGACCCAAAATATTTATCATATGCATGACTCGTATTTATACTCGACACACTTTCTATACCTTTATACATACAAATTTAGCATGCATGCAAATCTATCCATACGCAAAATCATAAACCACAACTTTAATCCTGATTTTTATATGCATGTACGTAATCCTTCGACATCAATTATATGCACACGTTTCTTTTTCATAAGTTATAATCAATATAGTATTATAGAAACCCAATTTCGAAATATTCATTACTTGTTTTAGATCCTGGTTTTGAATTCTTCATTAGAAAGACATCGAGAAGATCATAAAATCACCTTGTTTATAAAAAGTATAACTAGTTGGTCTAAGACTCCATATATCAGTTTAAATGGAAACCTGTTATTATAACAGCTTAGCATGAACATGGGTAAATCAACCTACTACATAGTACTTAGTTTGTCATCATGTGATAGTATAACATGCATGTTTAGTGACCAGATATTATTGTGTATCAAAACAGATTCGAACAAAAAAATTCATCAAACTGAAGTCGACAAATGCACATGTTTCATATTACACGTTTTTTTTCCTACTACATGTTTCGTATAATTATGCATGAGAAACGAGAGAGATCGAATACCTTCGGAACGATATCAAAACAAATTCAAAAGAAGAATCGGAGAAGCAACGATCGAGCAAAACCACATGTTTCATATTAACACCAATGCCTTTTCGAAACAGAACCACGATCATACCATTCTGTTTCTACCCTTCGTACCAGTTTAACCACGATTAAGCAAAACACCACTCCCTCTTGTGATCGGATGTACAAACAAAAATAAGAACGATAGATGCTATCACGAAGGAACCAAATTAACAACGAATCAAAATGCTCTTCGAACTAAACGTTCCGCGATCAAAAACCTTTTCTTAAATCAGTTTCATGTCGTCTGCTTCTTGGAGAATAGATGAATGAATCAGTTATGGCTATATTTTGCCCTTGTGATTTGTTTTTTTGTTTTCATTATATCGAATGGGAGAAGTGGGTATGTATTACAGAATAAAAGATCGGCTTGCGTTTTTATTTTGTTTCTAGGCAACGCAATATGTGCAAATCGTTTCCTTTTATAAAATGAGATAGGGTAAGATATTACTTAGGCAAGTTATAATTATCAACCTTTAATAGCAGAAATTTTGGGTCTAAATTATAGGGTAGTTAACCGAGATTTTAGTTGGTGATTGTTATGTGATTTAGGGTGATTGATTTTCAATATAAGTTACCATATTTTTAAATATAATGAGTGTGTACAAAATAAAAAGAAAATACCAATCGGTCCAACAACCTTATTAACGCGTGATATGCTAGAGTGTACAAATTAAGTTACTTTTGATGTAGTCATAAGTTGTAGGTTTGTATAAATGTATATAATTCAAATATAAATACTTAGGTTAAATATGTTGGATTATTAACCGTTTTTCATAAGCTCAAAATTAGAGGGTATTTTGGGTAATTTTGCATGTTTGATATTTTAGGGTTTTACAATGATAAAGGTAACATAAGAAGCTTTTTAGTCCTGCCAACGTAAGCTCTCTTTGTCATATTGTCATAATCGTTCTCCTCAATAGCATCCAATATTTTGCGGTACAACAACAATGATGACCATACTGGCCAATGACTTTGTCATGCTTAGAAGCTCCTTATTCAGCTTGGTTGAAGTACAATCTGGCTTGTTGGATTTGCCCTTTCATGAATTATCTCCAATTATCGGTCACCCTTTTTGAATAAACATCTTCATTGCATAACCCATCTTGTGCTAGCTTGTCTTGGGGAAGATATAAGCGACCTCTTAATGCACTAAAAAACAATGAGACCAAGGTCACTACTAGAATAATTGCATATACATGTGAAACAAACGTAAAGCAATTTTTACATTCTAGTATCGATTAGATGAAAAACTTACTCTTCGCCTACATCTCAAAGTATATTTTGTGAGCTGATTTTCGACACCAAGACTAAGAGCAGAGTTATAGATACTTGGTGCATTTGATGATGATTCAGGTGAGATACCCATGGCTGGCACACTCATTAGAGCAACTATCCAGGCGACATAGTAACAATATAAATAAAGCTCTTGGAAATTTTCATAGCGACTCTTTTTAATATCCATTCTCATGGCTTCAATCATGTCCCTGAAGGGCTGAAAACCAGAAAAACCTCTTTTAGTAAATATATATGAATCATTTAAATTTTCGTTGTAGATTCTTATTATACGTGATTAAACCTATATACCTTAATGTCTAATGGGAACTTTTGAACGGTATCCGTAAGGGCAGCATCAAGCATATCAAACGGCCGACCATTAAAAAGATCGCGAAGTCTCTCTTCCCATCTGTCAAGAACCTCAGCACTCATGTGGATCGTGTTAGGACCATCAACGAGTTCATTTGTTCTTCTGCACCAAAGTATACAGTAGATCGAGTTATGATTTTCAACTTTGTAAAAACATGCATGAAAAATATATGAAAAATTGAATCTTTATGCAAGTACTTAGCATATATAGTCCATGTGGTAAAACTGTTTTGAAGAGTATCATTGGGGTGTAAGGTTATAAAATTTGACAGGATAAAAGTATTGAAATACAAAAACTACGGAAAAGAAAACGATAAAAAAATTGTCTTGTATTGTCAAAAGCGTGTGTTGATATAAATAATGTTTAAAAAGGTTATCAATATATCTCAATAAACCTATGTTTAGATAATCACAAAACTCAAATCAAATTAAGTCAAGATTAAGATGTAAACAAGTATTTGGTAACAAATATTTACCTCTACATCTAATATCACTTAAGGTATGCATAAACTAAGCATTTTATGCATTACATGATCAAAGGAAATTTTGTCTTAAGACATAACATCTTATAAAATGATATAAACATTTTATATATATTGGTAAATCATTTTTGGTAATGCTATATTAAACCACAAAGATATGATTTCAAATTTCCAACCAAAGAGGGCAAATTTTATCCAGAAAAACTTTTCCAACGTTCAGGAGGGCGGCCCCCTTAATTTTACTAGGCGGCCCCCTTAATGATTAAGGGGACCGGCACGCTCCAGAACAGTAAATTCTGGCCCTATAAATATTGGATCATTTTACACTTTTTTCTCACCTTTTTGCACTATAAACTTTCTGATCCAACCTCCATTTCTAGATCTAAAATCCTTTGATCATATAATTCATAAGTCTTTGTTTCCAAGTGATCCAAAGCTTCATCCATTCAAGTGCAAGAATAAGAACACTCCTCTACATCCATCTTAATGTAGTAGTGTTGTGAATAGCTAGTTTCATATTGTAGTTGTGGTAGATATTTGTAAAAGTGTTGTGTAAATTTGTTGATTGTAGAAACTAGGTGTGTTGTAAAGTAGTTTAGTAGTTGTGAATTAGTTGTGCATAGAAGAAGGTGTGAAGTTGTGAAGGTGTGAAGAAGGTGTGAAGCCTTGAAGAAGTTGTGAAGTTGTGAAGAAGGTGTGAAGCCTTGAAGAAGTCGTGAGATTGGTTCTAGCTACGATTAGAACTCGAAATTTAGCTTAGTGTCGTTAACTCGTGTAAGCCAAGGTGTGTAAGGTTTCTCCACCATAAGGAGTTTGTTGACATAGTGAAGAAAACTCTCGAGTGTGGTACTCGGAGAGTGGAGTAGGGCAAGGAAGGTGTCCTTGTAGCCGAACCACTATAAATTCGCGTGTTGTTGTTTGATCTTTCTAACTCTATGTTTTCTTCATTACATTTCAATACTTTCATTACTTGATTAGAATTGCTTATATTGGTTGTCATTTGAATTCACTTGAGATCGAATCGAAAGTTTTTAATAACCTACAAAATATTTTGGTAATAAACTTTTAAAAGGACGTAAAACTATTCAACCCCCCTTCTAGTTTTCCAAAATTGGAATCAGAGCCAGGTTTAGCAAGATCTTTAAAATATATTGTATTTTAAAACTTGTAACGATCTATGGAATCTGAAAAATATTTAGAAGGGCAATCTATGCAAAGACCACCACTATTTGAAAGTGATGGATTTTTATATTGGAAAAATCGATTCGAAACTTATGTGAAGTCAAAAGATCTAGATCTTTGGCATGTTATTAATAATGGTGATTTTTTACCTATTCAAAATAACCCCAAAACTAAGAAAGATGAAATCGTACCATTTGAAAAACAAAATGATGATTTAAAAAGAAAACTTGCTAAAAATAATGAAGCAAAAATGGTTATTTATAATGCGCTACCACGTAAAGAGTACGAAAGGATCTTTATGTGTGAAACCGCAAAAGAAATTTGAAACTCTTTACTAATAACTCACCAAGGTAATAGTCAAGTCAAAGATAATAAGATAGATCTACTTGTTCAACAATATGAGCAATTCACGATTCCGGAAGAGAAATCAATTGATAATGCTTTTGCTAGATTTAACAATATCATCACAAGTTTAAAAGCACTTGATGAGAATTTTTCTAGTAAGAATTTTGTTAGGAAGTTTCTTAGGGCTCTTCATCCAAAATGGCGAGCTAAAGTGACGGCTATTGAAGAATCGAAGAATTTGTCAACATTGCAACTTGATGAATTAATTGGAAATCTAAAAGTTTACGAAGTTATCATTAAGAAGGATTTCGAAATGGTCAAAGAAAAACGAGAGCAAAGCAAGTCAATCGCCTTGAAAGCTAGAAAGGAATCTAGTATCGAAGATAGCTCATCTTCCGAAAGTGATGACGAAGAATATGCCATGGTCGTAAGAGATTTCAAGAAATTCTTCAAAAGGCGAGGAAGATTCGTAAGACAACCGCATGATGAAAAGAAAACATTTCAAAAGAGTAAAGATGACAAGAACAACAAGATAGAAAGAAAATGTTTCAAGTGTGGTGATCCAAATCACCTCATCGGAAAATGTCCAATGATGATAAGAGATCAAAATCAAAGAGCTTTTGTTGGAAGTGCTTGGAGTGATAGTGATGAAGATGAGAAAGAAACGACAAAAGAAGAAAAGTGTCTTATGGCGAATACATCAAATGAGGTACGTTCCGAAACCGAATATTTTAGTGATGAAAGTTTATCATTAGATGAAAAAGATCTAAATAATGAATATAATAGGCTATGCAAATTAGGACAACTAGTAATGGCCAAAAACAAATCACTAAAATACATAAACAATCAATTGGAAAATGAAGTACTTGAACTAAAAATTAAAATACATCAACTTGAAAAAGGTAAAGAAATTTTTGAAGAATGTAAATCATGTCAAGTGCTTAAAAGTGAAAACGAAATACTTAAGGAAGAAATTCGCAAACTTAATAAATTTGAAAATAGTAGTCACTCACTTAGTAAAATAATAAGTATTCAAAGAACATCCGGAGATAAAACCGGTTTAGGATTTAACTCAAATGAAGCTTCAACAAGTGAGATTAAAAATGTCAAATTCGAAAATGAACCTAACGAACAAAAATCTCTAAAATCTAATCCTAAGTATATACTTATTAATGATAGAAAAATACCTCTTGCCAACAATGAAGAAATAAAAGCTTTTTATAAATCGTCTTTGAAAAACAAGGTAGGATCTTCTAAATCTAAGACAAGATCTAAAACACCACCACCTAGAAAATCAAATAATCCTAATCCTAGATCTAAAACACCTCAACCAAGAAGAAACCAAAATAGGCAAAACTATAATAACAATAGTAATCAAATGTGGAACTACCAACAAAGCTACAATCCTTGGGGATACTACCACCTTTCATGCATCCTAGTCAAATGTTAAACATGTTTTGACCAAACAACTTTGGACCAAAGAGACAATGGGGATCGAATGGCTAGATGAACATTCCTTGAGGCAATCTTGAAGTTTCTCTCAACATAGACTTTTTCAAAGTCTATATATCATCTTGATGATTTTGAAGATTTTTTGAAGACGACCGGGTACGCCATTCTTTCATAACTCATTGTCATTCTCAGATAAATATGCTTTAGTTGATTACATTGTTTGCATAGATATAGCTTGCCTTTTTCTCTCTATTTGTTCGATCATATATATACTTATATTTACATATACTCTTAATACCTAATATATTAAATACATATATATATATATATATATATATATATATATATATATATATATATATATATATATATATATATATATATATATATATATATATATATATATATATATATATAATTGCTTGCACATAACCTAGATACGTCAATAGTTGACTTTCTAGAACTCCAGGAAATTGTTCTTTATCGAACCCTTTCCTTCCCCCCTCGCGTTATTCTATTAAGTCCTCTTTTAGGAGACTCATGATGATGAAGGATATGAGTCAAGTGGACTTTTATCATGCAAGAACGCCTTCGCACGTGAACACTATGGATGAAACAAACTCCTCTCGCCGACTTTATCCTATCTCCGCTACTATCTTTCAAACCTCACCCATCAACCCATCTTTCACTCACACTTATACTTATATATATATATATATATATATATATATATATATATATATATATATATATATATATATATATATATATATATATATATATATATATATATACACTTATTCACATATTCCCGAACACACCTCAAACCCTTCATCAACTTAACACTTTGATCATTTTATCCAAAATTGTCAAAGGTATATTTTAATTATCGAAACGATAATTAAAAATTGTTAAGAATTTTATCATCGTGCCAATAAATGTTTACGTATTTTTGATATATTATAAATCTAGTTATATACGTATAAATATTTTTGTTCCAGAAACTAATTCTGCGAAATTTCGAAAATTTCAAAGGCGGCCCCCTTAAAGATTAAGGGGACCGGCTTGTTATCGAGGGCGGTCCCCTTAATGTTTAAGGGGACCGGCCATCTGACACTTCCAAATACGTTTTCCACCTTATTTCCATTCCCAAACACCCCATTTGTTCATTCATCTCTTCCCCATTGCTGCTGAGTACGAACCAAAACACCCAAAACCATCAAAATCCTCCACCATATCACCAATCCGGGGTTGTTTCGCAAAGGGCAAACATCAACCAAACATATAACAACATCTTTTGTAAGTTTTCCAACATGCATTTCATCACATTTCATTCGATTTGGTGTCTAATCAATAATTATGCATTTTATCAAAATTTATTTTAATTCGAATTTAAGTGTAATAGAGGCTAGAAATTGAACTACCAAATGCTTCCCATAGGATTAGGATGATGTATTGCAACTCAAATTTAGTATAACATATCATTTTGTCAAAATCATTAATCGCCCATAAACCCTTGTTGAATTTTATTTTTCAAGAGGCACATTGTTGATATAACTCTTAAAAACTACTTAAAACTTACTACATTACATTGTTTTAACGTTCTAAACAATCAAAACATACTTTTCTATTTGTTATAAAATGGTTCATGAAGACAACATGGGGGTTTGGTTCATGAACAAACTATAACTATATGTAGTTATTTGAAACTTAAAACTAGTTCATAAAACTTGTTAATACTACTAGAATCAATAGACGTCATCAAGATATATAATCAATATATATATTGATGTTTTAAGATGTTTTTATCTAGTTAAGGGAGCATTTGGTTTATCTCGAAAATGATACTTTTGAAAACTAAAATTCGCATTTTAATCTTTTAAACAAGCTTATGTTGTGTCAAACTCTTATGAAATGGAAGATATATAATCTAATATATATCTAGCCTTATTTCGAAATGAATTATGATATCATACTCTTTGATATTATACATTCTAAACGAGTTTAAAATCAAAATAAAAGGAACATTATGAAACTACTTCATTGAATATATATATATATATATATATATATATATATATATATATATATATATATATATATATTTGTATCGAAGTAGAATTTCGTTCCACATATAGTGCATATAATTATATAAATATATATATAACATATGCATGATAGTTGTTTTTATATTAATTCTATTTTTGTTGTTATATTGTTTAGGTGAAAATGCCTAAGACCACGGTTGGTGATGTCTCCAAAACCAAACAATACATTCCAAATGTCTCTTCTACTCCCGGCATTTCTCCTTCAGTTGCATGTTTCTATCGTCCTATTGAAAATAGAAACATTCACGAAGGACGAATTGTCGATCTATCTTTCTATGAAAATGATCAAACCGAACGAATGTTCACCAATATTCGTTTTGAATGTCTTTTCCAAATCAACGAACCAATCATTCCTCGTTTTATCCTCGATTTCTATAGCCAAGTGACGGTGCAAACCGATCCCTATGGTAATATCCTCATTTCTTTCATGATTCAAAATCAATTCATCACTCTTACTCTTGCTCAATTTGGTCAAATTCTTCGAATCCCATACAACGGCCAAGCCGTTTTCTCAAATGAATGGGATCTTTCCACTCTTGAAAGAAATCGTCCTCAGGATGGCCCCTACTATTCTGAGATTCCTAGTCCTGAAGACATTCGTCGAATGCTTGAACTAGAACGTCATACGACTAGTCGAGTAATCAAGTCAAAGAATGTCGATATTCATGCCAATCAAATCCTTCTCAAAGAGCTAAGCCAAGATATGAAGAAGTGGGAAGAACTCATTCGAGAGAATGCATTTGGTACTGGTGGTCACCGTGATCATGTCACGGCGAGCATTGCCCACATGCTTTATTGTGTTATTGCTGAAGAGGAATACAATTTGGCTTATCATTTTATTCATCGAATCATGTCCGCCAAGAACACCCCAAATGCCAATCTTCCTTACGGTATGTTTCTCACACGACTTTATCGTTATGTGATGGAACATTACCCACATCTTCAAAGAGACTACTACGTTCATATCCTTCCTACTTTGAACCAACTTACTCGTGTTCATACTCGTCGTGCTCGAAGTGACAAAGGAAAATCTCGTGGTCCTTTGTATTCTAGGCCTCGTGGTTCTACATCTCATCGTGATGACGATGATGATGAGGAGGAAAACACCTCACGTGTTAGTACTCCATCCCCCACGACCTTTGTTGAAAATCTTTCTGATATTGATGATACCGAATATCAAATTCCTCTTCCTCATGAACGTACCGATGAGCTTCTCTTCACTCATCAAACGTCTATCATCAACCGTCAACAACAAATGCATGAAGAACTTCGAGGAGGTTTCAAATCCGTTGGGAAGATGTTTAGGAAGATGCTTGGAAAGAAGAAGAAGTAGGAGATATTGATGTATTGCTACTTGTTATTACTTGGTTCTATTTGACATTTGTATGATTTGCTATTTGTCCGATTTATTCGGAAATACTTGTGTTATTTCTTGTTTATCTCTTGAATGATGTTTAGACTTTAATTGTTATCATGCTACTATCTTAATGTTATGCTATGCTTATTTTCAAAATGGATTATAATATGTTTATTTGCATGCAATTTGGTTATATATATATATATATATATATATATATATATATATATATATATATATATATATATATATATATGTTTATATATCATCATTCCTAGAGTATATACTTCTAATAGAGCTTGCTGGGAAAACACACTTGAAAAATCACCAAATTCTGCAAATTTTGGGTTTCTTGTCATCTGGGAAAACACCAGATGGGCGGCCCCCTTAATTCCCAAGGCGGTCCCCTTAATTATTAAGGGGGCCGGCATACAATTAAGGGGACCGGCCATCTGGAACTGGATTCACTATTTTCTTTTGCATCTTGTGAACCCTTTCTCTAGTTTCAGCTACCATTTCCCATTTTAACCCAACTGATTTTAGAATCTCATTCAACCATTTCAAATACATACCTTAATCAACCATTTCCATACTATAAATTCCCTCCACAATCACCATTCTTCATCTCATCATTCACCATCTAGATCATCATGACTCCACCAAGCACCTCACACTCCAAAGCCTCCAAGAAACAAAAACTTGTGGTCATCCCCCCAAAACAACTCTTCATTGACTTAACAAATGAAGACAACAAAACATCATCACCTCCACCCAAATGCTCATCCCCAAGTGCACCCAATGCACCATCTAAAACACCTTCCACTAATGGAACTTCCTCAGCCTCCATACCCTCAACCTCATCAATCAATGACTACATCAACTCACACTTGTCACCACAAGTATCATCACCACTTCCTACACAAGAACCCATGTCCACCCATCTTACCATCTCATTTTCACCAATAACACCACTTGATGCTCATCTCTCATCTCCACCAATTACACCACCATTCTTTGCCAATCCCGTGCCTTGGAGGCTACTTGAATCCCATGGGGATACTTGTCTTTGTTGCATCCATAACCGCACGGTCATCTTTGGCCTTAGAGATGAAATTCAATATATGTTTTCATATATTGAACATTTGCTTACCAACCCACCACCACCATCCTCTCCAATCATTCCTCCACCACAATTCTCACCCATTCCTCCATCATCACCATCATGCTCTCCTAATTAAGCATTTGATATGCTTAATAAATAAAGCCTCTACCATCCTTTTGCTTGCAAGCTCTATGAAGACCATGTACTCTTGCCATGATGATGTATTTTCCTTGTTGTTAGTTTGTGAACTAGCTTTTCTACTTGTAATCCAAATTGCTTCTTGTATGTTGTGTCTTGACACAACCTATTATTTAATATGAATGCTTTCTTTCAAACATGCTTTATTTTTTTTCTAATCACCTAATACATGTTTGCATGCATATACTTGTGCTTCTAATATTTTTTTTGCAAAGCATTCCATAGCTCGTTCTCTTGGTGCCCCCAAACGAGGGGGAGTACACATCAAGGGGAGATATCTTCCCGACAATTTTTAACGTTTGAAAATTGTCGACATAACCTTTTTGATTCTACAAAAAGGGGGAGAAGTAAATATAAACTCACTAAAATACTTGTTTAAAAAAATTATTTTTTGAGTTAATGAGTTTAAGTTTTGTAATCATCAAAAAGGGGGAGATTGTTGATATAAATAATGTTTAAAAAGGTTATTAATATCTCTCAATAAACCTATGTTTTGATAATCACAAAACTCAAATCAAATTAAGTCAAGATTAAGACGTAAACAAGTATTTGGTAACAAATATTTACCTCTACATCTAATATCACTTAAGGTATGCATAAACTAAGCATCTTATGCATTACATGATCAAAGGAAATTTTGTCTTAAGACATAACATCTTATAAAATGATATAAACATTTTATATATATTGGTAAATCATTTTGGCTAATGCTATATTAAACCACAAAGATATGATTTCAAATTTCCAACCAAAAAGGGCTAATTTTATCCAGAAAAACTTTTCCAACGTTCAGGAGGGTTGCCCCCTTAATTTTACTAGGCGGCCCCCTTAATGATTAAGGGGACCGGCCCCTAATTAAGGGGACCGGCACGCTCTAGAACAGTAAATTCTGGCCCTATAAATATTGGATCATTTCACACTTTTTTCTCACCTTTTTGCACTATAAACTTTCTGATCCAACCTCCATTTATAGATCTAAAATCCTTTGATCATATAATTCATAAGTCTTTGTTTCCAAGTGATCCAAAGCTTCATCCATTCAAGTGCAAGAAGAAGAACACTCCTCTACATCCATCTAATTGTAGTAGTGTTGTGAATAGCTAGTTTTATATTGTAGTTGTGGTAGATATTTGTAAAAGTGTTGTGTAAATTTGTTGATTGTAGAAACTAGGTGTATTGTAAAGTAGTTTAGTAGTTGTGAATTAGTTGTGCATAGAAGAAGGTGTGAAGTTGTGAAGGTGTGAAGCCTTGATGAAGTTGTGAAGTTGTGAAGAAGGTGTGAAGCCTTGAAGAAGTCGTGAGATTGGTTCTAGCTACGATTAGAACTCGACATTTAGCTTAGTGTCGTTAACTCGTGTAAGCCAAGGTGTGTAAGGTTTCTCCACCATAATGAGTTTCTTGACATAGTGAAGAAAACTCTCGAGTGTGGTACTTGGGGAGTGGAGTAGGGCAAGGAAGGTGTCCTTGTAGCCGAACCACTATAAATTCGCGTGTTGTGGTTTGATCTTTCTAACTCTATCTTTTCTTCATTACATTTCAATACTTTCATTACTTGATTAGAATTGCTTATATTGGTTGTCATTTGAATTCACTTGAGATCGAATCGAAAGTTTTTAATAACCTACAAAATATTTTGGTAATAAACTTTTAAAAGGACGTAAAACTATTCAACCCCCTTCTAGTTTTCCACAGCGTGCATAAAAGAATCACATACCACATAACATGATGATGATAAATTCATAACCAATAACCACAAAAAAACTTCAACCAAACGATAACAAATCATCACCTCATCCAATTTAACGGCTCGAACTCGAAACTTAACCGAATTTCGATTCCTCTTACTAATCATATTTACCTTCTTATTCCTCTTCTTGTTCACATAATCCGTTAATTTTGTTATAAAACTTCCTCTTATCATAGTATTACTTACAACTGCAACACTAGTCATCATCAATAATACATCCACTGATATTGATATGATGTTCAAATTATATCTTTTTATAATACTTTCACTTATCAAATTATATCCATTGATAATACTTCCACTGATCAACGCTAGTCATCATCAATAATACTTCCACTTATCACAGATTGACATTTACGGTTTGATTGATGGAACAAAAATGAACAAAACAACCCATCAAAACAATAAAAAACGAAATAACAACTCATCAAAACATCTAATGGTTATATTTTAAATAAACTAACATGATAAAAACAACTCACCAATATCGTCGTTTCGAGGCTTATTTTGATCAACGAGAGCCGATGAAGACGATCGGGGCAACGACACACCTCTAAATAGTGCTATTTCATCTCTAACGTCCATTGAATAGAAATGATTAACATCAATTTTGAAGTTGGGGGTTAGGGTTTAAAAATGGGGAAACAGTTATTGAGAGAGAAATGGGAAGGGTGAGAAAATGAGGGGAAAGTAAACTTACAAAATTGCCCTTATATTAAATTTAAAATGAATGCAGATGTATAATCTAAATCATTAGATTGAAATTAGATGGGTGGTTGAGATCAAGCGGTTTGATCTTTAGATAAAATATGTTCCGCAAAAGTCCCTTTTACTAAATTTTGGACTTACTGAGGGCCACCTGCGTTTTTCATCTTTATTTTATTTGTTTAGGCTTGTAGCAGTGCACTGGAAATAATCGATCGAGAGGATCGAGCGATCGATTTCCAATATCGATCGTCCCACTGTGGCATTAAAGCCCATATCAATCGCCGGTCACTTGAAATCACAAATCGTTCGTTTACACGACTGATTTTTAAGCAATACTTTCCTACTTTCAAACTAAATCAAATCGTTTGTTTTAAAAAAAAAAAAAAGAAAGAAAGAAAAGAAACTGATGCAATATGGGTTGCCACTGTGATGAGAGAAGTGAATATGGGTTGAGGAGAGAGAATGCTAAGGTGACAGCCGAAAAGATGATGCAATATAGGTCACCACTGCTAGTAGCCTTACAAATTTAGTTGATATAATGAATTTTATATTATAAAAGGTTATAATTTGCTAGCCTCATTATTATTTTCTTGATCATTTTTACATATAAAGGTATGTTTGGCAAATGAGCTGGGCTGGGGCTGGGGCTGGGGCTGGGGCTGGGGCTGAGACTCGGGCCGGTGCTAGATGTGTGGCTGGGGCTTATATTATAAGTCAAAATAGAGTCTTTATTTTCATAAACTTGTTTGGCAAATTAGTTTAAATTGTAGCTTATTATTGTAAAATTATTAAAAAGGACATATAATTAAGTTAACAAATATATTAGATATTTTTGTGGGTAATTAAGTAATTGAACATATTAGAAACCCTGTTTAAAAATTTTAGCCTCATTTTCAGGGTTAAGGCTTATTTTGGGCTGGGGCTTATTTTAGAGTTGGGACGTATAATTTCAAAAGCCTCCTTATAAGCGTTTACGCAAAACGAGACTCATTATTGTGCTGAGGATTATATTTTTGGGTAAATAAATAATTTATTCTTCAAAAGTCCTGGGCTAAAGTTTTTAGCCGACTTATTTTATAAGCCCTTCCATAAACCCCATGACAAACGAGACTTATTTTATTAGCCGACTTATTTTAAAAGCCCAAGCCCTTATAAGCCCTTGCCAAACACAGCCTAAGTATACAACTTATTAGATGGCTTATGAAAGTTAATTTAAAAACTTTACAAAATACCGAGTAAAACACATGAGAGTATAATCATGGTCAGTTAAGTTTACACCTAGCAATTCCAACCCATTTAAACAAAAACAGGTCATGTTAGGTAAATTTCACCACCTCATAGGTTGGATTGGCTTAAGTGAAACTAGAGTGATAGGTCTAAATGAGTCACTTCATATTTTGTATGAAATCAAGAATGCGTCAAATGGGTCTCAAGAATGGGTCAATGGTTTTCTTAAGTTTTGGTACGCTTTTGACCCTTTTTTTATGTTTTTATCTGTTTCTTACGTTTCGCCCATTTTTTTACACTTTCGAACTTTTCTTACATTATAGACCCTTTTTTTGTGTTTTCGTTTGTTTTTTTTTACGTTTTTGACTTTTTTTTTACGTTATCATCTCTTTTATGAGTATTTTGAACACAATCTATTAGTCATCGTTTTTTATGAGAATTTTGAATAAAATATTTGTTTTACATTTTCGACTATTTTTTACGTTAGCGACCGTTTTCGACCATTGTTTTTTATGAATATTTTGAATATATATATATATATATATATATATATATATATATATATATATATATATATATATATATATATTGTCAAGATTTGTGAAATGGAATGGGCATTTGCATCAGGTTTTAAAAGATGTTACAAATACACATGCATTCAAAACTGTTTATAAAAAACGTCCCAAATACATTGATATTTTCCACACTTTAAAAAAGTCGTTTCAAATACACAAGTATTCGGAACAAGTACATAAGTACTAGAAATCGTTCTAAATACATATATGTATTTGGCACTGTTGGTACCCGGCCGTCCCAAATACATAATTAAGTATTTGGCACGGCTAATGGAAACCATTCCAAATACACATGCATGGCACCGCTATTAGACAGTGTTCCAAATGCATACGTATTTGGAACGGTCTTACAATAGATGTTCCAAATACCTATCTTTTTGGTACGGTTATTCAGTCAGTGCCAAATACTCATATTTAGACACCTCAAGCACCTTGGACGGCTTGAATTTCCCCCGACCTCTAACTTTCAGTACTTTTTACGGTTCTTCAGAGGTGCTACATGGCTCATGCTGGGCCATTTCTTCACATTTTCCATTCCGTATAGGAAAATTAATAATACTATTGGTGCTTTCATTTAAATCATTATATAGGCTATTCAAACAATGTTTCCCGCAAATAATATTTCACCTACCAAACCTCTTATTCGTCTTCCTTAAGTTTTAACTCTTTCAGCTTAATAGATTCTTCTAGCTACTATTTTTGAAGATCATTTAGCTGCCACAAATAGAAACTTACTAGTATATGTGTTACAATATAAAAAAAAAAAAAAAAAAAAAAAAAAAAAAAAAAAAAAAACTAAAGTTCGTGATACTATATATTACGGTTCATGTTTGCGTACCTCAAAGGATTCCCGATTTTTACGTACCTCCCATCCTTAGCCACCAGTGGATGCAATCTTAACATCAACTCATTACTTTGAACAGTTTCCATGCCCGTATCTGAAAGGAAAACACGGGTGTTGGCTGCAACCATAACGTCTATCAGTTTGCGTCGCCCAAATACCGGTGTCATACTATCTATTGTAGGCCGAGGTCAGCGTCGTCATTTAGACATATAAAGGTGGTTGCTTAATTAGCAAACAATAAAGTAATTTCTACCAACGACTTATGACAAATGCACCCCAAAATCACAGAAGCATATACCAACCCGAAAATCTGACATAGTGGTTCTGAGAAGTTATTATAAGTGAGCGCGCGGATCTTGTCATAACAACCCAATTGAAACAAACAGTGATAACCCAAAATACCTTTTCAATAACCTCCATGGCTGCGGCACAATAAACTCCCCGAAAAGATAATGCCTTTTTCAGAAGCAAGCGTTGCAGCTGGCAAAAAAGATGACTCAATATTCAAGCCATCTAAACTGGTAAAATACATAAACCAAGAG
The DNA here is from genome assembly GCA_030686995.1 of Artemisia argyi. Taxonomy (NCBI): domain Eukaryota; kingdom Viridiplantae; phylum Streptophyta; class Magnoliopsida; order Asterales; family Asteraceae; genus Artemisia; species Artemisia argyi. The sequence goes on from CM060681.1 coordinate 36,715,460, forward strand.
CATGCACGACACATATATAAACATATAACGACTGACCCTCATTGGCAATAGGAATGAAAGAAGTACTGGTGCCCTCTCCGATGTCTGCTTCAATAATAATGTTAAAAGGCAAATTATTATCTGAAACAACAAACATAGTTAGAGTGAAAACATAGTCAACCGCGTAGCGAATGTACCATAAGCAAACGGAAAACGTAACACAAATGTCATAAACATGAATAACAGAGACGCACAATAGAGCAAAAATAGGAGGTGAACATTACCATTGCCCGTAGATGTTGGTATGTCATCAACCTTTGCCTTTCCCTTGCTAGTAACGTCTACAGGCAGTTGACACCAGTGACGACGATCCTCGGCCACCACACGACCCGGATCAGGTTCGTTAATAGTTATACCATTCGACGGTCTGATGGACGCATCAGTAACCCCCCCCCCCCCCCAATGGTAACAGGCTGCTCAGAAAAGACGTTAACACATGAAGACACGTCGTCCACATCCATAAATACAGGAAAGGCTGATGGTCCATCCATGAGACCCATCCCGTTTCCATTATGAGGACCCAAAAAAACATCGTCATCTATAGGAGCATGAACTATGGCACTATTGTTTGCACCATCGATAAGATGAAAACCAGCATCAATCAGACCCAGAGCATCATCAACCGTAACAGTCCCGTGGCCCTCTAAGGTTTCATGACTACTACTGTATCTACGCACAGCCTTACTTTTTGTTCTCATATTTAAAGATGAGACAGAGGAAACATCAAAAAATAGCTAAACAACAAACATCATGTATGTCTTAACATCATACCTTAAACAGAAAAACCAAAGAGAGCATATGCACATAGAAAGAGTATACCAAAATAAAAACCAAAATAACAACCAACAGCAGTCATACATCCCAAGTTTACCTAGAATGAAGAAAGTTGTGAGCCTGATTATTGAAGGAAATCAGGATAGCTGGTGCGAGTCGCAAGAGGGCAAAAGGTGGGAAAAAGGTGCGAGTAGAAGATAACAATGAATACTCAGGCGGTGGCATCGTAATTTCAAAACAACGTATACAAAAAAGGAAAAGAAAACGGGTAAGACAGGCAACAGGCAACGCGGACAATAGCAATGGATCGGGCCCAAAAACTGAAAGTCCAAAACGACAGACGGGGTGTCGTTTCATGATGCCACATTTTTTTTTCCTGAAATGGTGAACTTGTATTGATAAATCAGCAACTTACAAACATCACTCAAATAGCTATTATGAACATGCTCATATAGCTTGATACAAATCAAAGTAACACTATTCAAGAATTACATTCAGGAAATACAACTGATTCAAAGCTCACCATTCTTCTAGATATAGCATACTCATATGCTATCACCTAGGCAACCATGGAGAAATATCCAATCCTTAACTACATTTCCACCAAACAAACACCCTTCCTGATCTCCATTATAGCCTATATAAAGAAAATCAGAGGCTCTTGTCCAGGGCATCATTAAGGAAAGAATCAAAACTCCTGTTCCTATGGGTCTCAAATGCTAAGAGCTACATTTCCCATAACAGGCATCACTCATAAGCATAGAGTTGCCCATGGATACATCCCACCTTGACTACATTTCCCAAACTAAAGATCTCCCAAACTCCACACCTGAAAGAAGTTTAGATTGGGCATCATCAGGTTGGCACTCCACCATAGTTTTCTGGAAACCTACTTTATATGAACTATGTACTAGGATGTATTGGACAGAGCAATAAACTCAGCATTAGTTGCTGCTCCAACACCCTTAAAATGAGATTAATGGATATCCAAACACCCTTTCCTCAGCCACAAGTTACAAGGCCCTCAGACATGCCATCAAGGAATAGAGAATGTCTACTATTCCATGACCCAAACACCCTTTAAAGTACTGTTACATTGAAACTGCTCCTAGCACCTTATCACATTCATATCTACATTCCACTGTTTTACAATTCTCATCACTTGAACTGTTCTTTTGACTTTTAAACACTTAAGTTGCAGTTTAACATTGCTTTCAATAATCTTCAATAGGCTTCTTTTATCAATTTCATTCCCAGTAAAAATTCTTGCATTCCTCTCCTTCCAAATATGATATACCACTGTAGCCAACACTATTCTCTTTAACACACTCCCAATTGAATTATTACATGTACCTTTTGAATACTGATCAATTACAACTTCCCATGTGTTAGATAGCCAGCTGCATTCCATTTTAGCTTTAAATTCAACCCAAACTGTCTTAGAGTATTCACATTCAAAAAACAAATGACTATGGGAGTCATTAACCATCTTGCATAGGGGGCATTTCATATTAGTATCATTGTTCCATTTCATCACCCTATCTTGAGTTTGAAGCCTGCCTTTAATAGCTATCCACAATATAAATGCCATCCTTGGGTTGCACTGAGAGAACCATACAACTTTATTCCACTTGACTTTTGCACCATTTAGACTTATCTGCTCCCATGCTTTGCTAGAAGAGAACTCAGTTAGGCTACCATAAACACCTTTCCACATACATATATCCTTCTTTTGATCATTAAACTGTGGAACTTTAAGATTTTCCAATCCAGGATACTGTAACAACCAGTCAGCAGGCCATTTCCATTTGTTATTGGAAATCACATCACTTACTGTTACATTCATATCTAATCTTGCATTGTGTATACTTCTGGTTGATATAATCTCTTCCAATACTCCCATATTGCTCCATAAATCATACCACATGCTAGTATGCTTCCCATCACCAATTATTTTACATATATTTGGTCGAATCATATGCCTTAAATCGTGAAGAGACTTCCACATCCAGCTATCATTATACTCTTTATTCACTTGCCAAATGCTTTTTCCTTTTAACTTCACAGCATGTACCCATTTCACCCACAAAGTCTCTTTCCCTGTTGCAATATTCCACATATTTTTAAACATTAATGCTACATTCCATTCACTTAATAACCTCAATCCTAACCCACCCTGGCTTTTAGGTTTACATACATCTTTCCATGCTATCTTGGCCTTTCCTCTCTTCAGTTCACCCTTACACCATAGAAAACCTTTAAGAACCTTGTCAATATCATTCATAGTGGTCTTGGGAAGAAGAATACAGCAGCCCAGTACACATTAAGGGTTGACAAGACAGATGCAATTAATTGTAACCTTCCGGCATAAGAAAGGTATTTGTTCTTCCAATCTTCAACTCTATGCTTTACTTTATCAACCAATTGTTTACAATCTTTAGCTCCCAACTTTTTAGTTATCAAAGGTACCCCCAGATACTTCATTGGAGGTTTGCCAACTTTAAAAGGAAGTATTTCTAGGATACTATTCCTCACTTCATCTTTCACATTGCCAAAAAAGATGGTGCTTTTGGCCATATTTGGAAGCAGTCCTGACATGTTACTAAATTCAACCAGAGATTCTTTCACCACAGTCACAGATTCAACATCACCATTACATACTACAAGTAGGTCATCTGCAAAACACAGATGGGTTAACTTGAGTTCCTTGCAGCCCATATGATACTTGAAATTCCCATTTTGCTGTGCATTTTTAGACATCAACAGGGTAAAAACCTCCATTACCAATGTGAAAAGGTAAGGTGATATAGGATCACCCTGCCTTAGACCCCTGCCACTAGCAAAGTAACCTTTCCTTTCTCCATTTATACACACAGAAAACTTGGTAGTTGAGACACAAACCATTATCCATTTAATCATCTTCTCATGAAAGCCAAAGTGTACCAAAATTTGCTCAAGAAACTTCCAATCCACTGTATCATATGCCTTAGCTATATCAATTTTCATACAACACCTTCTTGGGCCACTTTTCCTATCATAACCTTTTAAAAGCTCTTGGGTTATTAGAATATTATCTTGGATAGCTCTACCTTGAATGAAGGCACTTTGATTAAGATTGACAAGTTTTTGAAGCACAAATTTTATTCTCTCAGTAAGTATCTTGCTAATACACTTGTATATAACATTACAACAAGCTATTGGCCTGAAATCAGCAACTCTTTTTGGGTTATTTACTTTAGGCACCATAGACAACAAGGTTGCATTCACTTCACCTAAAAGCTTTCCTGTTTGAAAAAATTCTCTAACTGCTAGACATACCTCTTTTCCCACCACAGACCAAGCTTTTTTTGTAGAAAGTAGATGTATACCCATCCGGCCCTGGAGCTTTATTCCCATCAATATCAAACATTGCTATTTGCACTTCTTTGTCAGTCACTTCTCTTACCATTTTTGTAGCTTCATCAATGTTGAGAGTTATACCAAACAGCCCATTAAGTTCCCATTCATCATTAGAATTGTTCCTAGCTCCAAGAAAACTTTGAAAATGTTTAACAAACTGATCCTCCATTGACTTACCTTCATATCTATTTCCCATATCATCACAAATACTCAAAATTCTGTTAGCTTGTTTTCTACACTTAAGCAGTTTATGAAAATACTCATTGTTTATGTCCCCTTTACTCATCCAATCCACATTAGCTTGTTGAAAAAGGAATTCCTCTTCATCATTAACGGCAGAATTGTAATCATTAAGTGCTTCAATCTCACACTTTTTATACACAATGAGGGTTATTGTCAAGTTTACATTGAGCAATCTTTAATTTTTCTCTGCATTCCTTTACTCTTACAAATAAGTTCCCATTTTTCCAATTCAATTTGTTCATTTTACTCTTTAAATTCTTCATCTTCATCACCAATCTATACATTCTGCACCCATGAACCTCTTTCTTCCATTCACTCTCCACTGTTGGTAGAAACTCCTCTTTGTTGGCAAATCTGAAAGGTTTGATCTTCTTTACAAAACATTGTGGAAAGCTGACTTTAACTGGGTTGTGATCAGATACTAAGTATGGAAGAAATTCAGCACTTGCATTTGGGAATGCTTCTAAGAAATCCTCATTAATCATAGCTCTATCAAGCTTCTTCAAAACACTATTTTGTGGGTTTAATGGAGATTTAATCCAAGTATAAAATAATCCAGAACTGCACAAATCCACCAATTCAGCTTCATTCACACAATCAATAAGGTCTTGCATATCTTGATTAATAACTGAGCTCCCATTAGAATGTTCCCCAGCTTTCATAGTGACATTAAAATCTCCCGTTACAAGCCATGGCCATCCAGAAGTAACACATTTATCTCTTACAATCTCCCTCCAAGCCTCTTTTCTTTCTCTACCTGTATTTTTAGCATGCACAAAACTGCAATACACTTTGACTTTACTAGGAATGGTTTCAATCAAGCATAACATTGTTTGTTTTGAACTATGTAACACCATCAAATTCACCACTCCACTATTCCATCCTACTAGAATTCTACACCCATTCATGATGCCACATTATATACATAATAATATGGAAAACGTTAATTATATAACCGAAATTCAATATTGAATAAATAATTGAAATATTTATTATAGATAAATAACATAACTTCAATTGATAAAAATATTAATCACATAGTTACAACTCAAAGTCATCTTTAGGCCACGTGTATAGGTTTGAAAAAGGTCAAAAACTGTAGTAGGTGCAATATCCAGTTCATGTGTGAAAATTACATACACATCTGGTTTAGCATTATATTTTGGATGGCCACCGATTAGTCCACGTAATGGACCATTCACGCCTAGAAGATTCTTTTGTATGGTCCGAACCTGGTTTAATCAGGTTCGTTAATTGCCCGGTTCGTTCTTTGGTCTGTGTAGATATCCAATTTAAAACCTACTCAAACTTTATGGGAAGCAGCCTTTTTTATCAAATTCATTTCATAGCTCAACAAGAACAATTAAGAACTGATTTCAGATGGATTACGTCTCGGGTGACTCTGAGGTTGACTTATATGACAATTATGAGTATGTCCAAGCTCCAACACCAGAATTTCTTGAGATTTCAAAGTTGAAGGTGTTTTACTACAACCAAGTTCCTCGTCCTCCCACGACGACTAATGGTGAGTTTTAATGATGTTGGGTCCTTGTTCACAAGAATATGATATTCATATGTTAATTACTAGCTAGCTTGTTTAATGTTTGATTATTTGATATTTAGAGATCCATCATATCTATTTGAGTAGAATAACTTGTAGATCTGAGTCAACGTCCACGATCTTATCTATCTACTGGTTGAGATTTCTTGTTAATAAAACAGTGACATGCACAAACTCCTGATCATTAATAGATGTGAAACTTCTATTATAACCACAAACATGAAAATAAATTAGGTTATTGTGTAAGGAAAGTTGGGTCCTCAATCTTGCTTTTCATACTATTCATATGTATCTGATGATGTTTATGCAATAGTTTATTAGGACACGAAGTCTTGATTAATGATATATTAATCAAGTTTATTTCAATGATGATGTTTTGTAATACCTTGATATTGGTAGGGTTTTATTTTTTATTTTTGGTATTAATCACTTTATCTTTTCTAAATAACAATAGATTTCCACATCAAATTGTTGTTACTTTCTGAGAAATAATTGCTATGTATACATACTTTGTTCATTGTTTATCCTTAACTTTTGGCGTTTAAGCCTTGCAGATGTTCTTTATCAACGGATTTGTATTGCACTTTCAGCTATATCATTACATGACCGATTCGTTTTTGCTCAATTTTGGGCGGCTATAGAGTTCGGGTCTTGTACTGTACTTACTACAAGAGGTCAGCCATTTGGTGTTTCTGTGTACACAAAAGAATTTTGGTCATACCGTATAGCGTGTTTAGACCACAATTCTTATGTATATCATAAGGAAAATGAGGAAAAAGTGTGCATAGGGCCTCCTGCCCGTGTATTCCTCACCTGTTCCCCTGAATGGACTAAAGATGTGAGTTCATACAATGATAAAGTGTATCCTCAAAGATCGGATGCTTTACTTTCTAAGATACGTGGATCTTTAGCCATGGCGGTTATTGAAGGCAATCGATGTAAGGGTGTAGTGGAGATTGTCATGACTAATTACAAGGATAACTTTCTCCATGAAATGCATCAAGTTTGCAGGGCGCTTGAGGTTAGTCCTCTCCTCTTAATGGTCTCATAAGTAATACGGAATACATAAATCATGATATCTTCCTCTCCTTTGTAGGGTTCATATTTTCTTTTTGGGCCAAGTTCAAGTGTTTACATGTGTCTAGAGTAGTTTTTATTAAATCTTTGGTATTAGTAGTAGTGAGAACCAAAACACATTAAACAATGCCATTTTTTTTTTTGAACGGCAAGATTTTATTAAAAAAAACTCAAGCAAGAAGCTCAAGAAGGGGAAATTTACAAGATGTTGTTACATGCCAAAATAGGATCATAGATCCATACATTCCAATCTAAGTTAAATTTCCTGTTTCTATAAGTAATCCACGAGAAAGAAAGGGTTTTTATTTCTGCTTCGAGTGTGTCTTTTCTTGGAGGTTTCAAGTCAAAAATTCGACTATTTCTGAATCGCCAAATAGCCCAATTGGTGATAAGAACCACTGCATCAAAGATAGGTTTTCCCTTGGTTGGAAGAGATACTGAATCAACCCATGTGACCATTCCTAAGATGTCTTTAGGGTAGTCGTTTAACCCCCACCACTTTAAGACCATCTTCCAAAGATGTTGCGCGATGTCGCACTCGAGAAATAGATGTTGGTCAGTCTCTGCAGCTTCATTGCAAACTGGACAGAGAATGGAATCAAGGTCTACTCCGCGTAGATCCAAATTGTGACGAGTTGGAAGTCTATTGATGATCAATCTCCAAGCAAATATGTTAATTTTAATTGGAGTGTTTTTGTTCCATCTTACCTTGGATCCACTTGTATCTAGAATCTGAATGTCAATGTGCTTTCTCATACCCGAAACAGAGAAAATGTGAGGAGTGTTGATGGTGAACTTCCAGGAGTCGGCCTCAACAGAAGGATTAAAATCCTTTAAGAGGTCTACAAGTGAAACTAGTTGAGCTTCTTCTGGGCCTGATCTTACTTCTCTTCTCCAAGCCCAATTAAATTGATGAGGCCCATTTAATCCTAAACATCTTTCACTTATAGAACATAATCTGTTAGTTTCCAATAGGTAAATTCGAGGAAAAGCATTTTTCAAAGCTGAATTTCCTAGCCAAACATAGTTAATGTTTTTCAATTAATCTAATTTTATCACCTTAATCCATAACTTGAATTTGAAGCCTAACCAAGAACATATATAGCAATTATAACTTAGTCGAAGAAACTTTAGTGAACAGATCTAGAAAGGTGAAATCCCGAATGCTAGATGTGTATAATTAACTTCACGACCATCAATTGCCTTGTAAATTAAGATTGATCAGAGACAAATTGATCACTCCCTCTTTGGGAGATACTTCAATTGGTTGCAATACCCTGAAAGCCATTCACATGGCGATAGTGGTTTTGTGATTTAAACTGATGAATCATTAAGTACCTATGCGTACTAATAATAATGCACTTTTGAGATTGCTTGTTAGAACTAAAAGTCTTCTTATTGTGTTTTGATACAACAATTTCTTTGAGAGTGTTTGTGATTGTTTATCGAAACTGTCCGTAAATATGTTTAGAACAAAGCACCATGGTTATCTTTACCACATGGATAGTAGAACTAGTCAAGATTAATGAAACTCTCGTACATAGGTTCATTATTAGGGTTACATCTGGAGAAAAAAATAATACTACCAATCTCATGTAACCAATTATCTTTCTTTTGGCCTGCAGGGGGTGGGTTTGCAATCATCTGCAGACCAAAATGAGAACATCAACATCGAAAACTATGAACATCATCCCAAAATAAGGTCGCGGGAAACAAAGTCGTCTTGTATCACTCGTAATGCTCTCACCAATCTTTTTGGACTGGCCAAGGCAGATGCTGCAGAAAGATGTGGACGTGAGCTTCATTTTCTGTGACCTGATTATAAGATATATGTTCGATAATTAATATTAGCTGATACAGCTTTCTTGTTGCAGTTAAGGTGGGAGCCTTTAGGGATCTTCATCAAGCTCATGGAATTAAAGAATGGCCATGCAAATCACCTAGGGTAGTCCAATCATCTGCCCACATAGCTCTTATTAATGGGAGTGCATCCAAGACTATTTCTCATGATGCTCGAGTTGTAATCAAAGATTTAGAATCTTGGCTTATGCAAGATAACGATGACATAAATTACGAGGGTGACATGGAGTACATGGACTGTTTGATCCCCAGTGGTAAAATAATCAAACTAATATATTTCCGTTTGCGAGAATCAAGCTAATACATTAATGTAGTTTCTGACTTGAAATTGTTTATCCGTTGGCAACTGCAGATAGAGATCATCAAAGAATTGGAGAACAGACTGTGGAGAGTCCCAGCCCAGTTCTTTTGGAAATGTACTTGCCACAATGAAAAGCCAAAAATTATGTAAATATAGACACACATAAAACAGTCTGCGGGATGAATCTTGAGGCGGCCGGTGAAGTGGCATCTATCTTCTTCATTATGTGGTTCCAGTTCCGGTGGAAGTAATCACAGCATATGTTACTCAAAACAACATATAGACTCACTGAGGCAACTCATGATTGTTTATCGGTTTACCTTAATTAAGCTGGTTGTTGAAAAAGATTGTCTATGTTGTACGTGTTCACAAAGACATATTAAAAAATGACCGATAGATACGAATGACAAAGTAACTTTTTTGTTCTATCAACTTGCCCTTCGTTTATTATTTCATTATTGCGAAACAATATCTTGCCCATTAAAAGGACACAATTGATGATAAAGTAGTTCTAAATTGATGTTGAAATTGTGCTTAAGTAATCAAAATTATGGAGCTAGCACGTTGTTGCACATATATAACAAAAAAAGAAAAAAGAAAATGAGATTATAGATAATCCATATCAAGAAAATTTTAATACACGTAATTGCAATAAAGGAAAAAAGTTTTTCAAACTATCATGTTTATGATTGTGGGTTAAGGGTCCATTCAAGTTTATGATTAAGTTTCATGTATCTATACTACTATATAATGCATTTGTGACTATTTTATAATTACAAAAGTTTAAAATTTAGACTTTCACTTGCTTATTATGGGGAGTTTCAAAATTAATTGGTTAGGAAGCAGGTTGGTTAGGAAGTTGATTAGAAAACAAATTAGTTAGGATGTTTGTTAGGAAATAGGTTGGTTATTCAAACTAAAATTATTTGGCTTAACCATCTTCTCTACTTATAAAGCATAAAGACAACTAAATGTGTAACCGAATAACTGAATAACACAAAATATAGTAACAGGAATCCGTCGTTGCATTGCGCAGGTACCGTTCTAGTCATTATAAATAGTTATTATCAATAAAGACATGATACCGATGAGGTTTCTAATGTTCTAACATGGTAGAGTGGTGCTTTGGGAAAACCTAATCATAAACTTAATGGACCTTTAACCTATAAATCGGGCTTGGGCTAACTCTATCATCTAATACAAACATGTATATTCAAGTTGCTCGTATAGGTATAATCACGGACCATTATTGTTTATATATTTCTTTATTAAGCATGATCACGTGTTAATTATATTATTAGGAGTCTATTAATTTGTTTCACATGAAAAGTTTTCTGGTGTCTCAATTATTTAGAATTTTAATGATGATCAACTCATAATTAAGGCATCCAACCAAGCCTTTACAGCATCGGATGCTAACTTAGAGAAAGACTAGCTTGGTACCATTTCGAGTTATCCCAAATTAATTGTTCACTACTAAAAATAGACAAAAATTTAGTTCAAGTTTACCATATCATCTTCATTTGAGGATATTATTACAAACATTAAAGAATTTTTAAATTAATTAATTAAGGGTGAAACTGTCATTCAAAAAACAGTTAAAAAAAAAAAAAAAAAAAAAAAAAGTTGTAATGATGATATATTTCTTAAATTGTATGTTTTATTTTTTTGTAGACAATTATTTTGGGACAGAGGAGAGGAAAATTTAATTGCATATCTTTATTTTAGTGCATATCAAGGGATAAATCTTTACCATCCATCGTTTTTGATCTAATAGTCTAGATTAATCTAAGATTTAATTTTTTAAACCTAATTTTCACCAACTATATAAATTTTTATTTATTTATTTTCCCCATTCGTTCTTTTTTTCACACACAGTTTGTGCGTGTTTTCTCTCAACCGATTCCCTCCATAATTAATTACTTTTTCCGACAACCACCGCAACACCACAGCAACACCATCAGAACACCACAACACCACCGCGACTCCACCACAACACCACCGCAACACTTCGTGTGTGTTTTCCTGTGCTCTCATTCCTTCCCTCCATAAACTATTTATCCTGATTTGATCACCATCACCATCACCATCAACACTCCGATCACCATCGCTGTTCCGATCATTAACATAATTTTTTATGGCATCTTTTGATTTTAAATAACCGTTTGTTTGAGAAGCAGATTTGATTGATATTGTTGCGATTGATAATGTTGTTGAATCGGTTGATAATTATGTGAATCAAGTTGTTAATATTTCTTCTTATTAAGTTGCACACCAAGTGTTTGATGAAATGTGTAAGTAAAAGATGTTTGATAATTTTGTTATCTGCTCTTGTAATTTTGCTTATTAATTAAGTTGTTAGTTGAATTTATGTTTTTAACTGCATTTGAATGTTGTTTTTGTGTCTAATTGTGGTTTTAAATCTGCTCTGTAGCATACGTTTAGTATCACCAGTGATATACGTTTAGTATCGCCAGTGATAATTGTTAGTCTGTTTATTTATAAGTTGTTTATGTTAAGATGTTTAATTTGCTTATATAATATTTTTGACATTTTGATGAGGATAAAAAATATAAGTTTGTAGGGATAAGCTGTGAGTATAAGGTACTGATAAGTTGTTAATTATAGTGTAATATTGCTTATTATTTATAAGACATAATTCATATTTAAGGCGAGCCCAAAATGAAGTTTTTGTAGAAGTAGTGGCTGCTGCTCTGCATATTTAATTTAGAAGTGTATCTTTTATTCTCAAGTTTCTTAGTGCACCTAATGAAATCTGCTAATTTGTTGTCTTGAATTAGCATCCGTCGTTGGTAAGCGGGAGAGATTTGACTTTTTTGCAGGTAGTTTATTGCACCTGAGTTAGGTGGAATTCCTATCTTTTTTTACCCCTGAACTTGTATTAAAGCTATTATTTTTGTGAAAATTTTTTAGATTTTATTTCTGAGAAAGTGAAAGCGGAGGATGCGTGAAAGAATACCGACTGATCAATAGATTATTAGATATAAACCGAGTAGCGCTTTTTATTGTTCCATAGGTGTCAACCGAGTAGCGCCTTTTATTGTAATGTTTGGTAAGAGTATGCTAATATTTATTTATTTTGTAAAATTGATGTATATCTTGGTGTTAGTTAAGATTTGACGATATGATCAATGATGGCGTTTTGTACTAAATTAACCATTTCAATATACCTACCATATATTTTTTTATCACTTAACAGATCTGCAATTGAAAAAAAAAAAAAAAAAAAAAAAAAAAAAAAAAAAAAAAAAAAAAAAAACTGACTACACTAGTACAATATGTGTAGTCTTACTTGTGATATTCTGTTTCATATGTATAGTATCATTTGTGATATTAAAGTTTTTTTTATTAAATCTAAACTGCATCATATGTGTAGTACAATATGTGTAGTATCACTTATGATATTATGTTTCATATGTATAGTAACACTTGTGATATATATATATTTTTTTTAAATCTGTTCTGCATTATATGTGTAGTATCACTTGTGATACTACACTGTAAAGGTAAAGAAAAGTGTTTAAGTTTTAGGCAATTCAAAAGTTGGATGCTGAGCTGGCGATAAAATATGACAATTGATATTCATTATTTTTTCATATACACTTGGTAAAATACAAAATTCATTATCACATGTGATAAGAATGTAATATTTCACATTCTTAGTTGAGTATCACAATTGATAACACATATATGTAGAGAACAAAAATTAAAATCATAACATTTTATATGAAGTTGATTATATCTTGTGATAATTCACATTCTTAGTTGGGTATCTCAATTAATAAACATTTTTATATAGAGAACATAAATTGTTATAATTAGCATTGTATATTACTAACCAAAAGATTTTAGCACTAGTTGTTAAAACATAACAATGCAACTGTTTTCATCAACTTGTTTTATTTACTTTTGTTCTTCAACAATCGTCCTCTTCATTGGTTCATCAACCAGCACATTCATTTTATTCCCAGATGCTTTTGGGGGAACCTTCGATATCACATGTGATCACATATCACAGGTGATATCACTAATGATATCACATGTGTGTCAGCTTTTTTCTATTTGTTGAATCAATTGTGGTGATGGAGGAACTTGTGATATCACAGGTGTTTGAGCTTTTTCAATTTGTTTATGGAGATGTTATGCTTTCTTCAACGACAATTGCACTTGTTGTTGATTCTTTCATTTGATGAGGCTGTTTTTTGCACAGGTCTCATTCAAATATGCATCAAAATATTTTCATAATTTTTGTTAGTGTACGAATAGTTCATTTGTTTTCAATATCATATGTCAAACAAATAACTATTTGTTATCACAATAGATATACTACCAATCAACAATAATTTAAGTGTTATATCACAGGTGATACTCTACCAGTCAATATTGTTTTCAAATACCGTGGTAAAACCTTTTGAAACATGCACAATCTATCCATTAAACATACAAATCCACCACAAATCAAACAGAAGCATCATAACATATCTTTTGTTCTGTTAAACCTAACTTTTAATCTCTTATATTATTACATAAATCATCACAACATCACAAATTATCAAAAAATAACTAGTAAAACACACTAATAATGATTCTATAACTGTAAAAACTAAAGTTCGTTGTTTTAGATGCCGATTGTTTCATTTCTGTGTGCTTTATGTGATTTGCACATATACAGTTCAACTTCAAATATCACTGGTGATATACACGTATGATACTTTTCAATCACACATTTCATCAAACACTTGGTGTGCATCAATGTATACAAAGCTTTTTACTCAGAAACTCAACCAAATGTAAACACTAAAAAACACAACCAATAAAACAACTAAATAATTAGTCGGAAGCATCATACCTTCATCTTGAGATTCAGTAGGTTCATTTTGAACCGGTTTTTTCGTGGATCTGTTTGTGCACTCGATGATTCTTTCATTTTTGTGTTTTATTGATGATTTAAACGGTTAAAAAGCAGTTATTTTTTATTTGTTATGGCAGTTTTTGATGATGGTTAGAGAGAGAAAGTGAGTTTTTTGTGATATCGAATGTGTGAAAAGTGAGAGGTAGGGGGTGGGTTAGTGGGGTAAGTTTAGTGAGTTGGCAAAAATGGTCCCTCTGTGTTTTTTAATCTTAAAAACTGTTTTTTTGATCCGACGGTCATGATCCGTCCCTTGATATGTGGCAGTTTTTAAGTACTCAAAATAAAGCGCCTCGGATGGAGGAAGTATATCCATACTAATCATAGAGCATTTATATAATTTTTCTTAATCCTTAATATTGAAACTTAAAAAACCATTTCAATTAATAAAATACTCTTAATTAAAAATGGTAATAACATCCATTACTAAATTGATATTATGTGCGTTTGGTATCCCATTATAAGAATGAGACTATTACTATGAAAGTGATTAAAGGTGTTTGTTTAAGATGAGGGGGTCACCACTATGATAATGAATGATAGATTTAATCCATACTCAATATACATCAATAGAGCTTGGTATGGATCTTTAATAGGTGAGGGATCCGCCACTACTATCAAACTCATACCCATTGTCATTCATGGCAGCATACCAAACGCACCCTAAATATTGTTTAATCCTCAAACTTTTATCATTATTCGTCTATAACCTATAAACTTTTTTTTTTCTCATGATAACTACATATTATACTCGTAAGTTACATCAATGGTCACCTCAAAACACAACTTCGCAAATATAATTATTTGTCGCTATACACCGTTGATTTGCGTGGGTATTCGTCTAGTATATACATAAAAAGCTTTTGGTTATGACTTTTTAATCAGGGAATAGTTTAACAATATATGAATTTTCTAGTTTATGAAATATAGTAAAAATTTTGATGTGCAAGAAGCAAAAAAGTCATTTAAGAGCTTCTTGCATTATAGATAAAGCTATAGATACCAGCGAAGCCAAGTTAGATGAGAACCATATTAAAATTGTAAACTTCACTATACAGACGAACATAAAAGTTTAATGTAAATCCAATATTTTCTAAAAATCTAATTAACCCATTATGATCATCCATTTTTCGATAAAAAAATAAAATAAACCTTCACCTTTTAAAAAAAATTAAATATCTCGCAAACCATTAATCGTTATCCAAAACGAATCATACCATTGCGACGAGAATTAAATCATCTTTCTATAGACGAGCACTTCGATATACTTTCAACAATTTTTTTTTTCATTTATGTCTGGAAAATCTACATGTGATTTTTCCAGACGTAACTGAAAAAATAAAAATAAAAGAAATCGTCAAAAGTATATCGAAGTGCCTGTTTACTGAAAGATTAAAAAATGTTCGTCGCAATGATGTTTTTTTTTTTTTTTTTTTTTTTTTTTTTTTTTTTTTTTTCACTTGATCATTTACCGTTCGGAATATATTTTATTTTTATAAAAGGGGTGAAAAGTGGGTTTTTTTAACTTTGATAGAAAAAATAAAAAGCTAAAATTAGTTTATTAGATTTTAGATAATTTTGATTTACAATTTACATTGATCACAACTTTAAACACCAAAACCAATTCCAACACAAATACGGTACAAATAAGAAAACCCCTTACCAGCTACACCCAGGGTCTTTGTTCAAAAAAAGCTACACCCAAGGTCTTTTCTCGCCTTGTTTATATTGCTGAATCCCCCGTTTTCTTCTCGTCTTATTGTTGACCCCTTACCCTTTAATATGAACCGCATTTATACAATTTTGGATAAGACTATTATGTAAATGAACCCCTATTCTCTTTTTCATGTCCTTGTTTTTTTGGTGACCCCTGTACTTTTCAAATGAACCGTGTTCCTCAATTTATTATTATTATTATTATTTTTAAACTCAAATCCCTCCTCTTTATGTTGCTTTACTACCAAACCCAAATTATATACTACGGGTCTGTTTGTTTAATTTTTTCATTAACTCATGTTAATTAACAGATGACTTAATGCAGACCAACTCAGTTTTATTATTTAATATTTTCAGTCATATTTCTTTATTAAGTTACAAAATAACAATTTTCATATAACTTAATTAATTCAGTTTTTTTTCTTCATGTTAAGTCAATTAAATCGAAATCAAACACCACCTACATATATTATAATGTTATCTTGATCATGGATTAATTATTTGTATGGATTGAAACAATATTAATAATCTATACTACATATAAAAACATAGCATGTTGTTAAAAGTTGAAAATTCAACATAGTAAAATAATTATAATATCTTTGATTATCAATATCTTCAACCAAACTATTTTTGATTTTCGTTAAATTTATCAGCTAAACTATTATATTTATTATAGTTTTTTAGTTTCAGCCTACAAAATCTATACTATATATGTTTTATTAAGACCCAATGTTAGAAAGTCTTAATACAATTTACAAATACAAAGTCTTCATCTATTCATCACCATGAATAATTTAGCAACATCGGCTTATTCTCACAAAAAAATATATCATAAATGCATTTTCCCAACGAAACTACACGAGCATTTGTCGTCACAACGCGCAATTACCTAACTATTATTTTGACAAATATGCATCATCAGATTAATACGTTATAAAAAAATGTATACAAACTATATAACAAAACCACATGTTACACATAAATAAATAATAAAATGGCACCAATGAAAAAGCTTTAAAGGTTTTTTAAGAGTAAATTACAAGAATCTTCCATGTGATTTGCCCAGATTACAAATTTCGTCAGGCGGCTTCCATTTAAGGAAAAGTTGGGTCCATTTCGTTTCTTTTTAAGTGCAGACGGCCTTCATTTAGTTTGCCAAAATTACAAAATTCTCCCTCATCTTTCATAAGCAAAGAATCAAAATGGACCAAAGTTTTCCCACTGGGAGGCTGCCTGCACAACACATGGACGATTCTTGCAACTTACTCGTTTTTAATTACAAAGTATGGCCAGGTAACCAAAACACAAACCAAGGGTGCGTTTGGTTTGTAAGTAGGATTGGAATTAGATTCGGATTTGGGAAAGCTTTGAAAGAAAATAAGAAGAGAGAAAATTAATTAATGTTTAATTTATATATATGTTTTAGGGGTGGCAATTTCTGACCCAACACGAAACCCGACCTAAAACCGACACGAAAATTAATAGGTTTGGGTTGAGCTAAATAGATTTCGGGTTAGGTTTGGGTCGACATATCTAACCCGTTTATTAAACAGGTCAGATTCGGGTTGGGAATAAAATAAACGGGTCGACCCGCCAGCCCGTTTAAGATTTTTTTTCTTAAATTAAAAATTATTTATATTTAATTATATGTGTTAAATGGGTCGACCCACTAACTCATTTAACTCGTGTAATGTGCTAACTGCTAAGTTTTTTTTATATAAAACGGGTTAAATGGGTCAACCCGAAACCCGTTTAACATATTCAATCCGTGTAACCTATTTAACCTGTCAATCCAAATATATATACGGGTTAAATGGGTCGGGTTTGGGTTACGTGTAAACAGGTTAGGGTTGACATAGCTGACCCAATGCTTTAAATGGGACAGGTTCGGGTTAAGGTTTTCTGACCCGTCAACCTGACAACCCGAACCCACCAATCCGAACCCGACCCGAATTGCCACCCCTAATATGTTTAATAGGTTTTATATATTTATTTAAAATAAAAAAAGATAAAAGATAAAAAAAAAATGATGAATATATGTTGCTCACAAAAAATCAACAAATAAAAGAAAATTTTTCATTTGTTGTCTTTCATCCAAAGTCACCAACATAGAGTGGTATGACAATTTGAAACCAAAGTCACATGTTAAAATAAAAAAGGTTTATAGACAGATAGGTTACTCAACTTTTTAACTTTATTCGCCTAAGATACCAAATTTTTTTTTGTTCAAACGGGGTATTGGACTACACAGGTTTGACATTCAGGTTACTGAATTTGTAAAATATGACATTTAGGTTACTTAACTTACCTAAAAAAATGCATTCAGGTTACTTTGATTACACTGAAAAAATAGAGGTTGAATGCTTAAGTAAAGTTCAGTAACCCAAATGATCAAAATGAAAATTTGGTAGCTTAACCGAATAAAATCAGAAAGTTGGGTAACTTATCTATCTATAAACCCAAATAAAAATATAAATTAAACAAAGGATTCAAAAATTTTCCATTTTATACCTAGTCACACCCGAGAACCAAACGGGCCCCTAGAAAGCATTACATAAGTTCTTAATTAACAAAGCGGTTCAAAGTAAAACCGCTGGCTTTGTGGACCCGTGTGTATATGTCTACACCGGCCCCCAAAACAACACCACAATAGATCTAAAAAAAAAAAATGAACAAGAAGAAAAAAATTGAATCGACTGTAGAAGAAAACCGATCAAAGAGTGGTTGGAAGGTTCTAGATGGTTTAGAATCCAGATACAGTTGCTTATCCGAAAGACCACAAAATAATTATAATAAAAGAAGGTATCTAACATCACTTAGGGTTTATGGTAATCGAGAAGTGGAAGCTGATGAACCACCCAATAGTAAGTCGTTGATTGTTTTTTATTTTTTATTTATATATGTATGTTGTTAAAATTAAGGGATAATTGTTTCTATTTTGTAACCCTAATAACCACATGTTTTATTTTTACGGAATAAAATATTGTGATTTGATGCTCTTTTTAGTTGAATTGTATGATTACGACGTTTGATTATATGGTGGAGCAAGTCTACGCCAGTGGCGGAACTTGAATATTTATTTTGGGCGGCCGAATCGGAGATTTATTTGTATTATCAACTAAATTACCCCTAATACCTATAATGTTTACACTAGTTGTCGCAACTTTTGGGAGGGCAGGGACCCTCCCCTGACCCAAAAGAGTACCGCCGTTGATTCCACCTCATTTTGGTCTTGGTTATTTGTCCTGTTATCACCACATACTTAGGGGGTGCTTGTAGGTGTGTGATTTGTCTACATGCTACCCCGTACCCCGCTACGGTGGGATTGGGTATTGTTGTTGTTGCTATGTATACTTACGAGCTTGTTTCATTTCGGCTTATATTTCATAAGCCTCAATTTTCCGGCTTATTTGAAGACTTTTGGGGTTATATAAGTTTATCATATTATAATAAACTTATTTAAACCCGCAAGTCTCAAAATAAGCCAGAAAATTGAGGCTTATGATGATATATAAGCCGAAACACAAATAAGCTCATTAGCCACATATAAGCTTAAACAAACATCCCCTAGGGGGTATTTGTGAATGCTTATTCTAATTGTTTATATGCACGGGCGGAAGAAATTTTTGGTCGAGGGGGCACACTTTGATAAATTTTAGAAACTACACTATAAATGGTACTTTGGGGGGGGGGGGGGGGGGGATTACCAAAAAAGACAAAATAAGCTACAATTTTTTTCGCTAGGAGAGCACCTGCCCCCCTTTTATCTCTACCCATGTTTATATGATTACGTTTGAGGATTATGCAAGTAATTTTGGATGATTTGGCATGAAGGTGTTTATATCAAATGGCACAATCAATTTTAAGGGGTGTCCATCTAAGCTTATATTTTGGGCTTAAGCTTATGTTTCATAGGTGGCTTATGACATATGGATAATAAGCTCATAAACCCATGTTATTAGCTTATTAAAGGGAGTTGATAAGCGTGTGTATTAGTTTATGAATTATGATGATATATTGACCAAAAATGACATGGAAGTGTCAGCCTCAGCCCACACATATAACACTAAACTAAAGCTTTTTATTTCTCTTTTAATAATACTATTATGAAGACTTCTTTGTTGTCTAAGTCAACTTCATGAATATGATGTTTCGATTAGATGGTGGTGCTCTTACAGCTCATCTTTATATAGTCGTCTTGCTTTGTCTTATTGTATAAATAATGTTTGCAATCGCTAGGAGCTGTTTGGGATTATTGGTTATTACAAGTATCTTGAAAGCTATTTTAAATGAGTAATTTGGAATAATTATGTCAAAAGTTGCTTATTTGTTGATTAATTTCAATAGCATTAGCAGTTTTTGGGGGTGTTTGGGTAAACGATATAAACAACTTTCGAATATTTGGACAGCAGCAAACAGCCGAGAGCCCGAGACTCTTCACCTTAATTAAGCTCTTTTGGATCATCCTATCTGAAAGCTTCAACTTATTTAATTAAGTTAATAAGCGAATCCAAACAATACTTTTAATCATTGTATATTGACACCACATAAACTATAACCCTTTTTCTTTATCAGCAAGCATATTTTAATTTTATTTTTTTTGTAAATAACCCCTTTGTGTGGTCTGATCCGTTATGTCTTGACGTTCCATTGTATAACATGATTAAAAAACCAAATAAGTAATAAAAACTGACCAATGGATCAGTCACCTCAATCCCTAGCATGATTAGATTCCTTAAACCAAAGCTTTTGATCTTTTCATTTCAAAAATTATTATGTAGACTTCTCTGGTTTGGAAAGTCAACTGTATGAGTACGACATTTTAATTAAAAGGTGGTGCCCTTCCAGCTCATCTTGATTTAGTCACCCTGCTTTGTCTTATTATAAATAAAATGTATACAATTACTTAGGGGCTGTTTGTGATTATTGCTTATAATCATTGTTATCATATAAGCAGTTTTGAGGGTGCTTGCGATTGCTTAGTGATCGTTCGTTCCTGATGTTATTGGATAATTAGGCTTGAAGTTTCTAATTTTAAGCGGATTTACTGGTTATTGCAAATACGCGTAAGCTATTTAAGTTAAGATTTCACGAACCTCTTTTTGACCTGATCTGCCCTTGCATGCAGCTGTAATTGATGATAGAAACCGAGTCATTTAGTGGGTCAATTACCTCATTCGCTACCTTGATCCTATTCATACGGAAAAATAACAATATGGATATTCACTTTGTTAGCCATGGCTGATAGAAAGGAATAATTTTTTTCTTCTACAATAAAGTTAAATCATACGGAGTACATTACAAATGCAACACAAGTTCAAATTTATTTGCTTTTAAAGTTGGATAATACGACTATTAAAAGTTAACTAGAAAAAGATATAAGCATAACTAATTACAGTATTGATTAATTACTTAATTAGTACACCACCATATCTAGTTATCCACAATAGTTCACTTGAAGAATTTGAATCATATTTTAGTGTTTGATAAATAAGGCAAATCATCCAAGAAGTCAGGATCAAGACTTAAATACACGCCTAGGACATGACTTAGAATATTTGATACCATGAAGATAAATTTGATTGAATTATTTAGAGCATCTCCAATAATGGGCCCTCTACTCACATTATTTAGAACTGAAGTAGGTAGAGAACACATAGCCGATGGAATCCAAGTTTGAAACATTGACCAACTATTTGTAGGTTTGTACTATTGTTTCGACAATAATGGGCCCTCTACTCACATTATTGTAGGATGTTATTGTCATAAATCATTGTTTAATTGTTTCTTTGTATATCGTTTTTGTATGACAAAATGGCTTTTCTCTGCACGATATCTTAACCATAAGTCATTTTGTGTAGCTGTTTATGTTTTAAGCCTTGTTTATACACTTTTATGGACAACTGGATTAAAACTTGTATGCGTGCTGCTTGTATCTTCATGTGTATGCACCAAATCACAAAGGTTATATTTTTATGATCCTGTCACCACAAACGTTCACAGTGGTCGGCATGGCATCTTTCATGAAACAACTTTTTCTTTTGTCTCTTCCCATCATTCTGCGTGTTCACACTCTAGTTCTCCTGGTAATCTCAATAGCATATTTTTGTGGATGTGACATTTGGCTCATAGATGTAAACAATGTCTTCGCACATGGTGCTTTGACCGAGTCAGCTTATATGACCCCGGACTCAATCACTTAGTTTAGTTTATCCATTTTGTTCACACTTTTTGACCTATTACTTGACCCAATTCATGTACTGCATATTTGACTTTAGGACAGTTGACTTTGTATTCAGAAGAAATGGAGGTTTCTAAATCTCGTTATTTCCATTTGCGTGTTAAGAAAACATAATATTCACTGTAAATTCATTCTGAAAAGTTGACAACAAATAGATCCTCTCTCTACGTGGTTCTCTCTAATTATTTTTATCGCATGTCCTTATCAGCTGTAGTGAAAATATATCTGTTTATTTATTGTGTTTCATGTATTCATAGGTTTTTCTAAGCTGCTGGATGATCAAAATATTTTAAACCCACAAATAATCAAGGAAAAAATCACGTCTGCACTTTTGGCTTTATGTTTCCGAGACTCACGTGTGCTTGTTCAGTTTTGGTCACCTGTTATTGTCCGGAAGCGCTGCTTACTAACAACTTTGGACCAACCTTTTGGTCTTGGTGTGGTTGATGAAGCTCTTTACTTGTATCGGTTGGAGTCTGAGCAACGCATGTTTGTTGTGGATGGGGGACACAGAGAAGAAATAGGTCCACCTGGTCGTGTTTATCTCCAAAAGTTGCCAGAATGGGGTTTGAATGCTCATACCTTACCAACCAGACAATCTGTACTAGATTCGGCGGCTTGCCACAATACCCATGGATATCTTAACTTGCCTGTATTTGAACCTGACAGCGGTTGCTGTGTAGGCGTACTCGAACTCATAACATCATCAAATTACATTGATTATGCTTTTGAAGTTCAGGAAATCTCACGAGCACTGAAGGTTGTTGCACTCTTACTACCGTGTACTTATCTTTTTATTCATCGGATAAATGCATGCAATTGATGTGCATCATGGCATGAATTTAAACTTATTCTTATTTTTGTTAAAATGGCAGGAAGAGAATTTGAAGTGCCCAAATGTATACGAGGATCCTACTTTTTATGTGAGTTGTGTACATGCACGTATGTTATTGTATCTGTATTAGTGTATATTTCTTATTTCTTATGATTGTATGTTTGAGAGTTCAGACACAAGTTGGAGATGAAAGAAGGCAAAATGAGCTGGATGAAATCTTTTTTGCTTTGAAGGCGATATGCAATGTTCATGATATACCACTAGCTCAGACGTGGGCCGTGTCTGGATACGCCAGTGCTGTCACCATTTCTGGAAATTTAGAGCAAACGTGTAGTAGCTTTAACAGTAACTGTATAGGGAAAGTCTGCATGTCAACAGATGGTCTACCATTCTACGTTCGGGCCTTGAGCATGTGGAGATTCCATGAAGACTGCAGAGAGCGACACCTAGACAAATCCCAAGGAGTTGTTGGAAAATCATTGTCATCTTGTGGTTTATGCTTTTGTGAAGATGTAACAAAACTTGGTGAAGATGTATACCCATTGGCTCCTTATGCACATTTGAACGGGATAACTAGTTGCTTAGCTATTTATCTGAAAAGCATTGAAAGGGATGCTGAATATGTCATAGAATTAGTTTTGCCACCAAATAGCACGAATGAGGCATATATACAAAGCTTAATGAAAACAGTGAAACAGCAGATTATTAATGCATCTAGTTTGAAATTAGGTATAGTGTCGTCCCTTCAAGTCATTGGTGGAGATCCTCTTAATTGGAACTTCGAGTCTCCACCTTCTCCTGTAACCTTATTGACTGAACAAGAAGAGGTCCCACTAGAGACGGGAAAACAACCATTGTTAGAGAATGATCGAGATGATGTTGAGGATGTTAGAGTTTCAAAGGATCAGAGGGTCGTTGCTTATTTGGAGCATATCGAAGATGATAATTTGAACAATGAGCCATCTGACTCTGCTGCTGATGGAACAAGTCCGAGTGTTGTTCCTTGTTTGGATGTAGGTGCAGAAGATTCTGATATAAATAAAGGGAAAATGAAAAGAAAAAGGGGGAGAAGTGAAAAGTCAATTAGCTTGGAGGAAATCAACAAACATCATGGAAAGACGATTAATGAAGCTGCGAAGAACCTTCGTGGTAAGTTCAATAGCTTGTTGTTGTTATTTAGAGATGGCAATTTTGACCCTTTTTATCTGTAAATGGGTCGTTCTGGGTCATGCTTAATCATAAACTGGTTAAGTAAAAACATTTTTGTAAGTGTACAGATAACGGGTCAAATTGGTTGAACGAGTCAAAAATCATCTCAATTGTAATCAAATGCGAAAAACTTCTAAAGTATTTTATGAAAGCAAATTGGATAATATTTATTAAAAAAAAAACATGTTTGTGGGTCAGCCTGACCACCCAACTCAGTTTGTTTTAGACCCATGCTACTACCTAGGGCTGTCAGCTGTGTAAACAAACCACCTAACTGAAAATTAGTTTAACCAGCCATTCTGGATCATTAGTTTTGGGAACTTAGGTATCCTCATTGTGTGGTTTGTTTTGGGTTTGGTACTTAAAAGCACCTGGTGCTTAAAAAATGTCTTCTATAGTAATCATAAACTTAGTCAAGTTAAACATAATTTCACTTCCTTTGGATGAGAGTCTTAGTAGGTTCATATTGTTTTGAATTTACCCGAATCGCGAACACTTCTACTGCTAATGTCTAATTGGTAAAAGTTAATTATCGTCATTGATGTCTGTACACATGTGATAAATTCCTTGCAAGATTCTCATCTTAACATTATTCATTGTGTATATGCAGTTAGCCGATCTACATTGAAGCGCATCTGCAGGAGCTATGGTATTTTAAGGTGGCCTTACAAGAGTGGATCTGATAAGAGTGATTCCCATCTGAAGTCTAATCGAACAGCTGTCGTCTCCGTCCGAGAGTCTGAAGTAGCACTTACCCCGATTGCCGAGGCTTCCAATGAACCCTTAGTTACAACAAATGTAAGTCATGATCCCACCATTTGTATCAAACATGGTAAACAAAGTTCGACACTTGTACTCCACCAGCAGGAACAAACAAATCTGACTGCTGGATCAGCACAGCCCGAAACAAGCACCAAAGAGCAGTTTATCGAGAATACAGCAGCAGCGAACGTAATGAAAAATTTGACGATTAAGGCAACATACAAAGATAATACAGTAAAGTTTCCGTTCACGATTTCAAATGGATTGGTACAGTTAATGGAGCTGGTTGCAACAAGGTTTCAGCTCAGTCTTGGAAGCTTTATACTCAAATATGAAGATGCAGATGGTGACATGATACTGCTTACATGTGACAGTGACTTAATGGGGTCAGTGGGTGAAACTAGACAACCAGACGATCAAGCTGTGATTAGGCTCTTTGTTTTGCCAGTTGTTCATCAGAGCCCCGATGCTTAGCCGTTTGGCCTTTAATTGAATTATTTTAATAAGTCTGCATTCTGAAAGTAAATATTGAAAAGAATGAAATTTTTAGAGGTATAGAATGTTGCTTCATATTGATGTTTAACAGATGGTTCGTACTGTAGAACTGCAGAAAAAAAAAAAACAAACATATATGGTATGGTTTTTGGTTTTATTTCTACCTGGGTAAACTGTATGATGTGGTTGCTCAAATGTTAGAAAAATTCAATCCAATAGATCTCTGACATGTCACTGGAACCTCGACTGGTCAACTTCATTAATCATTACTACGAATTAATAGAACCCCTAAAAGCTCATGGGCTATTTTAAAAAAGTTGCAAGTCACTAGACAAAAAACACTCTAATTTAACCGCTAAACCTTTCTAAATACTTTGTGCGAAACATAGCTTGTACGTATTTGATAGGATATTATCCAAAATATAAATAAAAAAATAAACATCATACTTTCATTAACATAAATACACAAGAATATAGATATGAACAATCGTTGCGACGTAGACGATCATGTTTTACCGAAACAAACATAACAATTCCTGTTTGATTAATGTGGAATAGTGATATTTTGTGTTATCACTTGGGTCCATGTAATTAGTGGAGGATTGCTTCCACATGACCTCGTTGAAAATCGAGTTTAGTTTTATTATACATTTAACCCTCTTTTTGCACCTAGAAATGTTTGGACCGGGTTATTTTCTGGCTGTATATAAGAACATGACAGACCACACATATTTCAATCGTATGTTTCATCAACTTAGAATAATCTGAACCTGAACAAAAGAAAGAAGAGTTCATTGAAGATCGATATTTGGCTTGTTCTACTATGACGTACTGCAGGCTGTACTGATCAAACCAAATCTGTTTATTGGAATTTGAAGGTTTCACCTGGTGAACCTCTCCCCCCTCCATTAACTATTACTTACCTATAAATCAGTTTTGATAGAACCACACAAAAACTCTCGTCAGATAGTTAATGGTTTAATCAGAGAGAAGGGAGAGTAACTATGATAAAATTCACCAATCATTGACACATCATTTTGTAAAAGATTTTGCGGATGTTTTTATGTGGTTTGTATCATTCCTCATATAAATTTTGTAGCTAAATACATGTAAGTTATCATTTTCCTTTTCTTAAAATATGACAAATTACGTGTACAGAAAATGATTGTTAGCTGCTTTTAAGGAAGAATATAGTTGTGTCTTTTCCAATAGTATTATTTATCTACTATTTTATTTAAATTTTTTATTTATTGCATATTATTGCCATCTCTCTCTTTAGTTTTTGTCTTCTTGAAGATGCAATCTTCAATCTATAGTTTAGTTTCATCTTCAGCTTTTCCGAACACTTTCTGGTCGGACGGTGAAGCAACCTCCACCATCTTTAGACCAAAAATACGAGTTGACTAACTCGTGTTTTGTGGTCTAAGAAGATCAAGAAGCCTTCTTTTATTGGGTATTAGTTTTGTAAGATTTATGTCAAATTCATTGCAGCCAGAAATATGTTAATCACGAATGCATTGCTAATATGTTATGTGCGTTTGAACAAGAGGAAATGGGGACTTGATTGATCAGCTTTTTGTGAAAACCTTTTATTAGTCGACTTCGTCAAGGAGACCCCCTATCTCCTTTCCTTTTTATATTGGCGGTGGAAGCTCTCAATGTGGCTCTTCTTGAAGCATCTAACAATAACATATTTAAGGGTATCAAAGTAGGGAAAGACTTGGTTCATGTTTCTCATCTACAATTTGCGGATTCGCTCTAATTTTGGGCGAGTGGTCAAGATCCAATGCTGTGAATTTGTCGGGGATTCTCACTTGTTTTCATCTCGCTTCCGGCCTTAAGGTCAACTTCAACAAAAGTAAGCTATATGGTATTGGTGTTTCTAATGTTGAATTGAACTCCCTTGCATCTACTATTGGTTGCTTAGCATCTCAATTCCCTTGTATCTACTTGGGTCTTCCTATCGGAGCCAAAATGTCAAGATGTAGCCGGTGGTCACCCCTTGTTGAGAGAGATTTCATAAACGACTCTCTAATTGGAAATCCAAGTCTCTATCTATTGGTGGGCGCCTCACTTTGATTAAATCCGTTCTTGGTAGTTTGGGTGTCTATTACTTCTCCTCCTTCAAGGCTCCTAAGAAGATAATCAGTAAGCTTGAAAGTATCAGGAGAAATTTTTTTTGGGGTGGTTCGGTGGATGGAAACAAGATGTCTTGGATTGCTTGGGATAAAGTGTTATCTCCTCGAGATCGTGGTGGTCTTGGTATAGGTAGTCTTACTTCATGTAATCAAGCAATGCTCGCAAAATGGTGGTGGAGGTTCCGTAATGAGAACCATGCTTTATGGCGCAAAGTTATTTGCTCTATATATGGCCCGTCGGGTTGCCTTGATGATAACTCTCCCATTAGATCCAACTCTGGTGTTTGGTACCATATTGTGAAGCTTGGAGATGATCTCCTCAAAGTAAACATCAATCTCTCTTCGATCTTCAAGATTAAGCTAGGAAATGGCCAAACAACTAGCTTTTGGCATGATACTTGGTCAGGAGGTCCAACCTTACATGTCTTATTTCCCCGACTTCACAAGCTCGAAGTAAACCCGAATTGCTATGTTAGTGAGAGATGTCCAATATCTATTGTTTCAGCCCATGCTATTCCAGTTTCTCACCATTTAGACGTCGGGTCGACAAACCCGAATTCCCCTCCTGGTCTACTCTTTAACTGGGCTTGGCGTAGGGAGCCGAGAACATCTCCTAAACTGGAGGAGCTTACCAATCTCACTAGCCTACTGTCACACTTACACCTTTCAAACATAAATGATGCATGGGAGTGTATTATAGATGACTCGAGAGGCTTTACGGTTAAGGGTATGCGTTCCTACATCACCTCCATGTACCCTTATGTCCCATCTCCAACAACATGCTTGAATGCTGCCATCCCATTGAAGATCAACATCAACACATGGCGGGTTTTGAATGGTAGGCTGGCAACTCGCTCCAACCTTGATCGTAGAGGCATAGACCTAGACTCTGTGAGGTGTCCCTTGTGTGATGATGGCATCGAAACAGAAGAGCATTTATTCATCCACTGCAAGGTCGCTAAGGAAATTTGGCTAGACGTTCTAAAATGGTGGAGGATTCCGAACGTCTCTTTCGTCACTTTACAGGATTTGATTCATTTGGCAGACCACACTCCTCTTGAAGACAAATTCTCTGGTTTTTTCGATGCGGTAGTTCAGACTACCATTTGGTCCATATGGCGATATAGAAACAACATCGTTTTCTCCACTAAGAGTCCCTCCAAAGAACTCATCTTCAACGACATTAAGATAAATTCATTCAATTGGATTACTAGTAGATGTAGAAAATACTCTTTAAATTGGATAGAGTGGTTTGATTACCCTTGTAATGCTCTATCCCCCTCTTGTACTCTTATCTAGTATCTTGCTAGTTTTTTATTGATAAAATGCCGTTCAAAAAAAAAAAAAAAAAAAAAAAAAAAGTCGACTAAGGTCTTATCTAGCTTATGCTAGCTTCTTGAAAAACTCACATGTTCATAGTGTTAAGTATTTTGATTTACATGTGTATCTTTTCCATTGTAGTTATGTTTACATAGTTAGGAATAATTAAGGTTTGGTATCGTTGTAATGAATTACTAGTTATAATACCCTCGCACGCGCGAGTTTTTAAAATTTTTTTAATGATATATTTTTATTTCTTAAAAAACAAATAATTTAATCTTTTTGTTTGTTTGATTTATGATTTTTAATTATATTTGTTTATTATTAAAGATAATCATTTAAAAATTTAATCACATCTTATCTATATTTTTTTGTATATATCTTCTACTTATGTAGTATTGCATCTTATCTATATTTTTTTGTATTTATCTTCTACTTGTGTAGTATATCAACAAAACAAATTTTTAAAATTTTAAATTAAAAAATAACAATTAAAATATTACCTAATAAGGAAATATTTTTTTTTTCAAAGTACTCACTAAGGGTTTTGTTTTATTGTATAAAAGATTTCTACAATTGTATCATATCTTTTATGATTATTGAAAAATCAACAATGCATGTTTTTCTTATGATAGTTTATGGCGCCCCTTGAAATAAACTTCTTAGAACAGACACTAGTTACAACTTGTTAATATGAATTATGTTCCACAAGATTTTATCCATAGGCAAACACTCTACTCCGTACTATAATATGAATTATGTTCCACAAGATTTTATCCATAGGCAAACACTCTACTCCGTACTAAACTAGAGTGTTCCGAATCTCATAAGGATGTTTTGTGTTCATGAAGGCTCCTCATCTCAAATGAACCATCTATTCCTTTGCTGTTAATAATCTGGTTTTATTTTAGCTTTTTCCCTTTCACCTTTCTAAACCTGTATAAATTTACCCTTTCAGATCCACAAAGAAGGTGTAGATTGTCAGGGACACCTTGACCCCGTGTGCCTTTTGGCACCAGCCATTGTCCACCCCACAAGGAATAGCTCCGGGCAACTCTCCTGGCCTAGTGGGGCACCAACTGGAGTGAGCCAAGACTCTCGAACTCTTGAGCTCTTATCCACAAACTCTCTCCAGTGAGCCCATAGGTTTTGTGGAGGTGGGTACCTATCTGGGAGCAAAGTGTCAGGGATGAGATTCAAACCCCAGTCTATTGACTCAAGAATGAAAGCCCCATTTTTCCTACAAATGAGAAAGTCAAGCAAAAGATCATTTCTATAGCTAGAAATTTATCACTTCCAGTCCAGAATGTTCTTTTTTTCAATGTTGGGCCCCAAAGAAAATCGGAAACTCGATTGTACTTACTACAATATGTCAGCCTTTTGGTCTTTCCGGGGTCAACAAAGAACTTGAGGTATGCCGCAATGGTTGTTTAGACCACTAACTCTATGTACATCCTGAGCAAGGAAAAGCTGTTGGGCTTGCTGGCCACGTATTCTTGAATTGTATTCATGAACAGACTCAAGTTATGCATAAATATCCTAAAGATCAGCGTCCTCCGTGTGAAGATGCTATTTTTTCTAGGATATGGGGATCCATCGTTGTACCCATATTGAATGGTCAATGTTTTCTTGTTCTGGAGTTTGTCCTGGATAAACCAACGGATTCTTATGACAACATTATTGCTGAAATTTGCAGACTACTTGAGGTTTGCCCGTCCCTATCTGCATATATTCGTAAATACAAAATTTTCGTCACTTCATATCCAGCTCATGCTCATGCATTATGTTAGATTTTTATTAGCACATGTAGTTTGTTTTAGAAAAAATTATAACATGCAGTCAATATGTTGTGAATAGTTGTTGCAGTGTTACTAATACGTTCACTGTGGTTTGAACTTTTGAGTTGAGATTTAAAAGTTATTGAGTCAGACAGACTACACCTTTGAGTCTGAGTTGTTACAAATGGTATAAGAGCTTGGCTTTCCCTGGATGAGGGCCTCATGCATCTCATAGGCATTAAATTCTAAGTATGTAGACATGACAAGGATGTCAAGTTTATATATGGAGAGAGGTGCACTTTATTTTGTAACCACCTCTTAGGATCAAATGATCCATACAGTTCAATCATGTTAAAAGGTACTATTTCCAATCCCATATGATACCAATCCTTATATACTATGATCCTGCTTCATTATAATTACTGATGTTACAAATCATTTGCAGAACGCCAGTTTGCAATCTTCAATACAAACTGATTGCTCAAGAAGGATTCGTATCAATACTAATATTAATAGGCAAAAAAGGATGCGCAGAACACGGTCACTTCCTCAAACTTATTACTTTCGCCTTGTTCCATATTTTGGACTGAGTAGTTCCTATGCTGCTGAGAAGCTTTTGGAAGTAAGCTTGTTTTACCTACCCTAAATATATATACGCTGATCATTTTGTTCAAGTATTAGAACTTGTGAAATTTATTTTAGCCATGTTTCTTCATTCGCAGTCAAAAAGGGTACCTTCAGGAATGTTTGTAGGAACATAGGGATTCGTGAGTGGCCAGGGTTACCAAGTAAGAATACCCGAGCTTCTTCTGCCCCTGAAACTTGAATCAGTCAAACATTATCTGATACTAGTTCTTTTTGAACTCTGATTGACACTACTAGAAAACAGGGCAACAATGACAGTCAAATCCGTCATTAATCCGTCGGTAACAGCTGTTACCTACGGTTTACTCACGGAAAGTTTCCATCAGTAATATCGTTGTCGGTAATTTTTGTGACGGACTTTACCGACGGATTTTAAAAATCACCAACGGAATTTTCCGTTATTAATCTGTTACAGTATTAATTATCTACAGGTTACCATAGGATTTTAGTGACGGATTCCCGACAGGTATTACTAACGGATACCCTTCAGAAAATGCTGACGGAGTTTGCCAACGGATAATCGTCAATATCTCGACAAAATAAAATTTAGTGTTCCGTCACTATCCCGTCACAAATTTGTAGCTGTTTTTGGCAGTTAATTACCGCCATAATTATTTGCATTTGGTAGAATCCTATAAAACAAAATATCGCAAAAGATTCAAATCATATGACAAAATCTACAAATACAAGTCCCAATCTGCAAATACAAGAGTAGTACATTAAAAAATATATATATCCGTAAATTCCGTTGGTGATAATGAGAGATAACAAATGAATAACCTTACGTCACTAATCCGTCGGTAATTAACGACGGAATACCAACGGATCTTCGACCGTCGATGATCCGTCGGCAATCTGTCAGTAATTAACGACGGATTACCAACGGATCTTCGTCCGTTGATAATCCATCGATTTTCTTGACGGAATACCAACGGTATCTCCCATCCGTAATTAGTCTGTCAGAGGTCTGTCGGTATTTGGTGATCAAATACCGACGGAATTCCGTGCGTCGGTAACCCGTCAGAAAACTGTTGGTACTCCGTTGGCAATAATCTCTGTCAGTAATCCGTTGGTAATTCTGTCGGTAATCTCCGACGGATTTGTTTTCGTCAGTAAATCCGTCATTGTTGCCCTGTTTTCTAGTAGTGATGATGATGCAATCTCCAGCAGGTAGCTCATCAGCGCAAATAGTTCACATTCATTTGATTATGGGACATTTGACTCATTCAAAATGTAACAATCTAAATCTTACTTTGTAGGGATGAAGCGATATCTGAGTTGTCAAGGGAAGAAACTCCGACGACTACTGTAGCATTTGACTCAGAAAATCAAGTCAACCAAATAGTACCCGTGACTAGTCTGAACACTGATGATTTCAACTCTTGCTGGTAGGTCTTTATAACAATTTCGCATTCACTTCATTATTCGACATTGGATTCTGTCATAACTTATCTTCGATCTTCCATAGGGATGGAGGGGTTTATAAGGGGACATTTGAACTAATTATGCCTACCAATGCACATGCCTTGCAAACTCAAATCAATTACATAGCATCTGATATGATCTGTTATACTGAAGCTTTGCTCGATCCACAACATGGTGGAATAGAACGTCAAGGTAATGAAACTATGTCCATAGAAGATCTCGATCATCAAAGATTCATGGACAACCTTAATTATATATATGAAGATGCACCAATGATGATATGGACAGCATGAAATTAGTCAAAGAGATGTAACATGAGCTACGTTTAAGCGAGTATTCCTACACAAAATGATATAAGTATTGTAACTTCATATAAGCAACTAAAATAAAGGGTGAGTGCCACCTATAGGCGTCCCCAAACTCGACTGACTCCCACAGCCAACATGAGGAGGTAATTACGGTTGTCTATGAGTAAGTTTTGTAAGTTGTATCATGTATATCTCAGTCGTTTGAATAGTCACGAGATATGTGCTATGAAGTTCTAGATACTTTTGTTAGACAATGATAAACCCCATGAGGTGTTATACTTTATTGATCCATATTTATAATATATAGAAACCCTAATGACCTAACCCACATGCGGGCTTGGGCCAAATATAATATTGCCTAATAATTTTATGGTCGAACACAAAACATATCCCTATGAAGTATGAATCATGAACCTTGAGGGTGGAATTTGTATGCAATTACTCTTTGCAACACAATGTATTATCTTATTGTAGGTGCATCTTATATCTCACTCACTACCATAACCATTCTTACAACACTACTCACCATACCATCTTGATCTCCATTCACTGTTATATCACACTAGTATATCTCACTTATCTTCGTGACAACATCATAAGCGATCATATCACCCACTTCTTGTTTCCAAATAAATGCGTGTAATATATTAACTTTTGAGTTATTGTTGGTCATAAATTTTCCCGTGAACCACTACCTTTATATAGCAGTCGTATTTTAACTTTGTAAGTGTTTGCATTGCATAAAGTCTAGAATAGTTATTTTTAATGAAATGTGAGATTTGTCGTGACGGAGTCGATATGAAGAGGGTGTTTGTTTTGGCTTATATAATTGGCTTATGGCTTATTTTGTTTTGGGCTTATATTTCATAAGCTCACTTTTTTTGGCTTATTTTGAAACTTCCCGGCTTATATAAGTTTACTATGTCATAACGAACTTATATAAGCCGAAAAAAGTCAAACTAAACCACAAAAAGTAAGTTTATCAAACATAAGCACAAAACCAAATAAGCCATAAGCCGACTATATAAGCCGAAACAAACACCCCCGAAGAATATGTAGAAAACGATTGTCACACTCACCACCATAAGAGAGCATGGTGTAGGAATGGAATGGCACACCATTGCTACTATTTTTCCCCAATGGCATGCCATAGTGCACCTTCCTGCATGTCACTCGTCCCTCGCAATGAAACCACATTTTGCCATTTTTTTATTATTTTTTTTAACTCAGCGGGTATTTTTAGTAGTGTATTATGGGATCCACATGTACGAATAACAGTTATCGGGTGTTATTGCTAAGGAGAGTGTTTTGGTTTATATGGGGTGTTATTGATAGGATGATGAGGTGACACACCTGCACTCTAAGCATTCCTTCAAAGGTGAGTTAAGGCTTAACTTTTTGAAGCGTTAAGGCTGAGTTACCACACCGTGTGTGCGCGTTAAGGGTGTGAGTTAAGGGGAGAGTTATTGTGGTAACGCAGTGTTAAGCTACATTAGAGGGTTTTTTTTTTATTTATTTATTTTTTTATTTTTTATTTATTTATTTATTTTTTTAAGTTAAGTTAAAGTTAAAATATTAAAGTTGATGTGACGCTGACTTGGCATGGAGTTAAGCCTTAACTCATGGTCATTGCACCCAATGCTCTCAGGACCAACATCATTCGAAGCAGGTGGCCCACCCTGCTTAGAACAGTTATGTAACATAATGTTAGCTCATTGATCGGGATTACTATTATACATAGGTTTCTAAACTTGGAATTAAAAATATTATACTCCCTCCGTCTCAAATTTATTGTCTCCTATTGACTTTTTCAGTCTTCCTTTCTCAACTTTGACTATAAATATTTTTGTTTGTGTTATACAATTTTTGATAAAAATTATACCAAATGAAAATACATTTAAATCTCAATTCGTTCATATATTTTGTATCAAGTATTATGTAATATAAACAAAAATACTTAAGGTCAAAGTTGAAAAGTAAATACCGAAAAAATCAATAGGGGACAATAATTTTGGGACGGAGGTAGTATTATTTTACTATATTTTTGATAGTGGGCCAAAATCTAATCACAATATAATACGAGTACTAGTTATTGATCTGAAACGAATATTTGAAATTTGTGCTTGCATTTATAATTTTGAGATTTGTGCTTGCATTTATAAGATCGAGATCGAGTTAAAAACGAATCAAAGATCGAGTTCGAAAAGGCATCTAAACTAATATTTGAGATTTGTGCTTGCATTTATAATATTTGAGATTTGTCCTTGCATTTACTAATATTTTAGATTTGTGCTTGGATTTA
This sequence comes from Artemisia argyi, assembly GCA_030686995.1. Taxonomy (NCBI): domain Eukaryota; kingdom Viridiplantae; phylum Streptophyta; class Magnoliopsida; order Asterales; family Asteraceae; genus Artemisia; species Artemisia argyi. Next base: position 36,750,821 of record CM060681.1, read on the forward strand.
CTAATGTTTATCATTCATATAATATGAAATATGTTATAAATCTATAAATATTTTTTGCCGTCTTAATTTACACTCAAATAATGCTATGCCAACACGCTTGCCGCTAAGACTTGACACTTAATTATGTTGCCATGCCACGGCTTACGTTATTTATAACCTGATATATTTTTTCTATCCTATGGTGGGTCTCTTCTCCAGCCCTTAATTCAACGACAGCATCTCTTCATGATCAGAATATGTGTCCTTTTAAGGTTTTAATAATAATTGTTCTATTGTTAATCATATTGTTAATGAAGTGTAATTGGATGATGACTCCCAAGTGGACAGATGGCCATGTTAAATGTGGAATTTTGACGTGTAATCTTGTGATGGTAACTAGTTTTGTTGTGTAGGTTTTATTTTATTTGTACTTTTCGTCTATTTTCTTTTCTTTTGAGTCTCATCCGTTTTTAATAATTTTGTTTAATTGAAGTGGGACGACTTATGTTTTATTTTGTTATATTTAAGGGTTTTTAAGAATATATTATAGTCGTTCTTAAATTAAAAAAAAAATAAAAAAATAAAAATAAAAAATCTAACAAAGAGTTGTGAATTTGATTTACCTTTTTATTATTTTGTAATTTTTTCTTGACTAAATTCAAGTATCCAATCCTAATAGTTTGAGAAAAAAGCATATTGACATGGTTAAAACATGTGCAAAACTACAAATCTTTATCACCATCATTTTTACTATTTGCTTTCACTGTCTTTTGCCATGCATTTTAACATGGTTTGTTGACCAATTCTATTTAGTCAAACAAACTCTATGACCATATTTTTTGGAAGGGAATATCATTGCTGCTGTGTACAGCAGAAAAGATACCTGCTTTTTTTTTTTGAAAAATGTGTGGAAAACTAGAAGCGGGTTGAATAGTTTACTATTTAAAAACTTTTTAAAAATTGCAAAAATGGTCCTTCACGTTCAACAAAATTGCAAAAACAGGACCGAGACAAAAAGTAGCGCAAAAAAGCCACCCACGTTCCACATTTTCGCAAAATCGCCACTGAGAGCGCTTTTCCGTTAATTTTCCCGTTAAATGCCATGTCATCGAGGGCATTATCGTCATTTCATTGCTACTGTTGATCAATCTTTAAACTACTGCCAATTTCATTGCTACTCAAATCTGCTGACATCATTATGCCAATTCAGCCATGAAAGCATTAAAGTCATATTTAAAAGACTTGGATTCAAAGGCAATCCCGATCTTTCTTGCTCAAGTTTCTGAGACCAAAGAAACTGGATTGACGTCCGGTGAATAGCCAATAACAATCAAGCTCACTGTTTGAGCTTTCAAAAACAAACCACTGATATGGTCAACAACACAAACAAGCAGAAACAAAAGTTGATTAAAGTACGGAAAAGAAAAGCAAAAGAGCTGCTAAAAGGTAAACTCAACCAGAAAATCTAATGGCAGCCCCGAATATATAAACCCCAATGAACGATGAATTCCAAAAACTCAAAAGCCTATACTAAAACTAAGAGTATGTTAAGAACCAGGTCATGAATAAGCCACCCAAATGAACTAATCTAGACTGAGTTAAGCTCACTTAATAAACAGCAAAGCACAAAAAGCTAAGGAGCATTGAGCAACTGAAATTGTCATAAAAACAGTCAAAGGGGATTTCAGGTGCAAATTAAGCTAAAACCACTAAGAATTTACATCTAAGAACTGATAATCATGAACTTCAGCTACCAAAGAACATGCAAGAGCAAGTTGAGCAAAAAGAAACTTTAATGAAGCTATTAAGGGAGCTGATGAGGGAGGTGTTTTGATCAGTTCAGCAGCAGGCAGTGGTGCCCAAAATAGTCAACAAGGCTACTTTAGGGGTCTAATAAGCTGACTAGGAAAAAATCACAAAAATAAATTAAAAATTTATACATGTAAACAAGCGATCAAAGAAGCTATAAACCAAATTCTAGGCCTAACGAGTCACTAATGAACAAATGAAAAATAGATTCCACAGGCTGTTGGGACAGTTGCAATGGGTAAGTAAATGGGTAAAAATTGTGGCTGATTGCAGGCGCAAAGGTTGTCTAAAGGCTATCAATGAGTTACTTACGGATTCCTAATTTAGCTACAACGGGTCCACACTAACCTAACTAGCTATAACTAACTAAAACTCAAGCAGTAAAACAACTGAAATCTTGTAGTGGATTACTTATGCAGCCGTTTAATGTTCATGTAGCTCATTACACTTCTGAAGTGCTTTTTGTAGTTAAAGACAATGAAGTTACTGGTTCTAAACTTATAGGTGCAGTTGGGGTTCCAGCTGGATTATTGGTTACTGATTCGGTTGTTGAGGGGACTTTCCCGATTTTAAATGCTTCTGGACATCCATGTAATCTGGGAGCTGTTTTAACATTATCGATTCAGTATACACCAGTAGAGAAAATGGCTCTTTATCGTGACGGAGTGGGGTCTGATCCAGGGCTTAAAGGTGTTCCGGGGACTTATTTTCCGCTTAGGAGAGGTGGAAAAGTTACCCTTTATCAGGATGTCCATGTTGATGGTAGTGTTCCAAGTTTTAAGCTTGACCGAGGTATAAAATATGTTCAAAAAGATTGTTGGCGTGATATTTGTGATGCCATTAGACAGGCTCGTCGCTTGATTTACATTGCTGGGTGGTCTATTAACCATAAGGTCCAGCTTGTTCGTTATGGAGCAAAGGCAAGAGATAGTTTTTTAGGTGAGCTTCTTAAAAGTAAATCGGAAGAAGGTGTTAGAGTGTTGCTTCTTGTTTGGGATGATCCTACTTCTAAGAGCATTTTAGGATACAAGACTGTAAGTACAATAAATGTGCGATTATATATAAGAAGAACAATTATTTATATGTTTTGAAGTAACAAATTTTTATACAACTTGTAGGAAGGGGTGATGCAAACTCATGATGAAGAAACTCGGATGTTTTTCAAATATTCTAAAGTTCAAGTATTACTTTGTCCTCGTTCTGCAGGAAAGGGTAGCTGGACCAAGAAGGTTAGATTACAATGTTTGCCTTCGAGATTAGGAACTATAAGAGATATTACTTCTTGGGACGTCTATTGAGTTGTGAAGATTTGGTGGGTGACCATCATCAGGGGACGATATGATACTCCAGAACATTCTCTGTTCAGCACATTACATACGCTACACAAAGATGATTATCACAATCCAAACTATAAGGTAAACATTCTAGTACTTTTCTGTTGCTTATGTTCTTTATATGCCCTACATTTGTGAAGCCACATTATGCACTAAATTATAATGACTATTATAAAAGATAGAGCTCAAGGATAAAAGTAACGACTTCAACCCATTGACTTACAATTGGGTCGATTAGGTTAGGTTATGCTGTATCTAACAAGACCCCCACGGGTAAAAATAGCATAACAGGCAACAGTCCAAATGAATTTAAAGTTGTGCAAAGTGAATACTTGATGCATAAAACCACGTATATCCTTTAATTAAAAAACCAGAATTCGTAAAATGATATATTTTTTGTTAGCTATCTGATGCATAATTTATTTACTCATAATTATATCATTTTGGATAAAAAATGTTCCTAGTTAATTCAACACAACTGCTACATAATTCTATCTTTTTATGCTGTCGAGTTTGGTAAAAACCATTTATGGATCTTGGCAATAACTGTAATTAGTTAGTGGTGGAGCTAGAGCAATATTGTTGCTGTGATATGATGGAGTAAGTTTATATTGTTAATTGGTATAATCCTTATGAGTTTGATCGGAATCTGGGTTTGGTCACCGGAATCTGGGTTTGGTCACCGGAGAAGATGAAGATGAAGGGTAAAGGGTGGTGGTGTTGGTTGTGTGGTGGTAGAGAGTGGTGGTGGTGGTGGCTGTGAATGTGAGATAAAATTACGTTGCAAATTTAGTCCCTAAAACAACGAAATGACGAAAATGCCCTCGATGACATGGCACTTAACGGGAAAACTAACGGAAAAGGCCTCTCAGTGGCGATTTTGCGAAAATGTGGAACGTGGGTGGCTTTTTTGCGCTACTTTTTGTCTCGGTCCCGTTTTTGCAATTTTGTGGAACGTGAAGGACCATTTTTGCAATTTACCCTTGTTTAATTATCTTTTGAAACTTTCCATTTGATCAAAGATATATACACAAACACAATATATACAAGCAAGTATAAGGAAAGAAACGATCAAACCACAACACGAGTATTTATCGTGGTTCGGCTACAAGGATTCTATTTCCTTGCCCTACGTCCACGCCCCGAGTATCCAACTCGAGAGTTTCTTTCACTAGTCAACAAGCTCCTTTCACCGGCGGAGAAAACCTTACACGTCGCTTATACATGTTTACCGACACTAAGCTAGATATCGAGTTCTTTTACAAGGGCACAACCACTCCCATTAGTTCTTTTACTAAGGTACAACAACTCCCAACACTCTTTGTATTTTGAGGAATAAAATACTAACCGATCACTACTGAAAATACACAAACAAATGAAGTGTAAACAATACAAGTTTACACAATGCTAAGCTAACAAGTCTTTCAACGTTATGTTGGATACTTGTAACTTTTGATGACCTTGTGAGCTTCTTTGCTACAAAAAGAAACTTCGCATATGAAATGAGATGTTAAAAAGGTTAGAAGAAAGCAAAGGATGAATGTGTGTGTGAATTATGATATCAAGTGATAAAACAAAAATCAAACTAATGGCTTGGTATTTATAGCAAAACTTTCTGCAAGCCTGGCGGATACGACGGAACCCTCAGAAGGGTTCCGCCCGTGTACCCCCAGGGTTCCGCCAGGGCTGTAGTTGGTTTTGCAATAAATCTCACAAACCAAATATGGTCACATCTCATAAACACAAGTCAAACATAACTTGTGCAAGCAAACTTTTGGATAGTCAAACACACTTTCTTTTCCATAAATGTATATGGACAAAGCTTACCATAAATGTGATGTTGACATTTCCATTTTAAGAAATAAATGTGATGTTGACATTTCCATTTTAAGAAATAAAAAGTGTTGTGTTTTATGAAATGTAAAATGTAACTAATGTCTAATTATGCAAGTCTTAAAACTAAGATTATGTTTTACTTAGAAACTAAAGTTTACATTTTCTCGTTAACAAAACTTAGCAAAGATCGTAAAATATAAATAACGTTTTTAGGCGATATTTGTATTAACAATCTCTCCCTTTTTGTTGATGAGAAAACATAAACTTTGTTTTTAAGTAACACACAAAAAGTTAGTGTTTAAGACTAAAAAAAATATTAAACTTGTTTTACTTAAGTGATGAAAAATCCTTTTAAGTTTTAAAGGTTAATATAACTTTCTCCCCCTTTTTATCGAAACAAAAAGTAGAGTAGCGAAGCGGAATAATGGTCATGCTCCCTTTTGGTCGATACTCCCCCTAAATGGAGTACCAAGATGGGAAACATGGATTTTGACCCTACAAAAAAATGGTTAGTTGGTGATATATATATATATATATTCAAGCTTGTAGTTACCACACACAAAGCAACCACAATGACAACTCATAAAATGATCAACCAACAATGCAAGTAAGTAGCAACATATATCATTTCTAGTAAAATTTGACTTTTCAAGAAGTCAAACACAAGAAATGAAAGACTACTTCTAAAAACAAAACTAACCAAGAAAGAGAAAAAAAAAATCCTACTTTCCTAAATGGGGCAAAAGGCCTCCAAAGGTTGTCTAGGATTTGTTTGGGTGGGAAAGAGCATCCAAACGCTCTATGATGTGTTGGTTTGCAAAACGGGTTTCATCTTGAAGTTGGTGAAGCAACAACTTGATGCTTTCACCCATTTTTAACATTTGCTCACAATGTGAGCAAACATGGGGATGAGTGGGTGGAAATGGGTTGGTTTTGGGTTCTTGGGTGGATGGGTTGGTTTTTGGTTCTTGGGTGTAGGATGGTTTTGGTATAGAGTCAAGCAAGGTTGTTTGAAAGTCCATTGCTTGATGGAGGTGATTCTCGACCATGCTTGTGATTTCCTCATAGGAAGGAAAGAAAGACTCAAAGGTTTGGGCTTGAGAATGTGGTGGAGTTGGGTGATCATGGTTTTCAAAATTTGGTTCTCCATAAAGAGGACCATGGATGTCATTGTAGATTGGGTGAAACAACAATGGTTTGGGTTGGTGATTAGTTTTGGTTTAAAGACGCATTTTGGTCAACAAATGACCTTGGTGTTTCATTTTGAAAAGGTGGTGGTTGTGTTGGTCTTGGTGGAAGATCGTTAAGATCTTGGACAAAGGGGTGTGGTGATGATGGAGGAGACCCAAACAATTCCATAGGTTCAAGTTTAGGAAATGGTGATGGTGATGGAGTTTTGGAAGGTTGAGTTGGAGCACTTGGTGGAGTTGGATCAATGGGTGATTTTGTTGGTGGTGGAGTGGTGAGCTCATTGGGTTGATTTGGTGATGGAGATGCAAGGTTAAGAAAATGTTCATTCTTGATTGGTGAGTTGAATTCATCCGAGGATGAAGAGCTTAGGTTGATGGGTTGGTTAGACCATAGCGGTTTCACACTTATCCGGGCAGTTTTCCGGACGGGTCATGATGGTTGAGAGGTTATTGTTGACTTTGTCATTGCTTAAATGGTTTAAAGATCAGAGATTGTGATGGGGAAGGTGTGATTTGATAGTGTTCTAAGATGCTTCAATTTATAGTGATGGAGATTATGGGAAGGAGTGTTTGGATTTGATGGTTAGCCATACAAAGATGGAGGTTCCTAATGATTTGGAAGACTAATTGTGGGTTGTCAAATCATGGAGGTCAATCCAATGAAAATGATGAAGTAAGAAGACAAAGATTTGCACTAAATGCTTAGTGGTTTTGGCAAGTTGGTTGAGGTTATATGTCTCAGGGATTTCAAGGAACCTTTGGAAGGGATCCTTCCTTTATGTGTGAGGGTTCCTTGAGGTTGTTAGGAAAAGTTTGAAATTTGGCGGGAAAAGGCTTTCTTTGAGTTTTAGAGGAAGTGAAGTACCCTAATGAGCTTAAAACATTGTAGGGAATGGATTTCTATCTAAAAGGATGGTTTGTTGTTGAGTGGATGTTGTAATGTTGAAATCTAAAAAATAATTTGCAGGAAATCTGACGGAACCCTCAGACTATACAGGCGGAACCCATTTGAGGGTTTCGTTTGGTCCGTTGGGCCATTTCTGGTCTACCCAGAAAATACACTGGCGGAACCCATTCTAGGGTGCCGCCAGATCCGCAAGGCCTGAAAAACTTGGCAGTCCGCGATTTTGACCCACGAGACGATTTTCAAATTTTTTGAAAAGTCCTAAAACCAAAAATATAATTAATATCTGGTTAGGAAATGCAAAAGTTGGACATGTAAACACGCATACCATTGGACTTTGACCGGGGGCTAGCGAATTTCACTATACTTAGTGAAAATTATATAAACATGAAAATTTTGACAACGTGCCAAATGTTGTCTCCCTGCATCATAGTTAGTTTAAACATGTTCCAAATTGTATCAAACATCCTACCAACATATAAATATATAACACATATTGTTTGAAACGACCAAATAGTTCAAATAACACTTTTTGCCAAACACTCCTACACACCCGCACTCATTGACGGTCTATCTTCTTCTTCATTTTTCCAAGGAATCTTCCGATGTTTTTGAACATCCCCTTTGTTTGCTTGAACTCGTCCGACTCATTCGGAATATCCGGAAGTTGGGAAATGTATTCTAGAGGTGGGAGCCTAGAGTTGGGCAAATTGTCATCTTCACTCATTGAGGAAGATGATGAGGAGGTAGGAGGATGTGGACGTTTTCCTTGGGCTTTGTAGACTCTCTTATCACTAAGTGGGACAAAGGTGTGTGGAATGAGAGAGTAGTCAAGGCGAAGACGGTTAGGAGTTGGTGGAATGGGGGAGATGAACCTAAAGAGACGGGTCAAGAGCATTCCATACGGCATAGCCATTGTGCCATGCACGGGAATGTCGGCCATTCTCTTGGCCATGTAGTAGGCAAGATTGAAGGGTTGCCTAACGGACAAGTAGTAGAGCATGTAGCAAAGGCAAAGATTTATATGATCTTGGTTTCCTATGGTGCTAATGACATTGGCTCTAAGGACTTCCTCCCATTTCTTGAATTGGGGCTTGAGTTCATTAAGTTCCATTCCATATGGGTCCTTATCGACCTCATTACCCGTACGGGTTCTCCTAGTGTTGGTTGTCCTAATGAAGAGGTGGTCACGAAGTTCATCTTTGGACACAAGAGGGGTGTCATAGGGATGGATACGGTCATAGAGTGTGTCAAGGGTTGAAAGGGAGTGCAAGTCTGAGTAGATGCAAGTACCACGGTTTGGGACACCCAAGATTTGAGAAAACTCCTCGAGAGTGAAGGAGTATTGATGACTACTAGCCCTAAAGTTGATAGACATGAGACCATAGTCATCCGTGGAGAGGGTGACGGATGCATAGAATTCTAAAATGAACCTAGGACAAATAGGCTCGTCGATTTCTAAGAGACACTCAAAGTTGATTGTGGCAAATTCCGTGTAGAGGTTTGTGCCTTCTAGGAAGGACGGGTCAATGGTTCTACCCTCACGGACATAGTGTTTTTCTAAGGCTTTGAAAACGTTGACTTGAGTTGGGGTGAGACCTTTGGTTTTGTGGTGTTTGGGTAGGTAATTGATGGTGTCCTTGTGGTCGTAGTGGGTTAGAGGAGGCATGATGATTCCTAGAAAAACAAAATTTCAAGTTTTAGTCTAAGTAAACGACTTATAGTAATGTCGGTGTTCTAGTGTGTGCCTATATGAAAACAATGTGGAGGTGCGGTTATCTTGACTCATTTTGATGCTTCAAAAACGTTTTATAATGCAATTTTTGTTATAAAACAAAAGATAACCCAAACGCTCCTAGTTCAATGTAGCTTCGTTTGAATGTACCCGAAAATACATATTGGTTATGTATTCCCTTTAGCATTCAAGAGACATTATGCAAGTGATGTCTTAAACATAACGTTTTGATTTTGTATTCTCAATGTGAGACGAAAAAATATTTGTCCTATTTGTAAGAAGTTTTTGCAAAAAAATTTGACATGGGGTGTTTAAGCAAACATGTTTATACTTAGTAAGAATGCAATTCCTAACTATGGGAAACATGATTAGTTTTGTTAAATACCTAATTTCATGCATGAGTTTCTTAAGTTAATGCATAACCCCAAGTTTTTGTTTTTGTGCAAAAATAGAATTCCTAGACTCAGATCAGGATTGTAATCAAGTTTAGAGTACTTACAATGATGATTGATTAGCAATGTGATTGAAAGGAAGTCCAAATTTTCGTAGGTATGGATGAAAGGTAAAGTGAATAGTAGCAGTTTGGAAGTGGTGGTATGAGATAATGGGTGTTTGGTTTAATATAAACAAAGGAAATTATTCTGCAGGCCGGCGGATACAGCGGAACCCAAGAATGGGTTTCGTCCGTTGTGGCTAAGGGTTCCGCCGACCCTGCAGAGAAAAAGAGTTATGGATTTGTTTTGATTTTTGTGATTTTTGTCTAATGTTCAGAACTACAAAGTAGGTTCCATGAGTCCTAAGCCTAGCCTAAGAAGGTTAAAAGGTTCTCGTTTAAGGGGTTTTGTGAGAATGTCGGCTATGTTGTCTTCGGAAGAAACTTTCTCAATTGAGATATTTCCTTTTTGAACGTTGTCACGAAGGAAATGATGACGGATTTCAATGTTTTTGGTACGAGCAGGTTGAACCGGGTTTTTGCTAAGATCAATAGCTCCTTTGTTGTAACAAAGAATGGTGATGTCGTTAAGTTGAATTCCGTAGTCGACAAAAGCTTGCTTCATCCAAAGAGCTTGTTGACATGCCTTTCCGGCCGAAACGTACTCGGCTTCCGTTGTTGAGATAGCAAGAGCCGTTTGCTTCTTAGAGAACCATGAGGTGAGACAATGTCCAACAAAAGTACAAATACCACTTGTGCTTTTTCTATCGACATAGTCACCGGCATGATCCGAGTCGGCATACACTATGGTGTCTATTCCCGTTCCTTTGGGATACCATAAGCCTAAATGTGTAGTGCCCTTAATATACCTAAAAATCCTTTTAACGGCTTCGAGATGAGTTGTCTTAGGATTTTCTTGAAAACGAGCACATAGACAAACACTAAACATAATGTCGGGTCTACTAGCCGTTAGGTAGAGTAGACTTCCAATCATACCTCTATATTTAGTGCTATCTACGGATTCACTTTCCTCATCCTTGGTGAGTTTAGTTTCCGTGGACATAGGTGTTTTGATTGGTTTCGAATATTCTAATCCAAATTTCTTAAGCATGTCCTTAATATATTTAGATTGGTTAAAGAAGATACCATCTTCTAGTTGTTTAATTTGGAGTCCTAGGAAAAAGTTGAGTTCTCCCATCATACTCATTTCAAACTCGTCATGCATGATTTTTGAGAAATCCACACATAATTCTTGACAAGTTGATCCGAATATAATGTTATCAACATAGATTTGGACTATGATAATATGTGAATCTTTCTTCTTAGTGAAGAGAGTATTATCAACTAAGCCCATGGTATACTTATGGTCAACTAGGAAGGTTTTAAGTCGATCATACCATGCTTTTGGAGCTTGCTTAAGTCCGTAAAGAGCCTTTTTTAAGTTTGTAAACATAATTAGGTTTTTCAAAATCGATGAAGCCCGGTGGTTGAGCAACATACACTTTTTCATTAATGACTCCGTTTAAAAATGCACTTTTGACGTCCATTTGAAAGAGTTTAAAATTGTGTGCACACGCATAAGCAAGTAAGATTCTAATTGACTCGAGCCTAGCAATCGGAGCAAAAGTTTCATCGTATTCAATGCCTTCTTGTTGATTATATCCTTGTGCTACTAGCCTAGCTTTGTTTCTAGACACAATTCCATTTTCATCCATTTTATTACGAAAGACCTATTTTGTTCCAATTATTGTTTGACTCTTTGGTTGAGGAACTAATGTCCATACATCATTCCTAACAAATTGGTTTAACTCTTCTTGCATTGCAATTACCCAAGACTCATCTTTAATGGCTTCATTAATGTTTTTCGGTTCAATGGTTGACACGAAACAAAAGTAGTTGCTGTCATTTTGAACTTTTGATCTAAGTGTTCTTTCGTTAATGTTGCCTATGACACCATCTAATGGATGACTTTTTTATTCTTTGAAATTGACAAGTTCTTTGTTTAATAGTTCATCTTCCTTGTCATTACCTAAGATTTCTTGACTTTCAATTGCTTTGCTTTCAACTAAGTCATCATCTACCAAAGGTGATGTCTTAGAGGGAGGTGGACTTTCGTCAAATGTTACGTTTAACGATTCCTCAACTCTTAAGGTTTCTTTGTTCAAAACAATGTAAGCTTTACTATTTTGTGAATATCCAAGAAATACACCTTCATAAGACTTTGGATCAAATTTGGTGAGATAATCCTTGGTGTTAAGAATGAAGCATTTACTCCCAAACACTCTAAAGTATCCTAATGTAGGCTTTTTACCTTTATAAAGTTCATAAGGAGTTTTATTCAAAAATGGTCTAATTAAGACTCGATTTAAAATGTACGTTGATGTGTCAACGGCATTACACCAAAACTTTTGTGGAATATTTTGTTCATTAAGCATTGTTCTATTCATCTCTTGCAATGTCCGGTTTTTACGTTCTACTACACCATTAGATTGAGGAGTACGTGGAGCCGAAAAGTTATGAGTAATTCCATTTTTATCACAAAAGTTTCCAAATTGAAATTCATTATCAAATTCACGACCGTGATCCGTTCTAATAGACACAATGTTAGACCCTACTTGATTTTGAATTTTCTTACTTAGAATCTCAAATTTATCAAAAGCTTCATTTTTACTTTTCAAAAATTTTGTCCAAGTATATCGTGAGTAATCATCGACTATGACCAAAGTGTAGAAGTTACCTCCATAGCTTTGTATAGCGGATGGTCCAAATAAATCCATATGCAAAAGTTCTAGACACCTAGATGTAGAAACCAAGTTTTTAGCCTTATGGCTACTTATGGACTTGTTTACCGACTTTGCAAGCATCACAAAAGTGTTGGTCATATTTCAACTTAGGTAGGTTTCGAACTAAGTCTTTGGAGGAGAGGTTTTGAATTAGTCTCATGTTAGCGTGTCCTAAACGTCTATGCCATAAAGTTGAAGATTCATCTAATGAAGTTAGACAAAGTTTGTCTCTAGATGTTGGATCCATCTTCATGACATGTACGTTGTTCTTAAGAACACCTTTGGCTATGGTTATACCATCTTTAAGTATTTTACTTCCGTTTTCACTAAAAAGAACATTATACTTATTACGGCAAAGTTGACTAATACTAAGAAGATTAAATCCTAAGTTATCAACATGAGCTACATCATCTATAGAAAGGGAGTCATGAGAGATTGTACCTTTTCCGATGATTTTGCTCTTAGCATTACTACCAAACGTAACATTACCTCCATCACATTTGTGATAAGTAGAGAAGAGGATTTTGTTACCCATCATGTGCCTTGAACAACCGCTATCTTTAATCCATTCATCTGGATCCAAACAAACTTTGAGGCACACCTCGTTTGAATTGTGAGCCATGAGAGCAATATCGTTATTTTTTGGCTCATCGTCATCTCCTTCATAGTCACTCCAAGCACCTCCCACAAAGGCTTGTTGAGGCTTGCTCTTGGGTGGTTTTGGACATTCTCCTACAAGATGACTTGTGTCTCCACACCTATATCATTTCCTTTCAACCTTTCCTTTTCGTTCATCATGATCTTTTCGGAAGGTTTTCTTGTCATCTTTAGGTTGCCTTACAAACTTCCCCCGTCTACGAAAGAACTTCTTGAAGTCTCTAACGGCCATAGCATATTCCTCATCATCACTATCCGAAGTAGATTCTTCATCATCACTAGATTGGACTCTAGCTTTCAAGGTAATGGACTTAATCTTTTCTTTCTTGCCTTTAACTATTTCCGAATCTTTTTCCATTACCATTTCATGAACTTTGAGGTTTCCAATTAGCTCGTCAAGTGACATGCTTGAAAGATCCTTGGATTCTTCAATTGCCGTCACTTTTGCTCTCCACTTCGGATGGAGTGCTCTAAGGAATTTCCTGACAAAATTCTTGCTACAAAAAGATTCGTCAAGTGCTTTAAGTGAAGTAACAATAGTGTTAAACCTAGCAAAAGCATTATCAATAATCTCATCTTCGGGAATGACAAATTGTTCATATTGTTGAACAAGAAGGTCAATTTTGTTATCCTTAACTTGTGAGTTTCCTTGATGAGTGACTATTAAAGATTGCCAAATGTCTTTGGCGGTTTTACACATAAAGACTCTTTCATATTCTTTCCTAGGCGAAGCATTGTAAAGCATCATTTTAGCTTCATTATTTTTAGCAATCAATTTCTTTTGATCATCATCTTTACTATTAGTAGCTATATTATCACCATCAATTATTATATACCATAAATCTATATCTTTAGATTTCACGTAAGTTTCAAATCGGTTTTTCCAATATATAAAACCATTTGCTTCAAAAAGTGGTGGTCTTTGCATAGATTGCCCTTCTTTGTAATTTTCAAAATCCATGGATCGTTTCAAGTTTTAAAACACAATATATTTTAAAAGCTTGAGTAACGTAGCTCTTGATACCAATTGTGGAAAACTAGAAGGGGGGTTGAATAGTTTACCGTTTAAAAACTTTTTAACTTGTTTAATTATCTTTTGAAACTTTCTGTTTGATCAAATATATATACACAAACACAATATAAACAAGCAAGTATATGGAAAGAAACGATCAAACCACAACACGAGTATTTATCGTGGTTCGGCTACAAGGACTCTATTTCCTTGCCCTACGTCCACGCCCCGAGTATCCAACTCAAGAGTTTCTTTCACTAGTCAACAAGCTCCTTTCACCGGCGGAGAAAACCTTACACGTCGCTTATACACGTTTACCGACACTAAGCTAGATGTCGAGTTCTTTTACAAGGGCACAACCACTCCCATTAGTTCTTTTACTAGGGTACAACAACTCCCAACACTCTTTGTATTTTGAGGAATAAAATACTAACCGATCACTACTGAAAATACACAAACAAATGAAGTGTAAACAATACAAGTTTACACAATGCTAAGCTAACAAGTCTTTCAACGTTATGTTGGATACTTGTAACTTTTGATGACCTTGTGAGCTTCTTTGCTACAAAAAGAAACTTCGCATATGAAATGAGATGTTAAAAAGGTTAGAAGAAAGCAAAGGATGAATGTGTGTGTGAATTATGATATCAAGTGATAAAACAAAAATCAAACTAATGGCTTGGTATTTATAGCAAAACTTTCTGCAAGCCTGGCGGATACGGCGAAACCCTCAGAAGGGTTCCGCCCGTGTACCCCCAGGGTTCCGCCAGGGCTGCAGTTGGTTTTGCAATAAATCTCACAAACCAAACATGGTCACATCTCATAAACACAAGTCAAACATAACTTGTGCAAGCAAACTTTTGGATAGTCAAACACACTTTCTTTTCCATAAATGTATATGGACAAAGCTTACCATAAATGTGATGTTGACATTTCCATTTTAAGAAATAAATGTGATGTTGACATTTCTATTTTAAGAAATAAAAAGTGTTGTGTTTTATAAAATGTAAAATGTAGCTAATGTCTAATTATGCAAGTCTTAAAACTAAGATTATGTTTTACTTAGAAACTAAAGTTTATATTTTATCGTTAACAAAACTTAGCAAAGATCGTAAAATATAAATAACGTTTTTAGGCGATATTTGTATTAACAAAATGAATTTTAATATTTTCACATCCAGCCCTCAAGTTTTATGATTTAACACAATTGATCCCCCATGTATAACCTTACAGCCGAGAAGTTCCCTGCAGTTTACTGCAGGGATTATTTCCCCTTTTTAGAATTGGGTTGCTTGGTTATGGAGTATCATTATTCATAGTTTCAAATATATATGTTTTCTCTTTATTTCTTTTATCATTATGCTGTTAGTTAGTTTGATTGGTTTTAGGTTTTCTTGGATTGTTATTATGTAGGTTTTATATATGGATATATTTGAACGATGGAGTTGTGTGTTTCCTGTAATGGTTGTTTGAGTGATTTACTGATTTATGTTTAGTTTTTTTGTATTTGAGAACTGCTAAATTGTAATAACCCATAAAAATTTCATCAATATCATTCCCACCACAAGGTAATTTCACAGGTAAATTTTTGCTTTTCATTACATGCATGACTCTCTAGACCTGCTCACGTATCCACCTATGCCCAACACCACTAAGTTTACATCATGTAAACATCCCAGTAAGTCAAGTCTAGATTCTAAACATCATTACACTAAGTAATCTATCACTCTAGTATACTATATCTATCAGAAATCCTAATCAAACCCTAATTGAACCCTATGTGTTTACAGTTATCTTTAGAACCCTAATTGCTTATCTAAACTAGTTTGAAAGTGTTTTTTTGGGTAAAGGGTATTACCCCGGTAAATATATAACCAAAAAATAATGTTAAGTACAAATGGAATGTGGAAGAGGTACCACATTAACCTCAAGCAAAAAGCTTGATAAACTAGTGGTTATGACAGACCATAAACACAACAAACCTAGCTATATTACAAAGCACCTAACTAGGTATAATAACAAGAAAAATCCTGTAATAAGCGAACATCCTGCATCCACCCAGACACACAAAAGGAGTAAGGTGACTCAGGAAGTTTGCCTCCTTAAAAACCTTTCCAATAAAAACCCGGAGGGAAAACCTTGGAGTAGGGAAAAAGAGTACAACCCTTACCTTAGCAACATTTGGATATCTTAGCAACATTAGGATATCTTAGCACCCCTAAACCCTAGTACAACCCTTTAGAGCTTAGGTACAAGTCCTTTATGCACAAAACCCTAACTAGGTCTTATATAGGGGTGAGCATCGGGACGAATCCCGACCCATCCTGACTAATCCCGATACCGACAACGGCGAAAAACCCAAACCGACTCCCGACCCGATAATGGTCTCGACTCGTCTCGAATCCCGATAATGGTCCCGAATCGTCCCAAATCTTGATTTTGGCTGTGTTTTCTCGGGACCATCCCGACTCCCGACCCGTCCCGAATCCCGATTACCAGGAAAACGCAAACTGACTCCCGACCCGATTACAGTCGGATCAGTATCAGGAAAGGAGTCAGGTGTCGGGATCGGGACGGGAGTCGGGTGTTGGTCGGTATTGCTCACCCCTAGTCTTATAAGTCCCAAAACTAGGTTAAACCTTCCCAAATCTTTACCATAGGATACCACCACTTAGTATAAGCCTCCTAAGTCTTAATCTTAGTTACTAAACACTCATAGGACACTAATCTAGGCACTAAACCCTAAGCTAGACCCTAATCTCTAACTAAGCAAAATTAGGTTATTTAAGTCCCAAAACTAGGTTAAACTATTCCAACACCTTACCATAAGCTACCACCACTTAGTATAAGCCTCCTAATACTTAATCTTAGTCACTAAACACTCATATGATACTAATCTAGGCACTACACCCTAAGCTAGACCCTAATCTCTCACTAAGCAAAATTAGGTCATTTAGGTCCCGAAACTAGGTCAAAACCTTCCCGAATCTTTAGTATAAGCTACCACCCCCTAGGAAATGATCCCTAAACCTTAATCTTAGTTACTAATCACTCTTAGGACCCTAATCTAAGCACTAATCCCTAATCTAAAACCCTAATCCTAAACTTATCCCTAAACCTGGATTAAGCCTAAAACTAAGACTAAACTAGCACCTTAAGCACCTCAAACGACCCAAGCAACCTAAAAGGAAGCTTATGTAGCTCCTTTTCACCCTAAGCAACCAACCTAGCACCTCCATAGTAGTTTACAAGTAGCTTATGCACCTAATTGTAAGCTACTTGCCATTTTAGGCCATTTACCACCACAAACACTAAACCACCGCCTTCCACAGCCCCTACCTATTCCCTAGCCTTCCTTAGTCTCCCCTAGCATCGATGAATCACCCTCCTCCTGCTCACGACACCTCACCATCCATTTCTTGGTCAATACTCAAACCGTACCCTATAAATACCCCTTAACTCCCATTGTTTCAAACCATCCCTTCTTATCTTTTCCACCTCAATTATCTGAGTCCTAGCAGTATTATAAGGCCCCTAGTAAGCTTAGGAGTCGAGAACATTAGGCCTAGAACCCTTGTCGAAGTAGAAACTAACCGAGAAACCCTAAACACCCCTAACGCCCCACTTTTGATCAAGTAAGCCCTTTCACTAGTTCTAATGACTTAGGTACTGTTGTAGGATAGATATTAGTTGCCTTAGATCACCTAGGAACCCTTGCCTAAGCCTTGATCATTTTCCTTTAAGTGTTTTCATTTTAAAGCCCTAGTTTGAGTCGAATTGCCTTTTACATGCTATAAGAACTTTTCATAAGCTATAAACTGATCTAGGTTACTTTAATAAGTTTATATTAGTTAGTCATAATCTAGGAAAACTTCTTGTTTCATAAAAATATAATTTGCATGGAAAAAGGACTAGTTTTGAAATTATTTTCATGCATAGGGATATATATGGTAACTTTCTGAAAATATTAATTCCATGGACTATTTTTGACATTTCTTAGAAGTACTAAGTATAAGGACCCTTTTTGCAAAGTTATATGACCTAAGGATAAAAGTTAATATAGTTATAAACATTTTGAACTAGATTTGCAAAAGTTATAAAGTTAAGGGTATAAATGGTAATTTTTGAAAACCTATAAGTCTAAGGGTCATTTATGTCATTTCTCTAAAATATATATGTATAGGGACTAAAATTGAATAATCTAGGAAGTTAATACTTAATATATAAGTATAGGGTAGATTTTGTAAATATATAAACTTGTAGGGTATATAGTGTCAACTTATGAACTTAAGGGTATAAAATGAAGTATTTGCTTAATAAATAAAAGTACTATCTTTCTATGTAATGTATCACAATAATAGGGAGCTTCATGTGAGGGGTTTCATTTGTGTATTGGTATTGACGAGTTTGCTAGGTTTACGACTTAAAGTGCCCTGGCTCCTCAAACGTTTACTACAATATGACCTCTGAATTATGATGGCCCGAACGGTGATACGTTATATTTAAATCTAGTACTTAATAACACAGTGTTGCAAAAAAAAGGTTTACAAGGCCGATTAATCGCCGCCTAGGCGCTACAAGGCCACCAACCTTTTCGATTTATGTAACTGGGTCAAACAAATATGTCAACCATGGTCAACAACGATCAACGGTGGTCAATGGTGGTCAAACTTTCCGGAAACCTGAAAATCTTGCATAAAGTAACCAAAACTCACCGTAAACTTATTTTGATCACTTATAGTAACTGTTTAAATCTATTACAAGTTGTTTTTTTAGAAAAAACCTTGCCGGAATTACCTTAAACTCTCCGAAAATACACAAAATTTACCGGAAATACCCAAAATTTGTCAGAAATGCCAATCCGATTAATCACCGATTACTCTCGCCTAGACCGATTACAAGCTACAAGGTGGTCGACCACCTCACTACCGATTCACGACTTTTGCAACCTTGTAATAACATAACACAATAGTAGGGAGCTTCGTGTGAGGAGTTATATACTTCTGAATTATGATGGCCCGAACGGTATTATGTTGGCAGCATAATACAATAGTAGGGAGCTTCATGTAGGAGTTATACTTCTGAATTATGATGGCCCGAACGGTGTTATGTTATAACTAAAATCTAGAAACCCTAAGTGTGATTACTTGAGAAACCTAAAAATAATAACTAGGACTTGACATACACACACACACCAAACCCTAGTCCCAGGATACGTGAGTCAGCAGTCTAATCCCTGAGTTACTTTTCACATCAATCACATCATCTTTAAGCCCAGGTGAGTTCATAGCCCCACTCTTTCTAAATGCTTTATAAACCCTAGATACATGCTACTTGCTTTTCTTTAAAACCGAATACAAGTCTTTTTCTCTGGTTATTGCACGAGTGATACTATCTGCCACCATTACGTAACTAAAATTCATGAGCCATAATCGCTTGTGAGCTTTACACAAGTGAACGCGAGTATAGTTGATAGATCTATTGGAGTTTGACAACTCCCGTTGATTTGCCCCAGTCGGGCCACCAATAAGTACTATACTTGAAACCTCTAAGGATTAACTTTGGCAAGTTATCCTTCTCGTCCTCTCATGGTTTGGTCTGCTGACCCCATGACCCGGACTGTTAACGTGCGGTTTCATGAGCTTAGTGCAATAACACTTTCTCCCCAGTATTGTACTGATTATACAATACTGACACAAACTGTTTAAATACGGTTTCTACCTACTTTCCATGGGTGTATAACAACGTAGCACATGCTTTACTAAACTCGTATTCAACTATTTTAACTAAAACCTATGAATATCACTCAACCTTTGAGTTGACTCTTTAAGCATGTATGCTGGTAACTGAACAACTTATGTCATGGAGTGGCACTGGACTTGGTGGACTTTCAAACCCGTTATCATTCAAACACAACATTTCAAACTTAGATTCACGGGACCTCTTCTTAATAAAAACTCTTATATTTTAATGAATGATAACTCATTTTATAAAAACGTCTCTTTTCGAGTCGTTTTCTATTATTGTGACTGTGATTCCATGAGGTAATACCCCAGACCTAACATCCGCTGTGGTCTATGAAAATGAGGGTATTACATAAATACACTATAAAGCTATCCATATATTCTCTTAGTTAGCAAATCAAATCTTATACCTTCAAATATAACACTCAGAAAGAGTTGTTAAAGGAAATTACAAGTGAAAATGGCTACTTATATCAAGTGTACGTGAAAATGGATGTTTATTACGTTAAATGTTACTCAACAAGAAATTACAAGTGATAATAATGAACTTACGGATGTTATGTAATATATAATTCCCATGTCACAAGTTACAACATGCAAAGCGATCAAGTAGGATTGAGCATTAGTCACTTTTTTTTAGCTATTGTCTAAAGTGAAAATCCTCTTAATACTCGTTATTAGGCATCCTTAATTTATAAACTCAAAGATGCTTTCAGCGGATTTAGATTTTTCGTTACCGGTTGATTTATAGTGTGAGATGGTATATGTTAAGCATAAGAACACCACAATCAAGAGAAAAGTTCGGCTCGATTAAACCAACCAAAGGTTTATTATTGATGAACCAAATTGATACACAAATGATTACTCCGTATTATCTTATGAGATAATAATTATAAACTGATAACCAAACGTTTACCAGAGATTATAACTAGACAGAAATGATTTGGAACAGAAATTGGGACAAGTGCGGTTATGGTTTTAGTCTGGGTTGTCGTGACTGCAAGAGAGAAGATGAGGCTAGATATAGCCTCATTATTTTGATATTAGCCCCTCATCATTTTGATATTAGCCTCTCCAGCTTTGAGAAGTGTGGACGTATGGTCCGGACTGGACCCTATATGGGCCAGACCCGGCAGATAGTGGCCCACTTTACTCCTTAACCCTAATTCATGCCTTATAAATATAGGGCTGGGGTTCCATTCACCACATATCATAACAGGTTACTCCAAACCTAATGCTTATACGCTATATCACATGCTAACTTGACCGTCGGAGGTGGATCCCGGGGCTACGGCCTCGGGTCCACTCCTAACGGGTTCTCTTTGTTGAACAGGTCTACTCAGGGCTTATGAAGACGACTAACGGCCCAAGGAGAGTCGTTGGATCAACCCGCGCCAGATTATGCATCAACAAGTTGGCGCCATCCGTGGGACACGCTACGATAAGTTTTGTGTTCTCACATCACCGGAAAGCAACCACGAGTTTAAAATCCGGTACCTCTTTACCAATATATTTTTTATCGTGTATACGATATACACAGAAAAACAAAAGAAACAATCGACAAGATTACTTTTGCCTTATTACTCTTTACGTACAAAAGCAGCTACGAATATTTTGATTGGGTTGACTTTTAGTCAAACATATCAAACAGACATACTCGCACTCTAGTACGTGCCCAATAAATGTTTGTTCTTTAAAATTTCTTTTGTTTTTTAGGAATTGTATTTTTATTTTCATACATTTGAAAGTATTAATAAAACGTTATGGTTTCTAGCTAACTCCATAACACAAGTTACTTTATTGACTACATTCTTATCATGTTTCAATATGGTTATACTTTGCCCACGAGGCGTGCATGCACCTATTAAGACCACACGATGGCAGAAAGGAAGAGTTAACCTACTAATTTACTCGTTGAGTAAGAGGGTTGCAAACCCATCAACATTGGATCAACCCGCGCCAGATTATGCATCAACACGATTTTAATTATTAAAAAGATTTTACATAAATCTTTTAACTTGGTAAACACGATTTTACCTAAGCCGCATTATGTCCGCACGATCGGACCTACTTTATCCTTTAGACGCGAATTAATTCGCGCACATCTTTTAGACGCGAACAACGCAGTCACGATAAATCTACCCGCGTCAGGCCATGCGTTCGGACATCTTCGCAGATTGGCGCCATGAGCGCACTGTCACGTACAGGTACCACGATGCTAGTCAATCGCCATGAGCGCACTGCCCTGTCACGTACAGGCACTGGACGAAAGCCGTGGTCAACTGCGATCATCCACAAAACGTTAGAGTGTATGTGGTCACGATAAATCTATCTGCGTCTGTGCGTGCAACATAAACTATTTGTCGCGGTCATGGTACGTCCATCCGCGCCATTGTAATAAAAACGAAAAATCAATTAATCGCCATGCGCGCACTATTATTAGCTACACGCTACTTTTCTTATGTAGTCTGTAAAACCTCACGATAGGTGTAATTCATACTACTACTTCTTTTATATATTAATTATATATGCTATGTGCTATATTTTTGCTATGCGCTACTCTTTTACTTCATTAAGTTTTATATGTTGCGATGCGCGACATATACTTTTAATATTTGCATTGAGAATTTTTCAGGATTTGAATACTTAAGTTTAATGCTCCTACACGAGTAGCACCATCAAACTTGGGGGGCTACCAGGGTATCAACAAGATACTATTGTTTCCGTACAAGTCACGCAGGCATCTTTGGAAGCAGATCGTACGTAAGAGGTATTGCAAGCCCGGTACAAAGACGGATTTAAATATTCGCACCATCTTACCGCAGGGGAGACGTTCTCTGTTGGTTGTAAAGACGAATGTAATGTTCGCGCACAGCGCACACAGTGCGCACCTCTGTCGCGAACAACGCGCACCTTTGTCGCACACTGCGCACATCTTTGTTGCGCACTTCGCACATCTTTGTTGCGCACAGCGCACTTCTGCCACAGGAGCACGTCTTCTGTCGCACTATGTTGCATCGCTATTGGTACAAAAGGTACGCCCTTATCTAGGATGCAGCATAGGGATCCACCTATCCACCTTCACCATTGTGAGACAATCACAATCGCAATCCCAGTGCGCACTGTCGCATGGGGACTGCGCAGTATGGTCCGACCCATGTGCCTACAAGGATGCGCACACATGGGCCATGCCGTCATTGTTGGTTGAGCCTACGCGGCCATGAACAGAACTTAAGTTTAGCATAACATAGCTACGCACTATGTCATACTAAACTTGGGGGGCTTGTGGACGTATGGTCCGGACTGGACCCTACATGGGCCAGGCCCGGCAGATAGCGGCCCACTCTACTCCTTAACCCTAATCCATGCCTTATAAATATAGGGCTGGGGTTCCATTCACCACATATCATAACAGGTTACTCCAAACCTAATGCTTATACGCTATATCACATGCTAACTTGACCGTCGGAGGTGGATCCCGGGGCTACGGCCTCGGGTCCACTCCTAACGGGTTCTCTTTGTTGAACAGGTCTACTCAGGGCTTATGAAGACGACTAACGGCCCAAGGAGAGTCGTTGGATCAACCCGCGCCAGATTATGCATCAACAAGAAGTATCCAAACGCAGTAGAAACCTTTATTTCCACACATTGTCCTTCAATAAGGACAAGGCAGCAACTTGAGATCTGAAAGATACTAATCACATAACAAGCAAGGGAAATACACACACATTTATTCCACGGATTATTAACAGCTTATTTCAACATCCCCTTAATCTGAGGAGTAAACTGGACAAATAGACCAACTTTGTTTATCATTAGATTGTGCTGAGAACAGTGGCAGACTCAGAAAAAAAGGATGTGGGGCATTTTAGTTTATTTTTAATTATTATTTTTAACAATAGCAACAAAATGCGGAAGAAAATACTAGGATCGTAATGATAAATTGAATATGTTACTTACAGATGAAGGATTTATAGGGCTTTACAGTGTTGAATGTTTGATTTTAGTATGTGAGTGTGGGCAATTTGAGTTTTTGGTGGGTGCACTTTCGAAAAAAGGTCAAAATTAAAAATAAAAAAATAAAAAATAAATTACATTACAATCTCAACTTTTTCGACTAGCCATGGGGGCACCGGTGCCCCACACTTTCTACATAGATCCATCCCTTGCTGAGAAACACCAAGGTCTTTAGTCAAAATGTTTGTAGTTTGGTGCAAAGTGCCATTTTTTTTTGCACTTATGATCCCTTTTGCAATATTTTCCTATATAAATGCACATCGATATCAAAATGTTTAGACCTTTCATGAAAAACAGGGTTTACAACAAGCTGCAAAGCAGCTTTGTTATCACATAAAAGAGAAATATGCAAGTTAACTTTGATTTTTAAATCTTTCATAATTTTCAGAAACCATATAATTTCATAGGCTGCAGATCCCAAGGATCTGTACTTAAGTTCAGTGGAGGATTTGGAGAGAGTTGCTTGTTTTTTGCTTTTCTAAGGAATGAGATTTCCATTATAAAAGACACAATATCTTGAAACATATTTTCTAGTCTTTGGGTACTTAGCCCGATCAGAGAGTCTGCATACCCTTACAATATGTCAGATAACCTATTATGAGTAAATTTCAAACCTTTGCCAGGAAACCCTTTTAGGTATCTAAGAACATTTAAGGCACTCTCCAAATGAGACTTAAGAGGAGAGTGCATATCTCGAGACAAACAATGAACAAAATATGATATATTAGGTCTGGTATGAGTAACATATATAAGTTTGCCAACAACTTTCTGATAGCCATTAATGTTATCCAAGTAAGGATTATCATGACTTTATTTAAATGGAAGAACATTGTTAGCCTCCATAGGAATAGAAACTGGTTTACAGAAAGAGTCCAAACTTATGTAAGAGTTCTAAACAGTATTTTCTTTGAGATAGATAGATATCATCTCCTTGCTTGATAACCTTTATTCCAAGGAAGTATTTTAACAAACCAAGATCTTTAATTTGAGTTTTTGAGCTAAGAAACTATTTAAACCTTTTGATTTCATTTTCATCATTAATAGTAACCACAATATCATCAACATAAACAAGAGGGGGGGGGGGGGGGGGCAGGTCTTAATAAAAAGAAAATTATATTTTATGTTTCATACTTTCAGTTTTGTTGTTTTATAATAAAAAGAAAATTATAAAAGTAAAAATGAGAAAACATGTGTGTGTGTGTGCTGGGGGGGGGGGGGGGGGGGTTGTATTGTTACCCCCTTACCACTCCTACCCCCTAAACCCGCTGTATTTACAAGAAAAGACATTTTGATGGTTTTTTTATTTCGTTTATGTTTTAATTACTATTTTTTATTTGTAAAACTTTATACTTTATATTCCGCATTTTTTTTTACAGTTTTACCCACTTTATTAATAGGTAAGACTGTAAGGCAATTTTTTTATGATTTTTTCTCCATATTTTTTTGTGTTTTCTTACTTTTGACTTGTTATATTTTATATTTTCTGTTTCGTTTCATTTTTTTTCGCAGTTTATAATAAACACAAAATTATTAAAAAATATAATATAAAATAAAATAAAGAATATTAAGGAAAGTATTCCTATCATTTTAGAGGTTGGGATAAAACCCTTCTAATTGACATGTCATGTACACGATCTCCACCATATCTAAGTACACCTCTATTTCTAAGAAGGTGTTTACTTTTCTTTTCGGTAGGGATTAATGTGAGCTTAAAACACTTATTTCCACTTAATGGCGAGACTCACAAATGTCTATGGTTGTGTTTGGCAACCCAGATTATTAGGAGATTATGGGTGCTACAACTTTTTTTCACAAAATAATTTTTTGTCCAAAAATTAGTATCGTTTGGCTGATAAGATTAAGAAAAATTATAGGAAAAATAATCTCTAATATTAAAAGCTTATCCAACCAACTTTTGAGAAAAAACTAGAGATTATTTTTTGTGTAATTACCATTTTAGCCTTCCAGAATATGACCAGTTAAACTTTGTGTCAACCTCAGCCATTCATAACTTGGTCGTTGTATTATGCATGCACCCACCTTTACAAGAGTTATTATATCACAAATAACCACACATAACCATATTATATTACAGTAACCACTTTGTCGTTTTAGATCAATTTTTAGCTCCGCATTTGACTTAACATCTCACTTTTGAGAACCTAACTTCCTTTGGATACAAGCCAGTCAACATATGTTGTCATTAGCTTTTGATTCCTTGTTTCATGAAGCATGAGATGCATATGATATGGGACCTAAAACGTGGTAATCTCACGAAAAATAATTGCAAGGCTTTTATGGTGTGCCCACACCTGCCGAACTCAATAGCTTGAAACGTGGTAACTTCACGATGTTCATAGTCATGACACGAACAATGAAAACAATTCTGAAGGAGCATCTAACGAGATGAAGCAGATACGTAACGATATTGCTAATTTAATATGGAATGCACATCGTGGGTGATAATTTAACATCATTTTAACGTTGTTTGTATTTTGACATGTATTTTCATGCAATGCTACATATTTATGATTTATATCAATAATTTTATTTACTAATCTTATTCATATTGGTTTTGTAATTTGTATGTCCAATTACGTCATTTTACACTTTTAATCTACAATTACAACTAGTTTGCCAAACACTAAAAAAAACAAAAAAAAACTACATTTTTAATCTTTTAAGCACCATCACCAGCAAAAACACTTTGTGGGTGTTTACTTTTCATTTAATGACCGAGCCCAATCTATTATTGCATCGGGGAGGTTTACAAAATCCTACCCACTTTGCCCTTGTCATCTCCATACTTCCACTACTTCACCCACTCACATTGACCATCACCATTTTTTACATGCCGATAATATTTTTCAATTCCTTGGAGGTAAAAAACAAAGTCGCTTGCCCCATTATATGGTTGCTTTAATTTGTATTGTTTTGCTCTACTGTTATTTCATGTCTGCTTTTTGTGATACGCAGCTGAGTAAAATAAAATATCTTAAAAGCTTGATAGTATAAAAC
The DNA here is from genome assembly GCA_030686995.1 of Artemisia argyi. Classification (NCBI taxonomy): domain Eukaryota; kingdom Viridiplantae; phylum Streptophyta; class Magnoliopsida; order Asterales; family Asteraceae; genus Artemisia; species Artemisia argyi. Next base: position 36,777,272 of record CM060681.1, read on the forward strand.
TCTTTTGAAGACAATCTAAATGTCTTAAGCTGACCAAAAAAATGGGGACACCATATGTATATAAATATGTTTCATTTATCATGGAGTATAAAATAAGCGAGTGATGTCTTTTTTTCTTAAAAGATGTTTAAAGATACGACATAATAAGTAAGTAAACATATTATCGGGTTTTTTTAATGATAGCATCACACTATCACATAAAACTTTGAAGAATTAATGCCTTGTACTTACTTTTTATGCAAAAAAGAACATCGCCTTGTTTTTCTCAAAGATGCAAAACCACCACGAGCCTACAACACAACATTCATATTAAAAAAAAAGTAGATAGAAAAACAAGTAGTTAAAATGGATAAGAAAAACAAGAAGTTGATGAAGAAGATAACTAAAAAATATGAAACGAAAGTTGAGTAAAAGTTGATTTACCATCTCCGGGCACAGGTATGGATAAATGAGCAACGGAGGGTGATGATGGAGAAGATGAGAGAAAATGTGTAACAAAGACTTTGAGAGGACATTAGGCCGGCTATAGACCGAGAAAAGCGCATAAACTTTAGTTTGAGCATTAGAACAATTTTTATAATTGTAAATGAGCTTTCGAGCTCGAGCTTGAGTTAACAAACGAGCCTATCAAATTTGATCTTGTATACGAGCATCATAGACTTGAAAGTTAGTTTATCATAGGATTAAAAAAAGGTTAAAAATGTTAAACGAGCTTCAAGCTCGAGCTCGAACAACAAAAAAATATTCGACCTTGAGCTCGAGCCAATTTATAAAAGTTTATTCGAGCTTGAGCTGAGCTCGAGCCGAGTCGTAGTTAATAAACGAGCCTAGCTCGTTTAGGCCACAACTTGACTCGGCTCGGATCGTTAACACCCCTATGTATAAATATGGTTATAAGTTGTTTTAGCGTCAAGTTTATAAGAGCTTAAACTTTAGTTGGTTTTTTTTAACTAAATTTTGTTTGAGCTATAAGCTTATGAGAGCTTTTAAAAACTTTTGTCTTTCTATAAGATCGAGAAGTGGTTTTTAGTATAACTGGAGTTTTCAATATGGCTAAGGATGATCATTTTGATCCGAATCATGAAGATGAATCGGAACCGTACCGGTATCGCACCGAACGGTACCAGATCCTGGTACACGGTATAGTACTGGCACCATGATATTAGGCAGAAAAAAATCAGGGATACCCTAAACGTTATCGGTACCAAACGAGATAATACCGAAACTAGTACCCAAATTTAAATTGCCAATATTTTTAAATTAGCAGCTTATCCAAACACATTTGTGCTTGTTCCATGCAAATTAGAACGTCTAAAGTACACACCCCACAACCAAACACTTCATTTTATGCTTTTAGCTGCATGCATGTATAATCATATAACATGTTTTACGTAAAACTTTTGTTCACATAATCATGTCTAACTCATAAATGAGAGTTTTTTTTTCCTTCATTTTCTTTTCTCGAGCGACACTCTCAACATCATTCTAAGTGACATGCATATCCAAGTTCTTCTTAGTTTGCATGTGTATACTAATCATCAAAATCATGAATAAAACTATAACGTACATGAATTTTTCTTTATACATGCATGGAAGAAAAAAAAAAAGAAAGTATTCTAACAAAAAATATCTGAGTACTAAGCATGTCGTTTAAGAAAAGAACACCATTCATCTCATTCGTTGAACTTGAAGTTATTTTATATATTTAGGTAAGTGTACTTTTGTTTTTTCTTGATGTCCGAGGCATTACGGTACAAAATCTGGATTTTTTTTTATAAAAAGAAGTGGGGGAAACTAGATCCGTATCGTTTCACCATAATGGGTACCGGTATCGGAATCATACGATGCCGATACACCCTTTTATGATTGAAAAATAATGGTACCACTAATTTGGTAACAGTTCGGTACGGGATTGGTACTGAGCTCAGCTCGTCGAGCTCGTCCCAACTTATAACCTTAAACAGTTAAACAAACACCCAAACGACTTTAAAAAATCCGCAACCTATATATCCCTTTGGTGCCAAGTGTCAGTGGACCCCAATCTTCCGCCCACCAAAACCCCACTACATTTGGAGTATCACAGTATTATTAGATTTTGTGCCTAAAATCCGACATCTGCACATGAACCATCAAATAAAACAAAAGCTGTAAAGTGCTGTGCATTTGTCGCATCCAAATAAGAATTATTCTGAATCTTATCACTCTAATGTGCAGTTAAAAGGAAAGTTTAGACAGAATTCTTACTACTATAACGTTTAATAAGCCTTTGAAATGAACAACTTGGTTTTGGATGCTTTAAAATCGAGATATTCTTGTGTATCCGAGCCTTTGCCTCGTGATAATGATCCGCGATACTTGTCACGACTTTGGGTTTTTAGTAATCATCATCATGAACAACACTCTGATAGTAAGTCTTTACTCTAATTTTTATTCGTCTAACATCTTTCAAATATATTTACTACTTTTTTGCTGATCTGGTTTGGGAATTTAACTTTATAAGTGTACTGAATATATAGTCACAAAAAGGTTATGCAGTTAAGATAGAAACCATGGACAAGTCCCATGAATCTGTACATGACCATCTCATTCTTAATACTAGATTACTAGAGATGGGCGGAGCTATTAAGGGACCGGGAAGGCGGGAAGGGTCCCGGCCCTTAGGCGTAAGCCCGTTAGTGTATTTTTTCGCGATTTCATTTGTTAAATTTTTTTTTTCCATCTCGGCCCTCCCATCTAATATTCTTCCTGAAAAAAATTGTTTCCGCCATCCCAAGAAATTTTTTCTAGCTCCGCCAAGAGGTGGCAATCACAACCCATTAAAACAAAAATGGGTTGATATGGGTCAGAAAAAACAGCTTCTGGGTTGAATCGGATTACACCATTTGTAGAGGAAAGATCGAATGGGTTGACATTCAGACATGTGCGATTCAAAGAACGGGTTAGTGCAAAAAGAGCTTTAACATAACCTTATTGGCTTTTTGATAAGCTTAGCCAAAAACCCTTATTAGCACATATAAGCTCGTAAACTTAACTTATTGGCTTTTAAAGTCTCAATAAGCCGATCCAAACACCACTTGAATAGCAGTAAACTTTCATCTCATATTGATTTAGTCTTGTTGCTCTGTCTTTTCTTTATTCATTTTATTTTATTTTTGGTGCAAAAGGTGTTTGGGATCATTGGTTGTTATGACTTATGACAGCTGTGTTATAACCAGTTTTTAAGTGTGTTTACTTGTTTTTTATTGCTTTCTAATTAAAAATTTATATCTGATTATTTGTGGATGAAATTATATGTTTGAATAATTTGTTTATTCCAAACTGCTTTTATAATTATATCAATATTTTACTGTGATTAATGTTTTTCTATTTTCCTGTATTAACAGGTTTCTCTAAGATGATGGTTGATCTAAATATCATAGACCCGCAGATGATAAAGGAAAAAATCATTTCTGCACTTTCAGCTTTAAGTTTCCGTGAGTCACATGTGCTTGTTCAGTTTTGGTCACCTGCTATTGTCAGGAACCGCTGCTTGCTAATGACGTTGGATCAACCTTTTGGTATTGGTGTGGTTGATGAAGCCCTTTACTTGTATAGGCTCCAGTCTGAGCAACGTATGTTTGTTGTGGACGGTGAGCACAGGGAAGAACTGGGCCCCCCTGGTCGCGTTTATTGCCAAAAGCAGTCTGAATGGAGTGTGGATGTTCATATGTTACAAAGCAGGCAATTTGTACAAGATTTGGATGCCTGTTACAAAATCTATGGATATATAAATTTGCCAGTATTTGAACCGGACAGTGGTTGCTGTGTTGGCGTACTCGAACTCATTACATCATCAAGTTATGTTGATTATGCCTTTGAGGTTTTGGAAGTCTCGAGAGCACTCAAGGTTGCTATCATATTCTTAGTTTTTATTCATTTCATACATGTATGTAATGTAATGTATGTGCTACATATCATGATCTCGTTCACTTATAAACTGCCTTCATTTGGCAGGAACAAAATTTGAAGTCTCCGAACGTGTTTGAAGATCCTAGCATTCATGTAAGTTGTGTACGTACACATTTATTTTTACATATGTATGTGTCTATTTCTTGTGATATTTATGTTTGAAAGTCCAATACAGTTTGCAGATGAAAGAAGGCGACATGAATTGGCTGGAATCTCGAAGGTTTTGAAGACAATTTGTGACATTTTGAATATACCTCTAGCTCAATCGTGGGCCCTGTCTGGATACAGCAGTGTTGTGGCCAATTCCGGAAATCTAGAACAGAGCTGTAGTAGCTTTAACAAAAGCTGTATAGGGAAAGTCTGCATGTCTACATCTGGTCTACCATTTTACATTCGAGATTTAAGAATGTGGGAATTTCATAAAGTCTGCAGAGAGAGACACTTGGAAAAATCACAAGGAGTTGTTGGGAGATCATTGTCATCGTGCAGTACATGGTTTTGTAGAGATGTTACAGAACTTGATGAAGACGATTACCCTTTGGTCCTATTTGCCCGCATGTGTGGGCTAACTAGTTGTTTAGCTATATATATGAAGAGTCTTGAATTAGAAGTTGAATATGTTGTTGAGTTTTTCTTGCCAACACATGCTGGTGAAGCAGATCTACAAAAGTTGATGAAAACAGTGAACCAGCAGACTAAAAACGCTTCTTGTGTTCAATTAGATACCATGTCGCCCCCCCAAGTAATTGGAGGGATTCCGTTTAATTGGAGCCTTGAATCTTCACCCTTGCCTATAAACTTATTGACTGTACCAGAGGTACCACAAGAGTCTGAAAACATTGAGCACGAGCCATTTGTCTCTGTTGCTGTGGGAACAAGCCACAATGTTGTTCCTAATTTGGAGAAACGGATGACACAAAGAAAAAGGAAGAGGTCTGAGAGAGTGACTAGTTTGGAGGAAATCGATAATCTTACAGGGAAGCCGAATGATGAAGCGGATGCTATCATTAGTGGTTAGTACATATCTTGTATGCAATGTCTGTATTTGTGTGCTTCCTATCTTCATTTTGTGCATTGTATATATGCAGATAACATATCTAATAAGTTGGGGCATAGATCCACACACCAGCAGGAACAAACAAATCTGCCTGTTGGACGTGCACAGCCTGAAACAACCATCACAGAACAGTATATTGATAACACAGCAGCCAACACAGGGGAAAATTTCACAGTTAAGGCAACATACAAAGGTAACACGGTTAAGTTTCCGTTCATACTTTCAGATGGAATGGTACAGTTGGTAGAGTTGATTGCAACAAGGTTTCAGCTCAGTCCTGGAAGCTTTAAACTCAAATATGAAGACAAAGACGGCGATATGATATTGATTACATGTGACGCTGACTTAGTGGGATCGGTGGGTGATTCTAGACAGCCCGTTGATCCACCTGTCATCAGACTCTTGGTTTTGCCTGTTGTTCATGAGAGCCCTGACGCTTAGGCCTTATTTGCAGAGCTTATAGAGTTTTGGTTCTTTATGTGAAATAGTATTCATCTTCTTAGAGATAAGATCATAATATGTCAACTTTGGCATCCTAAAGGTAATTATGAAGTGTAACTATGTATAAAAGTGTATATATATTATTTATCCATCTCGATGTTAAATAAATATTATAAATCAATAAAACATTAGAAATGATACAGACATCGTATACAAAGACATCGTATACAAGATATGCGATGTCTGTATCATTTTTACTTATCTTGTAACTATGTTGAATATTATATTTTTACTTATGACCTTATGTTGAGGAAATGATAGTTTTGTGTTACAATGGCAAGCGCTTATCCATGTTTGTGCCTTAAACTTCACCCAAACAAAGCACTGTTTTATCCATATTTGATTAGTTAAGTTATCGGGCACAGCCCAATTTAAAATATTAAAATTTAAAATTTAGTCTATAACTCTATAAACAACCTAAAATAATTATCTGTCTCGTTTACTCTCCATGCTGTTCCAGCCAAACCAGAGTCTCTCAAGTAAGTAAATTAAACTGATTTTTTACTAACCATTTAATTTTGTTTAACAAATCTTCAATCTTTTAGGTATGATTACGATTTATTTCCAATATTTTTTTGTGAAAAAACTATGATCCTGTTGATACATAAATCATTAGCATCTATTAGAAATTGAAACTGGTGTTTACAACACTACAAAAAAATAGTCTTACTCTTCACACTTATTTTGCCACGATATGATAAACCGTAGATTTTTTTATATAAATAATAATTTTGCTACATTTATACGGGTCACAAATATTTAAAAAAATGCATCACATATATAATAAATCATTAGCATCTATTAGAAATTGAAACTGGTGTTTACAACACTACAAAAAAATAGTCTTACTCTTCACACTTATTTTGCCACGATATGATAAACCGTAGATTTTTTTATATAAATAATAATTTTGCTACATTTATACGGGTCACAAATATTTAAAAAAATGCATCACATATATAAGTGTGAACAATTAAAATAACATCACACTTATAATTGAAGTAAAACAAATTCTTAAAAGTCCACACTTATATAAATGTAAGAAAACACTTAAAAAATGCTATACTTATAAATGTAAAAAATAACTATATAAAAAAAGCCACATTGTGGAAACAAAAGCTACAAAATGAAAAGGAAAAAATAAAGGTGTAGTATTACACTATATAAAAAAGCCACAAAACTTTTTACACAGTAATTTTCAGTCTAATTAATAAACGAGCTCAAAATTCACTCCAGTACTTCAAAATAAAAAGCCCTATCTTACATCAAAATAAAATCAAACCGTTAATCGTTGCTGTAATCATAAAATCAAACCGTTAATCGTTGCCGTAATCGCCGTGGTTTTGTAATCGTCGCCGTTGTTTTACTGTTCCGATCAGGTGAATGTTAGTTAATCGTATTATTATTATGTGTTTCGTGTTTAGAGATATACCGATTCGGTCCGGAATGCGTTGGTAGAGTTTTATTACATTAATTGATTATAATGTTTGCATTGAACTGAAGGTGTTATTTTCTGTAGACTATACTTATAGTTTTTGATTATTATGTGTTCGATGAAATGCCTCTTAAAGAACTAGATACAAAAAGCACTTTTTAGCTTCTTTTTTTTTTTTTTTTTTTTTTTTTTTTTTGGTTTTAACATGGGTTTCCGACTCGACATTGCGAGCCGACTAATCCCACGGCGACTACCCTTTTTGGATAGCCCGGAGTCGGCGCAGGTGAACCTCCGTGGCAAAAAACTTATTAAATGCTTGTGTTATGGTTATTTGAGTAGTATGATTTTGAAACACTTATTAAGCAATGGCTAGGTTCCAGCAGTATAATTTGTGGTAAATTTGAGCCAGTCGATATATGATGATTCTTATAGAAATAGTGAAAGTTGCGTTTGATTGTAGATGAAACTGACTTGTGAGCTTCAAACTTGATGAAAGGCAGCTTTGATCCAAGTCTTTCTGTGTGCGTATGTGATAGTATCGGCACTTTTCCATGTTTGCTCATAATTGCACTAATTTAGATGACCCTTCTTATCGCCTTATCGGATTAGATAGTTGGTGCATGCTAGAAGCCTAGAAATTTGTTTGATGTCTTTTGGTGGATTAAAAATATACTTATACGAGGCGTCATGGACCCTGATGTACCTACTCTTAGAAGTTCTATCATCTGTTTCGAATACAGTGAGAAATAGCAATAACAAACCACATGAACGAGTTAGTTTTTTTTTAGTTATTATTATTAATACCATCAGCCATGGCTTAACTTGTGATTCTGTACATCTTATAGAAGAATTAGGACTGGTGTCAACTCTTACCCTACCCGTATAAGCCTTTAGATTAGCTGTTGATCTGACAATCTACTCATCTTTAGGTTTTGGTGGTTTATACTGCTAGCCTTAACCACTGCTTTTTTCCTACTTCATTATAGTTTAGTCGCCATTAGGGATGAAAAGTTATAGTGTGGGATTGAATCAGTGGATAGGTAACAATTTCCATAAAACTAGAATATAAATGTTAGGTTATATAGGATTGAATCAGTAGATATGCATCCCTTGATAAATGGACTTTGCAGGTCTGATGATGTTGTGTTGGATGACCACATTACATCTGAACCCACATTGAGGTCTAAGTCTGAACCCAGGTCTACACATGACATGTCTCAGCCCAGTTGTTTAATTCATAATGAAGTTTACTAGGATAAAACTGTTGAGGAATTGTAGAGAGATTCATATAAAGCAGATGCGTCGCGGCATTGCCAAACTTATTGAGACTGGTCAAGAAGCTACCGCTCGAATTAGAGAAAATTTTCAAAAAAAAAAAAAAAAAAAAAAAAAAAAAAAAAAAAAAAAAAATTGATTTATCGACTATTTTTGTATTTATTACGAATTAAATAAAATTTAAACTAAATAAATTCCTAAAAAATACTAAAGGTTTTGGGAAAATTATGAAATTTTTTCAGGAAGTAACTTATGCTAAGAGAGTCCTAAGAAAATTATGAGGGGAGGAACACAGTGCAAATAAGCAAAGAAAAGCATGAAATGATTAATAAGCAAAACAAGCAAGACTATATTAAATACTAAATTAGATATATCCTAACAAGAAACAACTAATAGAGCAGCTGGAAATGGGGTTTTGTTTGTGTCTGTTTGTGAAAGGGGTGGTTGCACCCTTTTTGCAAAACATTTTATTTTATTTTTTCAAATTTTCTTTTATAAATTACTTAAACACATAAAAGTAAACATTTTTTAAAACTACTACTATTTGTGAAAAGCAAAGATAAGGAGTATAAAAGGGAATTAAATCAGCATTTGGCTAAAGGCTTACTAAAAGGATATTTTAAAAACTAAAAAGCTAAGAATAAGCAAATATAAGCTATCCTAAGGGGGGAAATAAGCTAGGCATCTAGGGGGAGTCCTAAAAGCATTAAGGGAACAAGAATAAGCAGTTTATAAGAACCTGAAAAGCACTATTAAGTAGGCGTATCCTAGGGGGCTGCAAAGAGAAAAAAAATGAACAGACTAGCTACTTTAGGGGCTTAATAAGCTGTCACAATAAATTAGCAAAAATAAAGTAAAAATACTAGCATGTAAAAAAGCAACTAGATAAGCTAAGCACCAAATTTTAGAGCAAAAGAGTTAAAAATAAAGAAATTAAAATTACAAAACTAAGTGACTGTTAAGCTATTATAAGGACAGTTGCAGGCCTAAATGGGTGAGTTTGAGCAAGAATTTAAGTGAGTAAATGGAAAGTAAAGTGCAAATAAGCTTTGGAAATCTAAAGTTGAGCTGGAAAGGATGTAAAAGAAACAAAAATTTTGGAATTTAAACAAGAATTAAAAGCTAGAGGTTGAATCTAAAATGGTGCAGTGAGACAGAAAAGTAACTGATGCAAGGGAGGAAATGGGTAAAAATTTGCAAATTTGACGTACAACCTATAACTACCAGATACAAAGTGCATACACTAACCTATTTGAGAGCTATATGAACCATAAGTAACAACAAAAGTACCTTAAATTAGAATCTACTCTACTGATGTATGTAAAACAGTTTTAGTGAAATATTTTGGAAATCAAACTCAAACACTTTGAAACTATTAGAAAATGTAAACTTTTAATAAAAAAAACTACTAAACACCATTAAATAAAGCTGATCTAATTTCCAAAGTGGCAAAAAACTAGTTTTAGGCTAAAGTTAAAGCTAGTGCCAAACACCCCAATAGGATGTGACTGTTGAAAATTTTTGAAAGGGAAATGCACTGTTGAGCCAAAACTTTGAAAAAGAAGGTTCAAATAAGCTAAGCTGAGACTACATAAGTAAGTTTCAAAAGAAAATAAGCAATGAAATAAGCCATAACTGCTTATCCTAATATTTTTGGTTTTTTGTTGATTTCTTGAAAACTTGAAGCAAATAATGTAGAAAATGGTTTTAATGAAAGCAAAAGCTCACAATAAGCTTTATAAGCTTATGAGAGCTTACAGGAACAGTGAAAAGAACTTAAAACAAGAAAACTTAAAATTAAGCAATAAAGATAAGGGATAATTGGTAAAATAGCCCAGTTGCCCAAAGTCTAGGCATATTTAGCCCTTTTTTGAAAAATTCCTGTTTTAGCGAGGTTGCCCTGGGCAACTATTTGCATAGCCAACTACAGAGTGCCACGTAGGGGCAACTTTCGTGTGTTTTGGGCAACTTTTTTGTATTTTGGGCAACTTGAGGACACTTGTCATCTTTTGGTTGGCTGTACAAAAGTTGCCAAGGGCAACCTGGGCTAAAACGGGAATTTTTCAAAAAAGGGCTAAATATGCCTAAACCGCAGGGCAACGGACCATTTTGGTAATTTTCCCTAAAGATAAAGACTTGTAAATAATAAAGAAAACTGAATTTTGGTTAAGCTTAAAAAGTAAATTACAGTACTGAAAATATGAAATCTTAATAAGCTAAAAAGACATTAAAAATTATTCTAAGACTAATTTAAAACTACTCCTAGTTTTAAGTGTGGACATTCAAAGAGTATCTCCACACTTATATGTGTAGCAAAATTTGTCACACCCATTATTACCACACTTGCTCAAGTGTGGAATTTATAATTTGACACACTTTTAACCGTGGCCAATTGGCCTTTAAAGTGTGGAAAATTTAACTAGTGTTTTGTAGTGCTAGTTTAGTTTAGTACCTTACTAAATGTGAATGCTTGTTTAATATCGTGTTTTTTAAGTATTGAGCTATTTAGTTATGTTAAACATCAAAAGATAATGATCATGCAATTGTTAAAGGTAAATAAGGAATTATATGAAAGATCACCAATTTTGGTGATTATGTATTTTTTAGTTTTTGACACTTTGACCTAGTTGCGAAAGTTTTATTCGATACCAAACATGTCAATTCTAAATATGAGAAGTACTACTTATTTTACTTTTGGGAAGTTAAAATCATCTTCACTGTCATATTATTTATGGCGCGTTCGATTTGGCATATATGAGTAATTTACAATATCAATGGGGTCCAAGTCAATTTTGTAACAAATACTAATGGGAGTAGTTTTTATCACAAGTTTACGATCAATGAGTCTCGATCCCACTGTCTGAAAGTTTGGTTTTTTATGCAAGTTTATTACTAATTTGAATGTTCAATGTATCCTTGATATATCTCACTTCTTAACCGTATGCATCAGCACTCAGGTTACTGCCCTCTAGCAATGAAGATCCTACAAGAAAACGCAGGTCCACTTACAAATTTTGAGGTACTTGACTTTCTAAAGTCTAGAGGGGCTGCAAAAGACCCGACAAAGGTTCTTGCTCCCATAGCACCTTCAGAGTTTAAGGTTTACGACTATCTTGTACAAAGTGTTGCTAGAAGTCAAACAAGAGAGAGCATTGCTAAGTTTGTGACTGAATATAAACCATACAAGCTTACAAAATCAGAGATTGCAACTATCATCAACATTAGACCGTCATCTGTAGTGGAAATTGACCCACTGATAGAGAATCTTGATTCACGTTTAGGAGAAAGTGTTGAAGATTTGGTACAACTGGTCGTAGAAGTGTTTCCCCCTTCTCCAGATGGAAAAAAAGCTGAAGGTACTCCAGATGAAAGTAAGTCTGATGATTTACTAGATGAAAGTAAAGCTGAAGATACTGCAGATGAAAGTAAAGCTGAAGATATTCCATATGAAAGTAATTCGGATGATGAATGAAAGCAAGGAGCTAACACACATAATATGGTAGTGTTCTATAATTACTTAGTATGTGGTCTCGTATGTGGTCTCGTTAGAGTAAAACATGAACACAGTAACAGTTTCTTGTATCACACTAGCGTTGGTTTCTTATATGAGAATTGATTTGCACACATTGACTGTTGATTGGGACACACCAATCCATGCTTTAGTTTTGTTTGTGATAGCTTGTGCTTTTTTATGTAAGTTATATCAGAGACAGTTTCAAGCTTTTTATATAACAGTAAGCAGCTTAACTTGATGATTTGCTTATATGCGCATTGTGTTTTTAAAACATAAATAGACAGTTTCTAAAGAAAGGTCTTGTCACATGCTTATGGTTTTACATTTTAAATAGACAAATACAAAACAGTAAAACACCTAACTAGGATCATGTTAATACACACATCTGCACGAATTTATTTCTTATGATTTTGTGTTTGGAAGTCCAGAAACAAGTTTCAAATCAAAGAAGGCATCATGAACTAGCTGAAATCTGTATTACTGTACTTTGAAGACAGTTTGTGACACTCATAAGTTACCTTAAGCTCAGACATGGTCCCTCTCTGGAAACAATGGTTTTATGGCTAACTCTGGACAGTTAGAGCAGACCGGTGAGAGACGCCTGGAAAAGCTGTATTGGTAAAATCTGAATGTCAACGGCCAATCTGCCATTCTACATTCGGGACGTGACCATGTGAGAGACGCCTGGAAAAAAGCCCATGGAGTTGTTGGGAGATCATTGTTATCTTGTGGTTCATGGTTTTGTAAAGATGTAACAGAACTCGATGGAGATGATAATCCTTTGGTTCCCTTTGCCTGTATGAGTAGGCTTAGTAGCTGTTTGGCTATCTATATCAGGAGTATTGAATTACCTTCTGAATATGTTATCAAATTTTTCTTTCTAACACTTGGCACAAACGAAGCAGACCAACAAATTTTGGTGAAACCAGTGAAATGGCAGATTAAGAATGTGTTTCAGTTAGTTAGAGTGTCGACTATTCAAGAAATTGGTGCAGTTAATATTGAATCTCAACCTTCTCCTCTAACCTTATTGGCTGTATCAAAGGTACCACGAATATCTGAAAATATTGAAAATGGGCCATCTAACTATGGTGCTGCGGGAACATGCCATGCTGTTGTTCCTTATTTAGAGAAAGGGGTAACAATAGAAAAAGGAAGATATCTGGGAGTTCAATTAGTTTGGAGGAAATCAAGAAACATTTTGGAAAGTCGATCGGTGAAGCTGCAACTAACCTCAATGGTTAGTTCATATATAGCTTCTATGTGATGTGCATATATAACAACTAACCTCAACGGTTTCTGCTCTGTAATTAGTGGTTCAGTAGTCAGCACTCATTAAGTAGGTTTCCAGTGGAGTTTGGTGTATGCGGAGAGTTGTTCCAGTAGAGTAGGTGATGCCTAATAGTTCTTGTCCTCTGTTTTTGATGTGAAGAGGAAGCAATATTGAAGCAGTAGGATGAGTTCTTGAAGGAAATGTAGTCTGCTATTTCTGAGATATACTTTGGAGGATAAGTGTTGGCTAGCATATGATGATGCCACAGTTAGTATAGGATTATGTATCTTGACTCACAGAAGGTATTGAATTGCCTATGTAGCTGTGGAAATGTAGTTATATGTTAATGCAGCACCTTAGAGGATGGATGGTTTTGACAGGAGGGATGCGGCCTTCCACTGATGGTCATTCTAAACTTATGAGAGGATGCAGCTGTAAGAGTGGTTTGTTTGACCATAGTAGGAAGGAAATGTAGTCCTAGTGAATTGGTGAATATATGTTTTAGCAAGCAGGTTTGTTTATGTATTGACATTGTATTGGTTGCTTGTATGTCCACATTAGTCTTCCTGGTAGCTCTAGTCTGTTATGGCACAGGAAGATTTTTGTGTGTTGTAAATATTGGTCGGAAGTTAACTAGTTATAATACCTGTGCACGCACAGGGTTTTTAAAATTTAATTTTAATTATGTATTATTATCGATTAAGAAATTAACCACTTAACATGTTTCAAATAGTTTTACTTAGTGGACTAAAAAAAAAATTATATGTACATGTTATAACCTACCTATTATTTTAAGAAAATGCTTTTGGATTAAAAATTGTATTTTATTATTCAAGAAAAATCAAATGATGATACTTGACTTGCATTGAGATGTTAGTGATATATGCTTTTAGTTTTGCAAACTCGTGCTATCAATTTATGATGTGTTTTGTAATTGTGGTATTTCCTTTACTTATATTTTCGTTAAAATATATAACATATTTAGATAGCTTTGAAAATTGATTCATTTTCTTGATTATGAATAACCATCAGATCATTTTTACTAATGTACCTTTTTGTTTGAAAAGTTGTATTTTCATAAGTTTGTGTTATTTACTTCTCATGTTTGATCATAAAATTACCAAATTAACATAGATGCTTACACTATAGTTCTTTATTACTTAAAAAAAAAAAAAAAAAAAAAAATGTAATGGGTAGAACTCAAATTTAATCTTATGTTTATGTATAATATATAAGAATAATTTTTCTTTAAGCCGAACTATATAAGGAAATTATTATTACTTGTATAAGTAAATTATAAATGTATGAAAAAAATGACAAAGAGTACATTCGCAAGTCTTTTAGGATTGTTTGAATCCTTACCGACCTTTCACTTTAATGCAACTTTCATCACAATTAGCCTAAATCATCAAGGTAAAAGACACCTATATTTTAGACCGTTGATTGACACCCATAGTGTTATCAATGACAGCAAACACCTGCTAAGTTTCATTAACTCATTCAAAGACAAATTACACTCCGAAAAGAATTCCTACTATAAAATTCCCCACATAGGCACTAAAACACATCTTTGGTACATTAAAATACATTCATGTATCATCTAAATCAGTAACTCAACTAAATTATAAATTCATACCTTGAGCAGGCGTAGAAAATTCTTCCACGACAATCATGTGTTGCTCCTCCTCTAAAAAACTCACACAACAAATTGCATTACACTTTAGTGTGTGCGATAAGGTGATAAAACTACAAAAACCACTAACATTTTGCATTATAGTTAGGATAACAACAAAGTTAGTCATAACATCAAATAAGAAAACTTCATATTAGAACTAAAAGGGTGTTTGGTTATGCTTATTAAAGGTGCTTATTGGCTTATTCAATTACCATAACACAATAAATGTATAATAAAGCTATAAGCTTTTTTTAGAATCTTAGTGAAAAACCCTTGAACTCACAACTAATTCTATTATAGCTTAATGTGTTTATAGTAAAAGCACAAATATTAAGTGTAGAAGTTTTCAATAAAACATAAAAAAGAGTTACTAAAAGTTGGTGTGTATAACAAAAAAGTTAAACCATAAAAAAAAGGTTACTAAATACTATCAGCCAGATAAAGCATAAGCCAAAGTATTGTTGAGGTCTCTTTCGGATTCTGTTCAGAAGCAAAAAGAGGTTTACAAATAAATCATAAGTTTAGAATAATGGTTGTATCTCACATCCGTGATTACCAACTCAGTAATATTATCGTAATATAGTAACGTAATAACCTGATTAAAACTATATATTCTTGCTGAATAATTCTCATGTACACACTTTTAATTCGTTTACAACGACCAACCTTTTTTTTTTTTTTTTTTTTTTTTTTTTTCATAAAACATCAGGTCAATGAATAAGTTAGGTCATCACCTACGTTTTTTTTTTTTTTTTTTTTTTTTTTTTTTTTAGAGTTGGTGATTGTTATCAAATAAGGATTGTGATGCGTGCATATTTTTTTTATATATATAATTTAAGGAAAACACCTTCTATATTAAACAATGACTATCTAAGCCACGTGTTTGTTTTTTTTTTTTTTTTTTAATAAGTAGTTTTTGTATAACGTTTTTAACTGACAGACATGTTGAAGTTGAGGTTGATTTTGTTATTTAACTTTAACTATTGATATCATGTTGTACAAAATGCGTGAATTTAGTAGCACATAATGAGCGTTGATGAAGTTAAAATATGCTATGTAAAGTTTTTAAAATGTTTTTATGGATATCCATATACAAATTTTAAATAACAAATTCATGAGTCGTTGTTATAAGTAGAATCGCGTATATTAATTTTCATATCACAGTCTCGTGCTTACCATTTGATATTTATATTCCCGTTACTAATAATTTAGCCGTATTTCAAACCCGTGTACGCATAAATTAAACTTTTAAATAGTAATATAAGTCCTTATTTAAAAAATATTCTAATGTATGAAAGTTTAAAACTAACAATAGTTTAAAAAAATATTTAACATATATTAAAACTAATTTGCATATTTATCAAATTTTGTAATTGTAATGGAAGAAAATATAAAAACTAATACTAATACTCAAGTAATTTTAAACAAAGTTAATATTATAGAGTATATAGGTATAAAGTGTAAGGGGTTATTTGTATTTTTTATAAAGTTATTAAAAAACATGGAAACTTGTAATTTTACACTTTACTCTATATAAATCATTTAAAATTCAATCACTAAAGTTTTATTAATTACTTCCTCTTTTTTAAAGTTTTTGTTTTCAAAAATTTGACACCTATATTTTTATGTATTTTTTTTTCTTATCCAAATTTCTCCACAAAATTTATTAAGTTTGACCAAAATCAATCTAATTTTGACTTTTTATTAACCAATTAGGTTGCTCGATTTTGCCTACGTGGCAAAATCGAGCTCTGCTATTGGTCCAATTTTTTTTTCAATGAGAAGGGATTTGCAAAAACACTCCGAAATGATGTAATTCTTTTATTATATAAAAGATATATATTTCACCTTCTCACAAAAAAAAAATCATTGTTTTAAGCAATTTCAAAGCACATAGAGCAAGAAGGTGAAACTCAAGTGACGTTAAGTTACTGTCGTGTGTGTTGAATAATTGTAGGTGGTAGAGAACGAGTCTGAAATGTAATTAATTGGAGTCAAACTCTAATTTGGTTAAAGTAAATGGGTTTCGCTAACAAGTGCCCACTAGGCACAAGTTAGTGTGTAATTAATAAACACAGTCTTTTTATTTTAACCAAAAATTGCATTCAATACACATTAAATAAATTGATAAATTACTATATTTAAATATAATTTAAATTTAAATTAACGAAAACAATCATTCTATAAACCCGTTAATACGTGCCCACTGGGCATAAGTTAGCAAAACCCTAAATGCATTCCATCAAAATAAATTTGAAAAGTTTTTTTTTTCAAAGCTTTGGTAAACCTCAAGTCTTTCCTCTAAACTTTAGTCCTTAAATGCATTAAATACACCAAGTCTTAAAAACTTAATGCATTGTATCATACTATATTATAAAGCATGAATGCCTACTATTATTAGAATACTTAAAATTAAGCCTTACAACTTTTAAAGCTATAAGTACAACAACCAATGCTATTTATAGGAATTCCCCTCATATTTAATTCTAACATACAATTAATACTAACATTAAATACAATAAATAAATCATTATGTACATTAAATACAATTAATTAACTGGTCAATAAATACAATTAATGTTCTTATTAAAATACCCCTTACATAAAAAATACAAATTATCAATCATGTTATACAGCCAACTTGTGGAAAACTAGAAGGGGGGTTGAATAGTTTACCGATTAAAATCTTTTTAACTTGTTAAGTTAGCTTTGAAACTTTCCGTTTGATCAAAGATATATACACAAACACAATATATAACATGCAAGTAAATGAAAGAAACGATCAAACCACAGCACGAATATTTATCGTGGTTCGGCTACAAGGACTCTTTTTCCTTGCCCTACGTCCGGGCCCCGAGTATCCAACTCGATAGTTACTTTCACTAGTAAACAAGCTCCTTTCACCGGCGGAGAAAACCTTACACGTCGCTTATACTTTTACCGACACAAAGCTAGATGTCGAGTTCTTTACCAAGGGTACAACCACTCTCATTAGTTCTTTACAAGGGTACAACTACTCCCGATACACTTTGTATTTTGAGGACTAAAATACTAACCGATCACTACTGAAAATACACAATCAAATGAAGTGTAAACTACACAAGTCTACACAATGCTAAGCTAACAAGTCTTGCAACGTTGTGTTGAATACTTGTTACTTTTAGTAAGCTCGTGAATCTCTTTGCTACAAAAAGAAACTTCACATATGAAATGTTAAGAGGTTAGATGAAAGAATGAATGTGTGTGTAACATATAATGTCAAGTGATGAGCCAAAATTCAACTTGTGGCTCAATATTTATAGCCAAACCTTCTGCAGGTCTGGCGGATCAGGCGGACCCCTCAAAAGGGTTCCGCCAGTGTACCTTCAGGGTACCGCCGGGCTTGCAGTTGGTTTTGCAATAAATCTTGCAAACCAAACAAAGTCACATCTCATTACTCTTGCAAACCAAACAATGTCACATCACATAATATCAAGTCAAACACTAAACTTGCAAGCAACATCTAAGTAAGTCAAACACATTTCTTTCCATAAATGTTTAATGACAAAACTTGCCATAAATGTGATGTGACAATTCTATTTTTAGAAAATAAGAAGTGTTGTGTTTTATGAAATGTAAAATGTAGCAAAAGTCTAGTTTATGCAAGTCCTTAAAACTAAGATTATGTTTTACTTAGAAACTAAAGTTTACATTTGTCATTAACAAAACTTAGCGAAGATCGTAAAATATAAATAACGTTTTTAGGCGATATTTGTATTAACACAACTTAAACACATTTCCTGCATTAAATGTCACTAATACAAATAATAAAGCATATTATACAAATATTCAAGCCAGAACGGGCAATGGGCCAAATGGGCTCGAGCCCGAACGAACACGGGTCAAACGGGCTCGAGCCCGAACAGACACGAGCCAACGGGCTCGAGCCTAAAGAGACACGAGCTAAACAAAATTTTTGATATCCGTAAATTTATTGTCAAAAAGAACATAATAAACTAAAATATGTTCACATATTGTACAAACCAAGCAAACTACTAAAAAAATAAAAAATAAAATAAAATAAATAATAAATAAAATAATACAAACTAAGCAAAATTTCATCAAACTTTTGCAATAAAAAACTAATTAGTAAAGCTATTGCCAAAAAACGTACAAATAAAATCAATTATTAGCCGAAAAAATTAAATTACAGGGTGTCCGCATCTGCATCGCGCGGGACCCTGATAGTATACTCTTAAGCATTTGAATCTCTATAACTTTTGTTTCCATCCTTCACTTAGTTTTCATAGATTTCCAAATCTGTTAAAGTTACACTTGATTTGTGCTACATTTGAAAACTGTACATAAGGAGAGTTTATTGCTCGTGTCCCTTACTTGAGATTTTGAGTAACCTTGATGATGAGTACTATAGTAAAGGCGAATTGGAACTTGTCGAAATTTCCTAAGCAAAATTTGAAAATCTCAAAATGTTATCTTGGGCATTTGGTATGAGTGTCAAGTATCTTTCAGCTTGCGATTCTTCCAAAACTTCAAGAACTTAATTTAAGTTTCTGGTCTTGCAAAGTAAGGCCAAGTTAGGTTATTACACAATATTTTGTCTAGGCTTTATTATAGGTAATTGCACACTTTTATGATTGATTGAGATACTCTTTTGCACTAAATACTTGTACAGTATTGACATTCTGCTTCAACTGCTTGTACATTAGAGTGTGCAAATTAATCCTATAACTAATCAAAGTAGTCTTTATTTATTTATTTATTTATTTATTTATTTATTTATTTATTTTATTTATTTTTTCGGTTGCACAAGAAGGTCCTTACCGCCTTCTTATACCTCAAGACTCTTAAATTATCCTAATTAGATTTTACTTGTGATATTCTCGCATCATTTGTCTTGGAAATGATTTGTATCTCCCTAAATTTGCAGTCTCTTAAAATCAAGGTGAGTAGAATGCATCTAATTAATCATCTAAAAGTATACTTTTAGTTATGCAGCTGAATACTATTTGATCTTGCATGCTACACACAAGGATAATGTCCCTACAGCACATCGTTTTATAGATTTAGACTACAACATAATGGAGCAGTTGCAGCTTCGAAGTGTGGTGTTTAAACATTTCAAAGGTTCCAAGAATGAAGTGTGTTTTATAAAGTATTTGCTTGCTTGTTCCCTTTACTTAAGAGGATTGTTATTGACTTATTGAACCATCTGGGCTAGCTCAGTTGGCCACCAAAGTTTCTTCAAGTTCGAGTCTCACCCAGAACTTCTGTACCTAAACCACTAACAAACCGTTCAAAAAAAAGGAAGATATAAGCTTGCCAAGAAGTTGTTGAAGCTTTACCGAGCTTGTTTTGTATCTGAAATAGCAGTATGTTAGTTTTGGTAGTTTAAACTTTGAATAGTTGAATCTAAATTCTATTTCATGTAGTTTTGGTGAATTTTGTTAATCTAAAAGCCTGCTTGGTTGGGAGGTTTCCTCATATTTAGGTTGAAATTGATTGGTATTTCTGGTTTGGGCTTATGCGCCCCTTTCATTCCCAAAAGTGAATTTCACCTTTTGACAATCCTAGCCAATAAAATATTCTTTCAATATTTTAAAAAGTTCTTATCCACATGTTGAACCGATTGTTTGTGCCATAGCTGTTAAGATCTCGATCTAGCTCTTAAGATCTTCCGATCTTACGATCCCATTAAGAAAAAACGAGTCGATCCTTCGTAGAATCTTAAATAGCATAGTATCTTAAGAGGATCTTAAGTATGATCTCGATCTTACCATAAGATCGTAAGATCTCGATCCGATTCGATCCTACTTCCCTAATTTAACTAAGGGTAAAGTACATAGAATAACAACGTACTTTCTCAATTTTACCGATATGAAACACTTACTTTTTTATTAACATTTAAGTCAACGAAACTTTTAAATATTGTTCTGAGGTGAAACACTTACTTTTTTATTAACATTTAAGCCAATGAAACTTTCAAATATTGTTCTGAGATGAAACATTTTTTTTCAAGGGTACTTTTGTTGATCTCAAAACAATATTGAAAGTTTCGTTGGCTTAAATGTTAATAAAAAAGTAAGTGTTTCACCTCAGAACAATATTTGAAAGTTTCGTTGGCTTAAATGTTAATAAAAAAGTAAGTGTTTCATCTCGGTAAAATTGAGAAAGTACGTTGTTATTGTATGTACTTTACCCTTTAACTAACTAATAAACTATAAATGAATGAATTTTGTTAAATTAAAATAATATAGCAAGCATTAATTACTGTAATAATGTCTAATAAGATCAAGATATACATATTTTTTTATTAAAAGATTCAGCGTCCTTAATTAACGATTAGATATTTTTGTATTTTAGAGTATTACGCGTCGCATTCTCATATTACTATAAGTTTCAGAACTCTTTATTCTTCTTTAATTTGTTATACAATCATCTTTGAATACGAATTACTAGAAAAATAAGATTTTTAGACATTTAAGTAGGATCGTAAGATCTCGATCCGATCCTACGATCTCGATCTTGCAAAGACAAAAACGATCTCACGTGGGATCGCGATCTTGACAGCTTTGGTTTGTGCCACTTCTATTTTTTATTCAAAAAAAAATATTTCATATTTTTTTAAATTTATATAATATGCATATTTATAAAATAATTATTTTTCTCTCTCTTAATTTACTTTCAAACATTTCCTAAATCCAAATCAAATCCTATTTATAAACCAAACCTTAAATGAAACTTCTGTTAACCATGGTCGTGATGGTTCCTTTTTCTTTTCTCAAATGGGCTTTTTATGTATTAGGACTTATATTTTTTGCAATCCGAGTTCACAAATATTGGATTGTAATATGCCTTTTTCCTTATAAAATCAAAATGGCATCATTACACGGATGCAAAAGGTTTTGACTTTTTTTAATTTTTAGTTAGTTGTTTATTTGTTGTGTTGCTTGTTATTAATGGACAAATCTTGCTCTAGATCGAGCTTAGACTGCTAGGGATGGCAAAAAAATTCGTACCTGATGGAGACCCGATCCTCAAACCCGATTTGATTAGGGAATCTTCGAGTTGACCGGGGATGGGAAATCCCCTGAAATATTAAACCGGGGATGGGGCCGGGATGGGGATAACATAAATTCCCGAACCTGACTCCGACCCCGACCCCGATCTTTCTAGTGTATAATGATTTATCCATACTCGATTAACTTGTATATATACATGTACGTATGTTCATGGGTATCGACATGTATGCTTATATGCATATGTGATATTTATAGGATCAACCCCATTTAGAATTAAAAGTATAAGTACCAATTACACATATTACTTAACTATATTTATATTACTTAACTAAGTGCAATGTACGTTTGTTGAGGTAATATATGAGTCAACATTCTTTATATTTTTGACGAGTTGGTGGAAATTTTTATGTTATTTCATAAGAATGGAGAATCCCGAATCCCCACGGGGATCTCCGATCTCCATTGGGGATGGGGATGGGGATGTAAAGGAATTCCCCGATTGAGATAGGGACGGGTAGGGGTGTAATCGAGTCGAGCCGAGCTCAAGCTTAACAGGGCTTGAGCTTGGCTTGAAATTTATAAGTTAGGCTTGAGCTTGGCTTGATAGCTTAACGACCTTTAATCATCCAGGCTTGAGCTTGGCTTGGAAAATTCGATTAAAGCTTGAGCTTGGCTTGAAAAAGCTTGAACGTATATAAAAACATTGTATCTAATAGCCAAACTCATCAATAAATATATATATAAAGTAAAATAAACTTAAACCATAATAGTCAAACTCAATAGTGTTTTACACAAATGATAACACTATAACAGTCGACAGCCCAAGAAGTGTGAAGAATACATAAGGTAGGATACAAAAAGTTTGGATTAATTAGGTTTAAATAATCTTCTAGAATACATGTTCAATTATTTACAAAGCAAGTCGTTATAATTATGTTAATACTCAAATTATCCCTAGTTAGTTATATAAATTTATAATGGAAATATATTTATATTAAGGCTCAAAAAAGCTTGATAGGAGCTCGAGCCGAGCTATCAAAAGCTTGAGCTTTGCTTGTTATATGTTTTGAGCTATTTTTGGGCTTGAGCTTGGCTTGAGCTTGATAAAAGCTTGACTCGATCGAGTCAAGCTCGAGCTCGAGTTGTTTGATAAAAGCTTGACTTGATTGCAGCCCTAGGGATGGGGATGTAAAGCAATTCCTTGATTGGGATGGGGACGGGGATGAGAATGGAGAGTGGAAAACGGGGATGGGGATGGGAAGTATAATCCCCTGCATTCCTCACCCCGTTGCCATCTCTATAGACTGCCCACACCAACGATCTTCAGCGACCTTTATTTTGCCTGACACATCAGTTTTTTTTTTCTCTGGCGACATACAGATGACTTTTTACCACACAAAGGTGAACTTTTTTTTTTTTCTTTTTTTTTTTTTTTTTTTTTTTTTTTTTCAAATTTTTTGCTAAGGTTGGTTGCCGTAAAATAACGAGTGTGGTCGGAAGTTGATTGTTGGTTTGAAGGTGGAGTATTTCCGAGACGGAATATTTCTTCTGGTGTTGGGTGAGTGTTTCGTGTAGTATTTCGTTATTGATGTTTTGTTTTTCAGAAAATGTTTATAATATGATATTAAGAGAGTAGAAAGGTATTAATAAGAGAATAGAAAATATATTAATCTGAAAGTTGTATTTAAAAATAATAGAAATTTATGAAGTATTTATATGTAGTAAAATGATAGTGGGTACATTTTTTTTATACAAACTAGTATCCGTTGGAAAGGAGCCCACCTTTTACCCACATTCCTATTTAGTGACCTTACCGGTCGTCTCAATTTTTCACCTCCCTCATGCATGAGGTATGCCATCCCGAATAGGGTGGCACGTGAGGAGGCCTCCTCTCGATTGGTCACGGAAGACCATTGGGAGCTGGGAGCTGCCTAAAGTTTAAACTAACATAAATCCTAAAACCAAACCATGTTTACAATAACTGTGACTTCTTAAAGCCACATTAAAACGTGCATGCCAATTTATTTTTTTATTATTTTTTGGGGAAATGATAAAAAAAATACATTGAACTTGTCACTTTTTACCATTGTATGATGCCAACTATTTTTTTTTCATTGTAACACAAAACTTTTGATTTTTTGTCATTGTATGTATTTTTTCCGCCCTGTCGCTGCCAGCGTGTCTATTTGTGACACGTAACCTGCCAGCGTGTCAAGTTGTATTTATTTATTATTTTTTTTATACCCCTTTTATACCCCACATCCCCACATCCCAACCACATACCTGATATCTCGCTTTCACCCCCTTTTACCCCACAAACCCTAGTTTAATATACCACAAATTCGTTGTCGATTACAGTGCTATTTCTTAAATTGATGTGGGAAAAAGGTAACATACTGTATATTCTCTTGGTCCCCTACACTAATTTGTTATTTTATATGTGTTTTTATATGCATGGTGTTTAGGGTTTTAATTATTTAAAATATATTTATTATTTTTATCATTTTTTCGTTACCAGGATGGCTATTCTTCCAGATGTTTACCTCGTTGATGTGCACTTTGATGGGGTGTTTTACTTCTCACCATTAAGGTATGAAAACGGTGTTGTTTATCACATGAGGGTCAAAAAAGATAAGATGTTTGACTATGATAGTTTGCGTAAGTATTTAGAAGAGCAGCTTGAAACAACTTTTTATGCCATGTTTTTTAAGTTACCAGAGTGTGAGTTAGAAGTTGGACTGAAAATAATTGGTGGTGATGTCGAATTGGAATCAATGTATGGATTTTCTGACACTTATGGGAAAGTTAACATGTATTTGGCACACATTCCTCAAAAGTTGGAGGATTATTACATTCCCAACTTGTGTTTTGATGAATCTTGTGATGATGCCACATCTAAACTTAGGATTAATGGGATTAGGAAAAAGGATGATGGGAATATGTCATGGGAAGAACTAATAGGATGGGCTGAGGAAGAAGCACAACACCTTAATGATTCACCACTTAAGCCTAGAACAACTAGGAGAGAACATGTCACTAAATCACAAGTAACTGATGAAATGCTCATTGATCATTCTGATGCACCACAAGTTAACGATGAAACACAAGTTAATGATGCACCACAAGTTAACGATGAAACACAAGTTAATGATGCACCACAAGTTAATGATGAAACACAAGTTAATGATGCACCAGAAGTTAATGTTGATGAAGTGGTTGCTGAGCATTCTGATGCACAAGTTAATAAGGTAGTAGATAAGGGTAAGGGTATAATGATTGATGAAGGTAAAGTACCGAAAAGAAAGTTGGTGTTTAGAAAGGCTAAGGGTATTGTGATTCAATAAAATGTCAACCCAAGTGTTATGGATCATGTGTCTAGTGAAAGTGAAAGTGAAGTAGAAGAAATAAGGCAATACTCAATGGATAATGATTCTAGTGATAATGATAGTGAATACTCAGATAAGTCTGTAGATTACTTGTCAGAAGGTGAAGTTGAGTTAATTGAACTTAGGAAGAGAAAATCTATTGCAAAAAGGGCCCCCAAGAATTCTAAGCAGATGGTATGTTCTGATAAAGATGGGTGTGAGAGCAGTTCTAGACAGAATAGAAGTTATGATGATGTTAATAGTGCAACAATCATGGAACATGAGGAATTCATGTAAGATTTGATGAGGAACTTGAGGCAAGATGATGCTCATCTTACAGATCCATTTAAAATGGTGGAAGCAAAGCTGGGCAAGTATCCTATTCATGACGTGGATACGCACTGGAGAATGAGGAAACCAAAGGTAATGTGTTTTAGTACTTAATGTTTGAAACCTTAATGATTATGCACTCTATCATTCATTCTAAGTAACAAATTTCTTTGATTTCAGGTTGGTGAAAAGTATGTTAATGCCGACCAATTGAAGGAATGCCTAACCTTTTATGCCTTGGCAAATGGATTTTCTTTGTGGTATGCCAGAAGTTCTAAAATGCAGATAATAGCTAGGTGTGGGTTAAGGCCAGAGAGGCTCAAGGATCCAGAAAAGGGGAAGACAAGTAAGTGGAAAAGGTACCCTAGTCATAA
The DNA here is from genome assembly GCA_030686995.1 of Artemisia argyi. Lineage (NCBI taxonomy): Eukaryota > Viridiplantae > Streptophyta > Magnoliopsida > Asterales > Asteraceae > Artemisia > Artemisia argyi. Next base: position 36,803,038 of record CM060681.1, read on the forward strand.
GAAAGGTGAAGGCAATAAATGTCCATGGAGGTGTTATGGAAAATAAATGACAGATGAGAAATCATTTCAGGTAATTTCTCTTGAAGATGACCATACTTGCACTAGAGATTTTAAGTTTGGAACTTTAGTGAGCTACAAGTGGATTGTAAAACAATTTGGCAATAAGATTAGGATGAATCCAGATATTAAGTTACATGAAATTGCAGAATTAGTAATGAAAAAATGTAAGTGCAGTGTAAGTCCAAATCAATGTAGGTTTGCAAAAAAATTGGCGTTGAATGAAGGGCAAGCAACTATTGAGGACCATTATGCTCATATATGCTCATATGCTAAGGCTTTATTAGATTCTAATAAGGGTTCAACAGTTAGGGTTGGGGTAACAAAGAATCCAGATGAGAAAACCTTTTTTGATAGATTTTATGTTTGCTTATATAGACTCAAAGAGGGGTGGAAGAAGGGATGTAGACCTGTAATTGCTTTAGATGGATGCTTCCTTAAGAAACCAAATGTTGGGGAAATCCTTACGGCAATTGGCAGAGATGGAAACAATCAGATTTTTCCAGTTGCTTGGGCTGTTGTTAATGTAGAGAACAAGGATAATTGGTCATGGTTTTTGGAGTTACTTGGAGGAGATATTGGTTACCCAACTGGAAATGGGTTAACATTGATGTCAGACCAACACAAGGTAACTATGTTGTAATTGTTTAATTTCCATAACCAAATGAAATTATGTATTATTTTTAAACTATCTAATATGTTATTGCAGGGATTGATTGAAGCTGTAAAAGATGTGATGCCACATGCTAAACACAGACAATGTGCTAGACACATTTATGAAGGGTTTAGGAAACAATATAGTGGTGTTGAGTTTAGAGGCTTATTCTGGGGTTCTTCTAAAGCTAGTTATCCTGGACTCTTTAACTATATAATGGGTAAGATAAAAACAGCAAATCCAAATGCATATCAGTATCTTTTAGATAAGGATCCAAAAACATGGTCAAGAGCATATTTTCAGATAGGATCCAACTGTGAGGCTATAGAGAATGGTTTTAGTGAGTGTTTTAACTCTGTGCTTTTACAAGTAAGAAACAAACCATTCATTACTATGTTGGAAGGGATTGGGGTTATAGTTATGGAGAGAATGAATACAATGAGGAAGATGATGGCAAAATGGGATAATGATACAGACATTTGTCCGAACATTCAGAAGAGGTTGGAAATCCTTAAAGATCAACACAGGTAATTTACATATACTTATAAATTTACAACATTAATGATTAACAAATACTACTTTCATTGACATTTTTATATTGTTTAGTTTTTGGCATGTTATCCCGGCTGGTGGAGCGATTTTTGAAGTGAGAAATGGATCAAGATCCTTTGGAGTGGATGAAGAACAGAGAACATGTAGCTGCAGGATGTGGCAACTATCAGGTTTGTCATGCAGTCATGCCATTGCAGTTATCTTTAAATTGAATAGGAGGCCAGAAGATTATGTCCCAAACTGTTTTAGAAAAGATCAGTTTCATGCTACCTATCATTCATACTTACAACTTGTAGATGGAATGACATTTTGGACTGATTGTAGTGAGATGTCTAGGGTATTGCCTCCTAAAGTTAAGAAGATGCCTGGCAGGCCGCGTAAGAAAAGAATTAGGGCCCCTCATGAAAATAACTATAACCCAAACAGAGTGCCTAAGACTGGTGTGAAAATGACTTGTCAAAATTGTTTGCAACAAGGACATAATAAAAAAGGTTGTAAGAATCCAACTGTTGTGAAACCACCGAAACCCCCAGCTAAGAAAGGTAGACCTAAGAAAGATAATTCAGTAGGTGAAAAGGATCCTATGGTACCACAATCCATTCCTGTTCCAGGTTATGAACAAATTCCAACAGTAGTACCACCAATTGCAAAAGGGACAGTGCAAAATGAAGCTGGACCTTCTCAGACTTCTGCTGATGTGTTACCAGGTAAGAAAGGTAGACCTAAGAAAAAGTTAAATGTTGTTAACAGTCTAAGGCAAAGAGGGACAGTGCAAAAGGGATCAAGTAATAGGGGAAGGGGTAGGTTTTTTTCTGGTTCAAGGTTGGGAAGATGGTTTTGTATTGGTGAAACAGATAACATGTCAGATCCAATTGTTGAACCTACTCAGACTCAAAATGAAGCTGGACCTTCTCAGACTTCTACTTATGTGAATCATGAAGCACCTACTCAGTCATCACAGACACCATCAGCTCCCATGCCACAAGCACCACCTCCCATGCCACAAACACCACCTCCCATGCCACAAGCACCAGTTCCAAGAGGAAGGGGAATCTTTGTGAGACCAAGACAAAGAAGTGAAAGAATCCTCAAGAAGAAACTTGCAAAGAATCAACCAGGAATTGGTAGCTCAAGTTCCAGTCCTCACAATTTAAGTTGAAAGGAATTCTCAATCTGTCCACTTCTTTTGTATCTATATGTTGTGGACTTAAACAATTAGTACTTGTGTATGTAATTAATGTTGGAACTATGTGCACTTCTTTTGTACTTATATGTTGTGCACTTAGATGTAATCTTGTATTTAGGTGACTGTCATACCCAATTAGCAACTAAAAACTAGTAAGTGATGCAGTTTGATGTCACTTTAATGCCCAGTTTTGTACATGTATGGGCATTAGTATGTATTGACAGTCTTCCTTTTGGAAAAGAATTTGATACAGTTTGATGGTATGAGTTTGATGTCACTTTTACATGTTTCTTATGCATCTTATACATCTGAGTTTGATGTCATTTGATCTCAACATTGTAAACACAAAATAAACTTAAACCATTGCATTGAATTCTACAATGCTACATATTATAGTTGTAGGATGTTACATATAATTTACTAAAACACATCCTACTAAGAAAACACATCCTACCCACATCTTAGATCCTAGTTGCAACAACAAAACCCAACACAAGAACACAGCCACTTAAGACAACCAAGGCTTTGTCATACACTCCAACTTTTGACCTTATCACATTCATTTCTTTCTTTATCTGTCCCATTTCCAAACTTGGACCTTCACTGTAGTTTCTTTTCATGAGCATGTTCTTCAATTTCTTGTTTTCTTCATGCATGTTGAAAAAGAGATATCTGTAGTAATCACTTGGTAGCTCAGGATCTAAAAACCCATAAAAGTTACACTTTTCATGTTCATCCTATCACAAACACAAGAAAAATCAACATGTAACCAAACTAAAATAAAACCAATCTATTACAACAAAAATACGAAAAGCAGAATACTTACATATATCGGGCAAGCCTTGAATCTTCTTCCCGGGTTATCAAGTGTCCAAGCAACTTGTTCTTCGACAAGCAAAGGAGGCTTACAATTACAATGAGTAGCATTCCAAGCATCTTGCAAGGTCATACGATTGGATCTTGAAAAAGATGATCTGGAATAAGATGATGAAGATCTCATGTTTGATTTTGTGTGGATAGGGTGAAAAGGGAATTAGGGGGGGATGTGGGGTATAAAAGGGCTAGTATCAAAAAAAAAAGAAAAAAAAAAAATAAATACAACTTGACACGCTGGCAGGTTACGTGTCACAAATAGACACGCTGGCAGCGACAGGGTGGAAAAAAATACATACAATGACCAAAAATCAAAAGTTTTGTGTTACAATGAAAAAAAAATTAGTTGGCATCATACAATGATAAAAAATGACAAGTTCAATGTATTTTTTTTTATCATTTTCCCTTATTTTTTTTGGCACATCTGCGAAAAATCAAAAATTGAATAATACGGAGTACTCCGTAACAAAATAGAGAGTACACAAACCAAGACTAAATTAAAAAGAAGGTCAAAGTCAAAGCCTCATATAAATTGTTTTGACTTTTGAATAGTACAATATAGGTGAGGTGGTCCCTTCACCGAATAACCCTCCAGCTTGAGTCTCCTCTCTCTCTAAATCTCTTTGGCTTCCGAGCTCATCAGAGTGGAGACAGATTATTAAGCATTTGCAGTCACTCACCCAAATCGTTTTTAAGTTTCGCTATTCAAAAAGGGCTAGCGGCGCAGCTTGTTGCCCGCTTGCCTGTCGCTTCAGTGTAAAACTTTTCTTTATCTAAACAGTTTTGAATTTTTGTTTTGTTTCATATTTTTAAATATGAAATGTTGCTTTACTGTCTTTTTTACTGATTTTTTTTGTTAAATGTTATGCTAATAACTTGTGATATTAGTCATTTGTTCAGTCTTTTTAATAAGCATTTTGATAATGATGTTGGGTCAATGTGGTTCAGATCTTGGTTGGTAGTGATATTAGGTTTCTGTGGGTCGTTTGGAACGTCTGGTTCAATTTTTTCAGTGAGTGTCAAGGTGTGGTTCAGATTCTTTTTGGTAGTTTGAGTTGTATGGTTCAGGTGGTTGTTTTGATTTTTTGCGGTTCAGATGGTGATATTGTGGTTCATATATGCTTTTTGGTTAGATTCAGCAAGGTTCAGGGTTAGGTAGCGAGGGTCAAGGTAATGTCGATGTGGTGGTCTTAACTCTTAAAATAAATGGGGGTTTTCTTCGCTAAATGGTTGTAAATATCATGTGGCACCACCCGGTGTGTTTGTATGGCGGAAACTGTTTGGTTTGAAGTGTCAACGGGTTTTGTCTTAGTGTCAAGGTCATGGTCGGTTTCCAACTGGTTCCATTCTTTCAGTCGTGTGATAAGCACTGGCGGACCCAGGAAAACACGTTGTGGAGGGCATTTTAAAAAAAAAAAATTACGATAGCAATAAAATGTGGAAAAAAAAAACAAGAATTGACATGATAAATCAAGTATTGTTACTTACAAATGAAGGATTTATAAGGTTTTAAAGTGTTGAATGCTGGGTTTTAGTGTGTGGATGTGGGCAATTTGAGTTTTGAGTGGGGCAGTTTCAAAAAAAGGTCAAAATTTAAAAAAAAAAAAAACTACACTAAAATCTCAACTTTTTTTGCTAGCCATGGGGGCGCCGGCCCCCATAGCATATACATAAGTCCATTCCTGGTGATAAGTGGCTATGTGATGTGTTGGGATTAAATAGCGGAGGAATTTTCGTTTATTTTTAGATTTTCACTTGAGTCGATGTTAGGCTATGCACAATGGTGACCCAAGACGACCTTGATTTTGCCTGCCACATGGCTTTCTCTCTTTGGCGATCTAGTATCCACAGCAGTGACCTTATTTTTTTAACATAAAACATGTAATATAAAAAAGAAGAAGGGAGAATGTGTGCATTTACTCGGTCGAGTTGTCAACCTAGTTCGTCCAAAAACCCACCCACGACCGACTTCGACCAAAAACCCACAATGGGGCGACCTAGCATGACCGATCAAAACAACACCATTGTGCATAGCCTTAGGGTCATTTAGATAAGAACCAAGTTATGGTCATTGTAATTGTTTTGGGTCGGCGTTGGTGAACTGTTGGTTAAGGTCATTGTTTAGCGTCACGGTAATGTAATCCTAGCGTCTTGCTTGTTTTAATTTTAATCATTTAATATAATGCCTTTCAGAAAAAGGTTTGTTCGAGTTTTTTTTTTTTTTTTTTTTTTTTTTTTTATATAAAATGCGCTTTTATCTGTCTTGACTGATTCTTTTTATTGGTGTTAATAAGTTTAAAAAGTGTCAATTTTCAGGTTTAAAAATAAATTATTCTTCTATTCTTTAGTTTTTTTAACAGTTTCTGTTCATTTTGAATGATTAACCCTTGATCCACTTTCGCTTTGTATGATAAACCTTAAATGTTGCTCGGTTATTGTAAGCTGTATACTAAATCACTCGTCTTTTAGAAAGTATAATTAGCTAACAACTACTCCGTATTTTAACCCACCAGAATCGGTAGTTGAGTTATAAGAAATGGAATTAAAGGAGTTTTTCTTGTTTATGTCCATGAAAAGATGGTATTTAAATGTCATGGCGTCACAAATTCTTTATTTATTATTTCGTCTATTTATACTTGTCTTATTTTCTATTTAGAATCATGAAAAAGCTTCGCGGGACATGTAAAACATCCAAATTTGCAAAAGAAGATTTTATCAGCAGCATGCCAGATATTGTGATCACTAATATTCTGGATCGTTTGCCTATAAAGGAAGCAGTGAGGACTGATATTTTATCCAGAAAATGGAGGTTTAAGTGGACTTTGCTCACGCAACTCGTATTTGATAAGACACTCTTTCTTTATTCACGACAACCATTCGAAAGACAAATTAATGCTGATAAGATTATAAGTAGGCTACTCTTTAATCTTAAAGGTCCCATAACAAAATTTGTCCTTTTTATACCACATATAACGACTTACTGAATTTTGAGGATGTTAATCATTGGGTTATATTCTTGTCTACAAAAGGAATTAAGGATCTCACTATTGAAAATGCATCTCGAACTCGAACACAACTTCAGTTGTCAACCCAACTTTTCTCTATTATGGAGTTGAAACGTTTGGAGTTTCATGGCTGTCATTTACATCCTCCAACGAGTTTTCATGGTTTTCCATATCTATCGAGCTTAGACTTGTCTTACGTAACATTTCAAAGTTATACATTTATCGCTGGGTGTCCATTACTTGAGATTCTTAAAATCTGTAACCTAGGAACTACAGCCGAAGAGATACTCTTAGATATTTCGAAACATGAAAATCTTAGAATGATATCTTTGTCATGGTATAATTCTGCCAATGTGATGATGATCAAAAGTTCGAGTATCTTTCAGCTTATGAGTCTTCCAAAACTTCAGGAGCTCAAATTAGATTTTGGGAGGTGCAAGGTAATGGCTAAGTTTGCTTTTAAAAATTCATGTACGCAATTCATTACAGTAAGGTATATTTAATTCTCTAACTTATGCTTGCTATATACCTTGTTCTATAGTTGTTGGCCGAAGATGGTGTCCAAGATAAGGTCCCAGCCGCCTTTCTCTGCCTCAAGTCTCTTACATTATATCAAGTATATTTTAGCAATGATACTATCATGTCATTTGTCTATGAATTGATACGTTGCTCCCCAAATTTGCATAAGCTTATGATTGAAGTGAGTGTAGTACATATGCATCAGATTAATTATCATAAATCTCACTGTTGTGTATCTGAACACTATTATATTTTGCAGGCTAAAGATGGCAATAATGCCCTACATTCGGCGGCAGTTTGTTCTCCAGATTTAGATATTTACACAATGGGGCAGCTGCAGCTTCGGAGAGTGTTGTTTCCAGCTGGTAGAGGTCTAGAGAATGAAGTACGTTTTATAAAGACTTTGCTTGCTTCTTCTCCATTTTTAGAAAAGATGGATGTTCATCCCAGCTGGTCCCTAAAGACGGGTGAAAACTTGAGGTTTGCTAAGAAGTTGTTGAAGCTCCATCGAGCCTCTCCCACAGCGGAAATAGACTTCTACTAGTTTTAGTAACATTTGAACCTTTCTTCTATTTCGCCGTGTGAATTTGGTTAAATCTTAAAGCTTATGCAGCACTCCTAGGCTCCTAGCTACGTATGTAATCTTGGTGAAACTTATGTTCTGAACATGGTGATTGTTCTTGCTTTGCTTTCTAAATGGACCTTAGATATATTTCATTTCTTACTCGGAATGACTACGGATATGAGTTTGATACTAAGGCGGAAAGGAAACAGTTATAATAATCTGAAGCTGTTGTTGGAATAATGAACCGACTCTGCTTATCAATTAACTAGTCTGTAAGTCATGTTTCATGTTATTCTTAGACAATAGATTAGTTCGCTCAAGCCTCGTTGTGGGCTTTAGGTCCTTTATGGTTGTAGGTTATCATGCATTTGCATTATAAATATTTTATCAATAATATATAGCATATAGCAGCGGGATTTCGTTATTGAACATTGTATCCGAGTGAGTGAGTCTCATCTTCAGATCTATTCGGCCATCACGAGCCGCTGTGTCGATTTCATTCCATCGAGTATCCTATTCTTATTATTATTATTATTATTATTATTACCACCACCACCACCACCATTCCTCCTCCTCCTCCTCCTCCTGACGGCCACCACTGCTACCACCGCCACCACTGCTACTACTACTACTAAAGATTTTAATAAATTTTTAATAAAGATTTTAATAAATTTTTTTTAGAATGTTTTTTGAATTTTTTAAGAAAAATTTTTATTAATTTTTTTTTTGAATTTTTTTAATTAAAAATTTGGAATTTTTTTAAGAAATTTTTTTAGAATTTTTTAAGAAAAAATTTTATTAGAATTTTTTTTTCAAATTATTGTTTTTGGAAAAAAAATTTTCGTCAAATTTCTTTTTTTATAAACTTTTTCGAATTTTTTAACAAAAAATTTATCAGAATTTCTTATTTTCAATTTTTTTTTTTTTGAAAAAAAAAATCGTCAATCTTTTTTTTGAAAAAAAAAAATTAGTCAATTTTTTTTTTTGAAATTTTTTCGAATTTTTTAAGAAAAAATTTATTAGAAATTTTTTTACAAAATATTTTTTTGGAATAAAAATTTTTCGTCAAAAATATTTTTTTTCAAAATGTTTTTCGAATTTTTTAAGAAAAATTTTTATTAACATTTTTTTTTAGATTTTTTTTTATTAAAAATTTGAAAATTTTTTAAAGAAATTTTTTTTAGAATTTTTTCAAATTTTTTAAGAAAAATTTTTATTAGAATTTTTTTTTTCATTTTTTTTTTTTTTTTGAAAAAAAATTTCTTCAAATTTTTTTTTAGAAATTTTTTCGAGTTTTTTGAGAAAAAATTTATCAGAAATTTTTTTTTGGAATAAAAATTTTTCGTCAAAAAAATTTTTTTTTAGAATGTTTTTCGAATTTTTTAAGAAAATTTTTTATTTAAATTTTTTATTAAATTTTCTTTTAGAATTTTTTTTATTAAAAATTTGAAATTTTTTTTTTTAAAAAAATTTATTACAAATTTTTTAAAATTTTTATTAACTAAGGGTGTTTTTGTCTTTTTGCATATATTTAACGGTCAACTGACGGAATTTGTGGTCAAAGGACCAAATCCGTATGGGTTTGTAAACCACAGGGATGAAATTCGAAAAAATTTAACGGCAGGGACTAATATTGATTGACCCGGCAAACCATAAAGACAAAAAATAACATTTACTCTAAATGCATACTCGACTTTCCAACCATCTTGAGTTAAGTGACCATCACCGTCATTCTCTTCCTTTTTAAATTCATCACCATTCTCTCGAGTTAACTTTTTAAATTCATTACCATTCTCTCAAGTAAAAGAAAGAGTCTTGACATCGTCAATTAGAATGTCTTTTCGAGGTGGCTTTGGATCGAAGCACACCTTGTTTCGGTAACACCATGTTTCATGTTTTCACAGCGAAACCGAAATGGATACATAAAAGACATAAGGAAATAGTTTTACGTCTTTCAACACGACCAAGTTTATTTCTCATAAGAGCTGGGGGTATGGTTGCGTTTTGGCTTGCGCCAAACCCACCAGCCCAAATGAATCAATGGCACACAATAACGAAAGTGGCGCCAAACTCCCTAGCGCCCGTTCTATCCGGCCACACACCGTTTTCTTTTTAATAAATCAACGGCTAGTTTACTTGTTTTTTGCATGTGTGTAAAAATGCATAAATTTACAAAATTTACCCCAAAAAATTCTATAAATTTCTCCTTTATTGTATCAATTATCACAAACTCTTCCAATTAAATCTCTACTTCAATAATACTTTTGAAGTGTACATACGTCATTTAAATATTGGTCCTCTTTTGAAGTGTACATACGTCATCCGCCAATTGGTGTACGACACTGCGCCTGATGCGTTTGATGAATACTTACAAATTGGTGAACGTTGTTCACAACAATGTTTAGAGAACTTTACTAAATAGATACATGTTTTATTTGTTGAAAGGTATTTAAGAAAGCCCACTTCAGAAGATGTTGAAAAATTATATGCATTGCATGAAAAAGAACATGGACTCCCGGGAATGCTCGAGAGTATTGATTGTATGCATTTGGATTGAAAAAATTGTCCAAAGGCCTTACATGCTCAATTCAAAAGACGTGATCATAAATAACCAACTCTTATGTTAGAAGCGATTGCGGATCAAAAATTATGGAATTGGCATGCATTTTTTGGCATGTCGGGGGCAAATAATGATCTTAATGTGTTATATGGTTCCCCGTTATTTGATGATGAACTTGCCGGTAAATCTCCGGAATGTCCATTTGTAGTAAACGGACATACATACAAGAAAGGTTACTATTTAGCCGACGGAATTTATCCAACATGGTCCGTATTTGTCAAAACGTTTAGTGTTGCAAGATCTGAAAAAAATTTGAAATTTAAAAGAGTTCAAGAAAGTTCTAGTATAGATATTGAACGAGCTTTTGGAGTCTTACAAGGTCGTTGGGGAATTATATGACAACCCGCACGTGCTTACGAAATTAACGCATTGAAAATAATCATGTATTGTTGTATAATGTTACGCAACATGATATTGAAAGACAAAGAGTTTCAAGTGAATTTTAGAGATTTGTCCGTTGATCCAAGTCCAAACATACCAGTCACTTGGGTCAAAAGATATGATTTACATGTCAGAAAAAGCAAAGAAATTCGAGATAAAAATTGCACGGCGATCTTCGAGAAAATCTTGTGGAGCATTTATGGAACCTTAATCACTAGTTAGTAATTTTTATGGCTTGTTTACGTAATATTTATTATTTTTATGTACTTTTTTTTAAATTAATGTAATGTGTGTTTTTCTTTTATTTATTGAAGTTTATTTTAGTTGATATTGTGTATGTTTTATTTTATGTAAATGAAAAAAAAAATAGAAAACAACACCACATTTTCTGGTGTCAACAGTAACGGCACAAAATGTGGTGCCAAAAGGGTTTTTGGTATCGTTCAGTGTTTTTCTGACTTGACACCGGTTTTGAAGAACGGCACGAGATTTATTGCAGCACGATACCCACTGCTATAAGAAAGGTGATTTTAGATAATAAAAATCTATTTTCTCCATAACAAATTTTTGGTTTTTGGCAATGTTACCTTCAATAAAATAGTTGATTATGCTTTTTTATTTATCATAAAAATACTGTTAAATGGCTATACTAGTATAATTCGTTTATGTTGATTAGGTTTTATTTGTAAACTAATCCACCCTTCAAACTCAAAAGTAAAAAGTTTAAAACATTCTGTAAGGTTTTTCACCCTTGTATAATGTATTGCACTTTGTGATTGTTGTTTTTTATGATAATAATTCAACATAATAAGTCAGTTTTCAGATTCAGCACCAAAAAGAGAGTTGCAATGATATATGGTTTGGAAATGTCAAGGAAAATCATATGCATACTGGTTTACTACAAAAAAATTAGTTGAATTTTCTACATTTTAAAGGTCAATTGGCCATATTAAAAAAATATGTAAAATTATTGATTCCACACTTTTTTAAATATGGTAATAATGGGTGTGACAAATTTTGCTACACATATATATAAGTGTGAAGATATTATCTAAATGTCTATAGTTAAAAGTGTGGAAACATTATTTCAATGTTCACAACTAAAAGTGTGGTAAAATTGCAAAAAATGTTCAAATATAAAAGTATTGAGACATTTGCTACACCTATAAGTGTAGCTTTATTGTAATTGTACACACTTATATATGTGAATTGTTTTTTAAATATTTGTCACACCTATTAATGTAGCAAAATTATTATCCATATAAGAAAAGGTTCACAGTTGACCATACCATGCCAAAATAAGTGTGAAGAATAGCATTTTCTTTTTGCAGTGGTTACACTTTTGATAAAGTTAAATAGTTAAATATTGATTGGACTTGCTTGTGTTGTATAAATAAACAAAAACTAGCTGTATTAAGTGTTTCACAGTTCTGATTATTTCATCCTAGGGTGATCCGAGAATCATAAATTTGCCTTAGGAACCTTTGCTTAGAGCATGTGGTAAGGTAACCACATGTTAACTCTTAACGCACTGCATGTTAGCGTCATATCAGCTTTTCCCTTTTAACCTTGACTTTTGACTTTCCACCCTGGTAACTTAACTCACCTTCACCCCAATTTACAAATTAACCTTTTAATTATTTCATTCATTCAACAACCCAAATATTTCATTAATAACCTTTAAAAAAAACCTTTCGAATTAAAAAAAAAAAAAAAAAAAAAAAAAAAAAAAAAAAAAAAAAAAAACTACCACATAAAAAAAACTAAATAAAAATTTTATTAACTAAAAAAAACCTTTAGAATTAAAAAAAAAAAAAAAAAAAAAAAAAAAAAAAAAAAACTTTCGAATTAAATAAAACAAAAAAACCTACCACATAAAAAAACTAAATAAAAACTTTATTAAAAAAAAAAAACTGCTACTATAACAACAGGGACTAAACTGTCAACATCATAATAACACAGGGACTAAACTGCAAATATGGAACATATATCATCTTCTTCCCATCTCCTGTACACACACTAAACACACACACACACAAAAACACACGCACAAAAAACAAACACAAACACAAACACAAATACATCACAAACATAAACACACAAAGAATCAAGGGGCAAAAACGAAAGTTTTTTTTTCATGTTAACGTACGTTAAGGACTTGCCCAAGCACGTTAACGCACCCCTTGCCTTTGGGGGCCGGTAAGGTAACGCACCACGTTAAGGTGGTGCATTAAGAATTAACGCAGGTGGCTGCGTTACTTTACCGAGTGGTCTTAACCACACTTGTTTTTCTAACTTGAACTATATTTGCATAAACGTAAATTAATTTTACAAATAACCACTCAAGATTTGTAGTACACAAATTTACTCTTTAGAAAGGCGATTCGAAGGCATTTTCATGATTATGTAGCATCTTCATATTCTCGTTTTTAGTATAAAAAAAATGCTGAGAACCCAATTCAATTTGGAATTGTGCATAGAGATTGCAAAAAACTCCGAACGTGACGGAGAATCCGATACCCAAACCCGATTTGACCGGGTAATCCCCTAGTTGACCGGGTATGGAGATGGAGGCGGGGACTCCCCGATATGGAAAAGCGGGTATGGAAGCGGGTATGGTAATACTCTTGAATCCTCGAACCCGGCCCCGTACCCGTACCCGTCCCTGTCCCTGTCCCTGTCCCTGTCCCTGAAAATATTTCCTATACAAAATACATCTTTTATATAATAAAAGAATTACATCATTTTGATTCAATCCGTTTGTTTTCTTTTTCTTGGCTTAAAAGTAGAGGTCGTAATGTATATTGTTGGAACTCTTGGCTTATGAAGCCCGTGTAATTTCTCTTCTAGCTTCTTGCTAGAGAGGTTGTTTTTATTGAATTCGTCGTTCTAAAAAAAAAGAATTAAATCATTTTGAAGTGTTTTTGTAAAATCTTTCTTATTGAAAAAAAATTAGACCAATAAGAGAGCTCGATTTTGCCACGTAAGCAAAATTAAGCAAAATGATTGGTTAATAGAAAGTCAAAATTGAATTGATTTTTGTCAAACTTTAATAAATTTGGTAGAGAAATTTAGTTAAGAAAAAAAAACATATAATAATATTTGTGTCAAATTTGTGAAAACAAAAACTTAAAAAAAAGATAAAGTAATTAATAAAACTTTAGTGGTTGAATTTTACATAAAATATATAATGTTAAGTGTAAAATTACAAGTTTTTATATTTTTAATAACCTAAAAAAAAAAAAAAAAAAAAAAAAAACTCTATACTTTATAAGATAAACTTTATTTAAAATTACATGAGTATTAGTATTATTTTCAAACTTTTATCTATTAAAATTATAAAATTTTGTAAATATACGAATTAGTTTTAATATGCGTTAAATATTTTTTAAAACTAATATTAGTTTAGACATTCATCCATTAAAATATTTTTTTTTTACTATATACGTTAAATAAGGACTCATATTATTTTATTTTAAAAGTTTAATTTATGTATACACGAGTTTGAATATTAAATACGGCTAAACTATTGATAACGGGAATATGAATATCAAATGTAAGCATGAATTATTGTGATATGAAAATAAATATACGCTATTGTACTTATAACAACGATTCATGGAATTCTTATTTAAAGTTTATATATGGATATCCACAAAAACATTTTTAAAAAACTTTACGGAAAATATTTTAACTTCTTCAAGAGGACTTCCCTCAATAAGAAAGATGTCTCGTGGATGACATAATGATATATCTCCTATTCGTGCTGATTATGTGCTACTAAACTCGCACATTTTGTACAACATGATATGAATAGTTAAAACTAAACAAAAACATCAACCTTAACATCAACATTTATGTCAGTTAAACAAAGTTAAATCTTTCAACCAACGAATTTTCTTACAAACTATTATTGTAAAGATATTAAAAAAAAAAAAAAAAAAAAAAAAAAAATCCTGAACAAGTATTAGTTGTACTTATATCACGATTTTCACGGGTAAATTATTTTGTCCATATACTAAACTTAAATTTTAAAATAAATTTGACTCATATGTAAACCCGTGCGTGCACGGACTTATAGCGAGTTTAAGGGTGAGCATCAATCCGGGACCAGACCTGACCTCAAAAAACCGAGACCGAATTAAGGTAAAAACTGGGACCGAGACCGAGTCCGAATATGGTCGGTCCGGTTCGGTCCGGTCTTCGGTCGGTCCGGTCTAAAAAGGCAAGATTTTCGGTTTTTTGGTCGGATCGGACCGGTTCGGACCGACAACCGAATTAGCCAAAAAGCTTAGACCGAGGACCGGACCGAATGTAATCAGTCTGGTACGGTCCGATCCTGTCTCGATCGGTCCGGTCTATTCAGGTCGTTTGCTCACCCTAAGCTAGTTTATATTTATATATGTATATAATACTCTTGCAATTAATAGTGATATCCTCTTAAAATAACCTTCACAAGTTTGTAACCGATGATTTCCCTCAATCTCCTAAAACAATAAAACATCATTCTTATTTACACTTCTAAATTCAATCCTATAAATTGTAACCCTATGCTGCTATGCGTCTCAATTTCTACATCAGTAGCTACACCCAAGGTTTTCAAGATCGGGATCATACCCAGGATCGTTTTTGTCTTTGCAAGATCGTGATCGTAAGATCGAATCGGGATCGTAAGATCCTACTCTAATATTATTTTTAATAGTTTTTGTAATATTATACAAATCTACAAATTATTATACATTATAGCCACAAATATTGTGAATGTTTCATAGAAATATTGCCCTAAATTATGATTACGAAGTGTTTAAAAATATTAACATGTTGTTTTTTGAATTTTTTTTAAAAAAAAAAAAACAACCCATAAATTTATAGTTTTCTAGTTTGTAATCCGAGAAAAGTAAGATCGGATCGGATTAGAGATCTTAAGATCGTATGGTCAAGATCGGGATCTTATAAGATCTTAAGCTTGCAAAGATCTTATGAAGAATCCAGATCGTTTTTGCTTTACAGTATCGGAAAATAGTAAGATCCTAAGATCAGTGACAACTATGGCTACACCATTCCTAGCTTCCTTCACATCATTCCACCATGGTCATGGGTTATCAAGGTTTGTGACTTAATGTTTGTTTATAACCCAAGCATTGTTTATAATAATAGAGTTGTAATAGAGTAATTAATGTTTTTGACTTTCAATATGTGTCAGTGGTGGTTAAGAAAACATGTTATTTGGTATACCTTTTAATACTAGTACAAGTGTCATTTTCATGTTGTATTGCTGTCATTTTCATGTTGGGTAGCAAAGTCATTGTGCTTGAGTTCTTTAAGTGGGTTTCTTTATGCTTAATTCGAGTAGCATAAATGTGAAGAGATACTAGAAATACGAGCACCTTGAGTTCGTTAAGTGGGTTGCTTCATGCTTGATTCCAGTAGCTTAAATGAAAGTGCAAAGAGATGCTTGATTCCAGTAGCTTAATTAAAGGAAAGTGCTTGAGTTCGTTAAGTATTAGGTGCTAATGTGCTATAGTTATTTTGTTATTAGGTTTAAACATGTATGAGCTTCAAATCACTTAATAAGTTAAAGGCTATCATTATTTAACTTTAAAAACCTGCATAAGATACATAGAAATATTAGTTTTGGGTGTTTGGACGTGCGTTTTGAAAATGGGTAAACAAGAAAACCAAAGGATATATTGTCTAAATTTCAAAGTCCTAGAATTATATGCAGGCTAACCAAGCTAGGTGCACCCATATTGTGACTAGTGAGTCAATACATTATACATCTGATTTACTAGTACTAAAGGGGGGTTGATAATAAGAGTAGTCAATAAGATACTTAGGCTTTTGATGATTAAGAGTTTAAGTCCTTCAACCATCAGATTTTTCTGAATCAAAACCTCTTCACAAATACTGTTGCAATGTGTCCTCAGTCCTCCTAATCAGATGTAATATACATCTTTAGCACATCTCACACTTCTATATGTATTCCCCGACTTCAGTCCTAAACTCTGGCCAGTAGGACATGCTTGAAATTCTTTTACGGTCACAATGTAATCCTTGACTTTAGTCCTCAACTTAAGGCAGTATTTAATCCGTGACTTTAGTCCTCAACATTTGTCACCTAAACTGAGTTTATGTTTATTATTTTAACTGGCTTGACTTAATTTTTATCTAAAGGAGTTAACTTATGTGGCAACCAATAAATCTGAATCATTATTTATTGGTCTATTTTACTTGAGAAGAGCATTCCTCTCAAGTGCAAGAAACACCAAACTTTTATCCCAACTTACCCGAAGATAATCAGACAAATGTTAATGTTGAAGAAACAGTTAACGCTAAAAAGCCGTCAAATAAAAGACAAAGAAGTCCAGTTTGGGAACATTTTGAGCGAATGATAGTGAATAGACAAATAAAGGCAAAGTGTAACTACTGCAAAAACTTATTTGAAGGTGATCCAAAAAATGGTACCACATACTTGAAAGATCATATGGGAGTGTGTAAAGCTAGGAAACAACCAGATATTCGTTAACGGATTTTGGCAGGCAACTCAAAGTCGGATTTGACAAATTATGTGTACAATGAGAAAGATGGAAGGAAAGCACTTGCTAAGATGGTTATTCTACATGAGTATCCCCTTTCAATCGTTGATCACACCGGCTTTAAGAGTTTTACCAGAACCATCCAACCACTCTTCAATTGTCCTTCTCGCAACACATTGAAGAGTGACGTTATCAAGCTGTATGGAGAACAAACAAACTAGGTTATTAAAGATATTGAGAATAATAATAGTAGTGTTGCCACTACAACTGATATGTGGACGTCTAACAACCAAAAGAAAGGGTTTATGGCTATCACGGGTCATTTCATTGATAATGACTGGATACTACGAAGCAAAATCCTAAGGTATTAATTGTTATTTGGAGGTACATAAATAAACCTGGATGAAGCAAAAAATAACTATCAATGTGAATGTCCTGACTTGTAAAAATGAGCTTAACATTATATAATACCTTAGAATTTTGCTTCGTAGTATCCATTCATTATTAATGAAATGACCCGTGATAGCCATAAACCCTTTCTTTTGGATGCTAGACGTCCACATATCATTTGTAATGGCAACCCTACTATTATTATTCTCAATATCTTTAATAACCTGCAACTTGATAACGTCACTCTTCAATGTGTTGCGAGAAGGCAATTGAAGAGTGGTTAGATGGTTCTGGTAAAACTCTTAAAGCCGGTGTGATCAACGATTGAAAGGGGATACTCATGTAGAATAACCATCTTAGCAAGTGCTTTCCTTCCATCTTTCTCATTGTATACATAATTAGTCAAATCCGACTTTGAGTTGCCTGCCAAAATACGTTGATGAATATCAGGTTGTTTCTTAGCTTTACACACTCCCATATGATCTTTCAAGTGTGTGGTACCATTTTTTGGATCACCTCCAAGTAACTTTTTGCATTAGTTACACTTTGCTTTTATTTGTCCATTCACTATCATTCGCTTAAAATGTTCCCAAACTGGACTTCTTTGTCTTTTATTTGACGGCTTTTTAGCATTAACTGTGTCTTCAACATTAACATTTGTCTGATTATCTTCGGGTAAGTTGAGATAAAAGTTTGGTGTTTCTTGCACTTGAGTGGAATGCTCTTCTGATAAGCAATATAAGTAAAATAGATCAGTAAATAATGATTCAGATTTATTGGTTGCCATATAAGTTAACTCCCTTAGATAAAAATTAAGTCAAGCCAGTTAAAATAATAAACATAAACTCAGTTTAGGTGACAAATGTTGAGGACTAAAGTCACGGATTAAATACTGCCTTAAGTTGAGGACTAAAGTCAGGGATTATATTGCGACCGTAAAAGAATTTCAAGCATGTCCTATTGGCTAGAATTTAGGACTGAAGTCGGGGAATACATATAGAAGTGTGAGATGTGCTAAAGATGTATATTACATGTGATTAGGACTGAGCACACATTGCAATAGTATTTGTGAAGAGGTTTTGATTCAGAAAAATCTGATGGTTGAAGGACTTAAACTCTTAATCAGCAAAAGCCTAAGTATCTTATTGACTACTCTTATTATCATCCCCCTTTAGTATCAGCAAAATCAGATGTATAATGTATTGACTCACTAGTCAGAATATGGGTGCACCTAACTTGGTTAGCCTACATATAATTCTAGGACTTTGAAATTTAGACAATATATCCTTTGGTTTTCTTGTTTTACCCATTTTCAAAACGCACGTCCAAACACCCCAAACTAATATTTCTATGTATCTTATCCAGGTTTTTAAAGTTAAATAATGATAGCCTTTAACTTATTAAGTGATTTTAAGCTCATACATGTTGTTTAAACCTAATAACAAAATAAGTATAGCACATTAGCACCTAATACTTAACGAACTCAAGCACTTTCCTTTAAGCTACTGGAATCAAGCATCTCTTCACACTTTCATTTAAGCTACTGGAATCAAGCATGAAGCAACCCACTTAACGAACTCAAGGTGTTCGTATTTCTAGTATATCTTCACATTTATCCTACTAGAATTAAGCATAAAGCAACCCACTTAAAGAACTCGAGCACACTGACTTTGCTACCCAACATGAAAATGACAGCAATATAACAAGAAAATGAGACTAAGCACTAAATACTAACCATTAAAAGGTATGCCAAATAACATGTTTTCTTAACTACCATTGACACATATTGAAAGTCACAAACATTAATTACTCTATTACAACTCTATAATTATAAACAATGCTAGGGTTATAAACAAACATTAAGTCACAAACCTTGATAACCCATGACCATGGTGGAATGATGTGAAGGAAGCTAGGAATGGTGTAGCTACTGATGTAGAAATTGTGATGCATAGCAGCATAGGGTTACAATTTATAGGATTGAATTTAGAAGTGTAAATAAGAATGAAGATGTTTTATTGTTTTAGGAGATTGAGGGAAATCATAGGTTACAACCTTGTGAAGGTTATTTTCACAGGATGTCACTATTAATTGCCAGAGTATTATATACTTATATAAATATAAATGTATTTTGTATAGGAAATATTTTCGGGGACGGGTTCGGGGATTCAAGGGAATTACCATACCCGCCTCCATACCCACTTTTCCATATCGGGGATTCCCCGCCCCCATCCCCGTAGGATTAGGCATGAATTTAGGCACAATTTTTAAGCCTCCCAATCCCAATCACTACTCTTTTTCCCTGCATTGCTGATGCTTACTAAACTGATTAACTTATTAACTATAATTTGTGAAAAATGTATGCTGGCTCAGGTTCTCAGCAGGTATTGGCTTTCAATTAAAACTGGTGGTTGTGAATGGTGATGGCTATTTCCGTCACAAATTTCTGACGTGTTTTCTCAGTCGGCGTTTCCAACATATTTCCGACGGATAGTAATTACCGACCATGAATTCTCTGACGATCTATTTCCGTTACAAATCTGTTGGAACAAACTGTTACCGACGGAAAAATCTCTCGCAAATGACCTGTATAATGCTCTTAAAAAATTGCTTAAAACATGCTTACGCAAACACCCTCCTTAAGTTTCTATGTTCGTTTAGCGAGTGTTTTGAGCACTTACTTTAAAGTGTTTATGTTCTTGAAAATTCACTTTAATATAGTCAGATTGGTATGTTCCAATGCTTCTATTAGATCATTGTTCTTTTTATATCTGCTTTAGATAAAGGCAATAATCACATCATTAAACAATTAATTCCGCGTAGGTATTTTGCCTTCATTGATAACTATTTATAATGAAAAGCTTCATTTAACCCTAATTATAAACCATACGGGTACGTCCAAGCTCGTACAATTGGTCTAATCCTTATTCTATAATACTCCCCTTGCGAAATCGCTAAAGCTCTAATTAACTGAATATAAAAGATGAGTATTTTCCGTACAATTGGTCTAATCCTTATTCTTTAGAGGAAACGTGTTTACGATTGCTTGATAAAAGATGAGTATTTTCCGTTTTTTGAGTTTGTTTGAGGGTGGGATAAGAACTTCGGAAGTTGTTTATTCAAACACCATCTTCCACGATGCATTTGTTTATATTTCAAGAAGCATACACAAATTCATTTATCAAATTTCAACTGTTGCAAATTTTCACCCTCTATAACTGAAAATTTTGACCCTTGAAACAGTTTTAATGGCTTTAGGAATTACTTCTAAATTCTAATATAATGAAACGGGCTCATGGGACAGATAAAGCATCAAAAGCTGCCGCAAAAGACTGTATCAGCGACATGCCAGAGGATGTGACAAGTCATATTTTTGATTGCTTGCCAATAAAAGATGCAGTAAGGACAGTATCTTGTCAAGAAACTAGAGGTTTAAGTGGACTAATATCAGCCATCTCGTATTTGATGAGAAGTTCTTTGAACCAGGTCCAGGTGGCAGAAGTAACTGTAATGAGAGGAGTATAAGTAGACTTCTCCTTCATCTTAGAAGTGTCATAACTTTGTCCTTTATATACCAGATCACAAGATATTAGATGTTGAGGAAGTTAATCATTGGCTTTTGATCTTGTCCTATTAGAATTAGGGAATTTGCAATCATAAATACACACACAAAAACGCGAAAGTTGCCTTACCATCTTTTCGCTTGCATACAGCTCAAACTTTTGAAGCTTCGTTTGCAGTTTCCATGTGCCACCTGGATTTTGTGGTTTTCCAAATCTATTGAACTTCGACTGTTTTCTAGTAGAAAATGAAAGTCGATATATTGGGCAATTCATAAGCTGGTGTCCCTTAATTGAGATTCTGAAAATTAGTTGTAACCTTCAGGCAAAGTGAAACTAGTTGAGATAATAAAACTTGAGAATCTTAAAGAGTTATTGTTGCCATTATATGACTTTGAAAATATAGCCATCAAAGTTCAGATATATTTGATCGATCTTGTTGGTTTTCTTCTGAAACTTCAAGCTTTTTCTGGATTTTCAAGACTTCAAGGTAAAGACTAACTTGGTTCTTTGAAATTAAGTTTAGAAAATAGCTATGCAGAGCTTTATGAAATGCTTAAATATATGAAGTGGCTTTGTATCTGGTGGTATAGCAGCAAGCTGCAGGTCCCTACTGTATTTCCTTGTCTCAAAACTCTTACATTATACTCGATAGATTTTGGAAGTTCTGCAATGCTATCATGTGCTTTTGGTATTATTTGGGGTTCACCAAATGTGCAGAACCTTACTGTAACGATTATCTTTAATTTTTATGAGTTTTTCATCACTCTCACCCACTTGAAGTAAAGTTTAACAAATATTTAAAACAAAATTTCATATATCGTCAATATTTTGAAGTTGTAAATAAATTTTGAGGCCACAACTATATAAAAAGGTATATATTTTGAGGCCTCTAAAAATTTTAGGCCTTGTGCGATAGCACACCTCGTACACCTTTAAATATGGCTGTGGGTTAATCAACCATCGTTAATGGAAAAATATTACAAACATAGGCTCAAGTTTATGGGCAGGAACAGGGATGGGCAAAACAGTCTAAAATTTAAACCGGTTCTATACTGATCCAAAACCCATCTTCACAGGGCTGATCCTTGTTAACAGTGTCGGCCCTGGCTGTGGGCTGCGTGGGCGACGGCTCAAGGCATCCAACGAATAGGGGGCATCATTTTTGTGGTGCTGTGAATATATTAGGCTTCTCACAGTGGTGACCTATATTGCATCATCTTTCCGGATGCCACCTCAGCATTCTCTCTCCTCAACTCATATTCACTTTTCTCATCACAGTGGCAACCCATATTGCATCATCACCATTTAAAAAAAAAAAAAAAAAAAAAAAAAAAACATTTTTAAACACGCATGCATGTAAATGTAATTTGTTTGCTCTATACGTGTAACATGCTCTATACGTGTATTGCTTTAATTTGTTTGCTCTACACGTGTAACTACTTGTTCTTGCCATAGCATTACTTTGCCAAATTGCATGTGTGGTGACTATGAGAACTGCATCATCTTGAAACACAACAACTATCAAATGCAGCCACAAAGAGAATAAACAACTATCAACTGCATCATCTTGTTAATGAGAATTTGCATTTCCATTTCTTCGAAAGCAAACTTGGTGATCTTCAAGTTTCTACGCAATTTATTTGATGTTAACCTTTGTCATTAGCATTACTTGTTCTTGCCATAGCAGTATTGCAGTATTGCAACAAAACAGAGTCATTGATCCATAGTGCATGCTACCATCTGTGTGAATGAAAGGAAAAAAAAATAGTAAAATTGTGTTTGAAAACTTTGTGGAATTAGGTTGGAAAACCGAACGATATTCATTTTGGTTGACCGGCGATCGATTTCCCACATTGGGAACGATCGATGTTAACATCGGTCGACCGATGTTGTCGAACGATTTTTTCAGACGCACTGTGAATAGCCTTATATTTGATGCTCTCGTGTTGTCTATATTTATTTTGTCTTTCTTTTCATTCATAGAAGAAAATGAGTTGGAGAAGAAGACTTCAAGAGAGAGAAACAAATACAGTAGTACTTAGGGTATGTTTGGCGAAAGTAACTGTTGCTGGAACTGCTGCTAGTGCTGGAGATGGTGCTGGTGCTGGAGATTATAAAAAGAGATTATTTTTATAAACTACATGAAGTAACCTTTTGGTTTTAAGAGATTGTGAAAGATTATTTTTTTTAAAAATCTCTTATAAGTTATGTCTGCCAAACAAAGATTATTTTTTAAGTAGCTTATTTTTTGAAAAAATAAGCACAATCTCCCAACAATCTTGTGTGCCAAACATAGCCATTAGTCTCGAAGAAAACTACTCTAGTAAAAGACAAGTCAGAATAGCCATATTGCAAATTTTAAGATTATTTGTCGGCTAGCTTTTATCTTTGATCTTATATTTACATTTTGATGGGCTTTGTTCTTTTTTGAACATCAGATGGGCTTTGTTCAAACTGTTGTTTTATCATTTGTTTTTATTATTATTTTTTTTAAACTTAGATTTCTATATTTAGGGTCCGCTTGGTTCAAAGTGGAGAAAGGTAAAGGTAAAGAGAAAGGAAAATGGAATGCAAAGGATTGAGTGAGGTGGGTAATCAATACTTTACCCCTCAATTTACTCTATAATGTTGATTACCCACTATGGGGTAATCAATACCTTTGCACACCACTAACCAAGCACCTAATTTGAGTGAAGTGGACCCTTTTGAATTCCTTACCCATTCCCCACCCCCCTTAACCCCCTTACCAAGCACCCCCTTAGTTTTGGTAATGTTTGGAAATAGGTTTCGTTATATATAAGTGTTATATTTTTAAAAAATACAAGATGGAAAAATAGTTATACATTAAGTCAGTTGAGAGTAGTTATATGCAAGTGATGGATGATTTATTATTAAAATACCAACATTCAATTCATACATAGTCTAAATGTTACGTTTAACATTTTCGTTTAACATGAATCTTATGACTAATAAGGAGTAACTCAATTTAATGTACGACGAAAAAAATTCATAAGTTTCAACTGTTAGACTGAATTCGGACAATAGCTTCAACCAAATATCTAACATTTAGTTTGAGTATTAATTGACATACTTAACTAGTTGCTTATTTGCCTAAACCTATGTATCAGTATTTTATTGGTAACAGCAGGTGAACTTACTTTTTCACAAACCAATACTTTATTACTTATCGTTATGTCTATTTAAGCATATAATTGATCACATTTTTATGCATCTCAATATTTTTTCCTTGGTTTTTACATTTCTTTATTTTTAGTTTCATTTTACATATTATTTTTAACTTTAATTTGTATTATAGTAATACTTGGATGAATCATGTTCTAGATTATGCCAAAAACTAAGAATTGACAAAAATACAACAATATGTCAAAAGTCAATAATTTAGACGATAGAGTAAATTTAATTATCGTCCAAGTTTTAATAAGTTGACATATTTTTTTGGAATGCTAAATCATTACAAGATAATGTGTGTTTGTTTCCAGTATCTCTTAGTCATTTTCGATCATCTTATATAGGGCATCAAAAACTGCCTCGCCCAGGGCAGCAAAAAACTCAGGACCGGCCCTGAGTATATGATACAGGTACATATTAAAAAAATTCAAAAAAAAATTACAATCTTTTAGTGTATCATTTTTGTTATATATTCCTTCCGTCTCAACATTATAGTCTAAATTTCTATTTTATAATGTCTCAAAATAGTTGTTTAATTCTCATTTCAACCAATCAAAAATAAGTTTAGTGGGTAAATATGTTACTACGTATTAGATTAGTTGAAGAGTGTAATGGTCTCGTTTATTAAAGGAATTGATTTGCACACTGTTATTTTTTTTATTGCCACACTCAATTTTGAGCACCAAACAATTATACATTATTCATAACATGCTTTAACTGATTGTACATTGGTGTCTACAAATCAAAAAACTATGTATGTTCAAATTATCTCCAATTTATTAAACTTTGTGCTTTTGTTGATGGAAATAATAATTTTCACAACCACGGAGGAAGTAACAATTTTGGTGTTAGTGGAGGAATGATAAGTTACTAGCGAGTCATTAATCGAAATTTTAACTTTCTTAAGCTTTCTCTTGTTCCTCGTCGCCAGGGTTTTAAAAAGCGCGGCATGGCGGCGCTAAAGTGCGATGCGTGACGTCTACGTTATGTAATAGACCAAGGCGTTGGCTCTAAACGTGACGTGAAATGGGGCGTGCTAAGGCGCAAGGCGGCGCCTTTTTTTGAAATTAACTCCGATGAAAAAAATTGTTGAAAGAAATGAAGAAGATTACATGAAATGATAGTTTTTTTGACTTAATTCTTTATCTATAACATTTTTTATAAACTCGATATATATTTGAAATATGATATAATTTATAAATTTATAAATAATTTCATATTTTGTACCGCTGTCAAGCATTAGAAAACGTTATTGCTTCACCATAGTTTTTAAAGCGTGAGGCTTGACCTTATCACGTCACACCTCACTTTATTTATAACCCGTCGTACATGACGTTATTTGGGTTCGGTTAAAAGCAACTACTCTATTACCCTAAGGGTATGTTTGGTAGGGTGAAATTCAGAGAAATGAAATGAAGCGCAGAAATCAAATTCACAGAAATGAATTCCACAGAAATTCAGTAAAAATTCTTGTGTTTGGTAACACCAGAGAATTGACTTAAGAAATCAGTAAAAATTACTATTATTATTATTATTATTATTATTATTATTATTATTATTATTATTTATTATTTATTATTTATTATTTATTATTATTATTATTATTATTATTATTATTATTATTATTATTATTATTATTATTATTTTATTATTAATTATTAATTATTTATTATTTATTATTATTATATTATTATTATTATTTTATTATTATTATTATTATTATTATTATTATTATTATTATTATTATTATTATTATTATTTATTATTATTATTATTATTATCATTATTATTATTATTATTATTATTATTAATTATTTATTATTTTTATTTATTTTTTATTATTATTATTATTATTATTATTATTATTATTATTATTATTATTTTCCTCTAAAAAATTGTTTTCCAATGCAAAGAATTGGTTTCCACTCTTGAAATAAAGGAATTCAATTCCTTGAATTTACACATAAACTAAACACTCTAAAAATTGCAAATTTCCACTTTTTTATTTCACTAGCTACCAAACAAGGGAAATGAATTCATTTCCATTTCTTTGAGCTCATTTCCCCCAACCAAACATGCCCTAAGAGCACAAGGTGTGGCTTCGCCACCACCTCACCAGTCCATGCTGGATCCTTCGTCATTCCTCTTCACCACACCGCAAAGCCTCCTCATCCTTCGCCAGTTTTGCCTTCGTCCTCTGCATGGCGAGGCTTAAATCTGTCCTTTGGGTACTGTTTTGTCAGTGCCCTCCTTTTTTTTCCTCCCTAACCTTTTGATGTTTGTATATTAGTTGTAACGAGCTGGGTAGCCCGCGCGTTGCTGCGGGATTGCTTTGGTTCGAAAATATTTTGTAGAAAGTTTGTGGTATTTTGTAGTTATGAAAACATATATATCTTGGATGTTTTCTAATAAGAAGTTGTATTGTAGAATGTTGTATTATTTTTTACATTTTTAGTTGTTGGGCTTCTGCTTATCTATGTTATTCTTCTTTGGGCCTTTGTTATAAATTTTGAACCTTTTTTTTGGGCCACAGGACATGTAGTGTTATTGGGTTAGAAGATACACTTACGTATGTGTTTAGTTTTTTAAGAACGCGCCGTTATCATTGTATCAAAAAAAAAATGGGGAAAAGGGGATACGTAAATTAGGGTTTCGATAAGTTTCAATTGTAGAAATTGTAAGGGAAAGGGTTGCTTTCAGTTGGTGGATATGCCGCGTAGGTTACAAAATAAGAAGGTGCATTATCAGTAGGGTTCAGATCCGTTATCTAAATAACATCGGCGCACCTATGTTACAAAGGATGCCTTTATGGCATTTATAAAGTTTATAGAAGTTTTTTGCACAACTGATGTGCTAATACACATATATTTACATTAGGAGTAGCATAGGCTGATGTTGGGATGCTGTATGGAGGAGCAAAAGCATGGTTGCATGATGAAAACCTGTCGTAATAAAGTATGTTAGAACGTATTAGGTATGAGCTAGTAAGGTAGAACATGTTTTTTATCTATCATTTGTGGCAAGCACGATTTTACTTACTTGTGTAAGAGCAGCTACTCTTTCTTTGTCTTTTTGGTGTCACTTGGCTTACCCTGGAAAAGTGGTTGTTTAGTGGACTTTTGATCGCCTGTTGCTGGCATCTGTTTCTCTGAGGTCATTTCTTGCTTCATAACCGTTGGTGGTGGTGTAGCAGCACCTATAATTTAGTAAAAATAAATATGATAATGAACATGTTTTTTGAATCTTTTGGATGAATTTACATATTTTTAAAAGAGAAAGTAAGTAAATAAAAGTAAATCGAATACATACTTTTTTCCTCCATTTGTTCAGCTTCATGACCTTGTTATTCCTTTTTAATTGCTGGTAAATGTGGGATAACTTCAGAGACTAAGAGAAAAGGAATGAAAGTTGTTTATGTGTTAGTTATGTAGATAAAAGTATTGTGTCCAAATTTATTTGACCGTTCTGTATTGTACACTTACCTGTTGTACATATATTTGTTTCAGATGCATCAGGTTGATATTTTATAGTTTTGTATGGTTCATTTGCTGAAGTTGAACCTGTGACAATGATGATAGAAAGTAAATGTTAGATATTAGATGTATTGTAGTTTTTGTTACATAAAGGAGATTAAGTTGGTCAGAATTTGTATTTGGTTACCTGATGGTTTGGCTTCTACTTGCTTCTGTGTATCTGCCTTGTCTAAGATTTCGTTTAAAATAAATTTTGGTGGTCCATGTTTGTTGGTTTTATTAAAGTGAAACTGGAAGATGTGTTTTTTTCCAACTAAGCTTGTTATTTTCTCTGGGAATTCTTTTGGGTGTGGATCAGTGAGTGAGGTAACTAATGTGTGACAATCAGTGCCGACAATGTCGTTTGCTTTTGGTGTAAAGCATGTTAGCATAACTGTTTCCGTGTTGTCTGTTATGTATACTTTGAAGTTATACCTGAACATAGAATGTATATTATTTTAGATAAGGCAATCCATTGAGGAAGTGTTACTCATCAGAGTATTACCTGTAGGTTGGAGATGGCATTGGCCCATGGTTGCTGCATTGGTACACGCCTTCGTTTATATCAAGTTTATTTGTGCAGACGGTGCATGATACATAGTACCATTCACGGGCTGTGTTGATGTTTTCTATTGTTCCATCGCAGGTGAATCGAACTCCCTGTTATTTTTGTCATCATTTTTTATATTTAGTTTTTATATATATTTTTTTTTTGATAATTGTTAAATATAAATGGAAAAACATGGGGAAAAAATGGAAAAAAAACACAAAAAAATAAGTACATATGAATAGCAAGCCTTAACTTACCACATGAGTGTCTGGTTTCTCTTGTATCAGGTCTGTGAGAGGGATTCGATTCCTTGTTTTTTCTTTCTCTCTGTCCTGGAAAGCATGTTTCACGATCTGTAATGGTGGTCTAAGGTTGTGGAGCTCCCTATACCTTTAACATAAACAATTTTTTTTTTTTTTTGATAAACTAATATAGAAACTTTATCTAATAAGAAAATAATGGTACACTTACTCAGCTCGATATTGTTCAAGTTGTGGAATCCTTAGGTTAATATAAAAATATGTTGTTGCTGTTGATTGAAGCTGGAGGTTGTTACTGGAGCGTGAGACTCTACATGATGAAACAGCTATGATAATTGGTCGCTCCGGCGCGTCTATGGCCTCTTTGTTAAACTTTCAGCAAGGTCGCCCCACAGTGTCAGTTCAAGAGAATTACGGCTGTTTGAGCATGGTATGACATTTGTTTATTATTCTGCTATCTGTTTTACTATCAAATAAACACGAATAAATTCGATTAATCTGCTTACTTTAAATTTTGTATCTCCACTTTTCGTTGAACGGACTGGGTTCTGTTTGGCTTGCCAACTGTTCCTTTGTCCCCAGATCGTATGTAACACCCAATATAGTCTGTTCAATAAATGATAAAAAAAAACTTTTTATTATATGTTTTGTGTATATTAATAAAGTGGAAATTGTGTTTGTGATTACCTGTCAGGACTGGATAAGGCTTCTTCGGCTTCTCTTTTGGATAAATGACTCTGTCAAGTAACTCATTGTAAGAAGCGAAATCAAAATAATGGTCAGGGAATCCAACATCTTCGATAGCACCAAAGGTTGTGAAGAATCTGGTAAATGATAGCGATGTTGCATTTGCAAGTGTCTGCTGCCAGTTATTTGTATCAACACACGTGAACCCGGATATCCGGTATGTTTTTCCAGTATCACACTTTTTTTAAAGTGGTTAATGTCGTCCGCATTCATGTTTGCTTGTATTGCGTCACCCTAGTCAGATTGCAATATTAGTTGGGAATGAGTTATGAGTAAATTATTTTTGTAACGTGATAGTTATATGTATCAATTACCTGTTTATTTAATAAAATTGCGCGAAACCCCTTGTCTGTTGTGTCTGGTAGGTCTCTATGTATCCATGCTCGATATATCTTTGCTTCTAGTATCTTTGCTTCTACTAACAACGACTATAAGCAAATTACTGGAAACTAAATTGATAGAATTGTAACAGCTAATATAGGTAAGTAATCTGTCAACAATCACCATTGTTTTTTTTTTTTTTTTTTTTAAATAGCAACCAAAACCATCAGTAAAGGTAACCACAGTAACTATACATAACAGATGAAGGGGAAAAAATCTAGTAAATTTGTAAAATTTGTTTACCTATTCCAATAATGTGACTGGTTGTTCCTTTGTGTGAATGCAGGAAATGGTTTGTAAGAGCAGCTGATGATGAAAAAAGAAGAAGGAAAGAAAGTTAGATGAAAGCAATATATGAAATAAGACAAAGATCAAGAGAAGACATATAATACCTTTTGAGAAAGATTCTGGTAATTTGTTTGTGAATGGCAGCAAATGGTGAAATCAGGAAGACCAAGATGATTTTTAGAAGTTTCTAAATACAATTTTTTATTTGTAAACCGACATATGAAACTGAGATGGTACAATGTATATTAAATGCTACATGTGGAAAGTATGTTGTGCATGTACCATCGTACAGGGAACACCACAATTTTGTAACATGTGTTACCTTTGCATAAGACTTGAACAGTAAAATTGTTGGAAATTGCATGCATCCTAAACGGTAAACGGAGTGCACTGTTGCTCAAGCACTGTAGCACTCCGTTATACTTAGTGTCAAGTGACCATTCATGCTATGCAACATGTCCCACTAACAACAAAGTATACTTTAACAACCAATGAGAACCATGATTAGCTTCATAAGAACCCCGTAATACCAAGCTACTGAACGGAGTACCACTTTGGGTTTTAGAATATAGAATAATTTATATCAAGTGTATGTAGTGTGTACAGCATAGAAAGAAGATGATTGGCTATTTATATATTTATTTTTCTCTTTAGGCTAGAATGGAATGGTTTTGTAACTTAAAGGGTTTTTTTTTTTTTTTTTTTTCAATTATTTTGTAACTTTTATTATAAAAAATGTTATTGGTATTATTTGAATGAAATGAATTTATTTCATTTGAAAATTTGAATAAAAAAAACAAAGTTATAAGTGGTGGGTCTCAAATAAATAAGTTGAGGTTAGTTGTGATAAGGAGATTACTTGCGTATGTTTTTTAAAGTGATGTGTCACCTCTTGAGCTCTAAATGAGGAGTTTTGGCTAATCACGACACCTTGTGCTCTAAATCTAGAAGGTGCACCCAAAAGATGATAAAAAAAAAAAAAAAAAAAAAAAAAAAAAAAAAAAAAAGATTCCCTCTCGGGAGAAACAAAATATCCACACCCAACTAAAATGAAATTTTATTCTTTTACGGGAGTTAAGTCTCAAAGTTACACACACAGCCCATGAGAGAAAAATTGATTATTTATTTATTTTTAATGTGTATTTTGTGAGGATATGTGTTCGGGTATTTTTAATGATAAAACGTAAAAAATAAATTAATAAAAAAAAGAAAAATGTGTTGTAATGATTGTGAAAAAATTAAAATAAAATTTTTTGAGAGAGAAAAAACTGATCTGCCAGAGCAACACTAAAATGAATCACTTATTTCTTTCAATAAAATTAAAATAAAAATAAAAAATACTACTACGTACGTAATAAATAAAGGAATCATTTCTTCCTCCTTTTTTGATTCTTCTTACTCGCACAACACACTTGTAAGTTTCATTTCAGGTACTATTACTTTTTAGCTTTTCTTTCCGTTCATGTTTAGATCCTGTTACATAATGCTATCCTTAAGTTAGATTGTTATAAAATGATCCAAGCAAATAGATAAAACTTCAATTTAGTGTATTGGTTTTGTCAGATCTAGCTATTAAACGAGATTATTAGAGTATATATATAAGTGTAGATAACATGTTTATGAATTTATACAGCTTTAATTATATTCCCTCAGTCTCAAATTTATTATCCACATTTTCTTTTTGGGATGTCTCAAAATAATTGTCCATTTTCCTTTTTAAGTAAAAACTATAGAATATTTTAGGGGAATATTCTTATTTAGTGGTTGAGATTTATAGGGGTCCCATTTTTATTAAACTTTGTAATTTCTCTCTCATGACAATTAATTTGAGACGGAGGTAGTATAAGTTTTGTGGCAATACCCAGCATATATATTACACTTTAGCCCCTCTACTTTTATGAGTTACAGTTTTGACCCGAACTAAATTTGTTTATATCTGTCTTTTTGTTAGAATAATGGAACTGGTTCATGGGGCACATATGTAACAAAAGTGGTTTTCCCAAGATTTGATGGTGAAGATGTTAATGGATGGTTGTATAGAGTGAATCAATTCTTTGTCATGGATCATGTAATTGATGATGAACAGAAGATTAGATTGGTATCAATGCATTTAATGGACAAAGCCCTCAATTGGCATAAGCAGTTCATGAAAAGACATGGGGAAGTGGCTACTTGGGATGTGTATGAGAGACAAGTCAAGAAGAGGTTTGACTCTGTGTTTGAAGATCCATTGATGGAATTGAAGAATCTCAGGCATACTACTTCAGTGCAGGTATATCAAGATTCTTTTGAAAGTTTGTTGAATAAAGTTGAATTAACTGAGAAACAAGCAATTAGTATGTACATTGGTGGTTTGAAAGAGGAGATAGGAATGTTGATGAGAATGCTTGATGCCACAAGTTTGTCTGATGTGTTTGCTTGGTCAAAAATGGAAGAGGCTAGATTAGCAGTGCTGAAAAAGAATACTCCATTGTTGCCAAATCATAGAAATTTTGGTAATAATTGGAATATTAACAGGAATGTCAATTACCCTGCTGCTAGGAATGTTAATAATACACTAGCTATACCTGCAAATCAAATTGTGAATCAAAATGTAGCCAAACAACCTGTTAATACTGTGGCTATGCCTAGAAAACAATTAAGTCAAAAGGAGTTGGCTGAAAAGAGAGCTAAAAATCTCTGTTTTTATTGTGATAAGAAGTATTTGCCAGGACATAAGTGTGAGGGTCAAATGTTTACCTTAGAGATAAGAGGTGGAGATGACAATGAGTTTGGGGAGTGTTTGGAAAATGAAGGTATGGATAGTGAAGTGAATGAGTATTTGTTGGAGGAAGAAGACCAGCAAAATATTCCTCATATTTCACTAAATGCTTTGTCAGGAATCCCTACTCATAATACCATGAGGGTTAAGGGTCATGTTTTAAGACAGTTATTGCATATCTTAATGGATTCAGGAAGCACACACAATTTTTTAGACATTTACACAGCTAAAAAGTTGGGGTGTAGATTTAGAAGCACTTGTCCTCTTCAAGTTTCAGTGGCTGGGGGTACAAAATTAGTGAGTCAATATATGGTGAAAGGTTTTCAATGGAAGATTCAGGGTGTATTGTTTGAAACTGATGTGATGTTATTACCCTTGGGAGGTTGTGAATTGGTTCTTGGGGTTCAATGGTTGTCTACATTAGGCACTATTTTGTGGAACTTTCAAGAACTCAGAATGCAATTTGAGCATGAAGGTAAGAAAGTGGTGTTAAGGGGTACTCATCAGTCAGAATTGGCTTGGATGTCTGGCAAGCAAATGTCTAAAATGGTGTCTCAAATTGGTGATTATCAGTTGCCAGCTGTGTGTTACATGGGGTCTGCTAGTTTGAATTTGATGCAATGTCCAGATGTGGTAGATGATGATTCAATGGCACAGTTAGAACCATTACTAGAAGAGTTTGCAGATGTGTTTGAAATGCCAAAAGAGCTACCACCACATAGGAAATTTGACCACAAAATTCCACTCAATTCAAAAGATGTGAGTGTTAATGTCAGACCCTATAGGTATCCTCCTGCACAAAAGGATACCATTGAAGCAATGATTAAAGAGCTGTTGGAATCAGGAGTTATTAGGCCAAGCAATAGTCCTTTTTCTTCTCCAATAGTGATGGTTAAAAAGAAGGATGGATCTTGGAGAATGTGTATTGATTACAGGCAACTCAACAAACAAACTGTTAAAGATAAGTTCCCTATTCCAGTTATTGAGGAGCTTATTGATGAATTGCAAGGAGCACAGGTATTCTCTAAACTGGATCTTAGATCAGGATACCATCAAATAAGGATGTGTGATGAGGATGTTTATAAAACTGCTTTCAAATCACATGAGGGTCATTATGAGTTTGTAGTTATGCCTTTTGGTCTAACCAATGCTCCTTCTACTTTTCAAGCTCTAATGAACTCTGTGTTCCAGCCTTTTTTGAGGAAATTTACTCTAGTATTTTTTGATGACATACTAGTTTATAGTCCTTCTATGACTGAGCATCTTACACACCTTAGAATGGTCTTACAAGTCATGAGGCAGAATATACTGTTTGCAAAAAGGTCTAAATGTGTGTTTGGGACAAAACAAGTTGAATATTTGGGGCATGTAATTTCTGCACAAGGAGTGGCTACAGACCCTAATAAGATACAAGCAATGAAAGAATGGCCAGTTCCTACCAATTTGAAATAGTTAAGAGGTTTTTTGGGTCTAACTGGTTATTATAGAATATTTATTAAAGGATATGCAAGTATTAGTCAACCCTTGACTATCTTACTTAAGAAGAATGCATTTCAATGGTGTCCACAAGCTCGGTTAGCTTTTGAGGAGATGAAACAAGCTATGATTGAATCACCAGTTTTGGCTTTGCCAAATTTCAATGAGGAATTCATAATAGAAACTGATGCTTCAGGGTTTGGTATAGGAGCAGTTTTGCAACAAAATGGGCATCCAATAGCTTATTTGAGTAAGACCTTGGCTCCCAAACATCAGGCCTTATCCACTTATGAAAAAGAACTGTTGGCTGTGGTACTTGCTTTGTAGAAATGGAGGGGTTATTTGTTGGACAGACACTTCAAAATTAAGACAGACCATTTCAGCTTGAAGTATGTTTTGGATCAAAGGTTTACTACTCCTTTTCAATCCAAGTGGTTGCCAAAATTACTTGGGTTTGATTATGAAATAGAGTACAAAAAAGGAAAAGATAATGCAGCAGCTGATGCTTTGTCTAGAATTGAAAGACAAGGTATGTTATTCTCTTTGTTGACCGTGGGTACTTCCAATGAGTTGTTTGATGCTGTTGTGGCTACATGGTCAAATGATTCTAGGTTGAAGGAAGTAATAGCAGATTTGCAAGATGGTAGTCTGTCAAATAGCAAGTATGTTTGGCATAATGGTCTGTTGAGAAGGAAAGATAAGTGGGTGGTGGGTCAAGATATTGAATTAAGAAAGAAGTTAGTCAAGCATTTCCATGAGTCAGCTGTGGGAGGCTATTCTGGTGTTCAAGCCACAACCAAGAGATTGACTACTTATTTCTATTGGAAAGGATTAAGGAAAATGGTTAAAGAGTGGGTCAGAAGTTGTGATGTGTGTCAGAGAAACAAATCAGATTTGGCAGCTTATCCTGGTTTTCTTCAACCATTACCTATTCCAGAGCAGATTTGGCAGGATATATCCATGGATTTTATTGAATCTTTGCCTTCTTCTTATGGCAAAAGTGCACTATTGGTAGTGGTGGACAGACTTTCTAAGTATGCTCATTTTTTGCCTATTCCTCATCCTTATACAGCTTCACAAGTTGCTCAGTTGTTCCTTGATAATGTTTACAATTTACATGGTCTCCCTAAAACAATTGTCAGTGATAGAGATAAGATTTTTATGAGCTCCTTTTGGCAGTCACTTTTCAAGATGTTGCAAGTACAGTTGAAGATGTCAACAGCTTATCACCCTCAAAGTGATGGTCAGACTGAGATTGTTAACAAGTGTGTGGAGACATATCTTAGGTGCATGACTGGTGAGAGGCCAAAGGATTGGGTCAAATGGGTATCATTAGCTGAATATTGGTACAATACCAATTATCACTCCTCCATTGATACCACTCCATATGAGGTTGTTTATGGTCAGAAGCCTCCTTTACACATTCCTTACATGGCAAAAGATAGCCCAGTGGATGTTGTTGACAGAACATTACAAGCTAGAGAGCAAGTGGTGCAGTTACTCAAATTTAATTTGAAGAAAGCCCAATATAGAATGAAATCACAAGCTAAAAAAATAAGGTCTGATAGAGAGTTTCAATTGGGTGAATGGGTCTATTTGAAGCTGCAACCTTATAGACAATTAACTGTGAGACCAGGGAAGCAACATAAACTCTCAGCAAAAATTTTTGGTCCTTTTCAAGTGATTGAGAGGATTGGTAAGGTAGCATACAAATTGAAACTTCCAGATTATGCTAAAGTTCACAATGTGTTTCATGTATCCCAACTTAAACCTTGTCATCTGGATTCTGCTACAATGGGAGTATTTCCTCAATGTGATGAAGATGGATTGATAGCTGCTAGTCCATGGAAGCTGTTGGATAGAAAGATAGTTAAGCAGAATAATCGCATGGTGGTGTTTGGTTTAATTCAGTGGTCCAATGGCACAGCAGAGGATGCAACATGGGAGAAGTTGGAAGACATTGTGCAAAGGTTTCCTGAATTTGTCTTAGATCCTTGAGGACAAGGATGCTTTGAAGAGGGATGGATTGTTATATGTCAAAACAGAGAGTCACGTGCGATGCACGTGACAAGTCAATGAACTGATACCAAAACCACATAACAGATTTTCCCGCCTTTTTGTATCTTTAAATACTTTCACTTGTAGCATTTTGTAACTAGTTTTTGATGATTGATTTTTCTTCCACTACTTTGTAACAAACTCAATTCTGAATAACAAATCCCTTTTGATCATTTCACTTCGAATTACTATTCTTATTCAAGCAATTCTTGTGTTTGATTGTGTTAACCTTCAATCTTGCTATAAGATTCTGGTTAAGTACATTTCAACATAACGCATCGAAGCTTGCAGGTAATGTTATTAGCAGCATGCTAGATAATGTGGTAACTAATATCTCATCTCGTCACATTTAAAAGTGGTAATTGTGGCTACATTATTACCCAATCTCTGTTACTTGAGATTTTAGAAATTAGTTATCACATTATCTGGCTTGCGGCTATTGACAATAGAATGTAGTTGAGTTTCATTTGCCATCTTCGAGGTCGGGGTGTTTCTTGAAAAACTACAAGAGGTTTGTTTGTATTTTCGATTTTACAAGGTATGATTATCATTTTACATTATATCACATCAAAGTTGTATAAAATGTGTAACCAATTGAAGTTATTTACAGAACCCGGTACTAAAAAGTGGATGTCCAGTTAATTTATGCGATGGTATTATGGCATGACGGGCCTTTGAAATAATTTGGGGATAGCCGGTGAGTGAACGCATATGCATGATATTTACTCGTCTTAAATTATTGTAAGTGTGCATATGAATTAATATTGATTCTTTTAGGCTACACATGAACGTTGTCCCACTACTTGACTTTGATAAAAGTATTTACTTGCTTGTTCGCCATTGCTAAAGAAGTTTGTTATTCACACGAAGTCATCCCTAGTGTCATCTGTCAGATGGAAAATTGTTGTTTGCTATATCGAGACTATGGGGCCTAAGTTGAGCTCTACAAGTTTTAGTATATTGAACTTTTGTTATGTTTCTTATAGTTTTGTGTGAATGTGGTATTTTGGTTAATCTTATGGCTTTAAAAGCTCTTTATGTAAATGGATGATAATTTCAAAACTGATGGTGGATTAACGAGCTTGATATTCATAATATCTAATTTTGCAAAACAAAGTGAAACTTGACAAATTATGTACTGCATGTGAACTTATTTCACATGTCTGTTAGATTGAACTCGTGGATGAACAGAAGCAAGAAAATCAAAGTCTGCATATGCATTGGTCGATAGTAGATCATGCTGTCTTTCTTTCAGCATCTGAAATTGATAAATGGATATATGTTTAGATGTTTCTAGCTTGATGTTATCAAACTTAGACTACTTTTAAGCTAATTTGAGTCCTGACCGATAGATTGTGGCATTTAGAGTGTTAGCAGAAGCTCTACATGCACAAAGTGAAAGCACCATCTATGTTTTTCTAGTTTAATCTTTGATCTTATAAATAAGAACGTGGTTGTCTATTTGTGTGCACTTAAATGTATCATAAATCGTTTGTTTGTATTGAAAATCAGTTTTAGTTGGTCCTTCCATATCAATCTGTACCCATTTGTAATATTGGACGCGCGGTTGCTTTTTTCTAGCTCGCTATTTCATGTTTTTGTTTCTTAAAAAAATTTAACAGCAGATAGTTCAGATACATGTTTCCAAGCCTACTCTTATGTGTGATGTAAGACATCTCCATGTTTCAAGACCTTACACAATTACACTTGGATGTCACTATGTCAGCAGAAGCCTAAATGCACCAAGTTAAAGCTGAATATTTTCCTTGGCTAGTGAAGCATCATTTGATTTATATGGAGGAAATTGTCTTTTTGTGTATACTTAACTGTATGTACTCCTTTTTACATCTTCAGTTTCAACGCCCAGAGTAGTGTACTAGTATGCTCTTGCGTTTGCTAGTGGTGGGTCAATAGCGTGTCTGTGTAGATCGCCCCTGATTTTTTTTGGTGCAAAAGGTGAATTATATTAATATCATCAACAAATTACAAAACATTCATAAACTGAACTGGACAGTCCCATTCAGTCACACTACATCAGCATACATTCTAACAGAAAGACCAGATACTTTGTTATCTAATCTAACAAAACTATATAAAAGCTTTTATATCCGATATCTTGCATCACTAGCTCACAACTCTGTCAAAACAGAGTATTTCCAAGAGACCAAGTCTGCACTATAGCATAAACCACCCCAGCTTGACTCAATTCACCATTAAAGCACCACCCATCTAGCTACATTTCCACATCACCTTTCCATCAAAACCATTCAACCAGCATCCACAATGGCTAAGACAGTAATGGTGTGTGGCTTCACTAGGAACCCGTAACCCATCCATTGGGGGGCTCTGCCAAATCAACCTGCATTTCCTTCTCTAGAAATGATTGCCAAATCGCCCCTGATTTTGTTCCTACTATTTTGTGTTGAAAGTATGGTTGTTTACGTTGTATTGAATGGTTTATTGCTCAATTAAAGTCAAAATGGAAGGAGCCAGTGTATAAAGATTTTGTTTTTCAAGAGAGCCGACGACTAAGTATCTTTAGTACTCTTTTCTTGTTATCCGAAATGTTCACATGATTTGTACCCAGGAGTAGAAATTATACCCTGAAGGCCTGAACTGTTATTTGATTACGTATAACACTAATATAATACGAGTATCATATTTCCTGTTCAGGTTAGCATGGGAGTTGAGTTTCCTTTTTCCTTGGCCACTCTCAAACGTATATCTAGTGAGGTTTAAACGTTGAGCCTCTTGTGAGGAGGATGATCGCCTTAGTAGTAGTCTATTTGGTGATAATTACTTGCAATCTAAATTTCCAATAGGTAAATAAACCGAAGACAAAATTCACTTATGAGCTATCACCATTGATTACAATCATTCTAACCACACATGTAATTAGAACAGATGAAAATCCACGCTTGTAGGCCATTATTAGCCTCGACAATCCGACCTCAGAAACAGATTATTCCTCAACTTGGAAGGTTAGTCGTTGCCTGAGCTTAAAAGACTGCTGTGGGAATTGGTGATTTGGATCTCAGGGAGGGGCAATTGATTCCACCATGTTGGTTGGTGGTCCTACTAACCCACCTAATGAGTAATATGTTAAGAGAAATACTATATTCACCACAGATTTACAAAAAAACTTTCACAAAATCTGCTTCCTGGTTTCATTGAACCCAGTGTCATACTTTTAGAAGGAAATAGGTCAATCCCAGTCCAAAATATACTAATTTAAGCCGAAAACACAGTACTCCGAAATAAAATATCTCAGCCCAAAACGATTTCTCAAGTTGAACTCATATCAATGGCACCTCTAGCTGGCCGCATTTAATAAGCCTGGCCATCATGAAGGACGGATCCAGAATTTTTCAGAAGGTGTTACATAATTACCATGTAGGTTAAGTAAAGTTACACCATAAAGAAGGCAAGTAGCCAAAAATGTTTATCCCGGGGTTGACCATACAAAAATCGACATTTATTTATTTATTTATTTATTTGCACTACGTGACCTAAAATCGGGTTTAGCCTGTGCTACACCCGTAGTTAGACTACCACCACCGCGGGTGGTGGGAGGATTTTCCCGATTGTTTAGTGAACCCGATTAACTAAACGTAAAACAAGTGTTATTTTTTTTTTGGTAAATTGCAAATTTTGCCTCTAATGTTTTAGAAAATTGCAAGAAAACCAGCAAAAAAATCCAATTTAGTCACTGAAGCTAATGTGGCGTTTATTTTAGCCACCGAGAGGTGATCGTTAGTACCAACACCCCCCCCCCCCCCCCGGGCCTGTTAAGTGGCCTTACCCGATTAAGGACCTAAGGGATTATCGTCTTTTCATGTTTTCCCGCCTATGCTAAGCCAGACCTGGAAAATTTGTCTTCTCAGACTTTGTTTCAAGGACTAAATTTGTAATGTCTACAACTTTCGGCCTTGTACTACATAACCATAGCAAATTGATTCATTTACGTCCCTAAAATGTTCCAAATATCACATAGATCTTGTATTTATCCATATCCTAAACATAAACTCTCTCATTCAACTTTCCAAACCCTTAAAAACTTAACACTTCATCCTTTTCATTCTCATCAATGGCAAAACTTCTTCCCCGTCTTCAAGAACTAGCAAAAGTTGCAAATTCGAAAATGATGGTTGAGCAAGTGCGCGTTTTAATGCAGATAGAAGTAGATAAGGGCATGAAATTTGAGACAAAATTTAGAGAGCTTTGTTTGGAGATGCTTGACACTGTGAAAGACATGGCAGAGGTGATTGGGGAGCTGGAAAGGTTTCCAAGGTCACGTGCTAACCGTGAAGCTGCTAAAACTGCTCGTGTGTTGAAGCGTGTGCAAAAGAGAGATTTGGAGATGGTAACTCATCTCCAAGTTATGGTGAATCAATCCCATTTTGATGCGCGTGAAAAGCTCCTCCATGCTACGAAGTTGAAGGACGGGTTACTAAGTGGTGCACATGGTTATGTTGTGTGGCTTTTGGGTTGTGGTTTTGGCTTTTGGGTTTTGGTTTTTGATCATGTGTTTAGTTTAAGTATGTTGTTTTCATGTTTGATGAATATGTTTTGCAAGGTCCTTATGTCTATGAATATAATGCTTTAATGGCTTATGTTTATGAATATCTCTCTGATGATTGTTGTTTTACACTTTTACTTGTCCATTTGATCTTTGTATTTTGCCTAGACCATATGTTCTTCATATGGTTGCCACTTGATCTTTCGTTTTGATAAAGGGGTGTTTGGAAAGTAGTTTATGGGACTAGTAAGTATGCTTAACTTTGTTGTTTCTTGTTGATAATGGTACATAAATATGTGAAATTAGCATCCGATTGTACCCAAAGAACAATGTTAAAGCATTAACTCATATGAATACCATGTTTGACTTTTGCAAGTCAATCTAAATGCATACAATTGCCCAAAGTTGCCTAATTGGTAGGCTTCCATACCATTAGATCACAAAGTTATGCAAGCATTCGTAGGAAACTATCATTTAATTGTACCTAAAGAACAATGCTAACGCAATAATTCATATGAATACCATGTTCGACTTTTGTAAGTCAATCTAAATGCATACAATTGCCCAAAATTGCCTAATTGGTAGGCTTCTATACCATTAGATAACAAAGTTATGCAAGCATTCCTAGACTATTACACAACCATTAAATAAATTTTAGAAAAACTACATACTGTATTAATATTCTACTAGATAACCATAGCAGAAGTATAACAGTTTATGCAAGTAAACATAAAAGCATTCATTAAGCATCATCTTTAGTTTTCTTGCCAACCATCAGTGTCTCCTCTTGATTGATCTAGTTTGGTCTTTTAGTATTTCTTCTACAACCACTTCATCTGGCCCAACTCCCTTTTTTGCAACCACTTCATCTGGAATCACATCCCCATCATTAGTTGAGAAAAATCCCTCATGTGCAACTATTGCAGCATACAAATCATTTGGAATCACAACCCCATCATAAAATACTTATTCACCATCAACAGCCTCTTATGCAACAATTTCTTCAGCTACCACCTCAACTGGAACCACATCCCCTTTATAAATGATTTGTATGCTGCAATAGTTGCACATGAGGGATTTTTCTCAACTAATGATGGGGATGTGATTCCAGATGAAGTGGTTGCAAAAAAGGGAGTTGGGCCAGATGAAGTGGTTGTAGAAGAAATACTAAAAGACCAAACTAGATCAATCAAGAGGAGACACTGATAGTTGGCAAGAAAACTAAAGATGATGCTTAATGAATGTTTTTATGTTTACTTGCATAAACTGTTATACTTCTGCTATGGTTATCTAGTAGAATATTAATACATTATGTAGTTTTTCTAAACTTTATTTAATGGTTGTGTAATAGTCTAGGAATGCTTGCATAACTTTGTTATCTAATGGTATAGAAGCCTACCAATTAGGCAATTTTGGGCAATTGTATGCATTTAGATTGACTTACAAAAGTCGAACATGGTATTCATATGAATTATTGCTTTAGCATTGTTCTTTAGGTACAATTAAATGATAGTTTCCTATGAATGCTTGCATAACTTTGTGATCTAAAATTTATCGATTAATTAATAACTCTTTTAATTAATAAATTTTGGTGGTCCCAAGTGTATTATATTATAGAGTTTCTACTGTAGTTCTTTTTCAAATGATCAAGCGTTGATTAAAAAAAACAAAAAAAAAAAAAAAACAACTTGAAGATAAGAACAGCATATAAAGATTGATCTAAACTAGGGTTGCAATCAAGTCAAGCTTTTATCAAACAACTCGAGCTTGACTTGATCGAGTCAAGCTTTTATCAAGCTCAAGCCAAAAAATTAGCTCGAAATATATAACAAGCCAAGCTCAAGCTTTTGATAGCTCGGCTCGAGCTCCAATCAAGCATTTTCGAGCTTTAATATAAATATATTTATATTATAAATTCATATAACTAACTAGGGATAGATTGTGTATTAACATAATTATAAAGACTTACTTGTAACTTGGGAATGACATGTTGCTTTTTCAAAACAAGTATGTACAAATAGGGGGTAAAGCTAAGGATACGCTACATATTTGTTCAAATAAACAAATCTACGTAATATACTTTCTAAAGTATCAAAGTTACGCAACATAAATTCAAATATTATTCAATCTACGCAATATTACCGGGTATTAGCAGGTTTTTTCCAACTTGGCTTTTATTTGACCCAAAACCAAACAAATCAACCTGATCCACTTCCCCACCCTCTTTATATACCGTAATAATCAACCCTAATTTCTAACACCCCCAAATAAAAACCCCTAAATCAATTAAACCCTTCTTGCAACAAAATGGCTTCATCTTCATCATCAAGTGTTCGTAATCGTTCTTTCGCTACTCATTGCAAATGTAGGCTTCGTTTAGCTAGAAGGGTTTCATGGACAAAGAGGAACCCAGGCCGTCGTTTTCTTGTGTGCCCCAAACCATCTGTAAGAAAACTTACAATCATTTGTTTAAAGTTATTCTTTTTAAGTTTGATTTGTATATTTTAATTTTATTTCTCTTATGTAGTTTGTCCAGGACAAATGTGATTGCTTCTTTTGGATTGATGGTGAGTTGAACTCTTACTGGTATAAACACACCATGTATGATATGTATGTGACAATGAACAATGAAGAAAGATCAGTGTTTGAAGAAGGAGTTAACAGACATGAGATGGATATTTACAAGGCACAAATGGAGGCTGAATTGGAAAACACACAAGCAAAGTTGTGCAAGTGGAGGAGGATGGCAAATTTCATGATGGTTCTGTTAATCATCTGCTTTACCATGTTGTTGATTGGTCTATGAATGTATTTTGACTAGTATTAAGGTTAATGTAGGCAGGGAATGTCTTTTGGAAATGTATGTAAGTTAATGTCTGTAAGGATGGTTATGAATGTAAAATCTTTTGTTTCAATGAAATCCTTGTTGTATGGTTTACATGGTTTAAGTATGTTCATAGATACATTCTTGGTAGCATTTATGTACACTGCATTTTAGGGGTTGCATACATAAGCTTATAACAAATTCTGCATCCCCTTTTGGAAATATAAACATAAAGTATTCTGCATTTTGGAAATGTTGCAGGTTGTGCACAAAGTATAACTGCATACATACATTATGGAAATATAAACATAAAGAAAGTGAATTGCATTCACCATTTAAACCATCTGTGATTACAAAAGAGGTGCATCATAACTGCACAAGCACAAGACCACTGGTACTACATAGGCACAACTCCACATTAACAAAAGAAGTGCCAACTTTGTCACCCTAACTTATCTAATAACCTAACTGCACAGGCACAACATCACATTAACAAAAGAAGTGCCACTTAAGGCTTAATAGACAAATATGTGAACAAAGTTTGCCAACATACTTGTCTATTAGCCCACTAACTTAACAACTAAACATGTGTCACTAAACTGCACAGACACATGCACCAAATACATACAAAATAAGTGCCACATTGTTCATAGGAAGCTGCACAGACACATTACAACATAATTTAAAAAGTTTAGAGGGTGTAAGGGTTGTCTTTGGATGTCCCAGTGCCATCTGGTGGGAAATTGAACTTCCTCTTTTTTGCAATCCTCTCAGACTTGTTTCTTGGTCTTATAGCAGGTCTCTGCCTTGGTTGCCTTGGTTGCATATTGGTCTGACTTTCAGAAGTTGCAATATCTAAAGGTTGTGATGGTATTGGAGCTACATTATTTGGTTGATCAGATTGGATGACCTCCAAACTAACATCATTTTCTGATATGCTAGGTAGTTCAGCATTGAGCAGGTCATGAGCTTCATCAACAGCTTCAAGGACACTTATTGTAGTTGGTTTTGCCAATCCATCTGATGGCCACTGAGCTTGTTCCAATTCAATATCTGACCAAGTTTGATAAGTCCTTGCATTGTGCTCAATTTCTGACCTTTCCTTTTCCTCTTTCCCTTTCCTCTGCATCCAAAACATCTTGCATAACCTCATGCATTGCATTTTGGTCCTAAGGCACCAGATAATAACAAAAAAGACAACTAATGGCTGAAAGCATATATAATATCAACTCAATAATCAAACAGATAATGAGAGTCATTTATTACCTCTGTGTTCATTGGTGCAGATCCACCAACACCAGCCTTACTAGTTCAAGGTTCATCACCTAAAAGTGATAAGAACCAGCACCAATTGTTCTTATTTTCGACATCCACTACTGCCCAAGCTATTGGGAACATTTGATTATTGGCGTCTCTTCCAATTGTAGTCAACAGTTGACCTTTACACACATGCGTAATGAAATAGCCATCTAT
Organism: Artemisia argyi; assembly: GCA_030686995.1. Classification (NCBI taxonomy): domain Eukaryota; kingdom Viridiplantae; phylum Streptophyta; class Magnoliopsida; order Asterales; family Asteraceae; genus Artemisia; species Artemisia argyi. The sequence continues at coordinate 36,847,978 of CM060681.1, forward strand.
ACCTATCACCTTTCTACAACCAGCAATGCACCCATCCTTGACACCCTTGAAACACACATACAATCTTTGAAAGCGTGTCCGTCCATTGTCACCAGGCTTAACATCTATATGGCAAGTAGAACCAGGATTTGACTCAAGAATTGCTTGTCTGTATTCCCAAAGCTTACCATAATGCTCAATGAGACCCCCTTCATGTTCATACAAAGCACATTGCTTTGCTCTTTTGCATTGACCAACACTGACATCAATCATGTACTTGTCTCTTATACCATCTTTCATAGACCTATAAGTTATTTATGGATTCCGGATAACCACATTAGCATAATGCCTAGCTATCCACCTAAATGTAACAAGTGAACCCATGTGGTATTTTCTTGTACATTTATGGTCTGAATATAAGGTCTTGATTTGGAAAGATCTTTCACCCCCACCCATCCAAGAATCCCATAACTTAAATGGACAATTCTGCCCCTTGGCTTCTGCCACTCTAACTCTTGTCCACTTAACCTTTTGTTTATCCTTAACTGGTGTTTTGTTAACATTTTCGGACTTCTTTTTTTATCTTTCTCACCTTCTACCTCTGCATTTTTTTTCTTATTTTTTTTCTTTCTACCAGCACACCTACCCAATGATATATCTCTAGCACAGTAAACAAGCAGAGACTTGTAGTCACTCCTATAATACCACAACTGGTATCCATGTTTGATACCATAATCAGCAAGTGCTAGTTTCAGTTGTTCAGGGTTCTCAAATTTCATTCCTAGGATTGGCACAAATTCATCCCAAGGTGTATCTGGGTTGTATGAAGGATACTTCACACCTTTTTTTACCTTAAACTTGTCATCTATGACATCATCCTCCGGGACTTCTTCAACAGTATATGTACCACTTAAAGGTGGTATAGGGTCAACTTTTTTACCTATGAAGTTACCCTTACCTACAAGCTTGGTTAAAAAAGGATCATCTAATGTCAGCTTCTCAAAGACTACATTTTTTTAACCTTTTGTATGAAACTCAACATCATCAATCTCATCATCCTCACACAATTCCTCATCTACTTCCCTAACATCAGCACTATAGGCATGCAAATTATCATTATGAATGTAATGTAAAACATCATCATCAAGAAAATCATGGTACAAGTCCATCATATTTCCATTCTGATATCCTAAAACCATAAACTCTTCCATGTCATCCTTTGATTTAAGAGCCCTAATCCCAGTAGACAATGTTGTTCCATGAATAGAATAATACAATCATGTAACCTTATTAAGCACTAATCTTTCCACTATCTGAAATAGCTCTTGAACTTCCATCTCTTCAAACTGAATTGTCACTAATTATCTGGCACTCACCATTCATGTATTTCAGAGGGTTGGGGACAAAAACCCCATCGTGATGGAGTTTAACTGTTAAATCACCCATTAGTTAACAACCTGCAATTGAAAATAAGAAATTAGAGTTCCACAATTCATTAATTACATAATTCAGATTATTAGGGTTCCAAAATTGGGATATCAAAATTAGGGTTCCAAAATTGGGGGTATCAAAATTAGGGATACACCTCTCTCTTCTTTTCTCCTACCTCTCTCTAGAATTTTTCCAGCCAAGCTCCGCTCTCTAAAATAAATTCCGGCGGTCGATCTCGGCCGACCGTCCGGATCTCCCTTTTACTTTTCCCTCCTTTCAATAAACATCCTTACCTACAGATTTGTCACCGCCCACTGCCGCCATGCTCTCGCCATTTGCTGCTGCTGCCGCTGTTTCCCGGACTCCTCTGCTCAGATCTGTTGCGGTTCGCCATCGATGGCTTGAAGCTGCCTTGGGTTTTGAATTTAGATCTGTTAGGTTTAGGTCTGGCTCCTTTATGGATGCTTAGTTTTATCTTCTTTGTATGTTTTATGTACTTTATGTATTTTTGTCAAGCTGCACCTTCATATGGTTGTGTCCACCAAAAGCTCACTCTGGTGATTCCCCCCACCCTTGTATGGTGTTGTTGTAGGATGTCACAAGTATTTTGGTGTATTTCTTGTTTTGGCTTAACTTGTTATGTTAGATGTAACTTGTTATGTTCTAATTTCCTCCATTTGTGAGGTGTGAAATGAAATCTCTGATCAAAAAAAAAATTAAGGATTTTTATAAATCATTTTGAAAGAAAATATAAAGAGTAATAAAGGGTTTATAAATCATACCTTTACTTTTCACTGTCAATCATACGATTAGGGTTCATAGATTGGGGATAATGTGTGTGTTTTGCAGGTGTGGTGTTATTATATAGACAACGTTTGATAATAACTATGATGTAAGTCGCGCGTTGCCGCGGGCATTTTATATACAAAATTATTGTAAACAAAAAGGATCAAGGACTGACTTTGCAACAGATGTATAACATGAAGGACCAATTATGTAAATTATGTGAGGACTAAATTTACAACGAACCTCTGAGATGAAGGACCAAGTTCGTATGGAGTTTTTTAAATTGTTAAAGATAACGGTCGTTAGCTACTTAACGGCAAGATAGACCAAGGACTGACTTTGCAATGGATCTATAATATGAAGGACCAATTCTGTAAATTATGAGAGGAATAAATTTGCAACGAACCTGGAGATGAAGGACCAATTTCGTACAGAAATTTAAAAAGAATTATATCGCTACAGTAACTAACGGGCGTTAGTTAACAGTCGTTAAGTAACTAACGCCCGTTAGTTACTGTAGTGCTACAGTGTTTTTTTTTTTGGGGGGGGGGGGGTACTATTGCTAAGAACCCGAACCCCACTGATTGGCTCAGAACGGTCATCCTAAATTGACCAGGTGAATGGTCAACCAGGTCAAACGTCTCAGACCAAATCTCCGTGGAAGTATAGGGTTTCCTCAGGTCGTTATGTCCCGACGAGGTGTGGATGGTATCAAAAACGGGTTTGTGATCGGGTGAATTTGGACGGAAATGGGTATAAGTGAGTTGTGATTGATTACACTACTGAAATATAAAAGAAAATAGCTTAAGTAAGCTATATTGATAAGTATGTAAAACTAAAAAACCTAAAAATGTTTAAAACCTAAAAACGCGTTCGTTGAATTTAAATTTACGTTAATGTACGAAATAAAACGCGAGTTTTGTTAAATAAAATACCTATGGATATGAAAATTACATTTTTACAATCCTAATGATAAAAGAAAATTTTTAGAAAAAGAAAATAAATTTTTTATACTATTTAATTATTTATTATTAATTAATTACTATTTAATAACTAATTAATAATATTTAAATTACACTAATTATGAAATTAAGCTAGAAAAATGAAAATTTAATTCTAAAAATTCTAAAATAATATAAAAGTAATTTTAAAACTAAAAATATATCTTTCCTACTTTTTCTCTATTTATTATTAATTAACTACTATTTATTAATTACTTTAAACAAATTAAAATTAAGAAAAATAGAACATGAATAGTGAAAATTATGAAAAATTACCTAAAATTATTTTATGATACATTAAACCTAGGAAAAATATAAAAAAGTACTGTTGTTAAATAAAAATTAATAAACCTATTTAATTAACTAATATTACTTAATTATTATTAAACTAATATAATTATAATAAATACTAAATGAAAGGATAAAATTCTGGAAAAATTCCTACAAATACTTTAATATATTAGGAACTTAAGAAAAATATAAAAACAAATAAGTTCTTGACAAAAATTTAAAAAGAAAAATTAAAAAGCAAAATTATGTTAAATGGAAGCTATCACTAGAAATTAAAATGGGATTTTTTTGAAATTTTCTTTTACAAATCTAATTAACTACTGAAATTAGGGAACTTTTATAAAAACAAACTTGTTGGAATTAAGGAATAAGCCTAGGGTGAGCTTATGGGCTTAACAGTACAAGCATTTAAGCTCCCAAGGAAGTTCAAGCTCAGAATAAGCTTACAATAAGCTACCAGGAAGGAACTATGGGCAACTAAGGGTACCAACAGTTAAGATGTACAGGGAATAAGCTAGAACACAAAGAAAACCAACTGAATAAGCCAATGATTTTGAATACGCAACCCTAAACTCCCCTGAGAACCAAACATGCCTGCAGAGTTGTTTGTAGCCAAATCCAGCTTATCAAATAAGCTTTAAGGCCACAAATGAGCAATGAACCTTAGAGTATGGCTTGTGAGCTATCCAAAAAACCAAGGGTCTCAGGTTGGGACCCACTGAGGAACTCACAACGAGCTTGTGAATTGATCAACAAATGAACCAGCTATGATGCAATGAAAAATGGGTCAAAAGGCAAAGGACTGGGTGCAGGGCATCACCAAGCTCAGATGGGCAACTTTAACCCATGAGAAAATGATCAAGAAAAAAAATCCTAAAATTAAACAGAAATTATTCCAGTAATCACAAGCTAGCAAAGTCTAAATCCACAAAGTTTCAAGTCTTAACTCCTTACCAAGAACAAATTAAAAATCCATCATCTTTTAAGAGTTTTCATGACTTTGACTTTTCCACTTTTTGTAAATTTTGACTAAACTCAGATTTGAAGCTTCCTAGATGATTATAAATAAAACATTAAGCTAAAATGGAACTAAAATAAGCTAGATTAACAAAGTTTACAACTAAAATAATGATTTAGCAATCCTACATTCTAACAATCAAGCTGAACTAAAATTTAGAAATGACTTTGACTTTTTAAGGAACAAGCACTAGATATTAAGGGTACACTGACTTGGAATATGATAGTATAACATGCATCAGTGATGAACAATACCTAAAACACCCTCTGAGTCCAGCAAACCAATTCATCCAAACACCCCTTATTGGTCAGGTACTAGGATTTTTAGGCTACAAACAACCAAATCATGGCAAGTTCAGGTCTCATCCAAGTTATATAACATCTAAAACACACTTATAAACTAGAATTAACAAGCAGCAAGCAAAAGTAATGAGAATCAAAGAGAATGCAAGAATTGGCAGTTTAAACTTTAAAACTGAATTGCAATTACCAAATAGTGAACTAAATTTGAAAATACAAGTAGATTAAAGATCTTGAATTAAAATTACAAAGAAACTAAACTAGCCAAAACTTTTATAAGACATGAAAAGTTGGACCCCTACAATTGTGGACAAAAGCTTCTATTTATACTAGCAAACTAGGGTTTCTTTTTGTTCCTGTGCTTCTATTGCTTTCCCACTTCTCTTGAGGGCCATTGGATGAGCAAATTTAATCCTTGCCGTTCAATTATTTTTGGCGCCATTTTGGACTTTGGCCTTTTCCCTTGATTATTGGTGCCAGAGGTGAACTTTGGACTGGGGTGCTTGTTTTGTTAGCTAGGGGGAGGGTTTGAGTGAGGCAGTGGTAGTAATGATGGTGTTGGTGTGGGGTGTTGCAGGTTTTGGCAAAGGGAAGGAGGTGAGGTGGAGAGTTTGACTAGGGGTTTGACCGAGGGAGTATTAACACGGGGTGGGGTTGTTTTTATATTTTTGGAGTGGGCTTAGGGTTGACGGGCTTAGGGTATTAGGATGTGGGCTGGGGTGTTTGGTTTGGTTGGATCAGGTTTATGTTTTGGGTTTATATAGGTTTAGGTCCGATTGGTAATAGCTTTAATTCACAAGGACCATTTTTGTAATTTATCCAAACTTGAGGGTTGGAATTGTAACTGTTCCAAAGTAGTTATAAAGGTAATTCCTGCCACAATTCATTAGTACATGGACAAAAAATGATATTTTTCCAATTTGAAATTCACAGGGACCAAAATTGTCATTTTTGAAAAGTCCAGGGACCAAACATGTAATTTCACAAAACTTTTCACCCAAGGGCTAAAATTGATATTTGTAACTTCCCAAGGACCCAAAATGATTTTTCTTTCAAAAATATCCCACCAGGGACCAATTCTGCCAAAATTTGAAACTCCAGGGACTAGATTGCAAATTTCCAAAACTTTTAGAATTTTTCACCAAATGACTAATTATGACAACTTATGATTTCAAAAGGACCTTTAGTGACTTTTCTTTCCAAATAAGTGCTCAGGGACTATTTTTGCCAATTTTTGAAAGTTGGGGGACTGAAACTGCCAATTTTGCAAACTTTGTATGTTTTTCATCTGTTTTTACTCAATTTGCATCTGAAACATATAAAACACAATTTTAGAATATTTTTAGTATTTTGATGCATTACTGAGTGTTTTTGTATGTTTTGCACTTTAGATTTGACCAAAAATGATGAGTGTTTGAGCACTCATCAATCCCCCACACTAAACTATTGCTAGTCCCTAGCAATAAAATGTTTTGAAAACTTGATGGATTTTAAACTCTTTACCAAAAGCCATCACTTCTGGAGTAGCCAGATGTAAGAACTGTGGTACACCTGATAACCATGTGATTTTGAGCAAACCACCAGCTGTCAACGGATTTGATTAGTCTTTACCAAAAGCCGTTTGCTTCTGGACTAGCCAACTCTTGATGGAATAGTCAACATCTTGGTGAGCTGATTACCAATTATGGATTTTCCACTACCTTTACAACAAGCCATAATCTTGCAGGCTAGCCAACTCATTCGCTTTATGGGATATGGCGAGTTGATTTACCATACAATTTTGGGCAAATTGCAAGCCGTCAACGGATTTGAGTTATCTTTACCAAGAGCCGTTTGCTCCTGGATTTGCCAATCCCTTTGTCGGTTAGACCTGGCAGACTGATTACCACAAAAATTTTGAACTCAAGTGAAAAAATTTTGAAAATTTTTTGAAATTTTGGCAAAAAATGGGGGTATTAGATAGTAAAATGTGATAAAATTCGCTAGAATAGCGAATACCCCCCACACTTAGAATCAATATTGTCCTCAATATTCAAAGACCCGGCTATTATGCCGACATTTTAAACGTAAAAGGGCAACATTACAATCTAAATGTCGAAAACACCATTTTGTTTTTCACTGTATTGGTAACCATAGCATGGGTGACTCCCCCACACTTAGGGTGAAAACCCTATAAACATGCTACTGTTTTTGTTTACCGAGTCGCTAGCTTGACTCGACCCCGAATTCATTTGTCCTTGGGGAAGCATGATGTGGAAGAAACAATCTCAATCGGACTTTCATTCAAGATGTTTGGACAAACATTTGAAGCACGTGAAAGTTCCACACCGATGAGATAAGTATCCGACTCAAGATAATCATACATGAAAATTCCGGGATCAAAGATGGTATCTTCATTCCCGAAGGAGTGAAGAAGAGAAGAAGTCACCTTATAGGTGAAGAAAAGGAAGAAAACCATGATGAAAATCATGATTTGATATTCTTCCTCGAGGACAGGCTCATTAGCCTGAATTTGGATTTCAAGGGTTAAGCTCGTAAACATCCCGGGAGGGTGGGTGGGAATTTGCAAATCCTCATGATTGAGTGCATCTCCCCCCGGGCTATCAAACTCTAGAGGAGTCATTATATGATGAGTGAGTTCACCGGAGAACTCCTCATGAAGAGAATTATTCACAAGATGTGAATCTGTGAATTCATGTTCCGGAATAGACTCATCACAATCCTCATTTTGAATATCAAAGAGTGGATTATCATAAATCAAAGTGAATTCAGATTCGAATTCAAATAGAGGATTAGTGAGAGTAGTATTGAATGTTTCGGGTACAACGAGATTATCATTTTCTATTGGACTGCTGGGATAAGAACTGAGTGGCGGATCATGATATAGGAGACTTTCAATTTCTCCCAGATCGGCTTCAAAGTCGAGGAGACCATCATCACTTTCCAGTGAAAGTGGATTGATGTGAGTAAGTTCATCGGCGAACTCTTCAAGAAGAGGATCAGCATCAGACTGTGGGAGTGATGCATCAATATACTCAATGTCTCCATGAGATGTACAATCATCATTAGAATCTGAGAAAGTCTCAAAATGATCGTTTGGACACTCAAGAGGGGAAGGTAAATCACACACATGATCAAAAGTTCTCTGTGACTCTCTTGGGATCGGGACAAGGTTCTCAACACTAGACTTTATGAATTCGTCCGATTCCTTTGCAGGAATAGTGTCAAGATGCTCATCCCCCATGTTCAAAGAGTGAGTGTGAACTTCGGGTGTGATAGCAGTTGTTTGAGATGGAATCTCAACTGCTGGGATATCAACTGATGAACTTGATGAATCTTTATAGAATTGAAGGATATCAAGTGTATCTTCATCATCACTGTCATCAGGAATAAAACGGAACAAAGAGCTAGATTTGGCTGCTTTTTCTTTTGCAATTGATTCCCTGATAGATTTTTCGTAGGCATCTTGAGAATTTACTTTAGCAGCCTGCTCTTCAGCCAACAATTCTTCCATGGATTTCTCATGTGTATATTTTTGAGCAAAATCTTTAACTAAATCCTTAAGTTCATCACAAATTTTCATCATATTTTGCATTTCTAGAAGAAGTGCCTCACTCAATTCGGACTGTGGAGGTTGGTTATAATACGATGTGTCAAGATTGTTACAGGGAATTGGATTCCCTGTTTGACAATCTGAGCTGAAGTGTGGACCTCCACAGTCATCACAACGGTAAAACTGATGTGGTTGTGGGTTGTATGTGCTAGAGTCATAATTGTTATCAGGAAACTGCTCATAGACAAGCGTATTTCCCGATTGACAATTAGAACTGTAGTGTGAACCACCATAGTACTCACAATAGTTTAACTGTTGAGTATAGTTTGGTGAATCGTATGGACATTGATCATTTTCAAAATTTTGAGTGTTACCAGAAAATTGATCGTAGACAAACGTGTTTCCGGTTTGACACTCAAATCCTTGATGAGGACCTTCACAATATTCACACGAATATGTCAGTATCTCATGATTTGGTGGCTGGTGGAATAAATCAGTTGTGTCATGGTAAGAATAGGGATCCTGGTTATAGACAGACCCATTTCCTTACTCTACCACGCCACAGCCGGGGCAATTTCCACCGTTATGAGGGCCACCACACCATTGGCAACCCAAATGGTGTGGATACGACATAGGAAAGAATCAAAGGTTTATAGAGGGTAAGAAATGAAGAATCAAAGATGTGAGAGGGTAAAGGTGAATATTTTTGGTATTTTTGATAAACATTTTATATAAATGAGAAAGAAAATGTTTTTGTGTTTTTTGTGTTCGTTGAAAACTGATTTAAAATATTTTCGGGAACAGTTTTGTTTTTAAAATAAGAAAATATGAACAAAGGATGGTAAATATACAGTGAGTGTATATCCAGAATCACTAATCTGTAAAACCGTTTAGAATACACGCACGACCTCCCCGGCAACGGCGCCAAAATTTGATTGGCTCAGAACGGTCAACCTAAATTGACCAGGTGAATGGTCAACCAGGTCAAACGTCTCAGACCAAATCTCCGTGGAAGTATAGGGTTTCCACGGGTCGTTATGTCCCGACGAGGTGTGGATGGTATCAAAAAAGGGTTTGTGATCGGGTGAATTTGGACGGAAATGGGTATAAGTGAGTTGTGATTGATTACACTACTGAAATATAAAAGAAAATAGCTTAAGTAAGCTATATTGATAAGTACGTAAAACTAGAAAACCTAAAAACGCGTACGTTGAATTCAAATTTACGTTAATGTACGAAATAAAACGCGAGTTTTGTTAAATAAAATACCTATGGATATGAAAATTACATTTTTATAATCCTAATGATAAAAGAAAATTTTTAGAAAAAGAAAATAAATTTTTTACACTATTTAATTATTTATTATTAATTAATTACTATTTAATAACTAATTAATAATATTTAAATTACACTAATTATGAAATTAAGCTAGAAAAATGAAAATTTAATTCTAAAAATTCTAAAATAATATAAAAGTAATTTTAAAACTAAAAATATATTTTTCCTACTTTTTCTCTATTTATTATTAATTAACTACTATTTATTAATTACTTTAAACTAATTAAAATTAAGAAAAATAGAAAATGAATAGTGAAAATTAAGAAAAATTTCCTAAAATTATTTTATGATACATAAAACCTAGGAAAAATATAAAAATGTACTGTTGTTAAATAAAAATTAATAAACCTTTTTAATTAACTAATATTACTTAATTATTATTAAACTAATATAATTATAATAAATACTAAATGAAAGGATAAAATTCTTGAAAAATTCCTACAAATACTTTAATATACTAGGAACTTAAGAAAACTATAAAAACAAATAAGTTCTTGACAAAAATTTAAAAAGAAAAAGTAAAAAGCTAAATTATGTTAAATGGAAGTTATCACTAGAAATTAAAATGAGATTTTTTTGAAATTTTCTTTTACAAATCTAATTAACTACTGAAATTAGAGAACTTTTATTAAAACAAACTTGTTGGAATTAAGGAATAAGCCTAGGGTGAGCTTATGGGCTTAACAGTACAAGCATTTAAGCTCCCAAGGAAGTTCAAGCTAAGAATAAGCTTACAATAAGCTACCAGGAAGGAACTAAGGGCAACTAAGGGTACCAACAGTTAAGATGTACAGGGAATAAGCTAGAACACAAAGAAAACTAACTGAATATGCCAATGATTTTGAATAAGCAACCCTAAACTCCCCTGAGAACCAAACAGGCCTGCAGGGTTATTTGTAGCCAAATCCAGCTTATCAAATAAGCTTTAAGGCCACAAATGAGCAATGAACCTTAGAGTATGGCTTGTGAGCTGTCCAAAAAACCAAGGGTCTCAGGTTGGGATCCACTGAGGAACTCACAACGAGCTTGTGAATTGAGCTTGATGACCACAGACCCTCAAAACCAAACAGATAATCAGCAATAAGCAAATGGACATTCCAATAAGCTCACACAACCTAGAGATTAGGGTAGAACAGCTTAAATGACTTCAAATGAATTAAAGTAAACTAAAATTTAAACAAAGCTCAAGCTTATGCAAGCTAATACTCTCAACACTGAAGGTTTGAAATGATTTGAGTGAGCTTATTAAGACAAGCAGTTAAGGTAATAAGTACTTTGAGCAAATACCATAGTGAGTTTAGATAAATACAAGCTCAAGCAACCATTTAACAACTAACAACCTTAATCATAAAGCTAGGTTCAAGCCAAATCAAGAAGAAATATGCAAGCTCAGATGGGTTGCTGATGCATTGGCAGCAAACAATGGATCATGGGTGACTTATGGGCTAGATTAAGCTAATTAAACAAATATGAAATGACAAACAATTGATTGATCTAACTAGATGGCCAAGCAGTCTCCCCAAAACAACAAGAATTGAGGAATTTGATCAACAAATGAACCAGCTATGATGCAATGAAAAATGGGTCAAAAGGCAAAGGACTGGGTGCAGGGCATCACCAAGCTCAGATGGGCAACTTTAACCCATGAGAAAATGATCAAGAAAAAAAATCCTAAAATTAAACAGAAATTATTCCAGTAATTACAAGCTAGCAAAGTTTAAATCCACAAAGTTTCAAGTCCTAACTCCTTACCAAGAACAAATTAAAAATCCATCATCTTTTAAGAGTTTTCATGACTTTGATTTTTCCACTTTTTGTAAATTTTGACTAAACTCAGATTTGAAGCTTCCTAGATGATTATAAATAAAACATTAAGCTAAAATGGAACTAAAATAAGCTAGATTAACAAAGTTTACAACTAAAATAATGATTCAGCAATCCTACATTCTAACAGTCAAGCTGAACTAAAATTTAGAAATGACTTTGACTTTTTAAGGAACAAACACTAGATATTAAGGGTTCACTGACTTGGAATATGATAGTATAACATGTATCAGTGATGAACAATACCTAAAACACCCTCTGAGTCCAGCAAACCAATTCATCCAAACACCCCTTATTGGTCAGGTACTAGGATTTTTAGGCTACAAACAACTAAACCATGGCAAGTTCAGGTCTCATCCAAGTTATATAACATCTAAAACACACTTATAAACTAGAATTAACAAGCAGCAAGCAAAAGTAATGAGAATCAAAGAGAATGCAAGAATTGGCAGTTTAAACTTTAAAACTGAATTGCAATTACCAAATAGTGAACTAAATTTGAAAATACAAGTAGATTAAAGATCTTGAATTAAAATTACAAAGAAACTAAACTAGCCAAAACTTTTCTAAGACATGAAAAGTTGGACCCCTACAACTGTGGACAAAAGCTTCTATTTATATGATGAGGCGAAAAATGATCCGTTTTTAGGGGGTCATTTAAGCCCGAATTCAAATTTATTTGATCAAATATTGCCCTAAATTGTTCCTTTTGTGATTTTAGGTACTTTGGGAGAGAAATCTGGAAAAGGAAGCAATTCGGACGTTTTTGGAGCATAAAAGTGAAGAAAACGCCAAAGTCTTAATTTTCCATGCTGGGAACAGTAGGTGACGGCGTCAAGAGCAACACCTTGACGGCGTCAAGAGCAAATTTCATGAATTTCCATGACTACCCAGAACAGATTTGACGGCGTCACGTGGGAAGGGCGTCAAGAGTAAAAGAGTCATGACGGCCTGGAAGTATATAAGTCTTGACGGCGTCAGAAGTAGATCTAGGCAGTCCGAGGATTGTTTTGGCGGCGAGGTGACGGCGTCACAAGATTACTCTTGACGCCGTCAAACCTATTTTTCTATATATAGTTTTCTAATTTTTCACATTTAAAGAGAGAAGTTTTGGGAGAAACCCTAAGTACGATTTTGGTGTAACTTTACAGGTTTTTCAAGGGTTCCAACCCCTTGAAACCTTGCATGATTAATCAAGATAAGTGTTCTTCTAATTCAATCAATATGTCTATGTGTTGGTTGTCTATATCATGTTCTTGTCTTAATTCTATCATGCTAGGCTAGATCTCTTTTGTGTTTGCTTAGATCTAATGAAACCTAGATATTGATTATGTGTTGATTACTTGTTTATTCTTGTCTTGGATGAATGATTCATATGTTAGGCTTAAGAAAACTGGCAGATCTCCAATTGGTAACATGCTTGAACGTCTTAAGAAACATGAACCAACGCGCACTAGGTCTTTATTGGTTGTATTTAATGCATGAGCCACTGTTTACAATCCCTATAGTTGTGTTGGGCATGGTGTAGGAGGAGATAAGAGCTCATAGAATTGGGGAGTTATGTGTGCCACCCCATGAATGGTATTAAGGAATACAATCCGTCATCCATGCAATTATAACAAGTAATTAACGTGTAAAAGATATCTAGGGAGTAGTGAAATCTAAGTAAACACCTTTTCTCCAATTACTGCTTACAACTTTAGTATAAATTAGTTTACTTTCATTTTTAGTATTTTATTTTGATTGCATCTTAGTATTGGGTTAGTTGAATAGCAACTAATTCAGCCCACTCTTCCAAAACCCGAGATTTTAACTTGCTTTCTAAAAAATATAAAAATACAAAAATAATCATCCCTCACCTTTAGAACTAGTATTTAGGCTTTCTAATCCTAGCGACACTATTCCTAAGCTGAACGATCAATCCCCCGGTACTTGTCACTATACTATACTACAACGATCAGGTACACTGCCTGGTGGGGGTTGTAAACTTCTCGAGATCCCTCGAGAGGTAAAGCCTGTTGCGATTCCCACGCATCAAGTTTTTGGCGCCGCTGCCGGGGATTGTCTATCTTTACATTTATTCCTAAACTTTCGCAAAAGAGTGCGGCGCCACCAAGTTTCTGGCGCCGCAGCCCGGGGAATAGTTATTTTCTAGGTTAGAATATCTTTTTATTAGGTCTACTTGCTAGATTCCTTTCTAGTAAGATCTTATTTTTATTTTTAGGTTTCTTTAGTCTATCTTTTTCTTTGTGCCCTTTGTTTGTAAAACCATTTTCATTTGTCTTTATGGCGGATGAGATTCCATTTAGATCATTAACAATAGAGGAACAATTAGTTTACTCGGATAGATTTGCTTCCTGTTGTTCCAATGAATTTTTAAGTGATCTTAGATATATACAAGAAGAGATGAGTGTAAAGTTTGATAGGTTTGATGAGTTATGCGCATGTGTGACCTATATTAAACAATCAGTGTTAGGATCAATTCCTTTTAGTAAGACCCTTTGGAAATTTTTTGAGGAAAGCCTCCTAACCGTGAACCATGAGTTCAATGAATTGATGGGTTTGTATGCATCACAACTTGAGGAAACAATTAAGGAGGATTTAGCCGAACATGATCATATTGAGCAAAAAGATGAATCCTTTAGGCAAATTGAGCATTGTAATCAAGTTATTGAGGAATGTTCTTATGAATCAGACTTAGAACTTGAAATGGCTAGAGAAGGATTTGAGATACTTAGGAACATGTTTAGGTTAGATTCTACTAAAACATGTGATGAGGATATAGGTGATGTTGAGACAATGAAGGATGAGGTAAATAACACAAACCTACAAAGTACCCCACAACTCCCACCATCACTTGAGGAATACACACAATCCGTGACTTACCTGGAATAAGTAGAAGAGACTATAGGAGCCCAAATAGAGGTAGAACCCTTGTACCAAACACAACTAGAGGATATAGGTTTGAATACCTGTAGTGATAACCTTACTCTTAGTTCTAGGGAATTACCTAGTGTTGACGAACCAGAACCTCAATCTTCACATAACTTTCCATCCTTAGATATACATCAAGGAGACAAAAGAGGGGCCGACCTACCCATCAACCCATGTAGTCCGGGTAGTCTTAGGATAAAGGTAGTGGACTCTAAGCCTTGTAGAGAGGAAGCCAATATAGGAGTGGAAAATGACCTTACATGCTTACATCACCCATTCATGATTGATCACAAAACACATTATGGGTTTAAACTGGGTTTATTAGGTCAAGATGGATCCCCAACTAGTAGTCTCTTGAAGATGATAGAAAATGATCCCTTTCTAGGAGAAAATCTTAATCCACCCATTAACCCGATTGAATTTATTAAGGTTATGATGATAGGAGCACACCCCTTTGAGCATATAATTCATCCACCACTATTTTCTCACGTGGCATACTTCCACCCTAAGGGTGTGTATCGCTACTTCCACCCGCACCTAATCCTAAGTGTAGGGAAAACTTCCCTTTTATCCGTTGAATAAGGGTAGAGTCAGGCTCGTGACTCGAACAAAAACAAGTGCTTCTTGGGAGGCAACCCATGTTTTGTGTGATTTTATTTTGTTTGTTTGTTATTTGTTTCCGTATGCATGCTTTATTTTTATTGTTGGTTGATCATGTTTCTCAATTAAAAAGTGGAAATACTTTACTTTGTTATTTAGCCTAGTCTTAACTCCACCTAGAAGTATTTTTGCAAAAGATAAGTGTAAGGGGAAACCCCAAATATGTTTTTAAGAAACAAACCGGTCATGATTCTCCACAATATTAAATGAGCATGTATATTCGTATTTGTTAAAGTCAAATGCTTGTATTGAGTCATAATGAAGTTTTGCAGGATTTTCCAGGAAGTAGGACCAAGTTTTTCCAGAAATTTTCCGGAAACTTAACATAAGAATTTCTGCAGGTCCATTCTGACGGCGTCAGGGGTTTACTCTTGACGGCGTCAGGAGTTAAAATCTGGAAATTTTACCGGTTTTGTTTTTCTAACGGAGTCTTATGGTTTTTGTGAATTATTAAGTTTTATAATCTCCAGGAGATCTGCAAACTTCATTCCACAAGCATTATATCTTATCTTGTTTTCTAGGATTTAGAAACTTATATAGGATGCCGCCGATTTTACGCGAGGTTGTCTTGTCTATTTTGTCAGGTTTTACAGGTTATGTATGACAAGGAGATGATTTATATTCTGGAAGGGAAGTGATGAGTGTGTAAATACTCATCATTTTGAGTCAAATCTAAGCTGCAAAACGATCAAAAATACTCAAAAACGCACCAAAAATGCGAAGAAAATCCCAAAGATCGTATTTTATATGTTTCTTATGCAAAACGAGTGAAAACAAACGAAAAACGAACAAAAGATACATAAATGGCAGTTTCAGTCCCCCGACTTTCAAAATTTCACAAAACTAGTCCCTGGTCAATCATTTTCAAAGAAAAGTCAACCGTGATCTTTAAAAGTCAAAAATAAAAACGCAAATGATCTTTGGGTAAAATGTTTTCAAAATATTGCAAGATTTCACATTTGGCAGAATTGGTCCCCGGGTGATCTTTCTTTGAAGAATATGCAACAATGGTCCTTGGGAAATAAATGGTGGACACAAATAACCCTTGGAGTGATTTTTGAAGAAATGGCAGAATTGGTCCCTCAGAAATTCTGATTATACAAGTATAGTCCTTGGGCTTATATCACTTGTAAAAATTAAATGGACTTTTTCTTATCCTTTAAACCAAACCAATTTAAATAAATCTTCCCTTGGCCCAAGTATCCACCAAAGCCCAATGCTAGCCCACTCCTTCTCCCCCTTTCACGTTTAATAAAAACGTCTCACAACCCTAACCCTAAGAACAAAATATACGTACACCTCCTTCTCCCCCACTCACTCAAAACCTGATAAAAAATTCATCCCATCTCCATCACCAAAACCCACCCCGTGATCACCTCCAGCCAAACCAACCATCACTATCCCATCCCATCACCTTCAAACCCATTCCCCAATCCCACTTCCCTAATCCCTCACATAAACCATACCTAACACCATCAACAAATCAGGGGGTGACATGCTGGAAATCCACCACAAATTTGGGCGCCAAAGATGAATTAAAGGGCTGAGATTACTTGGAAGATAAATCAAGGGCTTGGATTGGTTCACGAGGTCAAAGGATGTAAAGAGAAACCCTAATCTGAGAAGAAGAAGACAAAGGATGAAGCTTATTTGGTACCTACCACTTGTGTTAGTATAAATAGAGAAGCAAATGTAAGCCTTAGGGCATTCTAAGTTCTAGCTTTTTACCAGTTTTAATTGTAGTATTGTTTCAAAAATTTCATTTGTAATTCAAGTGTTTTAAGTTTTAATGAAAATTGCATTTTAAAGTTATCTCAGTTATTATTTCAGTTTCAAAATTATATTTTTTTTACTTGGTTATTGGTGTCTGATTAATTCGTGTGAAAAAAAAAAAAAAAAAAAAAAAAAAAAAAAAAAAAAAAAAAAAAAAGTGTTACAAAAAAAATGGTGAGCAGCAGCTTGGATGGGATTTGGTTTAGAGCCCATGGGGGCGTGTAGGTTGTTCTCAATAACGGTTCCCGAAAGTTGCACCATTCTGGATGACAAGTAGGTTCTATCCGTTTTAAGTTAAGTGATAGTTGTGATTTTATTTGTTGTTGATTATCTATTTAGAGTAACTTTATTAGTTTATGTTGTTTGCTGTAGAAAGATTGAGGGGTATGCTATAATTTTCAGTAAACTAATCACAATGCAAAATTATACAAGTTTTGGAAAAATAGAAAAGTTAATTTTATTTTTGATAAGCAGATTTCAAAGGGGTATTTAGGTCTAGCTTGTTGATGTGATGCATTTAAGGTTGAAGTTTGGAAATCTTTGGTAACTCGTTTTACTGAATCAAAAAGAAAATCGAAATTTGGAAAGGACTTGATCAAAGAAATAACAGCTTGAAAGTGATACCCTGCACCATAAGTTGCAGTTTTGACCGAGTTTCGTTGCCCCATAACTTGTTCAATCCCTGAGCTTAGGCCTAGTTTCTTGGTGATTTAAGGAGCCTTCTAGGTGGGCTCGATATGCCCATTCATGGTTTGCACCTTTGTGCACGTTAGCTAGCTCGAAATAGACCCCAAAGGCCCCCGGTTGACTCGTTATACCTGCTGTTGCATCAGCAGGCGTATGGATGTATACTCAGTTTGAGGTTTAGAACCCTTTGATAATTGATTAACTAGCTGTTACTCCTAGATGTAATTTGTTGTTTAAAAATACTGAGCTTGTTGATTTCGTTTTCTGCACATCATTATTTGGTTTCATTGTTGTTGTTATCGCTGTTTGGGGTTGTTTATGTTGTTGCTTGTTGTTGAAAAGAAAAAAAAAAAAGAAAAGAAAAATCATTGTTGGTCTTGTTGTGACCTGGTATATCAGCAGCCTTGTTGTTATTGATAATCACTTGTTGTCAATGCTTTTGATTGTACTGTTTGAAGTTACTTTTGGTGTTGTTCATATGCTTTGAATAAGTCGGTGCGAGCTAACTAGTTATCTTGGATTGTTAATTTGTTTGAATCTGAAACTAAGTTCGTTGGGTCTTGATTGAAGGAACAAGTCTGTGTTGAAAATATTGGAATACAGTGTTCAAGTTATTCGAATAAGAAAACAAAAATAATTTTTTTTTTTTGCAAATAAAAAAAACAGGGTCAAGAGGCAGGGTCAAACCCCTGACCTCCCCCTCGCACAAGGATACAAGCACAACACTCTTTACCAACTAAGCTGGGGCACCAGTTCCGTTGGTTCTTCTTCCTTTTATTTATTTAAAGCAATTCGACTAAACTTTTATTACTAGCTTATTTAGTACTGATAAGCTAATAACAGCTTATTGGTGGGAGTTTTTTCTAACTTAGTAATTTTCTAAAACAGGAATTAGCTTCAGTAAACTTACAAAAAAAAAAAAAAAAAAAAATGAAATTTTTAAATCTTGTAGTTTATTTATTATTATTTAATTTGTGTTAATTGGTTTTTAATTTGTAATAAATAGAATTTTAATTAAAAATTTAATTTTCTTTTTTATAAAATTTTATTTTGTCTCTTAGTTCGTAAGAAAATTATTTTTAGACCCGTAGGACCTTCGTAGCTTAAATTTTACGTTTTAATTTGCGCGTGACGTTTATTTAGAATGAACGTTACGTTTACTTGTTTAATTTGTGAATTAGGATTCCCGATACCTAACTTTGTTTTCCTGTAGTTTTTTAGGTAATTTTAAATAGTTATTAGCATACCTTAGTTTATTTCTCATTTAGGTTGCGTTTAATCAATTTTCGTTTAATAATTCTTAATTTTCGTTAACGTACTCACAAAACCAAATAACCTTTCCAATCATACAAGATTTTAATCCAAATCTCATTCGTAGCTTTCCATTCACACCTCGTTGGGGTACGACCCAGAAAATCACTTCCCGGTCTCACAATTTGAATATCACTTTCACAAGTTTTGAGAGGTAATCGTTTTCCTAAACGGTTTACTCGTATTACTTCACGTTTATTTGTCTCACGACGAATTAAACCTCACGTTTGTTGATATTTTGATAAATTGTTGTTTGCACACCAAAACACAATGAATCAAATGGCGCCGTTGCCGGGGAGGCTGTGTGTCGAAAGACTCGATAAGGTTTAGACGATTAGTCTTGTAGAACCTTCACAAGAAGTTACGCTTTTATAAAACGTATAAAAAACCAAAAATATTTTTCTTTTGTTTCTAGTATATGTATTATATCTATATAAGATAAAGAAAAACACAAAAAGATTTTCCCGTTTCATTGTTTAATAAATACAACGTTAAAATCTTACCACCGCAAACCATGGCAGAACACCTACCAACTGGGGGTGTGACCATAATAAGTTCCCAAACAAAAGATCAAAACTTGCCTCTGTATCACTTGCGTTTTGGAAAACTTTTAAACGAGAATCACACTTTAAGAGGAGTCGAAACGGTATGTGGCGATCCAACGAACTTCGCCCAGTGAGAGATCCATTCTTCTCTCCCGCTCCTTTGTGCGTTTCTCTTTAGAAGTTAACCTTGCGTTCTTGATTATTGGTTTAAGTTCCCTTGTCTTTAAAGTGGTATTGTTTTAATTGATATTTTTGTGGTGCATGCGCACACGTTCGTCTACGTCAACAAGTCCTTTGCAATCGCTTAATAACATTCCAAGAAGAAGGTGTAATCGACGACGTACCAATCGAATAGTCGAACCCGAGCTTCGTACTATTTCAATCATGGCAGCCGAGCCCACTATGAATGAGCTTCTCCAAGCACCCATCGAGGGTTACGGAGATGCTATCATCATTCCAACCATCGTGGCTGACAATTTCGAACTTAAGACGGGGTTGATTAACTTAGTCACCTCGCGTCAATTCTATGGTTTCGAGAGGGACGATCCTCAAGATCACATTCGATGGTTCAACAAAATCACGTCAACCATCAAATGCAAAAATGTCCCTGAGGAAGCTATCAAACTTCTTCTCTTCCCGTTTTCCCTCGATGGGGCTGCCAAAAATTGGCTAGACAAACAACCCCCTCGATCGATTGAAACGTGGGAAGATTTGGTCAAGAAGTTTGTGAACGAATTCTTTCCTCCATCCAAAACCACCGCCCTCAAGAATGAGATCATGAAATTCACTCAAAAGTTTGATGAATCATTCGGTGAGGCATGGGATCGTTACAAGGACATGCTTCGTAAATGTCCTCATCACGGTTTTTCCGATTTGATGCAACTCGACACTTTCTATAATGGTGTGAGCCAAGTCGATCAAGACTCTCTTAATGCCTCCGCGGGAGGCAACTTCTTGAATCGAACCACCAAAGATGCTTTGATGATCATTGAAAACAAATCCAAGGTCCGCATTTCACGAAGCAAATCGGTTGTTTCGCAAACTAATGTTGGTCCTTCTTCCTCATCACCCGTGGCTCAATCTAGCATCGATGCTAGACTTGACAAGCTCACGGAATCTATTCATGCTTTGGTACTCACCAAAACAAAGAAAGTCTCTTCTCAACCTGCTGAAGTCAAAAAGGTTGACACTTGTGTTACTTGTGGTGGTCCACACGCTTACTACAATTGTACTGCCACCGATGGCAATCCTTTTGAAGTCAATGCAATAGTCGGTAATTTCAATCAAGGAGGTAACCAATACCGCCCTCAAATGGAACAAAACTACCGTACTAACAATCAAAGTGGTCCACCCGGTTTCTCTCAACCCAACAATCCAAATAGATTCAATCAAAATCAACAACAAAGAAACCCGAATGTTCAAAACCAATTTCAAGCCCCTATGAACCAATATCAAAATCAAGTGGGAAATTACAACCAAGGTTCTCACAATCAAGGAAACTCGAATAGAAACCAAGGTTATGGTAATTTCAATCAAGGAAACAATTTTCATGGTAATCAAAACCATGGAAATTTTCAAAATCAAGGTTTCAATCAAAACAACCGAGCTCAAAACTTTCCTCAAAATCAAACCGTTGCTCAACCTCAATCATCGACCGATGAATTGTTGAAGCAATTTATGAAAGCTCAAGAAGAAACTAACAGGTTGTTGATCGGTCAGATTTCTGAACTTAAGAAGTCTTTAAATGATCGACCTTCGGGATCGGGAACGCTACCAAGCAACACGATCGCCAACCCGAAAGGCGATGTAAAGGCGATCACAACCCGTAGTGGAGTTTCTTATGATGGACCCGCGATTCCTACTACGTCATCTTCTTCTCCTCCCGAGGTAGTGGAACGTGAACACGAGGCTACAAAGGACAAGGTGCAAATCACAAGTACACGAAGTACCGCACACGTCCAACCTCATGTTGTCCCAAAAACCAAATCAAAACCGGGAATTGTTTTTGAACCCTCGGAAAATCCCGTTCAACAAAAAGCTTCAATACCATATCCTTCGCGGTTAAATGATCAAAGACTCCGCGAGCAAACTAATGATCAAATGAAAAAGTTTCTTGAAATTTTTCAAAAACTACACTTCGACATTAGTTTCGCGGATGCTCTTCTCTATATGCCCAAGTTTGCTTCCACTTTCAAGAGTCTTCTAAGTAACAAAGAGAAACTATTTGAACTCACCAAAACCCGTTTGAATGAAAATTGTTCGGCGGTTCTCCTAAAGAAACTTCCTGAAAAATTAGGGGACCCCAAAAAATTTCTCATTCCATGTGATTTCCAAAAGCTTGAGGAATGCTTTGCCTTGGCCGATCTTGGCGCTAGCATAAACCTCATGCCTTTCTCTATTTGGCAAAAACTTTCACTTCCTGAGCTTACACCAACACGAATGACTCTCGAATTAGCAACCCGTTCGGTTACAACTCCGAAGGGTATTGCTGAAGATGTCTTTGATTATTCATTTTCTTGGAGGAAGATTTAACCTGGCCATCCTATTATCCATACCGAGCGAATCAGGGGAGTATTTGATTTCATTCTCTTTACTTTTTCACTTTTACATTCTTTACTTTAACATTGGGGACAATGTTCATCTTAAGTGTAAGGGGAGGGTAAAAAGATGATACCTTACATATGCACTTTCGCTTGAGTTTGTTTTGTTTAATGGTAGATGTGTAATAAAACTATGAGAAATACTTGTTAGTGCAATTTTAGCGCCAAATTTAAAATTTTTTACAACATTTAGGAGTGAAACTTTAGCCATAGCAAGCGTCTCATGGATAGGAGATTGTATGACTAGCACATAACCGTATATTCAGAAAAATTTTCCACCCAAAAATGTGAGGTTCGCCTTTAGATTTGATAGGAAAAGCATTTATTATTAGTGCTTATGAGTGTACCGGTAGCATTTAGATTCTAGAACTTGTGTTAGTGATGCATCCCGAGACCGCTAGTGAGACTACATTCGTGTGGTAGGATTTACTACATGATAAGAGGCATTAGGATTACCCTTGTGTTAAACCCGTATCATAATTACTTGACCATTTAAGTCATATTACTTGGCTAGTTAAGTCAACTAATTTTTCCCACACCCTTAGCGTTGTACTCATTTTTAGTACACGAAACCCCTAGTACACCCCTCCGAGCCTATCTTTTCGTTTCTAACTTTAAGCATTTTATTTAAAGGAAGAATTTGTTACACCCCATTTAAATGTACAACCAAATCGCCTTAGCCTTTCGTGTATGCGCTCATTTTTAGTGCATTATTGTTATTTGTTAAACCCTAAGTTAACTTTCTAATTGATTACATGGTTGCTAAGTCGAGTCATATCCTTGTACATATTGTTTTGGGACGATTGGGACTCATGGGTAAAGTACTTATTTATGGAGTAATGGGGAAGAACATCATTTTATTACCCCCATATGTGTGTTAATCTTAAAAGTGCTCCAAGTGTTTTGATTTTCTTAATTCGAGTCATTAGATTAGTTTAATGCAAAGTACGTAAAGATTCAAGTGTAAGGGGAATGTTCATCCCCTATGATGTATTATTTTGGATGGTATGGTAAGAGTGTATGCAAAAAAAAAAAAAAAAAAAAAAAAAAAAAAGAAAAAGAAAAAGAAAAAAAAAATACGGACTACCATCCCGTTTTATTCTATGTTCATTTTATATTTTTGTTATTTTTCATTTATTAGCTTAAGTCGAGTCTAGTCTTGGCTTAGCAACGCCATATTGTACATGTAATTAACCAAGATTGTTAACTCGCCACCAGTAAAACTTCATTTATCCAACAAAACCGTGTATTTCATATCCCTACACCTAACGTTACAACCCTTTAAAAGACCTCTTTGATAGTTTATCCTAGGTGCTTACGCCATGTGGTGGAGGTTTGATCATTTCCCAAGCCTATGGTAATCTATTTTGCTATGACAGGTAGTGAGAGATATCTTCCGTTTCCATATTCTAATTTACACTTTATTACACCCGAGAGATGTGAGTATCTAAACACTATTTGTGAGGTGCTTGTGTATGACATCCGTGCTTGTCTATTGGTCTTTAGTGGAACGATTATTTGTTGTAATTACTTTTATATTAGTGTTAAATGACCCCTAACTTGTCTTTCGAGTAGAATAAAAGCGCATTTGCTTGAGGACAAGCAAATCTCAAGTGTAAGGGTATATGATGAGGCGAAAAATGATCCGTTTTTAGGGGGTTATTTAAGCCCGAATTCGAATTTATTTGACCAAATATTGCCCTAAATCGTTCCTTTTGTGATTTTAGGTACTTTGGGAGAGAAATCGGGAAAAGGAAGCAATTCGGACGTTTTTGGAGCATAAAAGTGAAGAAAACGTCAAAGTCTTAATTTTCCATGCTGGGAACAGTAGGTGACGGCGTCAAGAGCAACACCTTGACGGCGTCAAGAGCAAATTTCATGAATTTCCATGACTACCCAGAACAGATTTGACGGCGTCACGTGGGAAGGGCGTCAAGAGTAAAAGAGTCATGACGGCCTGGAAGTATATAAGTCTTGACGGCGTCAGAAGTAGATCTAGGCAGTCCGAGGATTGTTTTGGCGGCGAGGTGACGGCGTCACAAGATTACTCTTGACGCCGTCAAACCTATTTTTCTATATATAGTTTTCTAATTTTTCACATTTAAAGAGAGAAGTTTTGGGAGAAACCCTAAGTACGATTTTGGTGTAACTTTACAGGTTTTTCAAGGGTTCCAACCCCTTGAAACCTTGCATGATTAATCAAGATAAGTGTTCTTCTAATTCAATCAATATGTCTATGTGTTGGTTGTCTATATCATGTTCTTGTCTTAATTCTATCATGCTAGGCTAGATCTCTTTTGTGTTTGCTTAGATCTAATGAAACCTAGATATTGATTATGTGTTGATTACTTGTTTATTCTTGTCTTGGATGAATGATTCATATGTTAGGCTTAAGAAAACTGGCAGATCTCCAATTGGTAACATGCTTGAACGTCTTAAGAAACATGAACCAACGCGCACTAGGTCTTTATTGATTGTATTTAATGCATGAGCCACTGTTTATAATCCCTATAGTTGTGCTGGGCATGGTGTAGGAGGAGATAAGAGCTCATAGAATTGGGGAGTTATGTGTGCCACCCCATGAATGGTATTAAGGAATACAATCCGTCATCCATGCAATTATAACAAGTAATTAATGTGTAAAAGATATCTAGGGAGTAGTGAAATCTAAGTAAACACATTTTCTCCAATTACTGCTCACAACTTTAGTATAAATTAGTTTACTTTCATTTTTAGTATTTTATTTTGATTGCATCTTAGTATTGGGTTAGTTGAATAGCAACTAATTCCGCTCACTCTTCCAAAACCCGAGATTTTAACTTGCTTTCTAAAAAATATAAAAATACAAAAATAACCATCCCTCACCTTTAGAACTAGTATTTAGGCTTTCTAATCCTAGCGACACTATTCCTAGGCTGAACGATCAATCCCCCGGTACTTGTCACTATACTATACTACAACGATCAGGTACACTGCCTGGTGGGGGTTGTAAGCTTCTCGAGATCCCTCGAGAGGTAAAGCCTGTTACGATTCCCACGCATCATTATACTAGCAAACTAGGGTTTCTTTTTGTTCCTGTGCTTCTATTTCATTCCCACTTCTTTTGAGGGCCATTGGATGAGCAAATTTAATCCTTGTCGTTCAATTATTTTTGGCGCCATTTTGGACTTTGGCCTTTTCCCTTTATTATTGGTGCCAGAGGTGAACTTTGGACTGGGGTGCTTGTTTTGTTAGCTAGGGGGAGGGTTTGAGTGAGGCAGTGGTAGTAATGATGGTGTTGGTGTGGGGTGTTGCAGGTTTTGGTGGAGGGAAGGAGGTGAGGTGGAGAGTTTGACTAGGGGTTTGACCGAGGGAGTATTAATACGGGGTGGGGTTGTTTTTATATTTTTGGAGTGGGCTTAGGGTATTAGGATGTGGGCTGGGGTGTTTGGTTTGGTTGGATCAGGTTTATGTTTTGGTTTTATATAGGTTTAGGTCCCGATTGGTAATAGCTTTAATTCACAAGGACAATTTTTGTAATTTATCCAAACTTGAGGGTTGGAATTGTAACTGTTCCAAAGTAGTTATAAGGGTAATTCCTGCCACAATTCATTAGTACATGGACAAAAAATGATATTTTTCCATTTTGAAATTCACAGGGACCAAAATTGTCATTTTTGAAAAGTCCAGGGACCAAACATGTAATTTCATAAAACTTTTCACCCAAGGACTAAAATTGATATTTGTAACTTCCCAAGGACCCAAAATGATTTTTCTTTCAAAATATCCCACCAGGGACCAATTCTGCCAAAATTTGAAACTCTAGGGACTAGATTGCAAATTTTCTAGAACAAACTTTGTACGTTTTTCATCTGTTTTTACGTTTTTCATCTGTTTTTACTCAATTTGTATCTGAAACATATAAAACACAATTTTAGAATATTTTTAGTATTTTGATGCATTACTGAGTGTTTTTGTATGTTTTGCAGTTCAGATTTGACCAAAAATGGTTTGAGCACTTATCACCCACCGAATGTTATTTATAATTTATAATAATGTACTAGTAATACTTTACAAATAAGCCCTATCTTAAGTGTGTAATATATCCACGTGTATTTAAAAAAAAAAAAAAAAAGTGTGTAATGGTAGCCGGTAAACCTGCTAATACCCGGTAATATTGCGTAGATTGAATAATATTTGAATTTATGTTGCGTAACTTTGACACTTTAGAAAATATATTACGTAGATGTGTTTATTTGAACAAATATGTAGCGTATCCTTAGTTTTACCTCGTACAAATATCCTAAAGTATACATACTTTCTAGTGTTAACTATGAACCCAATTTCTCACTAAGCTTGATAAATTTATTTTATATGGTTAAAAATTTGTGTTTTAGTTGAATAAAACTTTTTAGAAGTTAAAAGTATCGACTGTTATAGTGTTATCATTTGTGTAAAACGTTCATGAGTTTGGTTATTATGGTTTAAGTTTGTTTTATTTTATACATATATTTATTTACGAGTTTGGCTATTAGATACAATATTTTTATATACATTCAAGCTTTTCAAGCCGAGCTCAAGCTTTAATCGAATTTTTCAAGCCAAGCTCAAGCCTAAATGATGAAAGCTCGTTAAGCTATCAAGCCAATCTCAAGCCTAACTTATAAATTTCAAGCTAAGCTCAAGCCCTGTTAAGCTCGAGCTCGAGCTCGACTCGACTTGATTACACCCCTAATCACTATACTCGCTAATTTTAATTTTAAATATTAATGATACGATTAAGTTGTGTTTGATTGCTCTTTAAACTTTTTTGGCCCGATATAGTTTAAGCAACCATGTTACCTTATTTCTGGATTATTCAGAGGATCGTTGGGGGCTTGGGGCATATGGGGTTCGTTGGTGACTTTTGTACGTGTTTTACTTTTTTAGTTTCTCGTGTGGGCCCAATACTACGTCTTCTTTTGACCATCTTCTACAAGTTTGGTTTTATCTCTTGAGGTGTGCTACACCCACATAAAGTTTACAAAATTGCACCCACTCGCTGACGTGGCAGAGTGCTGATTGGTTGGTTTTCTGTGGCCCACTAAAAACCAACCAATCAGCGCTTTGCCACGTCAGCGAGTGAGTGCAATTTTGTAAACCTTACGTGGATTATCTAGTATTTTTCTTATCTCTTTGGTCTTTTGTGGTTCAAGTCAATAAAATTGTATTGAAAGGGTTCTCTTCTGAGTTCTGACGTATATATCTTGTTGTCGGGTGTAGAAAAGACATAGATAAGGTTGACCTCAACTAGTTTCAAACTTTCACGGGTAAACCTTTTAGAAAGTTATAAACTTGGCTTTACGTATTCGAAATGCGTATATGAATTAAAACATTTCTGTTATAAAATATTACAAAATGCAGTTTATGTAAGTTTGAAAAGTCTATCGGTAAGCCCCTATATGATTCAAGAGTAGATTTCGAAAAGATTGAATAAATTGTGTATTAACTTAATAAATTAAAGGAGACATACATGCGTTTGTATAACGCAAACTAGGAGAAACAACCAACTGATTTTGCTCAGTTGTCCACCAGAGTTTCTTTTAGAGCTTGGGGAGGGGTTTACCTTAGTTCGAGTCTCGCAAGTGACAAAAAAAAATCCGGGTTTTCTTCTTAGTGCGAAGTCATGAGTTCTTGGGGTTTCCCTACGCGGGTCTCTCCTAGTGGTTCGGGCCCTTAGGCCTACCCGTTTGGATGGTTTAACTCGGGGGTCGGATTTCAAGTGTGGTGCCATTCTTAAAAAAATAATAATAATAATAATAAAATAATAATAATAAAATCTAGGAGAAACCTTAAACACCTAAACGAACCTAAACATTACGGGCCTTTATTAAGCCAACATCTTCTATCAAACTCATTTTATTATAGTTATAAATAGTGATGGTGCATTTAGTTGGAGGAAAAAAAAAACTCTTGTTTTCTATCTCTAGTTTTGTAAAAATTTGGAAGGGTTATTTATCTCCACAAAACACTTACATATACAAAAAAAGGTGTTTAGTTGATGTTTGTATTTTCTATTTTGAAAAAGGGGAGGAAAGGTTGTATGTTACAAAGGAAAACAAGTAAAACAACTAAAAGTTGCTTTGTAATTTTCCTTGTTAAGTTAAGAAATAGGGGATTTTGTGTTTTGAAAAACGCTTATTTAAATGCGATCTTTGTTTTCCATGTTTTCTACAAAACATTTGTGAAAAACAAGGGACTTTTTCCCCAACTAAATGCACCCCGAGAGTTCGTTAGACAAAAAATCAAAACGTAAACCACAATGTGGCTTATTAAATATATATGCAATCTATAAAGCAGACGGAACAAAAGGAAAAGAAATATTAGAATGGTATTTTTCCCCATAATCACAATTAGCATTCAACCTAAATATAAATACAATGAAGTCTTGGAGAACAAGCTTGGCCAAAGTCAAGAAAGGTCTTGATATCTTCTAAGTGGATACGCCTTATTCTACAAAGTCAGGAAAGGTCTTGATATCTTCTAAGTGTAAGGATACGGCGTATCCAATTAACATTGATACACCGTATTGGGTGTCTGCTCAACATGTATTTCTTGGACTTCTTCATTTAAGATCCAAATAATGCCAATTCTTGCTTCTTTTCCATATTTGCTCCATAAACACTAAGAATCACAAAAGTAAATGATTAAGCAACGATTCTTATAAAAAATGATAGTAAATGAGCAATATATAAGGGATATAT
Organism: Artemisia argyi; assembly: GCA_030686995.1. Classification (NCBI taxonomy): domain Eukaryota; kingdom Viridiplantae; phylum Streptophyta; class Magnoliopsida; order Asterales; family Asteraceae; genus Artemisia; species Artemisia argyi. The sequence goes on from CM060681.1 coordinate 36,876,730, forward strand.
GATGTATGAATATAGTGCTTATTTGATCACATTTGATGTCTTGATCAAATGATTTATGTAAGTAATGGTGTAATAGCCTTTTAAGCTAATCTTGATAGATTATGATGCATAAATGTGTAAATGATGTATCATGACATGTTATTGTCGTTTAGTTACTAAGTGTAATGCTTACGGTTTAGTTGTTTAACCATTTTGTAGGTTTATGTGATTTAAGGATGGCTCTGATGGTAGCTTATGATGCTAATAAGGAATGGAAGTGCTTGCTGATATTAGACAAGTAATGCTAATAAGGAATGGAAGTGCTTGTTGATATTAGACAAGTAAATATGATAGATACCGAGGTCTAAGTAATGTTGAACCCCCAAGTGTCGTGTGAGGTTATGTATTTGAAAAGTAAAGAGTTTATGGAGTCCTTTTAAGAGGTCCTAAGGTGTAATTACATATTTTAAAGGTAAGGTAATTTCTTGTACAAATGGTTTGAAAGTACAAAAAGGACGTTTGGTTTAATGGTTATTTATACCCATTTTGGGGTCATATGGGTCAAGTGTCATGTATATTCACTGTGTAATGTTTATTCATAGATTCGGATGTTAAAAGAATGATTTGGTTCAAGTTGGAAGTTGTTTATGTGTTTAAATGAGTTATGGTTAAGTGTTAAAAGTGTGAAGGTTTTGGGCAACTGTACTGGTCTACAGTGTATAGACCTAGGAGTCTCTACAACAGTGTATTAGTTATAAGCCTTTCATCACAAAACAGTCTACGGCGTAGGGGCCCCGTCGGTTCTACGGCGTGGACAATGTAAACTCTTCTTGCTTTTTGATACAGTAGTGTATACGGTGTGGGGGCATGTAGCCTCTACGGCGTAGAGACCCATTTAAAAAAAAATATCGAATCGGGAAAGGAGCCATTCACTTTTATACATTTCAAACATGTTTTGTACATAACTCTTTACCACATATTAAATTCTACAAGTTTAGCTTTAAAACATATAAGATACTCAAAAAAGACTATACTTTTCAAAGACTACAACTTGACGACACTTGGGGGTTTAACTTTCTTCAAGCATGATATTTATTACTACTTGCATACGCACAATGTAAAGCACTTCCAATTCTTACTTCATACCCTAATGCCCTTATCCGAGACCTTACATTGATCCACAAAAACCTACAAAACATATAACAAATAAAACGTAAGCTTTATCCATTAGTAAGTAACAGGCGATAACAAGTTATTATATATGATTTTATCATCTTGCATCATACACTTTCATGCTAGTTCATTAGACTAAACACACCATCACTTGCATGCATAACACATTATCAATCATTCACTTACATCTATAGCACTTAACCACATTAATCAATATCAATCCATCACATATCATTACATGCCATAGCAATCACTAAACTAAGTTATCCTCTTACCTTAGCTAGTTTTTTTGACACCTTGTCTAAGCTTCTTAATCATTCTACCTAAACACTCAACACATCTAAACACATAATACAAGAATGATTAATCAATATAACCACAAGTTATAACCATATTACTTACCTCAATTTCATGGCTAATATACAAAGAAACACCATCACCCGTGTCACTTGATTCCTAACAAGAATCATCACAAACACTTAACATCTCTTCAATGCATAACTAATAAAAAATTAAAATGGTATAATATCTTACCCATTAGCATATCGAAACTCATTCATGCATATGATCATTAACATGATAGTTCATTAGACTAAACACATCATACACTTTCATGCTAGTTCATTAGACTAAACACACCATCACTTGCATGCATAACACATTATCAATCATTCACTTACATCTATAGCACTTAACCTCATTAATCAATATCAATCCATCACATATCATTACATGCCATAGCAATCACTAAACTAAGTTATCCTCTTATCTTAGCTAGTTTTTTTGACACCTTGTCTAAGCTTCTTAATCATTCTACCTAAACACTCAACACATCTAAACACATAATAAAAGAATGATTAATCAATATAACCACAAGTTATAACCATATTACTTACCTCAATTTCATGGCTAATATACAAAGAAACACCATCACCCGTGTCACTTGATTCCTAACAAGAATCATCACAAACACTTAACATCTCTTCAATGCATAACTAATAAAAAGGTATAATATCTTACCCATTAGCATATCGAAACTCATTCATGCATATGATCATTAACATGATCATATGATAAAACCCATGATTTGTCAAATTACCCATGAGTCATTAAAGGAACTTAATCCTCTCATATCTTTGCTTTCCAATTAGCCTTAAAACCTCTTTTACCCAAAACCCCCTAATTTATCTCATGAACCCTAACTCTAATTGATCAAGGATTAAGCATCATGCCTTGTGGGACTGTAGCTAGGTACTCACTATTGCACTAGAACACTTATTTTACCTCCAATTTGATCATCAAAACTACCATGTTCTTTTCCCTCCTTTGTTTTTCACATCACACTCCACATACACACTTAAAGATGATAGTTTATGGAATGTTGTGGAATGCCTAGGAATTATTTAGATATAAAATATGGACAACTTTCCCCTAATGGCTCAAGTCTCATTCCTAAGACTTAAGCCACATAAAACTTTCTATAATATTGTGTTTACATTTAGTAAATAATCATTGGTTTATGGTGATGATTGGAGAGGATAAACATATGTTCGGTTTTCACGTTTGGTAAGGACCCCAAGGTAAGATCGAAGATCTAGAATTGGGGTGACACTCCCATACAACTGTAGTGTGGGTAAGGTGTATGAAGATTGATTAGTTTCAAGTTGGTTCTTTTCATGAAAAGGAACCAGTATTTACAGAGATTCAATTTAGGGTTTCATGCTACCTATGAATGCAATCCAATGGTTGTGGATGGTCCACGTGGTGGACATCAAAGGGAGAAAACAACAATGACGCGTTGTGTGATATTCTTGGCTTTCCCAGATGTATGGAATGCTCCCTGCACCATTGCACGTACTAGTGTAATATTCAGAACATTACCTCTATGTGAGTAAGGGAATGACACTTGTTGGTTGTTATAACGGTCCTCGATGAGATTCCAGTTTGATTATTGCCTGAATGTGTTTATCAGGCTTGAGATTTTCCTCTTTGGATTGGGAAGTTATTTCCTAGGTAGGTTATGATGGGCTTTGGCCCTTGTTGGCATGTTTCGGTTGTATGAAGCCAGTTTGGCTGAAACTCCCAAACGCTACATTTACTTTAACATTTGATTTATATGTTTGACTTCTTACTTAAATATATTGACTAACCAATTATAACAAGTCTTCTAACACTTAAATATCATAGTCAAACTATTACAATGGCATATCTCTACCCTTGGCAAACCCAAGGGTAAAGAGACTTCTTTATATAAGACCTCCGACAAAGTGAATGAATGAGTGTGGCAGTGGTCAACAAATATGTGAATGCATGATAACGTAAAAGCTTACATGGCAGAGGAAGATAAGAAACAATGAGACGCATGGCAAGAGAAGCTACGTATGCATAAAACACTACAGAACAAAAATCAGGCACAGACAGATATCACCAAAAAGATTATGAAACAAAGGCAAAAGTTCAACATAGAACTCATATTTGTTATATAACCAATGAACCAATCATAGCCATTCACTTTTTTTTTAATCAAAATAAATAAATTAAAAAAAAATCACCATTTTTTGAAAAATTAAACACCTCGCAAACTGTTAATTATCACGCGAAAAAAAACCATACCATCGCGACGAGAATTAAATTATTTTTCTATATATATGCAATTCTATATACTTTCGATGATTTTTTTTTTCAAAATTTTCGCCTAGAAAAATCACACGTGATTTGTAAAAATCGTATGTGCTTTGTAAAAATCAAATCATATGTGATTTTTACGAATCACATGTGATTTTTATGAATCACATATGATTTTTCTGGGCGAAAATTTAGGAAAAAAAAAAAAAAAAAAAAAAAAAAAATTCGTCGAAAGTATATAGAATTGCATATCTATAGAAATATAATTTAATTCTCGTCGTGATGGTATGCTTTTTGTAACTTGAAGATTTACCGTTTGCAAGATATGTTGTTTATTTAAAAAAAAAAGAAAAAAAAAAAGTGAAAATTGGTTTTTTATTAATTTAGATGAAAATGAATTGATAGGATTAGTTCATTAGTTATATGAAAAATATGTTATATATTGATCTCAACTCATGAAACAAAAGGTACATATAGGCGTACAACGGATGACAACATAAGAAATAAAATGCATAAGACTAACACTATGTTCTCAAGATAGTTTTAAGGATGAAAGTGAAATGAAAGGGAAGAAAGTCAAATTTAAGGGTGTTCTTAAGAAATTTTAGAGGAGTGAAATGGAATGTAAAGGGAGTAAAGTGAGTGGGCCTCTAAGGTTTTTTGCAATGTATACTTTCACACCGATTTTGGCCTGAAAGTGGGTGAAATGAATATTAGTATGTATATTTACTAAATTGTCCTTACTAACAAATATTATATTCTATCTTCTTCTACTTAAACATGAGGCTAAAATTGTCAAATTATTTATTGTTTTCATCACTTTACATCACTTCCCTTTTTCTTTTATACAACTAAAAAACACACAATATTTTTTACTTTTCTTTCTCCACCACTTACCACCCTCCCTTTTACCTTTCACTTCACTTCCTTTTCCCTCCAAATATAACTCGAGAACAGAGTGTAAGAGCACGTAGAAACCTCATAAAGCTTAAAGATATAGATAGAAGAAGCATAAACGAAAAAGGCAAACATAAACAAGACAACAAAGAAAGCATGAAGAACATACGAGCAAAACCAAAGAGATGTATTTTAAAGTTTACTTTGAAAAAAGTCAAAAACATATGAGCCTATGGTCTGTACGTGTGCAGTTTACTACTCTCTTCATCCTAAAAAAAAAGTCTTTTTTTTTTTTTTTTTTTTTTTGACTTTAAATATTTTTATTTATATTATATAATATTTGATGAAAAATATACCAATTAAAATACATTTAAAACCCAATATATTTATATGTTTTGTATCAAGTGTTATATATCACAAAAAAATAGCTAAAGGTTAAAAAAAAAAAAAAAAAAAAAAAAAAAAAAAAGCTAAACGTCAAAGTTGAAAATAAACATTAAAAGAATACTCCTATTTCCAAAGTTAAGATTGAATTTATATTTTAAGACTAAGGAAGTACATTTGTTTTTGGAATTTTCATGTCATATATTTATATATATTTTTAATTATAACTAAGAGATAATTCCATATTTACCCAATCTAAATATCAAAATTCCATATTTACCTAAAACACAAGTTTTTAGTGCACATGTACAATGCTTTTAAAGCATGTGTTGGAGAAATATAGAATTATAGGGTTTAAGTTGAGTATATATGGAATTGCCCTTATAACTAAAAGAAAATCGTACTAAAAAAGACAATAATTTTTTATTGTGAAATGCTGTGCATATTTACACTTTTGATTCATACACTCTACTTTTCATTGAGATGTATTAACACTCTACTATATGGATTACATATTTACTAGCAGGGTATCCGCGCGTTGCAGCGGCGGGTACCCTGAAATAAAATTTTTCGATGAAATTAATAAAAATGTCACGGGAAGTCATTCCGACACCTAAATTTTCCTCAAGAACGAAATACTAAAAGATTTGGTAAACTACACTTCCCGCCCTAGCATATATTTACAATCTTAGTCCCTAAGGTTGCAATAGGGTTCACACAAGGTCCAAAACACTTTTCTATATAAACCTCCTTATCACTTAGGGTTTGACACCCTTTCTCTCTCAAACCAGTCGTACCCTATTTCTTCTTCTTCTTCAGTCGTTTTTCCGGCCAAACACCACAGCCGGCCACTTAAACTCACCACCACCACCACCACACTCCTTACAACCTCCCCATCATTTTGACGTACATCACGCGCCTAGAAACACCTCCCAACACCACGATTAACACCACCACAGCTCGAGTTCATCACCAAAACCATCTCTCTCATTTTGTTGATACCGGCGGTCGAAGGTAGGAAAACCCACCACTAGAGCTGGCATAACAGATCCCACACGACACGAACCTGTTAAGGTCGAACACGAACATGACAAGATAACAATTCGTGTCATTTTTTTCAAACACGAACACGACACGAAAATTAATAGGTTACACGACACGAACCTGTTAAGGGACCTGTTAACAAAAATACTAAATTTACATGACACGAACCTGTTAACAAAAATACTAAATTTATACAAAATAATACCTGCATTTCATTACAACTCACAAGGATCTACTTATGTCACACAGTGATTAAACAACCTGAACAACATAGGTTCATTACATCCATATCTCATTTAGAAAAAAACAATCCTAACTACTTAAAAACTGGAAGTATTACGATTCAGTAGCTTTTTCTTTTGCACTTACAATCCCAAAATCTTTCACTTCGGCTCTCCTTCCACAGTACCAAACAAACGGATTCTGAATATATGGAGCCAAGAAACCAACATGAAGCACCATTTTCTTCATTGCTTATAAACTATGTTAGTCCGCTGGTGCATCAAATCCCATAACTGCATCAAACAAACTATGTTATTTGATGGTCAAGTGATCAATCCCATAACTGGATCAAATCTTATTTTGTTCTAAACGCCTAAGATATTATAATAACAAGCTAGCAAGAAGCTAGAATATACAACACACATAGGCTATAAGTGCCCCCGCAAACAAGCAGTTGTTGTTCAAGTCGAGAACCATAAGAAAGATAAGCCTAAACAAACAAGTTACAAAATACAAATAATTACGAGTCTAAAACCATTATGTTTATCATTTGAGATATCATAATGTCCAAATTAACTCATTTTCTAAGTCAAAATTACAAGGACATACTTAGGTTCCATTGCAGAAAGTTTGGCTGCACCAATCAATCCGCTAAAATAATCACAAGTTGAGTTCTACAACTTATTTTGATGCGGGGTTTTCACCAAACTTTAAGTTTAGGTCTTAACTACAACTCAAAAAAAGGCTAGGTTCCAAAAAAGATCAGAACCAAGAGTATTTACCAAATGAAATCTGGTGGGCAGATTCTGACACCTTTCACCATTTCGGCTCTAGTTTACTCATCGGGATGAGTTATGAGGTGCACCACCCAGCGAAACGACCACAAGACATATCTCTACAGGCTTATCATATTGCCTTAACCTCAAAGTTTACTGAGATGACCAGTTTAGTCATTCTTTGGGACTGTTGTAAATTTCCAGGTTTCATACAACTTACAACCTGAAAATAAGCACCCTTAATGCTGGAAAGAAGCTGGAAAAATAAGCTCAACCAACACACCTATGTTGACTGAAAAACCATTCAAATCCCCATTCAATAACCTGGAAATTAAGCAAATCATAAGCCGGAAAATAAGCTTAAACAACACACCCTAAGTACAAATGGGCTGTTGAGCCGAAGAGTAACTAGCCTAAAATAGATCAAACCCAACACTTGCGGTGTGGGCTGGAAACAAGCAAAACCAAATGCCCCTTATGGCTGCTATTTTGGATGCGCAGAAACAACAAACAAACACCCCATGTTGCGCAGAAAATAAACAAACTAAATGCACCCTTTGTGTAGAAAATTCAGTAGCTAATCAAACCCCTTTGGCGCAGAAAAATCAGAAATAAACACCCCTGATGGGCTGAAAATATGTAGAACCAAACACTCCCGTTGGAGCTGGTGTTGGACAAAAATAAGCAAACAACCCCTTTGCTGAATAATAAACTGAACCAAACGCCTCTGTTAGACCAGATCTACACAACTAAAATAAGTTATAAGCTGAAAACAACCACTCTAAATAAGCTGGAAACATAACACCCCTAACGGGTGTGGGTCAAAACAACAAAACTAAGCGCACCCTTGTGGATCTAGCTGTGAAATGAGCACAACAAAACACACCCTCTTTGGTTCATTTTCTATTTTAGGCTGACAACAAACAAGCACTCCTAGCTGGTGTTGTTGCGATAGCAGACAACAAACACCCCTATGTGGGCGGTGTAAATCGAGACCAAGCAAGCAAGGACCATATGGTGGTCTCACCAAGTCGTGGCACACAACCAAACAAACCCCTCTGGGTTCCTTTTTCCCAGCCGAGACTAACACACACCCCTAAGTGGGTTTTTATTTACTGGAAATTAAACACACCTTTGCATCAGGTTGCAAGTATGTAATTAAATCTCTAACACCCTTATAATCAACAAACAACAAAGGCAATTCATGCCTAACAGTAGCAGCCACAAGCAAATCACGAAAGTTTTTTGATTAAATCTAGATGACCGTAGTGCCATGTCACTATTAAATAGCATTTGACCAACATCCTGACAACCTTTACCATAACATCTTTCTTTGTGTCGCAACAGATTACCCGTACCTTGTTTACTATCATATGTGAAAATACTATTACACTTGTTGCACTTACATTGCACTTTTTTGGCACCTTTTATTGCGTTCTTATCTTTTTCAAAGATATTCCATACGGCATATCGGTCCTTCCGTTTTCTCTTCACTCCTCCTTCCATATCCACAGATTGGACCTCATCAGATTCCATATCAACACTCTTTGAGCTATTTTTTTCCGGGTCAATTTCAACACACTCAGGATCCATCTACATTATGGAAGAAACAAGTAATATAATTAGAAAAAGAACATAACCTGATACGTACATTTTTATCAATAATCTACAAGTCCAAAAAGTATTTTAGTTTGAGAACATAATTTACATTTTTATCAAGAATCTACTTTTTTTTTTTTTTTTTTTTTTTTTTTTTTTTTTTTTTTATATCAAGAATCTATAATAAGCTTATAATTAAGTTAGATTTTAGTGGAGATAATGGGCTTATAAAAAATTAGCAGAGCTAAGGGGGTGTTTCTTTAGCTTATATTTGCGATTATGAGCTTATTTGATTCAACTTATGTTTCATAAGCCCGTTTTTTCTAGCTTATTATTCAACTTATAGGCTTGTTTTCTGTATTTAAGTAGAATATGCACCATGTAAAAAAATAAGTCGGAAAAATTTGAGCTTATACAATATAAGCCAAGTCAGTTAAGCTCATAACCGCAAAAATAAGCTTAAGCAAACACCCTACAATGGCGACTCAATAAATACCTGTTTGTGGATCGATTACAATAAATAATAGTTACATCAAACTGATTTTGATTATTTCCAATAAATAACAGTTACATCAATATAATAAATCGATTACATACCTGTTTGTGGATCGATTAAGAAACAAGGAATGGATGCGACAGAGAATCTGAGAAAAGAGGATTGTGGATCGATTAATGTTGAGAATTTGAGATAATAGATTAACGGAGTTAATAATAAATTAATAATAGATTACATACCTCGTAAGTTTTACAAGATCAAGGATGTTTATTTTGAAATGGACTTTGGAGACTTGGAGTTGGAGGCGCGAGAGAAAAGAGAAAAATGGAAAGTGTTTTAGGGTTGGTTTTTTTTTTTAACTTATATATATATAACATCTTAACATGTCTTAATAGGTCCGGACCCGTTAAGACACGAAACCTGTTAATTTTGTTCGTGTCTTAACAGGTCTGGACCTGTTAAGACCCGACACAAAACCTGTTAAGAGCAGGTCGTGTCGTGTTAACAGGTCCGTGTCAAAAATTGCCAGCTCTACCCACCACCCTTTTTGTCGTTTTTGCGACGGTGGGGATAAGTATATGAACTTTCAAGAGTTTTTGATTAAATGAAGATTAAAACTAATAAATATGAACCTAAATAATTGTTTGATATCATTTTCTTTCTTTTTGTTGTTGTCGTTGTTATTGAGTCGCGAAAACAAAGGATGACGTGAGCTTGAGCTCACAGTCTTGTGTATCGAGTCGAGTTTTATTGTGTCAAGTCTTGGTCACAGGTTCGTGTCTAGGTTAAAATGGAGGGTTGCACATTGTGTTTAAATGATTGTAATATTGGGTGTATGGGTGTTTTTAATGCTATTAATGTAGAATAAGGGTTGTACATTATGTTTAAGTGATTGTAATATTGGGTGTAGGGGTGTTTTTAATGCTATTAATGTAGAATGAGGGTTGTACATTATGTTTAAATGATTGTAATACTTGATGTAGGGATGTTTTTAATGCTATTAATGTAGAATGAGGGTTGTACATTATGTTTAAATAATTGTAATATTAGATGTAGGGTTGTTTTTAATTCTATTAATGTAGAATGAGAGTTGTACATTGTGTTTAAATGATTGTAATATTGGGTGTAGGAGTGTTTTTAATGTTATTAATGTAGAATGAGGGTTGTACATTGTGTTTTAATATTGGTGTGAGAGTGTTTTTAATGCTATTAATGTAGAATAAGGGTTGTAAATTGTGTTTAAATGATTATAATATTGTGTGTAGGGGTGTTTTTAATGATATTAATGTAGAATAAGGGTTGTATATTGTGTTTAAATGATTGTAATATTAGGTGTAGTGGTGTTTTTAATGCTACTAATGTAGAATGAGGGTTGTACATTGTGTTTAAATGATTGTAATATTGAGTGCATGAGTGTTTTTAATGCTATTAATGTAGAATTCTAAGGAAAGTGGTCTGAATTTCGATTCATGCTAGTTTTTGTTGTACACAATGCTTTGGTTGTTGTAATTATGAAAATTACTTGCTTTAAAGTGTTGTAAATCATGCATTATTTTTTGTACATCTGAATTTTTAAAGAGGGTCATTCATGCATTATAAATAGTATAAATACAATGTACTTTTTTTAAATAAAAAATATAAATATCTAAATCACCTCTCTTCTTAACTCGTCACTGGTGAATTTTGTACTTACTTCCTCTTTAGTTTCTTGTGTGGGGCACATGTTATGTCTTCATGCGGTTTTGACCAGCTTCTATATGTTGTACAATGTACATGTTTGATTTTTCCCTTTTGTGTCTTTGGCTTTTTGTGGTGCAAGTCAATAGATTTAGGGGTTGTGGGTTCATGAAAAATACGCTGACGAGAGGTGTGGATAGTCTGACGGTGACCGAAGCATTGATGATGGATCCTAGAACCTTCCATTTACATCGAGAATCTTGTTTTTGTCTTCCATTTCTTAATACAGTTTTGTCCCATTTTTTTAATACATCAAGATAAGATTGGAAAATATTTGCATACCTTTCAGAACAATTTACACGATTGATCCTTAAACTTGTAGAAAAATTTCAGTTTCGAGTACTATTTATGAAGAAAGGATAGTTATTTAACTACAAGTTTGAAACTTGGCGTAAGTTGTTTTTCGTATGTATTAAGACTTAAACCTTTAATCTTCCTATTATACATGTAAGATACTGTGATTAATTGATAATGTGTGACAACAGTCATTACATGTTGAAAATATTAAATTATTAGATGTATTTGATTAAATAATTTAAAGGTCAGTTTGGTTTATAAGTTGGTTTAGAATTAGATTTGAATTTAAGATTGGTTTGAAATAAAAGAATAAGAAAGAAAATATTAATTGATTTAGATAATATTTGTTTTAAAATTTAAAATATAAATTAAAAGTCAAATTATTATTAATTTTAAAATATTCAATAAATATATGATAATGGGTTGAGACCACTAAAAAGAGTAGAAGACCAAAAAATTTAACAAAAGTCACCATTCTAGTATGGAATGAATCTAAGGTTGGACCAGTAAAGGGAGAGATTGACCCTCATTTTATCCGTCACATCAACTTTCTATCTCAAGCAATTGCTTGTCACACTAAGGCAACCTACATTACAAAAACACACCCCACAAAAATACCTTTTATATTTAATAAATACACATAAAACACCAAATGAATATCAATCGCAGGGATGACCCACATCCAAAATAATCGACCGATCGATCAATTGGAGAAAAAACCCACAGTAATGAAGATCGAAAGAGATCGACTAATGGATCGATTCATTTTCTCTTACTCCAAGCAGCCTTAAGGGTATCAATTTACCTTTGCATTCTATTGTGGTGGGCCCATCAACAACCAAACAACAACATATATCATCATTTCATTTCTTTCATTCCACATTCCTCAAATAAACGAGGCCCTTAAGGTTTTTGTAGATGAGTTTAGGATTTAAATTTGAATTTGAATTTTAAGTACGGGAGATAAAGAAAAATAATGCAAGAGAAAATAATATTTTATATCAAAGTAATAGTATTTTATAATTTAAAAGTAAATAAAAAAATAAAAGAAAATGTTAATTGAATTAAATATTATACATTATGTGGTTGTGGGATGTTTCACAAGTATCAAGACTTAAAGTGTCTGACATATTTTCCAAAACCAGGCCACCTCATTATTATTATTATTATTATTATTATTATTATTATTATTATTTTGAACAGAGATTTCATTTTACTCCTCATAAATGGAGGTAATTTGAAAACAACAAGTTACATCGAACATGATGGGCAAAATCGAAACCGACTTGCCAAACAAAATACACAAGGTAACAAGTTAAGCCAAAACAAGACATACACCATAATAGTTGTGACAGACTACAACAACACCATACAAGGGTGGGGGAATCACCAGAGTGAGCTTTGGGTAGACACAACCAAATGAAGGTGTAGCTTGACAAAAGTACATAAAGTAGAAAGCCGAACAATGTATATCAAACGCTTGAAATGAGTCCAAATCCGAATCTAACAGATCTAAACCTAACAGATAAAAGAAAGCATCTTTAAAGGAGCCAGACCTAAACCTAACAAATCTAAAGTCGAAATCCAAGGCAGCATCAAGCCATCGATGACGGTTTTACAAAAAATGAATATTTGGGCGTCAATACCATGTAGAAAGCCGAACAACGTATATCAAACGCTTGAAATGAGTCCAAATCCTAATCTTCTAGTCAAAACTCTCAAAACAAAGTGCCCCTACACATAATAAGAAGATTAACTAGTTGATTTATTTGATAGGAAAAAAAAATTGCTTATGATAAGATTTTCAACTAATTATTAGGTTAATTGTCACTTGTGTTATTTTTTTTCATTGTCCATTTTGTCACAAGCACACCTCCGACCCAACTTCCATGTCAATGCACCTTCATTGATTTGTATATTTTGTTGATGACAAAGGTAATAAATCATGAGTGTTGGAGAGAAAGACGAGTGTAAAATAAAATGTTCATTTAATGATACGTTTAGTTGAAGAAAGATATCTTAAATTTTTGTTTTTAAGTTTGTAATCTCCTTCGTTAAATTAGGCTATTTATTGCATGTCAAGCAAAGACGGAACCAGTTTACATACTAAAATGAGTGAAACTGCAAATTTTTATTTTTTGTGAACCTTTTTAGGAAAAAGGTTTAGTTTTTGCGCAATTTTTATTATTTTTTTTACAAAAACATTTTGTGAAAAAAAAAAAAATTTTCCATTCTAAATTTATTGTTTACATTTCATTTCCGATTGTCATACATTAGTTGCTCATTACTAAAAATACAGCGTTTTGATTGAATTTATTATGGTACCCCTTTGAGTTATAATAATAATAATAATAATAATAATAATAATAATAATAATAATAATAATAATAATAATAGTTAGTTAATGATGAAACTGTACGAAGTTTAAAAAAAAAATGTAACAATTATGTTTTTTTTAATGTATTTTTGTCGGTTTACAATGATTATTATGAGTTTCTTAGCTAATGATCTTTTTCCAACTAATAAAAGAAGGGCCATTGGTGTACGAAAAGATATATGAGGAAGTTAGACATAACTTTTGAGACTTAAAAGACTCACAAATGAAATTTATACCAAGGACCATTCATGTAAATACCCCATCTATTTATGGTTATTCAGTTAAGCATGTTAACGGTGTATTAGGTAATAGGTAAGAGACGAAGAAGGTCGAAAGCCACATCCACCAGCATTTTTCCGGCCAAAATATCGAAATCCTATAAATCTCCCGAAATTTTCTGGTCAAAAAAGATTTTCTTGCCAACCTCTATTTTTCGGCGGATTCTCAAACTTCGGCAACGTAGGTTTTGTTCTCCGTTCGTAGAAACAACAGGTGAGGTAACCCATTATATGCATCATCGTTTTTATTAAGTTTAATGAAAATTAGTATATAAAATTTTGTGGCTGTATGATTTCATAATTGCTTGAGAAATGAACGTGAACCAAAAGGCTTCAACCAAGCGGTTGTGAGTTCTAGCTAGTCACGTCTAGAACGATTGTGTGAGATACATGCACATATTTGTAGTTGCATGTAAAAAACGATTGAGAGATGAGTTACAATGAGATCTCCGGTGTTTTGGTGTGTTTTTCTATTAAATAGGGCCACGTCGGGCCGATGGTCGAGGTGAGGGTAGGTGCGGCTAGAGGAAGGTGTTTTATAGTGTATAACATTTTTTTTTTTTTTTTTTTTTAATTATTTTTTATTATTATTATTATTATTACTATTATTATTATTGTTATTATTATTATTATTTTTAAATTTGATTATTACAATATCAGCCTTTAATAAGCGGAATAAACTTTAATTGTTTCTTGGTAATTTGATCATACCACAAATCAATACTTGTTTGTTTATTAGAATTTTGTGTATAAAAAGTTGCTTAACTTCACTAATATGCCTCTTTTTTCTTTTTTTCTTTTTTTTTTTTCTTTTTTTTTTAACTAAAAAAAATAAGGTAGCACCTCCTTCATACTTATTACAAGTAATACCCCCGACGTACTCGCCTAGTACTCGATTTATTGACAGTAAAAGACACTTTTTTATATTCTTTTGTTCAATATTTTTTTACTTTTAATATTTTTGACTTGTTAAATTTTAAAATTTCTATTATGCACTTTTTTTTTGGCAATTTTACTCACTTTATTAACAGAATAAGATAGTTGAATATGTGTTTGTTGCGGTGTGTTAAAGTATTTTTTACTATCATTATAATTTGGAATTTTACATATAAAATAAATTAAAATGGACTGAAGTTTGTGCAAAAACTAGGATTTAGGTGTCATGACTATTTATTCTTTTATTTATATAATTGTGACTTTCCTCTTGTTATCTTGTTAGAACAATGGAATCTGTTCAAGGGTCACCTAAAGCATCCAAGTTTGCGCAAGAGGAAGATGTTATAAGCAGCTTGCCAGATGATGTGATAACTAACATTTTGAATCGTTTGCCATTACAAGACGCTGTGAGGACTGGTATCTTGTCAAGAAATTGGAGATATAATTGGAGTATGATCAACCAACTTGTATTTGATGAGGACTTCTACGAGTATTTAAAAGCGACAAAAAACAGAAAATATTATGGTAGGATTATAAGTAGGCTTCTTCTTCATCTTAAAGGTGCCATTAAAAAGTTTGACCTCTACATAGAAAAAGGGTGTAACTCTATATGGGATGTTGAGGATATTAATAATTGGGTTTTAGACTTGTCCAAAAAGGGTATTCTGGAGTTCACTCTTATAAATATGGATGAAACACCAATTAAGCTGACTACCCATCTTTTCTCTTGTCTAGAATTAAAACATATGAAGCTCTACAAGTGTCATTTTTGTCCCTTGTCTACTTTTTGTGGTTTTCCAAATATTTTGAGTTTGGATTTGTCTGAGGTGGTTTTTGGAAGCTACACATGTGGCCAATTTCTTAGTCAATGTCCGTTACTAGAGATACTGAAACTTAGAGATAACTCCACTAGCGAAATAAAACGAGTTGAGATTGCAAAACTTAAAAACCTCAAGGTGTTAATTCTGCCATTGTGCGAGCTAGACAATATGACAATGACAAGTTCCGATGTCTTTCAACTTATGGGTTCTTTCCCAGAACTCCAAGAGCTTAATCTTGATTTTTGGAACTGCGAGGTAAGATCACTGTGGAATATATTACAATATATCGCAATATGTCTTGATTATGTCTAGTTCAAAAAAAATGTCTTGATTATGTCTTTTAAATAATCAAATTGGCTTTTACTTTCCACTTTTCTTAATAGTTATTGGCATATGCTGAAAAGAGGGTTCGAGCCGCCTTACCGTGCCTCAAGACACTCAGATTATATGAAATAGATTTTACCAATGCCATTATGGTATCTTGTGCTATTGACTTTATATGTGGCTTTCCGAATTTGGAGACCCTTCTGATCAAAGTGAGTGGAATGTAAATTATCAAATTAAATTATTGATCATGTGAAAATCTCATAGTTATGAATCTGAGTACTATATAACTTTGTAGGCTACATACGAGAATGATGTCCCAGCGTCTGCAGGCTCCTCCTCAGTGGTAGATTTCGACCGAATGGGACAGTTGCAGCTTCAGACAGTGGAGTTTGTTTTTGTTAGATGTATACAGAATGAAGTGTGTCTGATGAAGTCATTACTTGCTTGTTCACCTTTGCTAAAGAAGTTGGTTATTAATCCAAAATCATCAAAAGTGTTTGGTGGTGAGGATGGACACAGGAAATTTTGTAGAGAGTTGAAGCACCACCGGGCCTCCCCTGTAGCTGAAATAGTCTTTGAATCTGCTAACAGCACAATGACATTCCATGATTATCCTGATGTGTAATTTGTACGGAGTATATTCATCTACCTGTATAGGCTAAAGATTTTTTTTTTTTTTTTTTTTTTTTGGAACGGCATTAGTTTATATAAGTAATACTAAACTAGCAAGAAGCTAGAAAAGTTACATAAAGGCTGAAGATTTATTAGATGCAAATGTGTTTGAGTTTAAACCTTGTTTGATGTTGGAAATTGTAACTTGCCAAGTATAAAGATTTAAATGATACATATTGTATTTCTGATTTATATACAAGTTAGTGGCGCTTATGAGGATGTTGGCCTTTGCTTATATCTATTTCATACAGTATGCCTTTTTGGTGTATTCAAGACATACTCCATCATTTGCGTTTGGCTCGTGTTCAATATCTATCTGTTTCCATACTCCACACTGGATGGCTAGTTCGTTTAGGCCCGTTCGCACTCTCATGTTTACGGCTATGTGGTTGAGACCTTAACTTAACGCTGCAGCGTGTGTGAGTATGCGAGTGCCTGCCTTTGATAACTAAGTTATAGCATTCCATTCAACTGCATTGTCCAAAGCCTTGGTTTTTAAGTTTTGTCGTGTGGTTTGTTGATTTAAGGACCTCAAAGTGGCAGCAGCTATGCTGCTATGGAGTTTTCTTTTGTGACAGTCCATCAGACTGCAATGAGGTGAAGCACTCTTTCTTTTGACTTAAATACATAAAAAGATCGACTTTAAAAGCTTGTTCTGTTTCAAGTTATGTTTGGCTCGGTCCTGCTTCTTAAAAGAAAAAGGGGTTTATACACGAGAACGATACAAAATATTGGAAAAGAATATCCGAGAAAGCCTGATTATTCTCTATGGTAGATTGAGATTAAATATCGCTGAACTCAAAAAAAGTTGATTTATTTTTGTACATAAAAAATAGCGTGAAAATAAAACAGGTTTCAAATTAACTCGGCCGAGTTCAGTTCAACCGGTTTGACAGTCGGTAAGCCAGTTATTTGCCCAAAACCAGTTCCGGTAACTGTTGACGTATGTGTCCGGAGGGTATGAACCGGACACCTCTAAATATTCCGGACGGTAAACACTACCCTCCGGCAAGTGGGCCAGGGGGCACGTCCACGTGCGCCGCTTTCCCAGGAAATCAGCAAGCATGTCTCCAACTACCACTGACACAAAACTGGGCCTAGGGTAACGGCTACTGTTCATGAGATATTCTACTGTGCATAGGTACGATTACTATTCAAATAGTGTTACTTTCACTGTTCACCTGCACCCTCTTTGGGGTAGTATAAATACCCCAAAGCCATTTATTGTAAGGGACACTTTTTCTTTATCATAAATACCCACACATATCATTATATCTTTCGGTCTTGGAAATATACTTATTCTCACGCCCGAGCTTGGTCCTGGGATAACACCCGGGGCGAGGCTAACGAGCGGTTGCGTTTGTGCAGTATTCTAGGCCGAAGGGTCCATTCATCAAGTATCCCGAAGGAGAGAAGTTTTACTTCAACAAATTGGCGCCATCCGTGGGACCCCTTATTCACTCTACCAGTCAATAACATGGCGGACCTCCCTCCTATCACTCCCCTCACGGGAAGCGGAGGCGATGACACCAGCAAAGAAAACCCGGAAGGATCTCACCGAAACAACCGCGACTCACCCAACATACAGGATTTGATACAAGGGCATCTAACAGCTTTGAAGGAGCTGGTCAGAGAACACAATGCCCTCGGAGGGAATGTCCTCAAACCCATACGATTGGATTTTGGAGATGACGGCGACAAAGTACCGGAAGATAATCCGGGGAAAAATAGACCCAGAACTGATCTAGAAAAGCCTTTCAAGTCCGTGCACAAATCACCTTTCACCCGGAGGATAATAGAGTTCTCCGGACCATCACATAGGATGCCGAACAACATCAAGTTATACAACGGCTCGACTGATCCGGATGATCACATAAACCTCTTCGCCGGAGCAGCTAATCAATTCGAATGGCCAATGCCAGTATGGTGCCGAATGTTTCAGCAAACGCTAGATGGTCCAGCACAAGGGTGGTTCAGTCGCCTTGAGCCGGGAAGCATTGACAAGTGGGAGGAGTTGGAGGAACAATTTACCACTCGATTCTCTCTTCGGCAGAAGGGAATCCGAGACCCGACCGAAATTGCAAAAATAGTAAGAAAGGCCAACGAGACTCTCCCGGACTTTAAGGAAAGATGGACGGATGAAGCCAGCTATATCCCGGGAGTCCCAGAAGTAATGCGCATATCATCTTTCATGAATAGCCATAAATGTCCGGAATTAGCCAAGCGGTTCTCAGATAAGGTACCAGGCACGGTAAAAGAAATGATGACGAGGGTAGACGACTTTGTGAGGTCGGAAGAAGCCTACAAAAACACAGAGCTTCGGAAGGGTGAAACACAAGAGTATTCTCGCAAGAATTTCCTCCCGAGGGTGGACCGAACGAGAGGATTTCATATGGATAGGCGGAAGAATGATCGTCGGGGAGATTATCGATACAAAGAGCCGTACTCTCCGTATGTGCCGCCCAAACAAGGAGGGCTCCAATCGGGAGATTTTCGTAGAAAGGAGATAGGGAGGCATGACCATTACCGCCCGGGTTTGGCCGCTTTGATCAAGCAACCGAAGGAAATACTGGCCACAGAAAATCAGCTCCGACTTCCACCACCACCACCTCTGGTAGGAAAACCGAGCAGGGAAAACGCAGACAGATATTGTGACTACCATGGGGAGAAAGGGCATTTCACTAACGATTGTCACCACCTTAAAAAGCAGCTGGAAACGGCGTTGGAATCTGGGAAGCTAGATCACCTTCTCCGGACACTTCGACATCAGAATAGGGATCAGCCAAGGGATAACGTGCGAGGAAAGGCAAAAGTGATTCATATGATAGGTACGGTGGGTTCCCAAAAAAGAAAAGGCAGGGAACCGGAGGAGCCGTGGATGCTGGTCCCAATAACCTTTCCTCCATTGGCAACGAAGGATCTATCTGACGAACCGCTCATCATCGAGGCGGAAGTGGAGGGCTACCTGATTAAGAGAGTTTTCGTGGATGGAGGGGCATCATTAGAAGTAATGTATGAACATTGCTTTAACAATCTGTGCCCTTCAATAAAGTCCAGACTGAGAGAATGTGACTCCCCCCTGATGGGATTCTCGGGTGAAGTGGTCCGGCCTTTGGGAAAGATAGAACTTGATGTATGTTTCGGTGATCATGGGTTATACCGGAAGACGAGAATGAAGTTTGCAGTGATCCGATCATCTTCGCCATACAACATCATCTTGGGAAGGACAAGACTAAGGGAGTTGAGGGCCATTCCTTCCACCATGTACGCCATGATAAAATTTCCCACACCAAAGGGTATCGCTACACTGGTTACCCGGTCAGTAGCAATGATGGAATGTAGGATCCGAGAAGAAGAACAGTTGTCACTCGGGAAGGACGAGAGAATCCCGACAAGAGAGGAGTGCCGGGAAGCAAATGCTGAAGTGGGTATCACGGAAGAAATATCCATGAACCCGGCCTACCCTGATCAGTTGGTAACAATAGGAGGGAATTTTTCAGATGAATACCGAAGGAGGTTGATAGATTTATTAAGACGGAACAAGGATGTGTTTGCTTGGCAACCGAAAGATATGACCGGGGTACCAAGATCCGTAGCACAACATACCCTAAACGTGAAAATGGAAGACTCTCCAGTTGCCCAGAAAAGACGCACGTTTTCACAAAAGAAAAATATGATAATAACCAAGGAAGTACAAGAATGGGTCAAAGCCGGAATAGTACGTCCGGTACGGTATCCAACGTGGATCTCTAATCCGGTGTTAGTCAAAAAGTGTGACGGGAGTTGGAGGATGTGCATAGATTTCAAAAACCTAAATTCATCTTGCCCTAAAGATTATTACCCCTTGCCTGGAATAGACTGGAAAATTGAATCCGTAGTGGGCTTCCGATACAAATGCTTCCTAGACGCTTATAAGGGGTACCATCAGGTGCAAATGGCAAGGGCGGATGAAGAGAAGACGGCATTCTACACAGAACAGGGGACTTTTTGCTATACTAAGATGCCCTTCGGATTAAAAAACGCAGGAGCCACCTACCAGCGTTTGGTAGATTCGGTTTTCAGCTCTCAGATAGGAAGAAATCTCGAAGCATACGTAGACGACATGGTTATCAAAAGTAACTCCGAACAATTCATGCTAGCAGACATTGCTGAAACTTTCGACAATCTTCGTAAAGTCAATATGAAGCTGAATCCAAAAAAGTGTTCCTTCGGAGTAGAAGAGGGAAAATTCTTGGGGTATATGGTGACCTCCGAAGGAATTAGGGCTAATCCAAAGAAAACTAAAGCAATTGCCGACATGAAATCACCCGGAACTCTAAGAGAGATGCAGAGTCTCAGCGGGAAATTAGCGGCACTTAATCGATTCTTATCTCGATCGACGGAAAGGTCGCTCCCATTCTTTGAAACCCTTAAACACATCACGAAAGAAAACAAAGAAGAGTACCGTTGGACACCGGAGGCAGAAAAGGCCTTTCAGGCAATGAAGAAGTTGGTTTTAGAGCTCCCGGCTTTAACAACGCCCAAGCCCAAGGAGAAATTGTATTTATATTTAGCAGCTGCCTCTACGGCGGTAAGTGCTGTCCTGATCGCCGATAGGGGAGGGAAGCAGCTGCCGGTGCATTATGTTAGCCGAACATTACACGATGCCGAAAGGTACTATGCTCCCCTGGAGAAGCTCGTTATCTGCCTGTTGCATGCTTCGAGAAGGCTGCGGAGGTATTTTGAGGCACATCCGATGACAGTAATCACCGATCAGCCCATCAAACAAATAATGAACAAGGCGGAAGCTTCTGGGAAGATGGCGAAATATGCCGTAGAGTTAGGAGCGTATGACATTGCTTACATCCCCAGAAACGCAGTCAAAGGACAGGTATTAGCAGATTTTCTTACAGAGATACCGGTAGAAGAAAGGGGAAAAAACAGGATCGGGGAATTCAGTGAACATGACGAATGGATACTATACACGGACGGGGCGTCCAGTAAAAAGGGAGCAGGAGCGGGTCTTGTACTCATCGGACCCTCTCAAGAGGAATACACCTACGCCCTCCGGTTGAAATTCGAAAGCACAAATAACGGGGCAGAATACGAGGCATTATTGGCTGGCCTACGGATTGCCGAACAGATGAAGATAGAAGCGCTGGACGTAAGGGTCGATTCAAAACTGGTGGCCAGCCAGGTAAACGGAGACTTTGTTGCGACCAAGGACAGCATGATATGATACCTGGCAAAGGTAAAGGAACATGCATCCCGGTTCAAAAGTTTCAAGATCCGGAATATACCCAGGTCACAAAACCAAAAGGCGGACGTTCTAAGCAAATTGGCTTCAATAGCTTTTAACCACCTCACTAAAGAAGTTCTCGTGGAAATTCTAGAAAAACCGTCCGTCGAGGAAGAGCAAGTGCATGCAATAGTGGAAGAAGAAGGGGATAACTGGATGACACCTATCATTAAGTGTCTAGAAGGAGTATGGCCGGAGAATACCAGTGACGCCAGAAGCCTACGGATGAAAATCCCACATTATACATGATGCGTGGGAATCGCACCTTGCTTTACCTCTCGAGGGATCCCGAGAAGCTTACAACCCCCACCAGGCAGTGTACCTGATCGTTGTAGTATAGTATAGTGACAAGTACCGGGGGATTGATCGTTCAGCTTAGGAATAGTGTCGCTAGGATTAGAAAACCTAATTAATAGTTCTAGAGGTGAGAGATGATTATTTTTGTATTTTTATATTTTATGAAAGCAATTAAAATTTCTGGTTTTGAAAGAGTGGGCGGAATTAGTTGCTATTCAACTAACCCAAAGCTAAGATGCAATCAAAATAAAATAATAAAAATGAAATTAAACTAATTAAACTAAGGTTGTGAGCAGTATTTGGAGAAATTGTGTTTACTTAGACTTCACTACTCCCTAGATATCTTTTACATGTTAATTACTTGTTACACTTGTATGAATGACGGATTGTATTCCTTAATACCATTCGTGGGGTGGCATACATAACTCCCCAACTCTATGAGCTCTTATCTCCTCCTACACCATGACCCAGCACAACTATAGGGATTGTAAACAGTGGCTCATGCATTAAATACAACCAATAAAGACCTAGTACGCCTCGGTTCATGTTTCTTAAGACGTTCAAGCATGTTACCATTTGGAGATCTGCCAGTTTTCTTAAGCCTAACATATAAATCATTCATTCAAAACAAGAATAGACAAGTAATCAACACATAATCAACATCTAGGTTTCATTAGATCTAAGCAAACACAAGAGAGATCTAGCCTAGCATAGTAGAATTGAGACAAGAACAAGAGATAAACAACCAACACATAGACATATTGATTGAATTGAAAGTACACTTATCTCAATTACAATGCAAGGTCTCAAGGGTTTGGAACCCTTGAAAAACCTGTGAAAGAGGCACCAAAATCGTCTTTAGGGTTTCACCAAAACTTCTCTCTCTTTTAATGAAAAAACTAGAAAACTATATATAGGAAAAACAGTCTGACGGCGTCAAGAGTTAATTCTGACGCCGTCACCTCGCCGCCATAAACTTCCTCGGACGGCCTTGATCCACTTATGACGGCCTATGTGACGCCGTCACCACCTACGGTAAATTATTCTTGGCCACTTTGACGCCGTCACCAGTACGTCTGACGCCGTCACCACCTTCGATATTTAATTCTTCATGTCTGACGCCGTCAAGCTTTTGGTCTTGACGCCGTCACCTTGTATTTTCAGCTTGGATTTTTGGTACTTTGCCGTTTTCTTCACTTTATGCTCCAAAAACGTCCAAAATAGCCTCTTTTCCAGAATTCACTCTCCAAACACCTAAAATCACAAAAGGAACGATTTAGGGCAATATTTGATCAAATAAAGTCGAATTCGGGCTTAAATGACCCCCTAAAAACGGATCATTTTTCGCCTCATCATATACCCTTACACTTGAGATTTGCTTGTCCTCAAGCAAATGAGCTTTTATTCTACTCAAAAGACAAGTTAGGGGTCATTTAACACTAATATAAAAGTAATTACAACAAATAATCATTCCACTAAAGACCAATAGACAAGCACGGAGGTCATACACAAGCACCTCAAAAATAGTGTTTAGATACTCACATCTCTCGGGTGTAATAAAGTAATATAACATTATGGAAATGGAAGATATCTCTCACTACCTGTCATAGCAAAATAGATTACCATAGGCTTGGGAAAGGATCAAATCTCCACCACATGGCGTAAGCACCTAGGATAAACTATCAAAGAGGTCTTTTAAAGGGTTATAACGTTAGGTATAGGGATATGAATTACACGGTTTTGTTGGATAAAGGAAGTTTTACTGGTGGCGAGTTAACAATCTTAGTTAATTACATGTACAAGATGGCGTTGCTAAGCCAAGACTAGACTCGACTTAAGCTAATAAATGAAAAATAACAAAAACATAAAATAAACATAGAATAAAACGGGATGGTAGTCCGTATGTTTTTTTTTTTTTCTCTTTTTCTTTTTTCTATTTTTTCTTTTTTTCTTTTTTTTTTCTTTTTCTTAATTTTTCGATTTTTTTTTTCGATTTTTTTTTTTTTTTTTTTTTTTTTTGCATACACTTTTACCCTACCATCCAAAATAATACATCATAGGGGATGAGAATTCCCCTTACACTTGAATCTTTACATACTTTACATTAAACTAAACTAATGACTCGAATTAAGAAAAATCAAAACACTTGGAGCACTTTTAAGATTAACGCACGTATGGGGGTAATAAGTGATGTTCTTCCCCATTACTCCATAAATCAAGTACTTACCCATGAGTCCCAATCGTCCCAAAACAATATGTACAATGATATGACTCGACTTAGCAACCATGTAATCAATTAAAAAGTTAACTTAGGGTTTAACAAATAACAATAATGCACTAAAAATGAGCGCATACACGGAAGGCTAAGGCGATTTGGTTGTACATTTAAGTGGGGTGTAACAAATTCTTCCTTTAAGTAAGATGCTTAAAGTTAGAAACGAAAAGATAGGCTCGGAGGGGTGTACTAGGGGTATCGTGTACTAAAAATGAGTACAACGCTAAGGGTGTGGGAAAAATTAGTTGACTTAACTAGCCAAGTAATATGACTTAAATGGTCAAGTAATCATGATACGGGTTTAACACAAGGGTGATCCTAATGCCTCTTATCATGTAGTAAATCCTACTACACGAATGTAGTCTCACTAGCGGTCTCGGGATGCATCACTAACGCAAGTTCTAGAATCTAAATGCTACCGGTACACTCATAAGCACTAATAATGAATGCTTTTCCTATCAAATCTAAAGGCGAACCTCACATTTTTGGGTGGAAAATTTTTCTGAATATACGGTTATGTGCTAGTCATACAACCTCCTATCCATGAGACGCTTGCTATGGCTAAAGTTTCACTCCTAAATGTTGTAAAAAATTTTAAATTTGGCACTAAAATTACACTAACAAGTATTTCTCGTAGTTTTATTACTCATCTACTATCAAACAAAACAAACTCAAGCGAAAGTGCATATGTAAGGTATCATCTTTTTACCCTCCCCTTACACTTAAGATGAACATTGTCCCCAATGTTCAAGTAAAGAATGTAAAAGTTAAAAAGTAAAGAGAATGAAATCAAATACTCCCCTGATTCGCTCGGTATGGATTTTAGTTGGCCAGGTTAAATCTTCTTCCAAGAAAACGAACAATCAAAGCTTCCCTTCCGGAATATAAATCATCTTCTTGTCACAAATAACCTGTAAATCCTGACAAAAGTAGACAAGGCAACCTCGCGTAAAATCGGTGGCATCCTATATAAGTTACTAAATCCTAGAAAACAAAGTAAGATATAATGCTTGTGGAATGAAGTTTGAAGATTTCCTGGAGATTATAAAACTTAATAATTCACAAAAACTATAAGACTCCGTTAGAAAAACAAAACCGGTAAAATTTCCAGATTTTAACTCCTGACGCCGTCAAGAGCAAACCCTGACGCCGTCAGAATGGACCTGCAGAAATTCTTATGTTAAGTTTCCGGAAAATTTCTGGAAAAACTTTGTCCTACTTCCTGAAAAATCCTGCAAAACTTCATTATGACTCAATACAAGCATTTGACTCTAACAATTACGAATATACATGTTCATTAAATATTGTGGATAATCATGATCGGTTTGTTTCTTAAAAACATATTTGGGGTTTCCCCTTACACTTATCTTTTGCAAAAATACCTCTAGGTTGAAGTTAAGACTGGGCTAAACAACATAATAAAGTATTTCCATTTTTTAGTAGAGAAACATGATCAACCAACAATAAAAATAAAACATGCATACGGAAGCAAATAACAATCAAACAAATAAAAATCACACAAAACATGGGTTGCCTCCCAAGAAGCGTTTTTCTTTATTTACGAGTCTTGTAGCTAGACTCAAAGTCGTGGGTTACTACGTGATCTCATCATTGGTTCCACTCTCTAGGTCGTCTTCCAAACCAGTTTTGTATTCCGGACCTAGTTGCAAGCATTCTTTGTAGAAACCAAGCATTCTATTTCTAACATACTCTACTCCTCTACGTCTATCCTCATCATTCCTATAATAAGCCGCTTGCTTACGTTCCTTTTCGAAATTAGAGAGAAGGCGGTATTGCTCAATTTTGTAGGGCATTTGATAAGCAACCTCATCATTGTCTTTTCTTGAACCTAACTATCCCTAACGTCAGATCATAACTCATCCTAGTGGCCTCAACAAATGGTTTCCCAAATATTATTTGACTTAGGCAAGCATCTATCACCGGACGCGTGTCTTCCACTATCATAAAATCAATCTCATAGGTGAGATTCCCTATAATCACATGTACTCCCTTAACTCTTCCTGCAAAATTACTTATCCAACTTTTACCGGGCATTATCCTAAAATTGAGTTGCTTCTTCATCACCCAATTGTAATAAGTCCTAGACATGATGTTCACGGGGGATCTAGGGTCTATGTAAGCTTTCCATATATGCATGTGCCCGATATTGCATGGGATGTTAATATTAGAGGGGTCTCCCATTTTGATCAGGGGGTCGCCAAAGATATATGTTATCTCGGGA
Source organism: Artemisia argyi (assembly GCA_030686995.1). NCBI lineage: Eukaryota > Viridiplantae > Streptophyta > Magnoliopsida > Asterales > Asteraceae > Artemisia > Artemisia argyi. The sequence continues at coordinate 36,903,462 of CM060681.1, forward strand.
CTATCGAATAAATCCTTATGGTATTCCTGTTCTTCCTTGGTTGGCAACTTATCGAAATATTCCTCTATAGGTTCTACCTCCTCTAATTTCTCATCCTCTTTAACCTCAACTTCCCTACTCTCATCCTCACTATTGGCTTCTACTCTAACTTCATCCTTGCCACTCTCCTCTATCTCCCTATCTATCGGCTTAATGGTGACAACATTGACAAAGTGGACATGTTTGGATGATGAGGGGTCCTTAACTTGGATTCCACTATTGGTGTCCCTAGTGTCCTTCCTAGGTGTGGCTAATGTTTGGTTGTTGAGGGCTTTCAACAAGTTGTCGATCTTGTTGGTCATCTCCGTTTGTTGTTGGTTGAATTCGGTTTCAAACCTAGCTATGCGAGCTTCTAGAGATGCCATAAATTTCGACATCAATCCTTCAAGATTGTTGGTACTACCATAGTTGTTAGAAGGATTGTTGTTGAAGGTACGGTTGGATGGTGGACCGTTTGATTGGTAACGATTAGGTGGGTTGGATGAATTGGGTTGATTTTGTTTCCACCTAAGGTTTGGGTGATTTTTCCATGAGGGGTTATATGAATCACCGTATGTGTTTGGCTCGGGCTTGAAAGTGTACCACTTATCTCCCGCTTCGTCGGTACGCGTGGATGCGTAGTCCGCAAAAGCTGTTCCGGGGAGTTCCACACAATCACGAGTGTCATGGGGACCACTACATAATTCGCATGAAGAAGTGATTTTGTTCACTTGGCTTGAATGCTTCGGAGCTTCGTAAGATTTCATGAGAAACTTGACTTGGTCCTCAAGTTCCATGATCCTACGGTCGGGAGTGCTTGAATTATTCGAAGGCAAAGATATTGCCTTGACCGTTTTGTTCAAATCACGGGGATCATTCCAACTTTCGTTGTCATAGAGAGCAAGATCTTCTATAAGTTCCCATGATTGTTCCGCACTAAGATCACGTAGCTTACCACCGGCCGATTGGTCAATGGTTCGCCTCGTGGAGATGTCGATATGGTCATAGAAGATTTGGACTTGGAGCCAAAGATCTATGCCATGATGAGGGACTTTTTGGAGTAAGTCCTTGAAACGAGTCCATGCTTCATAAAGATATTCATTTTGACGTTGTTGAAACATCAAGATGTCATTCCTAAGTTTAGTAGTTCTCCCCGGTGGGAAAAATTGAGCAAGGAAACGAGTGGTGAGATCATCCCATGTGGTGATGGATCCCGCGGGTAAACGCTCAAGCCATTGACTAGCTTGATCCCGTAGAGAGAATTGGAATAGGCGTAAACGGGTAGTCTCTCTAGTTTCAACACCTAGGTCTATGGAATCTACGATTTTGAGGAAGTCCTTAAGGTGTTGGTTTGGATCTTCGGAACGAAGTCCATGGAATGCACATCCGCTTTGCACCAACCGGATGGTGTCGGATCGCAAGGGGGTCACATTGGCTCCGGTGAGCTCAATGGTGTTTCGGTAGCCTTGGTGGCTAGGTCGGGAATACTCTCCTAAGGTTCGGGGCCTAAGGGGTTCTAATGGTGGGTTTTGTTGTGGTGGGATGATGGGTTCAAAGATGTTACCACCTTCCATGATGTCGGATGGTAAAGAGTTACGAACAAAAGCACGAAGAAATAAGATAGACTAAAGAAGATCTAAAAATAAAAATAAAAATCTTACTAGAAAGGAATCTAGCAAGTAGACCTAATAAAAAGAAATCCTAACCTAGACAATAACTATTCCCCGGGCTGCGGCGCCAAAAACTTGATGCGTGGGAATCGCACCTTGCTTTACCTCTCGAGGGATCCCGAGAAGCTTACAACCCCCACCAGGCAGTGTACCTGATCGTTGTAGTATAGTATAGTGACAAGTACCGGGGGATTGATCGTTCAGCTTAGGAATAGTGTCGCTAGGATTAGAAAACCTAATTAATAGTTCTAGAGGTGAGAGATGATTATTTTTGTATTTTTATATTTTATGAAAGCAATTAAAATCTCTGGTTTTGAAGGAGTGGGCGGAATTAGTTGCTATTCAACTAACCCAAAGCTAAGATGCAATCAAAATAAAATAATAAAAATGAAATTAAACTAATTAAACTAAGGTTGTGAGCAGTATTTGGAGAAATTGTGTTTACTTAGACTTCACTACTCCCTAGATATCTTTTACATGTTAATTACTTGTTACACTTGTATGAATGACGGATTGTATTCCTTAATACCATTCGTGGGGTGGCATACATAACTCCCCAACTCTATGAGCTCTTATCTCCTCCTACACCATGACCCAGCACAACTATAGGGATTATAAACAGTGGCTCATGCATTAAATACAACCAATAAAGACCTAGTACGCCTCGGTTCATGTTTCTTAAGACGTTCAAGCATGTTACCATTTGGAGATCTGCCAGTTTTCTTAAGCCTAACATATAAATCATTCATTCAAAACAAGAATAGACAAGTAATCAACACATAATCAACATCTAGGTTTCATTAGATCTAAGCAAACACAAGAGAGATCTAGCCTAGCATAGTAGAATTGAGACAAGAACAAGAGATAAACAACCAACACATAGACATATTGATTGAATTGAAAGTACACTTATCTCAATTACAATGCAAGGTCTCAAGGGTTTGGAACCCTTGAAAAACCTGTGAAAGAGGCACCAAAATCGTCTTTAGGGTTTCACCAAAACTTCTCTCTCTTTTAATGAAAAAACTAGAAAACTATATATAGGAAAAACAGTCTGACGGCGTCAAGAGTTAATTCTGACGCCGTCACCTCGCCGCCATAAACTTCCTCGGACGGCCTTGATCCACTTATGACGGCCTATGTGACGCCGTCACCACCTACGGTAAATTATTCTTGGCCACTTTGACGCCGTCACCAGTACGTCTGACGCCGTCACCACCTTCGATATTTAATTCTTCATGTCTGACGCCGTCAAGCTTTTGGTCTTGACGCCGTCACCTTGTATTTTCAGCTTGGATTTTTGGTACTTTGCCGTTTTCTTCACTTTATGCTCCAAAAACGTCCAAAATAGCCTCTTTTCCAGAATTCACTCTCCAAACACCTAAAATCACAAAAGGAACGATTTAGGGCAATATTTGATCAAATAAAGTCGGATTCGGGCTTAAATGACCCCCTAAAAACGGATCATTTTTCGCCTCATCAATACAATACAAGACGGAGTCCTCTTCAAGAAATCATACTTGAATCCAATGTTGAGATGTGTGGGCCCTCTACAAGCAAACTACCTAGTGAGAGAAGTACATGAGGGGATTTGCGGCATGCACTCCGGACCAAGATCCGTTGTGGCCAAATTAATAAGGCAAGGGTATTATTGGCCGACCATGCACAAAGACGCCAGAGAGGAAATCCGCAAGTGTGATTCTTGCCAAATACATGCTCCGGTACCGAAACTCCCAAAAACACCCCTGACCTCAATCATGGCACCTTGGCCCTTCTTCCAATGGGGCATGGATGTGTTAGGCCCATTTCCGGAGGCACCAGGAAAGGTAAAGTTCCTCATCGTGGCGATAGATTATTTCACTAAGTGGATAGAGGCGAAACCGTTAGCCAAAACCACCGGAAAGGACGTAAAAAAGTTTGTATGGGAAAACATTGTGTGCCGTTTTGGATTACCGGGGGTAATTGTGACGGATAATGGGACCAACTTTGTGAATGATCCGTTTAAAAGCTGGTGTCAACAGTTACATATCAGACAAAGGAATACGGCGATTTCACATCCGCAAGCAAATGGATTAGTAGAAAGGGCCAACGAGTCTCTCTTGAAGGGAATGAAGGCAAGATTGGGAAGGGCTAGGTCCGGATGGGTGGACGAGCTCCCCAGCATTCTTTGGGCTCACCGAACGTCCATCAAAACAAGTAATGGAGAAACCCCCTTTAGTCTCACCTACGGTAGTGAGGCCATGATCCCGGCGGAAATAGGGATGCCCACGTATCGGGCAATGATGTTTGATGAAATTCATGATGAAGAGGATCTTTGGAAGGCGGTAGACCGAAATGAGGAAGAACAGCGCCTCTCGCTAGATTTGTTGCAAGAAAGAAGGGAAGCTGCAGCCATAAGGGAGGCCAAGTATAAAACACAAGTGGAGCGATACTATAACAGAAGGGTCAAGCCCGTTAGCTTTAAAGTGGGGGATTTTGTGTACCGCCGGAACGAAGCTAGCCGAGTGGAAAATCTGGGAAAGTTAGGTCCAAACTGGGAGGGCCCTTACCGGGTGGTGGAAGCATATGACAACGGTTCTTATAAGCTGCAGACGATGGATGACAGGGACGTACCTCGCCCATGGCATGCCGTGAATCTCAGGAATTGCTTCTTATAAAAATTGTTATTATTTGAATTCCGCATTTAATGTAATGACGATGGTAATTTCCTTTTAAATAAATTAAGTTGGAATGCTCTTCCCGGAGAAATGGAAGTAGCATGTTTTGCAATACAATTGTTATTTCCTTCCTGATGGCCGGCCCCCATCAGGAAGATAGTGATGCCCGGATGATAATTTCATTCCGGATGCCCGGATGATAATTTCATTTCGGATGCTCAAAAGCGATAATTTCGTTTTGAATGCCCTGCAACATTATGGATGCCCGGATGATAATTTCATTCCGGATGCCCGGATGATAATTTCATTTCGGATGCTCAAAAGCGATAATTTCGTTTTGAATGCCCTGCAACATTACGGATGCCCGGATGATAATTTCATTCTGGATGCTCGGATGATAATTTCATTTCGGATGCTCAAAAGCGATAATTTCGTTTTGAATGCCCTGCAACATTATGGATGCCCGGATGATAATTTCATTCCGGACACCCAGATGATAATTTCATTCCGGATGCTCAAAAACGATAATTTCGTCTTGAATGCCCTACAACATTATGGATGTCCGGATGATAATTTCATTCCGGATGCTCAAAAACGATAATTTCGTCTTGAATGCCCTACAACATTATGGATGTCCGGATGATAATTCCATCCCGGATGCTCAAACAATAATTTCGCTTTAAATGATCTACAACCCATAGACTTGTATTGAAACAAAGACCATATAGAAAAAGAGAGGAAAGGAAAACACATTACAGGAAGCACAAGTGTAAACCATAAAAATATGTACATATATCGCAAAAGTCGCAAGTTCTTGACAAATAAATTACAAATATCCAAAAAGCATCAAAAGATATCAACACACGGTAGTAATCAAGCTGGAGGATTAACATTCTCCTCGACCTCGGGGGCAGTTGTCTCAACTAATGCCGTAGAGGCAGGGCCGCCAGTAGGGAGCTCTGAACCACCAAGCAAACCCTGCGGAGTGGAGGAAGTGGGAAAGATATTCATAAGATCCCCTAGTGGAAGGAGGTAAGAATCTGCTACCCTCCGGATAAAGGGATACTCAATGGAAAAAACCTTGTTGAATTCATCTTTCCAAATTAACGGAGCTTCAAGATTAACCTTCTTTGAAGTACGAAGGATTTTCTCTACCTCCTCCGGTTTCCGAGCAAGGCGAACCCCATCCAACCAACCAGCCGAATATGAAAGGCTCAAAGGCTTCGCCAAAGACTTCTTGTATTCCTCGCTGTCCACTAACCGACGAAAAACGGTGGGGACCAAGGATTTAACTGTGTTTTGACGAACGACCTCCGCTTGCCCCAGATTAACGGTCAGATCCGAATTATCCACCTTCAGCTTGGCAACCAAATCTTTCGAGGCGGCTAGCTCAGCCTCTAGCTGTTTTATCCTTTTTGATCTCTGGGCCTCAGTATCCAGCCAAACCTCTTTCTCCCTACCCAGCTCTTCCACTCTCGCCAGAAGTGTTTTCTCTCTGTTCGCACAAGCTTCAAACCGGCGGCAGACATCTTCATGTTCAGCGGAAAGTTGACGAAACCTTTCGGCATGAGCATCACGGTCCTTCTCGACCTCCTCTAATCTGGCAACCTGATCGGAACACTGGCTATGAATATGATCCAATTCACGAAAATCAGCATTCAAATGCCTGAACCTTCTTAGCACCTCCCCCTGAGAAATGATACTCGTACCTAGCTGCTCATACGCCAACCGGGCCAAATCAATATTGCTCAGCTCCTCTAAGGCGGACTGTTCGGCCGGAGTAGGTAGGTTGGCAATCATTTCGCGACAAGCCCTATAAGAGTTGAGTCGGACATCATTGCGGAGGGTCCAGGTCGGAACGAAGAAGTCAGCTTGCTCGACAGACCGATCTGCAAACAAGAATATGAATGATTAACTTCTGGACGTGCAATTATCAAAGGCATGTGCAAACATTTCCCATGTATTTATAATCTGAAAGCGGTTATACCGGAGTGATCGGAAGGAACCACGTGAACAACCGGGCGTTTAGAAGGGCCCGAACGGTGCACAGACATAGCTGCGGCAAAACAAAACACAATATATTAGAATAAGCGAGCGAAATAAAACACTTGACTCAAATAGAGAATATACTAACCATCCGAGGCACGAGGTTGTTCTCTTTCCGGAGAGTTCAGATGAATAGGAGGAGTGTTGCCGCGAACCGGTGGTGAATGTTCATTTTGGTTAGCTCCACCACCCAAATTCTCCCCGACTCCATGATTGGCATTTTCCTCCTCAGACAAGTGTGGAGCAATGTCCTCCTCAGCGTTTGCTGCTACCTCGAGGTGGGGTTGGTTGTGAGTAGCTGCACCGGACGGAAAGGCTTGATTGATAGGGGTAGCATCTTCAGTCACAGTCAGGGAAACCACGCCTTTGACAGCATTAGGATCTCTTCTGACTCTCTTCGGCACCACTGTCGATGGACCTTCCCCGGCCTTGGCTTTCCTTTTGAGAGCCTCCTGCTCCTTTTTATGGCGGGCATCAATTACCTGTTGGCTTGGCTTCTCGGCCAACCGCATCAGATTGTCCTTAGGTGGTAATTCCTTGCCGGCCTCCAGAAATGGAGCTGTTCGTTGGGGTCGCTCTTGACCGGCAGGTATCTCCTCACCCTCGGTCACCTCAGTACCCTCCCAATCCGACAACTCAAGGAACTCAGCCATACTCAAAACTACAATCAATGCCGGAAACAAATAAAGAGAAGAAAAGAAAGCTTGTAAGGAAAATCAAAATAACAATAAAACGGGTATTACCATGCCCCTCGGCATCCTTTAGAACGACCTGAACATTCTTGGTCTCCCACGCGGTGGAAAGCCCGTACACCCATAACAGACTTGGGGGCACCCCCCGGAGTTTGATAAGTTTCTCACTAAGTCTCTCTGCCACCTCCTCCGGATAGCTTATGGGAAAAGTATCGGAAATCTTGGAATCATTATGTCTCCAAGCCATGGCATCCGGAATCGCTCTCCGGTCAATCAGAAAAAACTTGTCCTTCAAGTGTTTCAGCCCAGACAGGACTTCGACGAAACATTTCTTGGCTTTTTTCCCCGTCCGGCTCTCAAAAGAAAACCAATGTCCCTGCTTGCATAACCTATAGAACACCCGGAACAACGAAACAGTTGGCTGGCAGTCTAAACTATAGCAACGGACCTCGAACAAAGTTACCCGGTTCAACCCTATCGGAACCAATTGTGAGATGTGCACCTTGAAATGTTTTAGCACCGCAAGCAGAAACTTGGAAAAAGGAACCCTAATCCCACCTATATCCAACTGACGAGTATAAATGCCAATCTTTCCGGCAGGCAGCCTGTTCATGGTCATGTTGGATTCCGGAAGCATGGGGTGTAACTCCGCCGGAATATTATAGGTAACAATTATATCATCCAGCTCTTGTTGTGAAAGCTTGGACTTGTGTATGTGCATATCGAATTTCGGCACCACGACCGTTCTAACTTGCGGTTCGGCCGCCCTAACCTGCGGCTCGCTTGCCCTAAATTGCGGTTCAGCCACAGCCGCGACTTGAATATGTTCAGACATGCTCTAAAGGATGGCCGGGGGAAAGGATAATAAAACTAAAGAAAGATTAGAACTCACCTCGGAAATCGCTTCGGTAAAGAAAAAACGCTCGGAGTGGCAGGGGTAAGAATTATCAACTGTGTGTAAAAGTGAAGTAAAAAGGGGTTATATATATAGGGAACGCATGGGGTGAAGTGAAACGTCGCGTCTGTCAGAGGTGAGGACGTGTCACAATCCTAACCGTCCACGACCAAAGGGCGGGAAAACGTGTCGCAAGAAAACACTATGAGGGGCCCAGCCAAGGCCCATGGATCGCTAACTCGTTGGGCCCAAAATGGCCCAATAAAATACAACCCGTCACTTCAAAAATCACGCCCTAGCGTATGAATATTGAATCACTAGTTAACCCGATAATTCAATACTGGGGGGGGGGGGGGGGGGACATGTTGACGTATGTGTCCGGAGGGTATGAACCGGACACCTCTAAATATTCCGGACGGTAAACACTACCCTCCGGCAAGTGGGCCAGGAGGCACGTCCACGTGCGCCGCTTTCCCAGGAAATCAGCAAGCATGTCTCCAACTACCACTGACACAAAACTGGGCCTAGGGTAACGGCTACTGTTCATGAGATATTCTACTGTGCATAGGTACGATTACTATTCAAATAGTGTTACTTTCACTGTTCACCTGCACCCTCTTTGGGGTAGTATAAATACCCCAAAGCCATTTATTGTAAGGGACACTTTTTCTTTATCATAAATACCCACACATATCATTATATCTTTCGGTCTTGGAAATATACTTATTCTCATGCCCGAGCTTGGTCCTGGGATAACACCCGGGGCGAGGCTAACGAGCGGTTGCGTTTGTGCAGTATTCTAGGCCGAAGGGTCCATTCATCAAGTATCCCAAAGGAGAGAAGTTTTACTTCAACAGTAACCAAACTGGTTCGACCGGTTGAACCATCCTGGTCTACCGAGTTTTAAAACATTGGTTAGCAATTCGGGATAATCAAGTTATGGTTTATTGGATCAGGCTACCCAAGTTAGCAACATGAGCCCAGCCCAATCTGGATTAACATTTTGGGTATTTAAAAGGACAATTTATTCACTTTGTTTCTTTCTACAAACACTACACACTTCTAAATTCCGATCTTCATTTCAGGTATTTATTTTTTTATTTATTTTTTTATCTTTTTCTTTTGGTTCATGATTATATATGTTATATTAGATTGTTGAAAGTTTGCATATATTATTTGATTACTGCTTTCATTCTGTTTGATTGCTTTAACATGATTGTATTAGTGTTTAGTTTAGTCAAATCTGTACTTTAAACATGAAAAATTCAAAATACAAGTAAAATCCAGTTTATGAAACGCGATTATTATGTGAAAAGTGTAGATAACGTGTTTGTGTATGATTATAGTGATTAGTGAGCTTTAATTATATCATAAAAGTAGAGATTAAAACCTTAGAAATGGCGGAGATACCAATTTTTGGGCCGAACCCCAGCTCAGCTAGATATGCGCCTTTTGCAAGCATTTACATTTTGCCTTTGCACTTTCATGTTACACTTTTGATCCCAACTAAGAGTGCACCTTGCACATCACCAACAACACGCCATTGGGTTTTTTCTTCCCCAATGGCGCCGCTATTCTGCACCATCAATGGTGTCATTCACTCGTCGTTGGGTTCCTCACTGGCCAATTCACGAGCGCCGTTGGGGTTTTTTATTTAATTATTGTTTTGTGAGTGTGTGATATTTTTGGTGGTGTGTTATGGTACCCACTTGCGCCTATAACAGTTATAGTGGTGTTATTGGGTGTGTGCTGAGGGGGCATCCCAATAACAGTTATTGGGTGCTTCCTGCACCTAGCTCTCTAAAAACAAATTATTCATTTTTGGGTACTGCCATACTGGGAATTTGTTTTATAAAGATAGCATTTTTGTTTCATGCTGAATTTGTTGATCTCTTATAGTTTATATTTTTCTTCTTGTTAGAATGATGGAACTGGTTCACGGGGTACATAAAGCATTGAAGTTTGCAGAAGATGTTATTAGCAGCATGCTGGATAATGTGGTAACTAATATCTCCTAACATTTGACTGTGGTAACTATGGCCTATAGGGACATTATCATTAAGTCTCCGTAAGTTGAGATTCTAGAAATTAGTTATCACATTATCTGGCTTGCGCCTATTGACAGTATGAAAGTTTTCTTTGCCATCATGGAAGCTTGACAATTTAAGGATTACAAGCTCGAGTATGTTCCAACTCAGCGTTTTCTTACAAAATTTCAAGAACTTAATTTGGATTTTGGATATTATAAGGTAAGGTTAAGTTGGGTCTTTGAAATTAACTTTGAGTTAAATGCAACATGATTCTCTTTAAAAGTTGTCTAACTTATTAACTAATTGGGCTGGCTCATGTTTATATTTCCAAATGGGTGTTCCGTTTAAAAGTATACGGTAGATTATTCCGAAATATTTGTTGGGTTAATGAGTTTGAGATCTGTAATACTGATTTTGTGAAACGAAACTTCAATAAATGTACCACATGTGAACTATTCCCACATTTCTATATGATTGAACTCTTGGTGGACAAAAACAAGAAAAGTTGAAGTCTACATGTTGTGTCTGCCTTCCTTTCACTTTTTGTAATTGATAAATATATGTATATGTATCTAAATATCTATGGCTGGGTCTTATAAAAGGTAGACTATACTTTTTGAGTTTATTTGATTTCTGACTAATAGATTGTCGCATTTAGGGTGTTAGCCGAAGCCTACATGCACAAAGTTTAGGCAATGTCTATGTTTGCCTTATTTGGCATTGATCTGCGAAGTAATTCATAAGTAATTGTCTTTTTGTTTGTATTAAACTGTATCGTATATCTTTTCGGTGTAATGAAGACATGCTCTATGGTTTTCTATTGGTCTTTCCTTCTTAGATACATCCTTGGGTAATATCGGATGAGTGTTTGCTTCTTCTAGGCCGTTGTTCCATGTTTTTGTTTCTTAAAATGATTTTTCTGAAATATCGACTGTGGAATCTTGACAGCAGATACATGTTTCTAAAGCCTCTAGTCTATTGTTTTCCCTTACCCTTAGTGTAATACGTCTCTCTGGTTGAGACCTTAGACTTGATGTCAGCAGAAGCCTAGATGCACGAATGTAAAGCAATATTTTTGCTTGGCTAGTGAAGCATGATCTGATACATTTAGAGGCGGGTATTGTCTTGTTATGCGTACTTAATTATATGTACACTTATTGCACCGGCTAGTATGCTTTGGCGTTTGACATCAAAACTTGGATGTTTTGTGACTTGTGCCTGAGTCCTTGTTAGACTAGGCTTTGACGTTCAAATCTTGTGATAGATAACTATGATATATTGATATCCAATCGGTTCCGAGTCTTCTAACCACTCTTATAGTTAGAGTGAATGAGAGTTCATTAAGCTTATTTTAGGGGATTAGTTTTGACAACTCAACATTGGTTAGTGGGTCGCAGGCCACTAGATTATCGTTTTCAATCTCAAATCAACGTGGTTTGGCGAAGCTGGATGTTGTGGCTAAGATTCATTTGTACGAGTGTTGGGTCGCTGGAGGTGTTGCGGAAGAAAATAGATGGTTGGCGGAAAAAGAGCGAGTATGTTGTTTAGAAACTAAATTGCAACGGTGATCCCTGTTGTAATACAGACTCGTATTTAGTCCAGGTTACGAAATAAATAAATCATGCGTACTTTACGTCATGATATTCAATGCCGCGACTTCGAAAAAATAACGGGCGTTAGATATCTCGTTAACAGAACATTTAAAGACCATTAGGTTTTTGGACCCCGGCCGTTAAGAAATCGTGACGTTGGGAGGTTTGGTGTAATTTGTCATTAACAGGGAAATGGGAAATCCGAGATTTACCACAGGGACCAAAGGTTCAATTTAGTCTTGTTTAGAAAAGGTAAAAAGACTTGTAAATTATTGGTGAATTATCAAGTGCTAATCGTGGGTCAGCATACTGCCCAATTGGACGACTAACGCTAACAAGCCGTTATCACATTGCTACGTATTTGGCTTGTGGCTATTGACAATATGAAAGTAGTTGACTTTTCTTGGGCCATTGTGGAAGCTTGAAAAGATCACAAGCTCGAGTATGTTCCAGCTCGCATTTTTCTTACAAAACTTCAAGAACTAAAATTGTTTGGTTTTTTTTTTTTTTTTTTTTTTTTTTTTTTTTTTTTTTTTGGTTTTTGGTTTTGTTTTTGTTTTGTTTTTGTTTTTGTTTTTTTTTTTTTTTTTTTTTTTTTTTTTTTTTTTTGTTTTTGTTTTTTTTTTTAATTGAATTTAAGATAAGGTTTAAGTTGGGTCTTTGAAATCAACTTGATATTGTCTAAATAACTGAAGTTCTTTGGAGAAGCTGGTGCCACAATGTGTGTTTGTAACGCCTTTCCGAGTCTTAAGTTATACCCATTAAATTAGCAATGTCTAAATAACTGAACTTATTTGCTTAGTTTAAAATTGATCAAAGGAAAGCTTCTGTCTTGTTGTGCGTACTTAATGTACCATACATCCTTTTGGTATAGTGGAGACATGATGCTCTCCATCATTTTCAACAGGTTCTTCCATATATCGGACACAGTTGCTTCTCCTTGGCCGCTATTCGATATTTGTGTTCCTTATAATGATTCATCTGTAACATCAATCATGGAAATTTGGCAGCGGATACATGCTTCCAAGACCTCTCTTCTAATTTTTTTTTTCACTTGGTGGCAGGGGAAACGGTCAAAAAAGGCTGCGAGTTTATCTCGGTTAATCGCGTACATGTTAGTCAAAAACTCGCCAACCTCTCTAAATCACACTAAAGTTTCAGACCGAAATCAAATGTTGTAGAAAAACATAATGTTAGTAATAACACTTGTCAACAAATGTACCGTTCATATACAGTATTCGGTTTATTTTTTGAAATTTGTTAGGGTGTTTGCAAGTGGTTGAATGAAGGCACGGTACGAGATCCATACCGTGCGGGAACACTGCCGCCCGCCATGTGGTACCGCACGGTATCCATCATTCACGTGAAACTTTCACGCACGGGAAGGGAGGAAACGGTTCTTCTTTTTCGAACGTTGGTGCACTTTTTTGACTGTCGGAAGGTACAACACTTTATATATATATATATATATATATATATATATATATATATATATATACATATTCTAGCCAACATTTGAAGTGAAAAAAAAAAAAAAAAAAAAAAAAAAAAAAAAAAAAAAAAACCTTCCTGTAAACAAAAATAAAAATGGAGCCAAAAAAAATAGAGATCCAAGAAAAACCAACCGAGTAGTGAGGGGCACAATTCGTCCTCGAGTTCAAACACAACCCGAGTACCACCCCAATCATCTTTTCAATCACAACCCGGTTACCGCCCCCAATTTAATGAAGCTCAATCTCCACTATTTTTCTACACCAAACAACTACTCCCACAATTGCCTACTTAATTCGACCCGTTTGAGCCAAGCTATACCCAACAAAAATGGCGTGAACGGGTGAGCGCTCCGTTACTCATTCGTGATGATACCGATGATGATGAAGATTTCGACCATGTTTACATGGTACCCGAGACACAACAAGATGAAGAAGTCCAAGAAGTCGAAGAGGTCGAGGTAACGTGGCCTTAAAGAAAAATCAATAAGATTTGGACGCCCGATTAGGAGGAGGCGTTAGCTAAGGCTTGAATTAAAATTTCACTGGACAAACAAGTTGGCGACCGTCAAACAAGGGAAGGATTTTGGAAGCGAGTTCTAAAGCATTATAAAACCCTTATGCAGAGAAACCAACACACGATACATCGATTGAACTCGAAATGGACTCCTATGCACGCGGCTACCGCTGCGTTCAACAGTTACTTCCAACAAGCGGTATATTTTCAATATTTGTGATTTTTTGAAGTTTTAAATAAATACAACATTATAATTATATGTGTATATATATATATATATATATATATATATAGTATCTTTATTTTCAGAACCCTGTTAAGTGCGGGAACTACAGAACTCTAATTTTGCATTAGAAAACATGCATGTTCATATAAAACATGTATGTTTTCTTACATACGTCTTAATACACATATTTGCGTAACATATATGTTCATATAAAACCCTGTTAAGTGCAACATATCAATGCAAAATAGTTTTATATGAACATGTATGTTACGCAAGTATTTGTATTAAGGTGTATGTAAGAAAACATACATGTTTTATATGAACATGCTTGTTTTCTAATGCAAAATTAGAGTTCTTGCAGTTCCCTATATATACATATGAACATGTATGTTACGCAGGGGGTCATTCTTGTGAGAAATCTAATTTTTGTGAGAACGCGAGAACTAATCCTAGCCACTCATTTTATTTTCCTTAAACTTTGATCTAATGGTTATTATTAGCTAACTATTTTTTTTGAAAAATTTCGAAAAAATTATTCGAAAATTTTTTTGAAAAATTTTCAAAAAAATTTTGATATTTTTTTAGAAAATTTTCAAAAAATTTTTTAACAAAATTTTCGAAATTTTTTTTAAAAAAATTTTCGAAATTTTTTTTAAAAAAATTTCGATTTTTTTTTCACATATGACGAAATTTTTTTTCATATGTGACGGAATTTTTTTTCACATGTGACGACAAAAAAATTTACATGCGACGAAATTTTTTTTTCACATGTGACAATTTTTTTCCACACGTGACAAAATTTCGCGAAAATATCAAAAAAAAATCACATGTGACTAAATTTTTTCACATGTGACAGATTTTTTTTTTCACATGTGATGAATTTTTTTTTCACATGTGACAAAAACTTTCGTTAAAATTTCCAAACTTTTTTTTACATGTGACGAATTTTTTTTTCACATGTGACGGAATTTTTTTTCACATGTGACGAAAAAAAATTTTACATGCGATGAAATTTTTTTTTTCACATGTGACAAATTTTTTTCACACGTGACAAAAATAATTTCGTGAAAATTTTCAAATTTTTTTCACATGTGACGAAAAAAAATTTCAGAAAGAAAAATTTCGGAAAAAAAATTTCGAAAAATTTTTTTCGGAAAAAAAAAAATATTTCGGAAAAAAATTTCGGAAGCGTTTATTTTTCAAAAAAAAATTTTGAAAAAAAGAATTTTCGAAAAAAAAAATTTGGAAAAAAAAATTTCGAAAAAAAAATTTTCTAAAAAAATTTTTTGAAAAAGAATTTGGTAAAAAAAATTTCGAAAAAAAAAAATTTTCCAAATTTTTTTGAAAATTTTCGATTTTTTTTTAAAAAATTTTTCAAAATTTTTTAAGAAAATTTTCAAAAAGTTGATTAACTAATATTAGCAATTACATTAAAATTAAAGGGGGATAAAATGAGTGGCTATGATTGCTTCTCGCGTTCTCACAAAATTTATGCTTCTCATTTGAATGCTTCACTATATATATATATATATATATATATATATATATATATATATATATATATATATATATATATATATACACACACACATACTTGTATTACATTGTTTTATAAATATGTAGGTGCTCTTGAAAGAAAGTGGGTGCGATGATCTTCAAGTCTTTGAGAGAGCCAATCTCGATTTTGAAAAACAGTTTAGGAAAGCTTTCCCGCATTCTAAAGCGTGGCATATTCTCACAGATCAACCAAAGTGGAAACACCAATCGTTGGTTAATAAGACTCAAGAATCCACGGGATCGAGCAAGAAAAGAAAGTCGTCGGAGTCAAGTAGCGCTCAAACGCCTACAAACGAGATGCCAACAAACGTGAAAGATTTCGACCGTTACTTACCGAACCTTAACAATAACCCTACTCCATCACATCCATCGAGAGGCAAAAAAAAAAGGTTAATTATGAAGATTCAAGCCGAACTTCGATGCGTGGTACCTTTGCAAGTTACACGGAAACAAAGCAAAATTTATTGCAGGCGCAGTTTGTAATACTCCGTAAAATCCCAGGTCATTTATTAATGTTAATTATCAACACTATTCTAAACTAAGCCATTTTTGCGGGCTAATTTGAAATTTTATATGAGACACTGTTTGTTTTAACACCCGATTGTTTCGATCACCGTTTGTTTGACACCCGATTATGTTTTGTCACCCGATATCACCCAATTGTCACTCTTGGATGTCACCCAATGAGGTTAACACCGGTAACTCCCACTTGCGACCCGACACCCAAATTGGACACCAAGATATTATTAATATATATATAACGATATGTATATATTAATTATTACAATTTACTATCACTATGTATATATAAGTATATATATACGTATGACGACAACCGACACCGACACCGAAACTAAATTCACAATTTTACTAATCACCGATACCCCGTCGTATTTGGGCCGGGCACAAACCACAAGCCCACCGACTAATCTTATTTTGCTTTCTTTGGGCCGAACCACTCACAAGCCCATGGTTTCTTTCCTTTGATTCTTTTGGGCCGAAACATCTCAAGCCCACAAGGCTTATTATGTTTTCTTTCCTTTTGCGTAGCATGCTACACGAAACCGAAAACCACCACCTTTGTTCTTTTCTTGGTTCCCCACAACTCAACACAAACATACCATTTTACTTTGACTTTGTTTCATGAGACAAGAAGCCACCCTATGTAGCCGTCGAACCCATGGTCCTTCACAATACACGCTAAGCTTTCTTTACCCACTAGGTCGAGTGCCTCCTTAACCAACAACATAAACATAAACTAAACTAAGAAGTACAAGAGCATGGCCCTAATCACCCTTGACCTAGTGTTAAAATATAACCATAGCTTCCAAACTCTTACCACTCGACAAGACTACACTCTTGATACTAGACAACCTTGTCGAGAGATGAATGACCATTCGACTTGTGTAATGATACAAGGAGACCATTTGAACCACCATTGTCACCCTATATAAACCATATTAAATGAACTTTACCTCACACTTACAAGAGTTCACAAAAATTCAAGTCATAAACACTCTCTACTCCTTCTTGGTTACTGTCGAGGAATCAAGGGTCACATAACCCTTAACTTTATAAAATTACACTTTTTACTCCTTGGTCAATAATAATTACCTTTTAGTCCTTTTTGTACTTTTACACTTTTATTCCTTAAACTTTAGCAAAATACATTTTCTACCTTTAATTCCATTAGAAATCGTTAATATACAATTTAGTCTGAAAGTTTGGGTTTTTGTCAGTTTTAGCCCCTTAACGTGGGTCTTTTGCAAAAATGGTCCAAAATCATAGTTTTCGAAAGTTAACTTTTATTTTTATAAAAAGTCACTATTTTTATCTTCTAAAATTTATAAAAATCGGTTTTTATAAATTTTATATCATTTCGAAAATCCTATAATTCCAATTCGAAAAGTTTCATATGAATTTGCATTGGGCTCGTTAGCCCGGTTAAGGCCCAAAATGGGTTTTCTCGTTTTAAGATTCATGCTCGACCAGGACTTGGTTTTGGTCTCGTTCTCGTGGTATAAAATCGTGTAAGGTTTGCATGTTTTGTTGGTTCGATTAAGGGTGAGCCAAAGAATCAGTGGGTCGAATAACATATGTATGTTGTACGTAAAAATATGAAATGGTGAGCCCTTTCTTAAGGGTGTCGAGGCGTGTACATTATGGCAAGGTATCTTATAATTAATTATTTTGTATAAATTGATTTTATATATAAATATGTATATACTTTGAGTAACTTTAAAATATATATATATATAACTTTACTAAAAATATTTAATTATAAATATTCTTAAACAATATTATTTTCACAAACGAGTTAATATTTATCGAACACCGGTTCGTAACACGTTACAAATAACTATGTGAAGTTATTTTGGAAAATATTATGACACCCGAATGAATATCACCGTACACGTGACATATCACATGTCATTTACAACACGAATCTAAAACACCGATTACAATGTATTATTTAGGTCGCAAGTCAGAGGAATTTCATTGCTAGTCATAGCAGTACACCGTCACTTTTGAGCACCGTTGTGATTCACATACACCTTTCAGGTGAGTTCATGGTCCCACATTTTTAATTGTTTTTAAACCCCGTGGGGAGATACATGCTATAAATCGAACACAAGTATTTTTCTGTATGCTGTTATAACCTGATATTGCCTAAGTTGACACCTGTGCTACAAGTCCCTCATATCACGAACCTTAATCACTTGCGAGTGAGCGCGAATATAGTTGGTAGATCTATCGGAACGGAAGCCCACCTCTGTCAAGGTGATCACTTGGCAGGAGGTATGCTATATTCGAGGTACCATGGAAATTTGGCACATTTCCTGTCACCGAGGGCCCATTGTAATTTACATCCTCTGTGGTGTAGGTGATTGTTATTATCTTTATGATATGTCAAATCAATGTTAAGGCTTACGTTTCGTGAGGCTTAGGAGCAATATTTCACCCGTTTAGTCAAGACCTGTCTATCTTGGCTTGTTTATTTCAAATGCTTGACTTGTGTTCACACTATTACTATTTAAACTACTATGGATTCACTCAACCTTTGTGTTGACCTTTTAAGCATGTTTATCTCAGGACATTAGCAATCATGGCGCACGGAGCTGGCAAAGGGCATAGGACCTCCCTTTTCATTTCAATAATTATATCATTCTTTACAAACTCATCACTGCTTTTGCGAAACAATTAACATTTTGGAAAAATGTTTGTAACTCTGAATATTTGAGTTTTCATGGAATGATATTGACTATCTTTTGAATTGTTTTCTATGAGTATGATTGTGTACTAAACTGTAATGACCCCGATTAGACTTCTGCTGCTTATCAAATTTCGAGGTGTTACAGATTGGCATCAGAGCCATGGTTATAGAGAACCAAATGATTTTTCAAAACATTGGACTATAACCTCACCGGATTTCTAAACAAACTATTTATCACCGAAGTACCCTCCGTGCCAGCGCTTGCCAACGCTATGTTTTAAGGTTTGATTTTTAGCACCCATTGCATTTAGCTCACTATGACACTATGATCACTGTGCATGTAGCATTATGTAGACTAAATGACTTATATTACTGCTATTTTTGGGATATTACAGTACCATGTCGCCCCCGGTTATTATTTTGTCCGACAGTGACGACGTCGTGCCGGCATCATCCACACACCCTACTATTGACCTATCTGACTATGACACCCGAGACACCCATGATTCTGACCATGACACCCAACCTGTATCACCTGCTATACCATCTCCTGTTCCATCTGGAGACCCATCTGCTAATACTGAGCCCTTTGAAGAGGGTGAGGTTGCTTCTACACCCATTGATTCTTTTGCTATTCAGCCTCTCTTTCGTCCTGTCTGTGGACCTATGACACAGGGGCAGTACCTTTATGATCAGTACCTGACATCTCAGCAGTTTCTTGCGGCTGATGATCGTCCTACACCACCTGCTAGTCACCACACCGATTCAGATGTTGATAACAAGTCTTCTGACTCCGATACTTCTGACACTGCTGCTTCTATTCCACCACCATCCCCGCCTGCACCGATTCGTCGGCGCAAGCGAGTGAGGATTCTTGAGCCCTATGAGCCAGAGCCTTTCGGAGAGTTGTTTCGATATCATGAGGGAGACTATACCCACAAATGCACGGCTCAGAAACGAGTCTGTATTTTGCCTACTTCCTGTTACACCACCTGTACCTACACCTGTATCATCACCCATATCTGTATTACCACCTGTTTCTATGCCAGATCTGACACCTGTGGCATCACCAGCACCCCCACCATCACCCGTATCACCCCCACCTGAGCCACATCTTTACATGCTACCTACTTACACTGCACCCCACACCTCTGAGGTTTTACCCCCCATGCCACCACCTACAGTTTTCTACTCACAGACTACTATCGTACCGATACCATCACCTGCTACATCACCTGTACCATCACCTGCTCCCACCGAGACCCCCACCTCACCTGGCATTCATAGATTGGTTGATGCTCGTCGATGGTCGTTTTTGTTAGACTACATTCGTAGATGGAGGTTTGTTGAGGGATCGCCTAGGGCTGCTGAGCTTGGAGATGGCTCTTCAGCGGTGTTACCGGTCACTGGGAAGCCGATACACCATACTATCCCTCTTTTGGCTGCTAGATTAGTTAGACATGAGGATCATCTTGATGAGCTGTTGAGCGTTATTAAGGATATATCCTTAGAGAGGATAGAGTGTATGCAGGAGGAGGTCACAAACCTCGTGGTTCATAGGACAGCTTTAGAGATGGTATTTGAGATGATGAGGACAGAGATCGAGGAGGCACAGGCTACCATCACTGAGTTTGGTCATCGGCTAGATATTTAGAGGCATGAGATAGATGATTTGAGAGCGATTGCGGCCATCACACAGGAGATGCTGGAGCATCAGACACAGGAGTTAGCCGCATCTAGTTCTACTATCCACACACTTTCAGCCACCATTGAGGAGATTCAGGCCCGTGAGAGATCCAGGGATTTGGAGATGTTAGAGATGATCAGGATCATCAGAGAGCTGGAGAGGAGATCAGGAGGCGCACCTGGACCTTCATAGATCTATGACATGTCATTACTTACAGAGACATCTTAACTTGCCGCCTGTGGCATTAATAATGTTGTATCTTATTGTTTTGTAACAATGAATTCAAAATTATTAAAACTCTATGTTGGTTATGATTGTAACGTATTGATATTGAATTGTGATGTTCTAGTTGTCTGATCTTTTATTATGCTCCCATATTGAGATTCATTATAATTTCCATGTGTGTTGTTACATGTCGTGATGTTTATTTATGAATGATATGGTTTGTGTTGATGTATGTATTTATGGTGTGGTTGTGATATATACTTTGTGATGATCTCGACTATTATGAGTTTGGCTACATTATTTCTCTTGTTATTGATGTTTGGGATTTGTACTTATGCACTTGCGAGTTTATAGAGTTATGGCCCCAAGGAAAACCACTACTGCTACTTCGTCACCCGCTATGACCCAGGCTGCTATCAGAAAGTTGGTTCCCGATAGTGTTGCTGTAGCTTTAGAAGAGCAGGCTGCTGCAATGGCACGAACTAGCAGCAATAACCGAGCCACTGCTGAGAGCGAGTCCGCTGCGACTCGGAAATGCACCTATAAGGACTTCATAGCTTGTAAACCATCTCACTTCAAAGGGACTGAAGGAGTGACAGAGCTTGCTCGATGGTTTGAGCGAACTGAGACTGTGTTTGTGAAGAGCGGTTGTGCCGCTGAAAGCAGAGTCTCGTTTGCTACTGGAACATTGTTGGAAGACGCGTTGTCTTGGTGGAATGCAACTGCTCAAAAGATAGGTGTGGAGGAGGCCTATCATATCACCTGGGCTGATTTTAAGGAGAAGATGCTGAAGAAGTTCTGCCCTATAGGCGAGATCAAGAAGTTAGAAGATGAGTTTCACACGTTGGTTGTGAAAGGAAATGATCTCAGGGCTTATGATAGGAGATTTCAGCAGCTTGCCACACTTTGCCCTTCAAAGGTTCCCGACTTGGAAAAGTTGTTGGAAAGGTACATAGAGGGATTACCCAGGAGCATTGAGGGAAACGTCACCTCGTCGAAGCCTCAATCTTTGGATGAAGCAATGACTATTGCCCAAAGACTGCTAGACCGGGAGATTAAGCGTAACTCTGCTCAGGGGAGCAACGATCACAAAAGGAAGTTTGATGATCGGAAGACAAACAACAACAACAACAACAACAACAACAGAAACAACAACCATAACCCCAACCGTAACTACCACCATGACAGAAACACCCACCACAATCAACAGAACCGACGACAGGAAGCTGTCAGAGCTTATGTCACCGCACCAGTTAAGGATGCTAGGTATGCTGGACCTCTTCCATTCTGTGACAAGTGTAAGATGCATCACACTGGACCCTGCTATGCTAAGTGTAGGAAATGTTCAAGGACTGGACATAAGACACAAGATTGCAAGGCTACAGGAGCTAACTTGCAACCCGTGGCTGTAGTATGCCATGCCTGTGGAGAGAAAGGACACTACAGGCATCAGTGCCCAAATAAGGATAACAATGCACGTGGGAGAGCATACGTACTGGGAGATGGAAATGTCCAGCAAGATCCGAACGTAGTCACGGGTACGTTTTTTCTAAACAACCGCCTTGTTAAAGTTTTATTTGATTCCGGAGCCGATCAAAGTTTCGTATCTATTTCTCTTGCACCCCTACTTAATATTACACCGACCAAACTAGACACTACGTATGAGATTGAACTAGCCGATGGAAAGCTAGTGAGCACTAACACTATACTCCGAGGTTGCGCCTTACGACTATTAGACACCCCATTTGCCATTGACCTTATGCCTATTAGACTTGGTAGTTTTGACGTTGTTGTAGGAATGGATTGGTTATCCAAGAACCGCGCTAAGATCATTTGTGACGAAAAGGTCGATCACATTTCGTTAAATAACGAAACCCTGATTGTTCGCGGAGAGCGAAGTAAGACACGTCTAAGCATCGTTTCTTGCGTCAAAGTTGTGAAGTACATCAAACAAGGATGTCAAGTCTTTTTGGCTCAAGTCACCGAGAAGAAGTCGGAAGAGAAGCGACTCGAGGATGTGCCAGTAGTCGGAAACTTTCCAGAAGTTTTTCCTGAGGACTTTCCTGGCCTTCCGCCGACTCGTCAAGTGGAATTTCAAATCGACTTGATGCCAGGAGCAGCACCCGTAGCACGAGCACCCTATAGGCTAGCACCGTCGGAAATGAAGGAGTTATCTGGGCAATTGCAGGAATTGTCAGATAAAGGATTTATTCGCCCTAGTTCATCACCGTGGGGAGCCCCGGTGTTGTTTGTGAAGAAGAAGGATGGAACCTTCAGGATGTATATCGATTATCGTGAGTTGAAAAAACTTACGGTGAAGAATCGATATCCGTTGCCAAGGATTGACGATTTGTTTGATCAACTGCAAGGATTGAGTGTCTACTCGAAGATTGATTTGAGATCGGGTTATCACCAACTGAGAGTTAGGGAAGAAGACATCCCTAAGACAGCTTTCAGGACAAGATACGGTCACTACGAATTCCAAGTAATGCCATTCGGTCTAACAAATACACCCGCTGTATTTATGGACTTAATGAACCGAGTGTGCAAACCCTATTTGGATAAGTTTGTGATTGTATTCATCGATGATATCCTTATTTATTCACGTAGTAAGGAGGAGCACGCAAAACACTTGAAGGCTATACTAACATTGCTCAGAGAAGAGAAATTATACGCCAAATTTTCCAAGTGTGATTTTTGGATTGAGAAGGTATAATTTCTTGGGCATGTTATCGACAGTAAGGGTATTCATGTTGATCCCGCCAAGATCGAAGCTGTTAAAAATTGGGCGTCACCTACGAGTCCTACCGAGATACGCCAATTTTTAGGTCTTGCCGGATATTATCGAAGGTTTATTGAAGGTTTCTCAAGGATTGCTAAACCTTTGACTGAGTTAACACAGAAGAAGAAGAAGTTTGACTGGGGAGAAGAGCAAGAATCGGCATTTCAGTTTTTGAAGCAGAAGCTTTGTGAAGCACCGATATTAGCACTACCCGAAGGAAGTGAGGACTTCGTGGTATATTGTGACGCATCAATCCAAGGTTTGGGTGCCGTATTGATGCAGAGACTTAAAGTAATCGCTTACGCTTCTAGATAACTTAAACCCCACGAGGAAAACTACACTACTCATGATCTAGAATTAGGAGCGGTAGTATTCGCTCTTAAGATCTGGAGACACTACCTATATGGAACCAAGTGTACGGTTTTCACCGATCACATGAGTCTTCAGCACATTTTAGATCAAAAGGAGTTGAACATGAGACAACGTCGATGGTTGAGTTGCTAAGTGACTATGATTGCGAGATTCGTTATCACCCGGGGAAGGCAAACGTTGTAGCAGATGCCTTGAGTCGAAAGGAACGACTTAGACCCCTCAGAGTTAGATCATTGGGTATGACAATTAGATCACCACTCCCGTCTCAAATTCTTGAAGTTCAAGTTGAGGCCCTTAAAGAAGAGAATAGACCGCACGAGAAGATTTACGGCATGCCAGAAAGCACGAATGGATTTGTCAAGAAACCAGATGGAAGGCTGTGTTTCAAGGACAGAAGTTGGATTCCATTGTATGGAGGAATACGAGACCTCATCATGCATGAGTCTCATAAGTCTAAATATTCCATTCATCCTGGTTCGGGCAAGATGTATCACCATCTAAAGAAGTTGTATTGGTGGCCAAACATGAAAGCTGACATTGCAGAGTATGTCGGTAAGTGTTTGACCTGCTCAAGAGTAAAGGCTGAACATCAAAAACCATCCGGTCTTTTGATTCAACCCGAGCTACCAATGTGGAAATGGGAAAGGATTACAATGGACTTCATTACGAAATTACCCAAGACATCGAGTGGGTTGGACACTATTTGGGTTATTGTCTATCGTCTCACGAAGTCAGCGCACTTCTTGCCAATCAAAGAGACTGATGATATGGACGTTCTTGCACGTTTGTACCTTAAGGAGATAGTTTCCCGGCATGGAGTGCCGATTTCTATTATCTCCGACCGAGACAGCCGTTTCACGTCTAACTTTTGGCGATCCTTACAGAAAGCCTTGGGAACTAAGTTAGATATGAGTACCGCTTACCATCCACCGACTGATGGTCAAAGTGAAAGGACTATACAGACCCTAGAGGACATGCTTAGGGCATGTGTGATTGATTTTGGAAAAGGCTGGGATAAACACCTACCGTTAGCAGAATTTTCATATAACAACAGTTATCACGCTAGCATTAAGGTTGCACCGTTTGACGCACTTTATGGAAGAAAGTGTAGATCACCAGTTTATTGGGCTGAGATTGGAGATGTACAACTCTCAGGTCCCGAGTTGATTCTTGAAACCATTGAGAAAATAGTGAAGATTAGGCAACGATTACAAGCCGCTAGGGATCGGCAAAAGAGTTATGCCGATGTGCGAAGGAAACCAATAGAGTTTCAAGTTGGAGACAAGGTCATGCTTAAGGTATCACCTTGGAAAGGAATGATTAGGTTTGGAAAACGTGGAAAGTTAAACCCAAGATACGTTGGACCCTTCGAGATCATTGAAAGGATCGGTCCCGTGGCATACAAACTTGAATTACCTGAGGAACTCAGTAGAGTACACAACACCTTCCACGTGTCAAATTTGAAAAAGTGTTTATTTGGTGAAACACTCGTGATTCCGTTGAAAGAGATCAGAATCGACGATAAGTTGAACTTTATTGAGGAACCCGTTGAGATTATGGATAGGGAGGTCAAACGACTTAAGCATAGTCGCATTCCCATTGTTAAGGTCAGATGGAACTCTAAGAGAGGACCCGAGTACACATGGGAGCGCGAGGATCAAATGCGTGCCAAATACCCACAACTATTTGATGAGACAACCCCGAGCACCGATTCAACTTTGGATTCCGGGACGAATCCAATCTAACGGGTGGGTACTGTAATACTCCGTAAAATCCCATGTCATTTATTAATGCTAATTATCAACACTATTCAAAACTAAGCCATTTTTGCGGGCTAATTTGAAATTTTATATGAGACACTGTTTGTTTTAACACCCGATTGTTTCGATCACCGTTTGTTTGACACCGATTATGTTTTGTCACCCGATATCACCCGATTGTCACTCTTGGATGTCACCCAATGAGGTTAACACCGGTAACTCCCACTTGCGACCCGACACCCAAATTGGACACCAAGATATTATTAATATATATATATATATATAACGATATGTATATATTAATTATT
The DNA here is from genome assembly GCA_030686995.1 of Artemisia argyi. Taxonomy (NCBI): domain Eukaryota; kingdom Viridiplantae; phylum Streptophyta; class Magnoliopsida; order Asterales; family Asteraceae; genus Artemisia; species Artemisia argyi. The sequence continues at coordinate 36,929,200 of CM060681.1, forward strand.
ACAATTTACTATCACTATGTATATATAGGTATATATATACGTATGACGACACCGTTTATATATTTATGGTTTTCACGAACCGACACCGACACCGAAACTAAATTCACAATTTTACTGATCACCGATACCCCGTCATATTTGGGCCGGGCACAAACCACAAGCCCACCGACACTAATCTTATTTTGCTTTCTTTGGGCCGAACCACACACAAGCCCATGGTTTCTTTCCTTTGATTCTTTTGGGCCGAAACATCTCAAGTCCACAAGGCTTATTATGTTTTCTTTCCTTTTGCGTAGCATGCTACACGAAACCAAAAACCACCACCCTTGTTCTTTTCTTGGTTCCCCACAACTCAACACAAACATACCATTGTACTTTGACTTTGTTTCATGAGACAAGAAGCCACCCTATGTAGCCGTCGAACCCATGGTCCTTCACAATACACGCTAAGCTTTCTTTACCCACTAGGTCGAGTGCCTCCTTAACCAACAACATAAACATAAACTAAACTAAGAAGTACAAGCGCATGGCCCTAATCACCCTTGACCTAGTGTTAAAATATAACCATAGCTTCCAAACTCTTACCACTCGACAAGACTACACTCTTGATACTAGACAACCTTGTCGAGAGATGAATGACCATTCGACTTGTGTAATGATACAAGGAGACCATTTGAACCACCATTGTCACCCTATATAAACCATATTAAATGAACTTTACCTCACACTTACAAGAGTTCACACAAATTCAAGTCATAAACACTCTCTACTCCTTCTTGGTTACTGTCGAGGAATCAAGGGTCACACACGCAAGGTTTTTGGGTTTGAAACGAGTTGGGTAACTCTTGAGGGTAAAGGATCATTTGAAAGAAGGGACACCACGTTTGCTAGTTCTCGTTGTCACATCACACGCCATCGTCACCACCCTAGTTGGTGTTGTAAGTTGATCACTTCCCTTTTCATTTTCTACTCTACTCGTAACATGCATATCACATACACACGACACACACCATTTTTTTTACATTTGTTACACTTATAATATATATGTACACGCCTCGACGCCCTTAGGAAAGGGCTCACCATTTCATATTTTTACGTACAACATACATATGTTATTCGACCCACTGATTCTTTGGCTCACCCTTAATCGAACCAACAAAACATGCAAACCTTACACGATTTTATACCACGAGATCGAGACCAAAACCAAGTCCTGGTCGAGCATGAATCTTAAAACGAGAAAACCCATTTTGGGCCTTAACCGAGCTAACGAGCCCAATGCAAATTCATATGAAACTTTTCGACTTGGAATTATAGGATTTTCGAAATGATACAAAATTTATAAAAATCGATTTTTATAAATTTTAGAAGATAAAAATAGTGACTTTTTATAAAAATAAAAGTTAACTTTCGAAAACTATGATTTTGGACCATTTTTGCAAAAGACCCATGTTAAGGGGCTAAAAGTGACAAAAACCCAAACTTTCGGACTAAATTGTATATTAACGATTTCTAATGGAATTAAAGGTAGAAAATGTATTTTGCCAAAGTTTAAGGAATAAAAGTGTAAAAGTACAAAAAGGACTAAAAGGTAATTATTATTGACCAAGGGGTAAAAAGTGTACTTTTATAAAGTTAAGGGTTAAATATGGCAAGATATCTTATAATTAATTATTTTGTATAAATTGATTTTATATATAAATATGTATATATTTTGAGTAACTTTAAAATATATATATATATATAACTTTACTAAAAATATTTAATTATAAATATTCTTAAACAATATTATTTTCACAAACGAGTTAATATTTATCGAACACCGGTTCGTAACACGTTACAAATAACTATGTGAAGTTATTTTAGAAAATATTAAGACACCCGAATGAATATCACCGTACACGTGACATATCACATGTCATTTACAACACGAATCTAAAACACCGATTACAATGTATTATTTAGGTCGCAAGTCGGAGGAATTTCATTGCTAGTCATAGCAGTACACCGTCACTTTTGAGCACCGTTGTGATTCACACACACCTTTCAGGTGAGTTCATGGTCCCACATTTTTAATTATTTTTAAACCCCGAGGGGAGATACATGCTATAAATCGAACACAAGTATTTTTCTGTATGCTGTTATCACCTGATATTGCCTAAGTTGACACCTGTGCTATAAGTCCCTCATATCACGAACCTTAATTACTTGCGAGTGAGCGCGAATACAGTTGGTAGATCTATCAGAACGGCAGCCCACCTCTGTCAAGGTGATCACTTGGCAGGAGGTGTGCTATATTCGAGGTACCATGGAAATTTGGCACATTTCCTGTCACCGAGGGCCCCTTGTCATTTACATCCTCTGTGGTGTAGGTGATTGTTATTATCTTTATAATATGTCAAATCAATGTTAAGGCTTGCGTTTCGTGAGGCTTAGGAGCAATATTTCACCCGTTTAGTCAAGACCTGTCTATCTTGGCTTGTTTATTTCAAACGCTTGACTTGTGTTCACACTATTACTATTTAAACTACTATGGATTCACTCAACCTTTGTGTTGACCTTTTAATCATGTTTATCTCAGGACATTAGCAAGCATGGCGGCACGGAGCTGGCAAAGGGCATAGGACCTCCCTTTTCATTTCAATAATTATATCATTCTTTACAAACTCATCACTGCTTTTGCGAAACAATTAACATTTTGGAAAAATGTTTGTAACTCTGAATATTTGAGTTTTCATGGAATGATATTGACTATCTTTTAAATTGTTTTCTATGAGTATGACTGTGTACTAAACTGTAATGACCCCGATTAGACTTCCACTGCTTATCAAATTTCGGGGTGTTACACAGTTGGAGGTTCAAAAGAAAAAGGACGAAGAATATTTTAAGTTTATTGATGAGGAGGTCTACAATCATGACATGAAGTTCGTTATGGACCCACACGACAATATCCCAGACTCGGCTTTTAAGCAATTCGTCATCAATAGGAAATGCGAGATATGCGTCCAATACGGGTGGTCGTGTAATTTGTAGGATTTAATATTTTTAAGTTAAGTTTTAATGTTTTTACGTTAGTTTTATGTTCGGATTTTAATATTATGTAATTTAGGATTTTAATGTTTTTTTAATTTTAATAGAATTTTAGTTTTTTTTTTTTTTTTTTTTTTTTTTTTTTTTTTTTTTTTTATAATTTTAATGGAATTAAAAAAAAAAAAGTGAGTGAATGGTGAGTTATCGGATGCCAACAAAAATAAGGGTGAGTGATGGAAAAAGTGGATGAATGAGGTGACATAAGGGGATTGGGAGAGAGAGTGAGTGATGAGTTGCCAACACCCTTAGAGGGTTGGTAGTGGTCACGGGAAGACACGGAACGGGACCCTTGTGGCGCGGGAACACCGCCGCCGGTCCCTGGATCACGCACGGGATCGGTGCCGCGAGTGAAAGTTTCACGTACGTGATCGAAGGAAAAGTGAACGTTGGGATTGGAACGTTGGAGCCTTTTTGACTGTTGGAGATGCAACTTTTTTTTTTTTTTTTTTTTTTTTTTTTTCTTTTCTTTTCTTTTCTTTGACTTTATATGGTGGACAACGAGAAGGGGGCAAAACAAAGAACCAAAACAAAAATAATACCGAGTTTCATATAAACTTTTTGGCATCAAAATTTGTATGTTTTTTAGTAATATTATGTAATGTTTTTTAAAATTTTAATGAAATTTTAGTTTTTTATTTAATTTTAATGGAATTAAAAACAAAATGTGAGTGATAGGTGAGTGATCGGATGCCAACAAAAATAAAGGTGAGTGATGTGAATAATGTGACATAAAAAGATTGGTTGGGAGTGAGTGATGAGAGTGTGATGCCACAACCACGGCCAACCCCTTATAAAATACATACAAGCAGTTTAAAAGTAAAACAAAAAGTTGAATATGGTGTAACCGGTAGTGTCACCTCTTTTAGCCAAAAGTTGTGATTTCGCGTACCAGCCATGACACTTTTTCAATAGGCATAATTTCAATTTTTCTAATTTAGCAAATTCACCCCAAACTTAAAAGTTTTTGTTAGTTATATTCCAACTTTTTCAATACAACAATTTACCCCCTTATATAAAACTTTAACATATATTTATATTTGAATCGTTGTGTTTTTAGAGTGCTTGGTGAGGGAAGCCGTTCGTTCGCCAAATGCACAACAACAGACGAACGGTGTGCCATACTGTATCGTTCGTCTATTGTAGGGTTTTGCCATTGCACATACTGGTGCAATTGACATTTTTTTAGTGAGTGGATTTTTTGTGAGACTTACAAAAATATTCTTTGCTTTTTTGTTGGAGATGGTGTTTTAGTTACGGGGGGAATTGCTGATATTTCCTCCAAAGACTTAGTATATATCCAAGCTAAACTCATAATTGTGAATATATCATTCATAAATATTAAAATTTTCATATATATCTAACTTATTATTTTATTTATTTTTAAATCCCCGAAATACTTAATAACTATAATTTAGGTTGAAATTGGCCATTATAATATTCATATTCATTAGTTATTTGAAGAAAAAAAAATCATATTCATATTCATTAGTGTTGAGTCAAAATTTGATCAAATTATCCCTCACAAGTATTTGAAGCATAAAAACAACCTAAGTCACTAGAACCTAAGTCACTAGCTGATAAAATCAGAGAGCCAATTCACTATCTGATAAAGCCAAAATGTAAAATATGAGCAAGTTTACTCCCTGACAAGGATCAACACAGCTGATCACAATCATCTATCAAAAGACTTGCAAATGTATACACCTTTGCAAGCAACATCAAGAAAGTTAAAGCCAGACCACTTGATAATATTCAACCACTGATGTAAAGAATAGCGGTTCTGACAAAGGAACTCACTTAACGACTCAAATATGTTGTATACTTTTTTGTGAATATAGTCAAGCTTTGAAGAAGTTGAAGACCAAACTGAATAAATACATTGTAACCTGATGCGGAATCAACTAGCAAAGTACAAAGAGTTACAACAACCAGAGACAGATGTCTCTAGGACTCCGAAAGACTTATCAACTTAAAACCATCCTGAAGATCTATGCAACCTGACTAGTTAACACTGATCATATATACTTAGCTTATACTTAACTCATTTGAAAGATATTCGCTAAATATAAAGAAGGATCTGGCTGAATTTCTCAGACACACTTAGGCGGGATTAATTTGAGATAGCAAAGCGAGAAAACTCTTGGGAGATAAGAACTCATCGATAGAAGGGAAAACAACTTGCATGTACAAATAGATGTCAACACAGTAATGCAACCCTAGCCACACAAAGGCACGTGCACCTTACTTCCAGTTTGCTTCTAGTTTCCAAGTTACTATTATATCCTAAATACTAATAGTGTATCTCTCTAGTATATAAAGGGATGATGGTAGAATGATAAGCAATCGACTGCACAATTAGAATCTTCCTCCTCTTCTAGTATAGAACCTTCCTCTTTAAACTTGAAGAGTTTCATTTGTCATTATCAGGGATAGTATTCCGCAACTATCCCTTGCAAAGCCTTCACCTTAACTTCTAAGACTAATACAGTCGTAATATACAAATGGGTATTATTAGTAGTAGCATGTCAAGATTGTGTAAATATGTCCTTATATTTAGAGTAGCCTTTCTGATGTTAGAAATACATTTTGGGTTTTTGCCTATTATTCAAATTATATGAATTATATGAACGACTATCAATCTTGGTGCATAATGAGCACAATGAATAGTTTAGAACTCTTGATAGTTAAATGAACGTTGGTGGGAACAGGCTTGTCGAGCGGGCTCGAGGAATGGACTCAAAAGGGCGCGGTTCTGAACGCGCACGGGTCAAACGTGCAAAGCTAAAATTGAGGATTAAATGGGTACGGGGTCAAACAGGCTTGTGTCAAACATGCCGTTTTGAAAATATAAAACACCAAATGACTGAAAAAAAATCCAAACCAAAGTATTTGATTAATTAAGATTTTGTAAAAGTTATAGATTGAAAAATTATAAAATCTTATCACCCAATGCTTTGTGTAAAGTTAATTTGAGTCACAAATGATTTAAATAACACATTTTATTGAATAAATAAAATATTCTTTTAGCTATATAATAAAATTTTGTAGCACTTATTAAAAATTATAAAATCTTATCACCCAATACTTGGTGTAAAGTTAGTTTGAGTCACAAATGATTTAAATAATACATCTTAATAATTAAATATTCTTTTAGTTATATAATAAGATTTTGTAATACTTATTTTATAAAAAGTATAAGATCTTATCACCCAGTGCTTTGTGTAAAGTTAATTTTGAGTCACAAATGATTTAAATATTACATTTTATTGAATAAATAAAATATTCTTTTAGTTATATAATAAAATTTTGTAACACATATTCTTAAATAGTCGATTACGCATGCAGAATTGCTTTATGAGGGATCCACCACTATGCGTAAAAAACTTAATTATAATTAAAAATTGTTTTTTTAATGAATAAGTTTCAAATAAAATAACAAAAAAATCTAACTACGAGCAATTCTATATTTTAAATTAGAAAGTTGGTCGATTTTTCTTATTGGGGTCATTGGAATCCCCATAAATATCCCCCGTCAAATTCACAGAGTGCCGATATTAGCCAACAAAATCCAAAAAAGTGTCCAAATTTGCCCAATTCAAAGGGACTGGGTTGCCACGGTTGTACATTTGGTGAGGCTTAACTATGTCATAGGGTGTTTATCGGTTCGGTTATAAGATTCGGTTTATTTAGTTCGGTTACTTTTTAGTAAAATTGAACCGAACCAAATTTAAATTGAATTAAACCAAATTGAACAACCCGAATTATCTAATTTTAATTATTTATTTATTTAATTATATAAATTTTTTGTAACAAAAATAATTTCAAAACTTAAAATGTTGTATTTATACTATAAAGAGTTTTAACTTTTTAATATAAATATATAAAAAAGAAAAAAAAAAAAAAAAAAGGAATGTTAGGATCACAAAAATTTTACAAAAGAATTTTCACACAAAGACATGGAATAGTTATTTGTGGATGAAAATTAAATAGATAATCTAAAGAAAGAAAAAATATGTCACTAGTTAGATGACAAGTCATTATGTGAATACTTTTTTGTAAAATTTTTGTGGTTCTAGCATTTTTCATAAGAAATATATATACATATATTTATGTGAATTATGTTTTTGGTTCAATTTAGTTTTTACTTTGCCAAAATCATAACCGAACCAAGAATCGAATATTTAGTTCGGTTTGATTCGGTTCAGTTTTGATAAATTCGGTTTGGCCACACTTTTGGTTTATTTTTTCCAATTTGGTTCGGTTTTATTTTTTGTTTTTCGCGTCAAACCTGAATGCTGCACACCACTAACCATGCCTAGTATTTCAACAAGAATTTTACAGGGTTTTAAGGGGAGCTAATTTCAAAAACACCCCACAAGTACAACTCCACTAACCTTATGTACTCCAAAAATTTCAGTTTTCTTCAAATACCCCGGAAGCGACTCTCTCTCAAAAAAATTTGGGCAACTCTCACATAGTTTTGACATGTGTCCCTATGAGGTGTCCCCACTATATACCTTCATTTACTTTCATTGTCCCTAATTAGCATATTATTTTCTTGGGCCACTTGGCCCTACATTCTTGGGCGACTTTGTTTTTTTGACTTTTTAGTTAAAAAGTGTTAACTACACTTTTGGTCCTTGTTGTTTGATTGGTATTTCATTTTAAACAACTAAAAAACCCACAATCATTTTAAAATATTAGTATACATTCACAATGTTTATTTAATTCTAAAAGAAACAACAATCATTTTTAAAATATTAGTATACATTCACAATGGTTTATTTAATTCTCAAAGATGTTTCTTTGAGATTCAGCTTTGAAAGAGGATCAAGATTCCTGCTGCTGCTTTCCACAAATGGGTTCCCTTTCTTCTTCACTCCCTGCATTACAAAAATGACACAAATTTGAAAAAACCTACTACCACCACAAGAACACAACTACCCACAACGAAACCTAGAACTCAAATCGGATCTATACAAAAAATATTAAACAACAACACTCTCGATTTTCATCTCCAAAAAAAAAAAAAAAAAAAAAAAAAAGCCAACATCTCACCACCAAAAACCCATATCTCAATCAATATATATATATATATATATATATATATATATATATATATATATATATATATATATATATATATATATATATATATATATATATATATATATATATATGTGTGTGTGTGTGTGTGTGTGTGTGTGTGTGGGTTTTATTTTCAGAACCCTGTTAAGTGCGGGAACTGCGAGAACTCCAATTTTGTATTAGAAAATATTCATGTTCATATAAAACATGTATGTTTTCTTACATACACCTTAATACACATGCCTGCGTATTAAGGTGTATGTAAGAAAACATACATGTTTTATATGAACATGCATGTTTTCTAATGCATAATTGGAGTTCTCGCAGTTCCCGCATTTAACAGGGTTCTAAAAATAAAACCATTTTGCATTGATCTATTGCACTTAACAGGTTTTTATATAAACATGTATTATGTGTATTAAGGTGTGTGTAAGAAAAATACATGTTTTATATGAACATGCATGTTTTCTAATGCAAAATTGGAGTTCTCGCAGTTCCCGCACTTAACAGGGTTCTGAAAATAAAGATACACTATATATATATATATATATATATATATATATATATATATATATATATATATATATATATATATACACACGCGCAAAAAAAACAAAAAAAGCCAAAACAAAACTTACGTCTAAGCAATGAATTAAAAAAGAAAAAAAAAAAAAAAAAAAAAAAAAAAAAAAAAAAAGATATCCAACTTGAAGTGATTTCATGCAAAAGGCCAAGCATCCCCACATGCTACAGTGCATAAGACAAAAACAAAATGAAATGCAAATAATATTTTTTTTGATTGAGAAGCTACATGATCCTTTTCTTGAATTCACATCATGACAAATTGAAGGAAATTACTCTTAAAGATCACTAACAATCTTTCATTTATCAAAAAAATCAGTCACACCTTATCCAAAAAATAGAATATCGATCTATACATCACCTCTTATAAAACGAGACACACACAAATCAAAAGATGGAAAACCCATCACCCCACCTCACCCCCTTTAACAAAACGGATCTACATGAAGATCCAAATCACCACACAAATCGGTCACCAAAAATCAAACACTACCATCTGATCTTTGACTAATCTGAATAAAACAACCACGAATGGTAATTGAGTGCAGAAAGAAGGAAAAAGGACAAGATAAAAAAAATAAAGTAGTACTAAAACAACACCCGGATGAGTTTTGGTTTATATGAATGATTGTGAATTTGTGATTTTTGAGTAGTTGCGTGTGTGTCGGGTTTGTGTGAGTTAACTGGGTTTTTGGATTTGACGGGATCTGGGTTTTAGAATAAGGAGATGAGATTTGTAAATGTGTTTATTTTTTTTTTGTGTGTTTTAGAGATTTGTAAATGTGTTTATTTTTTGTAGAGGTGGCAATTTGTGTCTAAAAAAAAAAAAAAAAAAAAAAAATTGGCTAAATGGGCACATTTTAAAAAGATTTTGGTACATTTGGGCCTCATCTTTTTTTTGAAATGGGCATATATTACCCATTTAGAAATTAAATGGGCATAATGAGCACACATGTTTTTATCTCAATTGGAGAACATTAAATTGTTTTTAATGAAAAACTTATGGATATATTACTTAAATATAAATGAGATGTTACGTTTGAGGAATTTTTGTTGTTGTTTTAAGTCTTTTTTCTAAATTGATTCGTATAACTTGCGCCCGTTTGGCCCGCACCCGTTTAGCCCGCGCCCGTTTAGCCCGTAGCACGTTTAGCCCATAGCCCGTTTAGCCCGTAGCCCATGCCTGCCCGTTTTGCCACCTCTAATTTTTTGTGTGTTTTAATTGATTATAAAAAGTGAAAGAATGTATGTGATAAAAATGAAATATCAAGCAAACAACAAGGACCGAAAATGTAGTTAATTAAAAGTCAAAAACTTATAGTCGCCTAAAAAATGTGAGCCCAGTCGCTCAAGAAATAGTCTGAGTAACTAATACTATGTAAGTACAAGATGGGCCCAAGGATAGAGACACTTGTCCCAAATATGTGAGAGTCGCTCAAGAATTTTTGGAAGAGGGCCGCTCTTGGGGTATTTGAAGAAAACTGAAATTTTTGGGGTACATAAAGTGAGTGGAGTTGTACTTGTGGGGTGTTTTTGGAATTAGCTCTTTTAAGGTGGATGTCTTTTTGTCATTTTGTGATTATCTAGCAAGAGGTTGACATTAGCAATTTTTTCGTTTCAAATGTTATAACTTTTTAAATTTTTTTATTTTTTTTATTGTTTTATTATTACATAGTCATAGACCATTAAGTTACATCAAATATCATTTCTCATCATCTCACTCAAATGAATCAATGATGTACTGATGTAGAACTTTTTATATATATGATTACATGTGAATAAAACCTTTTAGTGTTCATAAATGTTATCCTCATTTCGTTATATCTCTTGTACGATGTCGCGTGAGGGTTAGTTTGTTTTTTTACACTTTAAATTCACGTAATTTTAGTTATTTACTATAAATTCATCGAAATACCCTTTGCTTCATTTGATACCATAATCAACGTTAACAAATTTTAGACATTGCATTTACAATAAGAACAACATAATACCCAACTATTACAACAGTGGTTTTCGAATCCCTAAACAAATTAAATTCATCAAAGCATGTTTCTTTTGAATCTCTAAACCGCTTTTGTCACCTTTGAAACACAGGTATTCAAATTATGTCGACTCCGGGAAGGCGGGAAGAGATATTAACGACAACGACGACGGGTTTGGTGTTTTTGTTGGTCATTGATATGCTTATGTGCTTGGAACCGTTATTTCAAGTGTTTTGTTTGAAATTGGAAAGTCTACTACGAATTAAAATAATTAGCCAATAAATCTTATTTAGATCATACCACTCTTGGCATTGGAGGCAATTTGTTCCGAATAATCTACATGTCAAAGGAAACAATTGTTAGAGTCAAAAGATATTTTTGTAACCCTGTGAGTTACAGATTACAGTTACAACTAACCCATGAGAATGTAATGTCTAGTTAGGATGCCCATGTTCAAGTCCACAGGGGAACTTTTTCCGAGGAAGCAAGGGAGATTGCCATATTAAAATCTGACTCAACCATTTCGCCAACCATAATCAACAGTTAGGCTTTACGATATCTATAGTGGGGAGATCCACCTAAGTGTATTTGTTTGCGATCCATCACTATACTAGGACTCAAATATGCAGAATATTCAGGTACCATGGAACCTGAAATATTGAGACTAGTGCACAATGATATCGTAAGCAAAGCAACTAGAGAAATGTGTCTAAAATAATCTGATCTGTAACTTCCAGATTTGCCACGCAATACTGGGTAGATGTGTACAATTTCATTTGGTCCATGTTTGATGTCACTGTTTCAATAAGAGCTTGACACCGTGAGACTACAGAGTACGGACCCATTCACTGAATTACTCCGAATAGAGATATGGCATTCAAACCATATCATTTTTGATTTTTTTCCATGGACTTGCCAACCACATTTGTTCAATCGTTTACGTTTTAATTTGGATAATGGGTTTAATTACAGTTTACTGATGTATATTTTTAAATTTACAACAAGAAAAATAGAAGTTGATAACATAAGGAGTGTCAAATGACCAATATACATCCATGCACATGTGACATACACATGAAAAAACTTAACGGGGACAAAACTGAAAGGATGTTAGTTAAAAGACGAAAACTTTGAACTACCAACAATAGGTACAATAGGTACAAAAGGTCGTAATGATTTAAAGTAAAAGGACAAAGTTTACAACTTGAGGTGAACCACATGGACTAGTTCTATAAGTCATTTTTGTATAAATTCTCACAATTCAAGTTTTTCTATAAACTGGTAGTCTGGTGTAAGAAGAAGAGAAGGAGGAGAAAAGAGGGTCGACAAGACAGCCACTCCCACTGTTCAAACTCCAAACTTTAGCCAATTTCCAGCAAAAACAAACACAAACACTAACTAAAACAAGCTTACAAAATAGAGAGTGATATAAGGGTGTCAGGAGTTTCCCGCCAAGCAAAAGTTTCTTCGGCCTATTCATAAATCCGGTGACGTGGGTTCTTTCTGCGTTCGTATAGACAAAGATTAAGGTAACTTATTAGCATAGTGGTATGTGAGATTACTCGTCATTCCTAAACTTAGTGTTGTGGGTTTAAGTCACAACTGAGATTTGTGATATATATTTGTGGTGAATATATTATAAGTTTGTTAATTTGCCTTTCAAAAAGAAAAATATGATAAAATTTTAACCGTTTCAATTATCGGATGTTTTAATCACCGGAGTTAATTACTAGTAATAAATAGAAATGGTGTATGTGTTATTTATTTTGATGTAAATGTTAGTGATGAGCAGAAAGATTTTGGTCAGGGGATGTCTTGATCACATACAACGGTACAAGAGAAATGTATATCCGGCGGATGTCGAGCCATATTTTGGTGTTAGAGTGTTTTTGTTATTAGTATCCATTGCATAAGTTGCTAACATTACTAATTTGTGGTTTTTATTTTAAAGAGTGTTTAATTTATGGTTGCTTATTTTTTACATTTGCTTAATTATGTGCTTATTTTAAAGACAAAGCAGTTTTGTGTAACTCAGAACCCTTTTTTTTTTTTCTTTTTCTTTTTTTTTTTTTTTTTGTGTGTGTGTGTGTCTTTTGGGGAGCTACTTATTTCAAAGTGTTTGTTTTTGCTATAGTTAAACTTACTTTCGACAAACATATTTAACTTTAAAACTTTTGTAAGTGAATCTGATAGAAGTTTTTCAACAAGTATATATTTTTCAAGTTTCTAGAATTACTTATATTAAAGCAGCTAATAATTATTAATCGAACTATTACACTTGTAGAAATATAAGCAATTCCAAACACCCCCTTAATAAGATGTTTTTTTAGTCTTTAGAAGCAAAAATAGATGGGCCAAGATTAATTTGGTTTGTTATTGAAAGATTATTGTGACATTTTTCTATTGAGGAAAATAATGTGTACAATAATCCTTCTTTGCTTACTCCAGTTCATCATGTTTCACTTCAGTTCTTTGTATAAAAATGCAATTAAACTTATGTTATATAACTACATACAAGAGACTTTAACGTGTGTGAATAGTTAAGGACTTTAGAGGTAAAATAACTCGGGATGCTTGTGGGCTGGAGGGGTTTGCCCCTAGCTTGTATGATTATGCAGCATCTGTATCTGTTTTGGTCTAAGTAATACGCGAATATCCATAGAGGAGCATAGATTAAATGTTCAAAAACAATGCGCGATTTATCATCTGTGTCATGGCTATTTATTTAATCTATTTATATTTATGAGTCTATTTTGTCTTCTTGTTAGAATAATGGAACACGTTCATGGGTCAAGTAAATTATCCAAGTTTGCACCAAATGATGTTATTAGCAGCATGCCAGATGATGTGATGGCTAAAATTTTGAATCGTTTGCCCTTACAAGACGCTGTGAGGACTGGTACTTTGTCCAAGAGTTGGAGGTATAAGTGGACCATGATCGACCAACTCGTATTTGACGAGGTCTTCTATGAGTATTTAGAAAAGACAAAAAACGAAAAATATTATCGGAGGATTGTAAGTAGGCTTCTTCTTCATCTTAAAAATGGCATAACTAAGTTTCATCTCTACATAGAAAAAGGACACGACTCCATATTGGATGCTGAGGATATTAGTAATTGGATTTTGGTCTTGTCTCAAAAGGGAATTTTGGAGTTCACTCTTATAAATATGGATGCAACACCAGTTATGTTAACAACCCATATTTTTTCTTGTCTAAAGTTGATTCATTTGACATTGTACAACTGTCATTTTCGTCCAATGTCTACATTCTGTGGTTTTCCATATCTTCTGAGTGTGGACTTGTCTGAGGTAGTATTTGGAAGCTACACATGTGGGAACTTTCTTACTCGCTGTCCGCTACTGGAGATTCTGAAGCTTAGAGATAACACCCCAAGCGAAATAAAAGGAGATGAGATTACTAAACTCATAAATCTCAAACTGTTATGTTTGCCATTGTGTGAGCTTGACAATGTAGCAGTCATCTTTCGAGTTATGGGTTATTTTCCAAAACTTCAAGAGCTTAATCTTGATTTTTGGGACTGCAAGGTAAGGTTACGTTGGATCATTCGAATTCGTTTTACAACAGATTGCAACATGTCTTGATTACATCTCTAACTGACTTTTACTTTTATGTACCACTGTACTTCTAGTTTCTAGCGGATGTTGAAATGAGTGTCCCAACCATCTTACCATGCCTCAAGACACTCAGATTATACGAAATAAACTTTAACAATAGGAGTATGGTATCATGTGCTATTGACTTGATTTGCGGCTCCCCAAATTTGGAGACCCTTCTGATCAAGGTGAGTTGAATGCGTTTTATAAAATGAAACTATTAATCATGTTATTATCTCATAGTTGTGCATCTGAATCCTATATAACTTTGTAGGGCACATACGAGGATGATGTCCCAGCGCATGCATTTTCCTCTTTGGAGGTGGATTTCAGCAGAATGGGTCGTTTGCAGCTTCGGGAAGTGGAGTTTGTTTTTGTTACATGTATAAAGAATGAAGTGTGTTTGATGAAGTCATTACTTGCTTGTTCACCTTTGCTAAACAAGATGATTATTAGCCCCAAATCACAGAAAGTGTTCGGTAGTGATGATGACAAGAGGAAATTTGTTACAGAGTTGATGCTACACCGAGCCTCCCAGATAGCTGAAGTAGTCATTGATTAACGTCCTGCTGAGTGCTGACATCACATGGTTATCCTGTGTAATACTATAGTTTTCTATGTACTAGCACCAAATTTTGCGAGTTATTGGAAGTTTCCTTAAATCTTTGACCTGTGACTTGTAAAGGCTAAGATTGTTGGGAGTTTAAAGCTTGGTACCAACGAATAATGTTTGATCTTGCAGAATGTAACTTGCTAAGTAGATATATATCTACTGTCTAATGTCAATATGATCTTTGTATACCAAGACTAGACAGAGGCCTATTTCTCAATTCTCATGGTATCTTTTAATGTGTGTGTCTTAAAAGTCAGTTAAATGGGTTGCTTGGATAAAATGGTTAACTAGTTTGGGCCTAAGCCTAATCTTTAAAATAAGGCTCATGACTGATAAAAGAAGCTGACCAGAGTTGGCTCTAATTTCTTATTTTAGTGATGTTTATACTTTCTATTAAAATCCACTTTATATATATGAAAGAAAATGTACAAAGCTGATTTAAATGTCAAGGTATGTAAAACTGCTGCTCCAATATAACTACATAATACAGAAAAGTATGTAAAACTACTACATGACACGATTTTCACTTGTCATGAGTTTTTCATATTTATGAACAAATCTAGCTAAAAGTCAAATCTTATTTGCTAAGAGTCAAATCTTCTATAGAAAGTATGGTTGGTTAAGCTTTATCGAATGGTTTATTGCTTAAATGAAGTTAAATTGGTGTAAAAAAACTTTCTGTTTACAAGAGGGCTGAGTAAGAAGCAACACATCCTCTGCTTTTGTTAGAGCAAGAATATTCAAGGGATCCTCTGCTTTGTTGTATACTATTCTTTCCACCATTGTATTGCACCAGAGGTCAACCGGTTAAACCAAAAATCAGTAATATCAATCGGGTCGAACAAACCTGACCAGTTTAGTCAAAGTTCAAGAAAAGCTTGAATAGTTGCCGGTTTTCTCCAAATATACATATCAGACCACCGTTTGAATAAACTGTTCCGTTTAATCAACAAATTAATGTTAATGAGATGTTGGTCATCATTTGAACCGGATTTAAGAGAACATGTTGTCGAATACGGAAGGGTATTACAAATAAATGATGCAACATCGCGAGTACCCCGTGCTATATTTTTATGGAATAGTTTGTCATTGCTTAATATTCGTTTTTTTAAGACAACTAACTATCTCATAATATTTACACAATAAATCAACGTCACAATATCCTAAGCAGTAATTGAACCCGCTATCATTTGGTTGAAGAACATTCTCACACATAGATATCATTGACACAATCCCTTCCGATAACATGAAACTCTCGCCACCTGTAAAGTTGGAGAACATGAAATTTGTTATAAGTTCTCTTCACACAATGGGTTTACACATAAATAAAATTTATATTAAGTTTTAGTTTAACACACTTTCATATAAGAAATTTGGTCATGTTTAATGTTTTATAATTGTGATATAAGTACAACTAATAATTTTGTATGGTTTTTTAATATATTTATATCGATTAGTATATTGTATATATTTTTGTTGGATGAAAAATTTAACTTTATTTGAGGGGGTGTTTGGGGTTGCATTTGGCATTAATTATCTGATTATCACGTTTTTAAAACGCAAATAATCAGATTAGAGTGATTGGCAAAAACTTTTTGATAATTGATTATTTGCGTTTTGAGATTACCAAAACCACATATTTGAATAAGCATGTAGCTAGCTGCTTTTCCAAAACGCATTTTTGAATAGGGGAAAATGATCCCTGCTGTGTTACAGCACGGAATGAATATGCTGTAAGACAAAAATGAATGGCCATTTGTGTAATGTGATAATAACTAAAGTGTATAAAATGTAAATATAAAAAATATTTTACTCCTACCGCAGATATGTTATCTCATGTGCACGGCAGCAATTTGCACCGCTTTTGAATATTAATCTTTTATCTTTCAAATTACCATTGTATCATTCAAGACATGAACATGAAGAGGATGGCTGCGGGGAGCGCTTAGAAAGAAGAAAGAAGAAAGAAGAGATAAAAAAGTGTTTTTTTTGTTGCCAAAAGTGAAAAATATTACTAAAATCCCTATTTTATAGCTTTGTTCAGCGGTTAAGCCTTCGATGCCAACTCTTTTCTTTTTTTAGAAAGAATCGATGACTTAATCCTTAAGGCCCAATACTTGAATATCTTTACATAGTTACATGCTCTCAATTGTTTTAAGCCCATAAAATGTGAAGTTTATGCCATTGCGTTTAACATACTGCTAATGCCTAAAGTTAAAATATATGTATTTTTCTAAAAATATTGTTGTCAGTATTTAAAATTAATTATTTATATATTACATTTTTAATAACTCAATAATATTTAGTGATGCCCATTTTAGTCACTTTACATATTGAACTATCAAATAATTTGATTTGCCAAATACTTATGAACCAATTATCTAATTATTGCGATATCAAACAATAAAATAAAATCGATACATTATATTTCAAAATGACGTTTTGTAACAGCTGATGATGTTATATTAAGTCCGTTTGGTTTGCTAAAGGATTTGGATATAGATTTGGATTTTGTATAGATTTTAGGGGAAAAAAATATTAGAGAGAAAATATATAAATGATACGGAGTAGTTTTATAATTTAAAAAACATATAAAAGTAAATAATTAATTTTTTTTATTATAAAATAAATTTTAAATTAAAACTAGTGGTGTAGATTAATTGGGGACCCACATTTCTGGAATAAGACAAAATGTTGGGCATGGATACACCTACCCACTGGGTAGTTTACCCGGATGAGGTGGCATTCAGTCATTGAGAGAGAAATAATAAAGCATTAGTTGTGTTTTTATTCCTTTCATGCCACATATTACAAGCGATGCCACATTGTTTGTCAACTCATATGAGTAGACTACCTAGTAGGTAAATTAAGTTTTATAACTGTTTCCAAAACTTGGGCCCAAAAGTTTTATACCCCCTCCGTCTCACATTAAGTGTCCATAACAAGAAAACACAAAGTTTTAGATGTAATAAATTATTACAATTGATTATTAACTAAATGACAATTATACCCTCAATTAATATAAAAGCATATATTTTTAGGTATAATAAATTATTACAATTGTGTAGTTGTAGTCTGTCACAACTATTATGGTGTATGTCTTGTTTTGTCGTAGCTTGTTACGTTGTGTATGTTCGATGTAACTTGTTGTGTACAAATTTCCTCCATTTGTGAGGTGTGAAATGAAATATCTGTTCAAAAAAAAAAAAAATTATTACAATTGGTTATTAATCAAAGAATAAAATTGTAAATTTAGTCCATAGAATTCCTTCATTTATTGTAATATACACTTAATATGAGACAATTAAAAATATCATTCTGAACAATTAATATAAAAAGAAGAGAGTATCAAACACACTTTTTTTGGTTTGATTCTACACCAAATGTACAAAGCACTCTAGTAAAAAAATTATTTCAAAGAAAATGAGAATGCCTTTATCCGTACAGATTGAGTGGGCCCGAAAATTCACAACCAGCCGACATTTTTTTCCACTTTTGTCATGAAATTCCAGTTGAATATCCCACGTACCTCCTGTCACACCTCGTGGCTCGTGCCTGCAGATGTGGCAGTGGGACCCTTCACCATCCAGAACCTCACCCCATTGGTTGGAAGCTCTATAAATGCTATAGTTTTTTAGTCCCTTTTAACCAACAAAATCAACCACACAATTCCACCAAATTTAATAACAGAGAATATTCCGGCAAGTCCATTTTCCGACCAAGATTCCGGCGGATTTCTAAACTCCGGCGACGTCCTTTGGTTTAAACGACGGTTAAGGTAACCCATTTTTTATATTGGTTTTTACATATTTTAATGTTGATGATAGTTAAAATTTTGGTTATGGGATATTGGGATGTCTTATCGCCTGATAAATGATTTTCCGGCGAGATCTCCGGCCATACTTAAGGTGTCTTATCGTCGAACTATGGTTTAAAAAAAAGGACTAAACTTTAATCATTTCTTGTTTGATCATACTCAAAACTTTTATAATTATAATATACTCACTTTGTTTATTTAAATGTTGTGTATAAGTTGCTTGGCTTTATATTGTTTTGTTGTTTGTTATGTTTATAGCTTTTGAAAAAAAGGGTCATTTTTTCAAAAACAAAAACAGATCTGCCATGATTGATCTGGTTAAGGCTTAAGACAATGAAATAATGAATATTTCTTTAGGGGGTGTTTAGGAATTAGGATTGGTTATTGGAAAGTGTTGATTTGGATAAAATAAGCAAACCTGGTTGGTAAGTGCTTATTTCAGTGTAAACTATGCAAATAAGCAGTTTTGCTAAGCACTTGAAACTGCTTAACTGGTTAGGTACAAGTAGATAAGCACTTAAATAAGCAATGCAAAAGACCCTGTTAGTCGGATTGATGTTTCACTTCTATTTGTGTATGTTGATGGATTTAGATGAAATAATTTGTGGGTGTTTGGACTTATGCTTATCGAAATAGTCAAGAGTTAGCTTTTGCAGAATATGATGTTAAGGATAGTGGTTGAACTTGCTTAGGTTCTATAAAGATGCACTAATCACCTTTGTAAAGTGTATGACAATTCTGATTATTAAAAAGGACTTTAGAGGTAAAATAATTTGTATTGCATTGTCATTTTAACCACAAATGATACAACTTGTTAAACTTAATAATTGCATAGAGGCTTTTAACCCCTCTTTTTTCTTACCTCTTCGAGTTTTCCTATGTAAAATTGAGATAAGTATCTTGGGTATGATTATGTAGCATCTGTGCCTGTTTTGGTTTATTAAGGTAGTTGTTACAATAAAATTATAATGTGGAATTTACTTTAAAAACCAAACAAAAATGGGATTTGGATGCCATAACTGTTTATAATTATGGCTATTATCTTTATTCTTGTTAGGATAATGGAACTTGTACGTGGGTCACACAAATCATCCAAGTTTGCATCAAAAGATGCTATTAGCAATATGCCAGATGAAGTGATAACTAATATATTGAATCGATTGCCGTTACAAGAAGCCGTGAGGACTGGTATCTTGTCAAGAAATTGGAGGTATAATTGGACTATGATCGACCAACTTGTATTTGATGAGGACTTCTATGAGTATTTGAAAGTGACAAAAAACAGAAAATATTATGGGAGGATTATAAGTAGGCTTCTTCTTCCTCTTAAAGGCGCCATAATAAAGTTTGTCCTCTACATACCAGATAGACAAGAGAACAGTGTAGTGGATGTTGAGGATATTAATCGTGTTTTGTTCTCGTCTCATAAAGGAATTCAGGAGTTCACTCTTATGAATATGGATGAAACACCACTTGAATTGCCGACCTGTCTTTTCTCTTGTATAAAGTTGAAACATTTGAAGCTTTTCAACTGTCATTTTTGTCCTGAGTCTAGTTTTCAAGGTTTTCCATGTCTTTTGAGCTTGTGCTTGTCTGAGGTAGAGTTCGGAAGCTACAAATGTGGGAAGTTTCTTACTGGTTGTCCACTACTGGAGATTCTGAAACTTAGATCTAACACTGATGGCGAAATAAATAGAGATGAGATTGAAAAACTTAAAAATCTCAAAGTATTGATTTTGCCATTATTTGAGCTTGTGAGTATGGCGAAGATCACAAGTTCCAGTATCTTTCAACTTATAGCTTATTTCCCAAAACTCCAAGAGCTTAATCTTAGTTTTTGGATGTGCAAGGTATGGTTAAGTTGTTTATTCATTTTCATTTTATAACATATTGAAGTATGCTTGACTATTTCTCTAACAAATTAAATTGGCTATCTATATACCACTTTTATTGCAGTCATTGGTGGATGCTGAAAAGAGGGTTCGAACCACCTTATCATGCCTCAAGAAACTTAGATTATACGAAATAGATTTTAGCAGTGCGATTATGGTATCATGTGTGATTGACCTGATATGTGGCTTCCCAGATTTGGAGACCCTCTTGATCAAAGTGAGTGGAATGCATATTATCATATTCAATCATTGATTATGTTAAAATCTCATTGCTGTATGCCTGAATACTATAACTTTGTAGGCCACATTCGGGGATGATGTTCCAGCGCCTGCAGGTTCCTCTTTGGAGGTAGATTTCAGCAGAATGAGAGAGTTGCAACTTCGAAAAGTGAAGTTTGTTTCTGTTAAATGTATAAAGAATGAAGTCTGTTTGATGAAGTCATTAATTGCTTGTTCACCTTTGCTAGAGAAGATGGTTATTAATCCCAAATCGTCGAAAGTATTTGGTGGTAATGATGGAAAGAGCAAGTTTGTTACAGAGTTGAAATCATACCAAGCCTCCCCGATAACTGAAATAATAATTGATTCTGCTAACAGCTGACATCACATGGTTATCCTCGTGTCTTACGAATGTAGTTTTCCATGGACTTTTGCACCAAAATTTCATGTTATTGGATGTTTCTTCAAATCTTTGACCTAAATGTGGGGAGTTCAAAGCTTGGTAACGTATAATGTTTGATCCTGGAAAATGCAAATTGCCGATTAGATATCTATAGTCTCTGTGATTTTATAGGCATTTATTAGTATGCTCTTTCATTTGCCTTAGGATTGTGTCTGGTATGTATGTGTCTTCTTATTTAACACTAGCTTCTTTAAGCCCATCTTGACCCCTGTGTCGCACGTCTATCTGGTTAAGACCCTACACCTGATGACAGAGTTTACTAGCATACAAGTGCCTGGTTCGTAGAAGTAAGCTGCTGCTTAAGTTGCATCTTGTTATTTATTCATGTGATGATCCCAAAATAGCAGCAGCCTATGTATTAACAGTCCAGGATGCCAGCTTAAGGGCTATGGAAGAAAGTATTATATCTAAAAATGTTTTTCTTATGACTCGATGCATTATAATATCGACTCTACAATAAGGGCTTGGTTTGGTTTTAGTTTGGGAGCGTTAATCGCTTATTGGGTATTGCAAATGATTATGTTCTAGTCTGGCAAAGGAAGTAACAGTTTGCTTTTGTGACTTTGTCGAGCTTAAAGTTTTTTATTTCTATTTTGAAAAGTCATGTTGTTTAGATTAAAAGAGGTGAACTCATTTCATATAAAAGAATTTGCTGTTTTGTAAAAGACGTGAACAAATGGGATTGGGGTCTGTTTTCATTGGTGGTTCTTTTGCTGTACGACCTTCCATCGGTTTACCTAAAAATATAATTTTAATACTCCTAGTTGTCAAGGACTCAAGGGTCAACACATGGACCTTCTATACGACTTTGCCATATGTTACCCCACCGGTTGCGGTTAGGCCAATCTTTGAACTCCACGTATCAATACTTGTCCCAACATTTATACCCCACGTGCCCCATGTCAACTTGCACTAGGTCCCACGCGTAAAGAGCAGGGTTCAAATTTGCCACATCGACAAATTCGCCAGATATCCCCCTGTCAAGTTGCAGTTAAACTAATCTTTTAAGGCCACGTGTTACTGGGTCCCACGTGACCCCATGTCCAAGTTGCGCTGGTCCCACTCGTCAACACACGCCAAAAACGGAAAAAAAAACCGCATATGAAAAGGGAATTTTCTTTGACACTTTGAACCATTCTTTAAAAACAAATACTAGAGTTCAATAATTTTTCTACGGATTATTAAACTTAAGCTGACTTGGGTTTTGTATCTTGCTTGTACTTATTAATGTGAATTCGGAACATTTTAGTTATGGGTTGTTTTAGTCAACTGACAAATGCATAATGTATTATGTTTATGGGATATTGGGATTTAGTGGCGTAGCTCGGGAGACCTTGTGCAAAACCGTTTATATGATAACAAAACATGATGATTAAAAATATATTATGACATCTAGTTTTAATTTTTGTAAGTTTTTTATTACTCTCACCCACTTGAAATAAAGTATAACAAATATTTAAAATAAAATTTCATATATCGTCAATATTTTGATGTTGAAAATTATTACCAATACATTTCGGCCTTTCTAACAATATTGCTTAAGCTCCGTCACTAAGAATACGGTAAATTAAGTCTCACTTCCTTAGGCTATGCCTATTATAACTCATATATTACTATATACATTAATTACCGTTTAAAACGGTGTCGTGTAGTAATGTGAGCTACACCACTTTTTTTTCCAGCCTGCTAATTAACACTTAGTCCACTGCCATTTTAGCCCAACTTCTTTACACCGCCTTTATACATATTCGGGAACCTTCTTGATCCTCCCAAATAATCAAACCACATCTCTCTATGCCGATTCTTGATATGTATCTTGTCGTTGTGGTTGTTTGTTAAGGTGTGCACGAATTTGAGAATATCTCTAACTCGATTATATCAGGTAATTTTTTTTTTATTGTTTTGGTTTTAATTTTTTGTTATGAAGAAAACCCATAATTGGTTTTGTGTAAGGGTTGAATCTTGATAGTTAACTTGATGGATTATGCTGAGAAATAAGTTGAAGTTGTTATATGATAGTTTAGGGTAGGGTTTGATGTCCCAACTGATGATGGGAGATTAGTGGAGCGGGATAGATCGTGAAAAAGGGATATTGTTGTGCCTGGTGGTAGTGATGAGTTATGGTACAAACATTAACCTGAAAAAATATAAAAGGTGAAGTTTGAACTTATGAGAATGGAATATTGTGTTAAAGTTTGACTTTTGTAAAAAAAAACGAGCTAGGGGCATATAACAAGTTAAGTTTGGATTCGTAACCAATTTAGCTAAACATATATACAATACCAAGTCTTAAGAAATTGATTACAATTTCTATGGATGGGATTTAGTTGGAAAAGAAGATGTAGGTTGCTTAATACATGTTTTTGTATTTGGTTACTTGATACTTGTTTCCGTTTGTATGTTTTAGGATTATTCACACATTCACATTCCTCCACATCTTTGCAGGCCTACGCCTTCTGAATTGGTGTTTGTAGTTATATTGAGGTCATATTTTGGGGGCTCGAACATACAATATCACTGTTATGAGCGGTACGTTTCAACCAATTTCTATATATATAAACGGCCTTTTCTTCAATTCTTTAACAAATATATGGAGCAACCAAAGGGAAATCATACAAAGTCATACGTACTAAATAAGCCACTTTGTTTTTATAACAACTTCTGAAGCCAATTAGTATGGTCAGGTTGTCGAAATATTTTTCTTTATCCGATAGGCGCGACTTCAGTTTCTTTTCCTATTTGCAGTGTTGTTCCTCCCCTGGTATCTGAACTTATATGATCAAACTAATGCATAAATGTTTCTTAGGTACTCAAACGGAACAACTGGTGTGTGGAGGTTGCAATACTTTAGTATTCTACATTAATGGCACAGTAACCCTGCCTGTTGGGCAACTCAGAAGTCGTGTAGGACAAAGGAGAAGCCATATTTTTGGACAGAATGCTGAAGGCTATGACAGACTGCCTACCAACTTTAGGCGTCTACAAAAACTAAGACCTGACAAGGGGAAACAGCCACTGCAAGGTAATGGGACACTGATATTTACCATCACCTTCTGACAATTTCATATGTCAATGCATGTAATGTGTAAAGAGGTGATGTGTGTGGTTACTTATCTGTTTTGTGGTTGCAGATACATATTCTCTGATTCAGCCTCCTACACTTCCTATGAACATGTACACATCTTCCGGTTCGATCTCAGGTACGCCTACTGTTGTCGTAAAAACCTATTAGGATTTCTCATTCACTTGCCTGTATGTTTACATGTTGCTGACACTTTTCAAATAACAACTGCTCAACACACTGACTGTGATGTTCGTGAAAGGATAACTCATCCGAAGTGCGCAACTGGTAGATAATCTAAACAAGTATCTGCTTAATGACTGTAATACATTCTTGATGACATCCTTATTAAATAACTTAAGGTAGTTTCGTTTTAGGTACACCTGATTTGACTTCGACGACTAAAATAACAGAGGGTGAATCGACAACAACGGCATCAGCTGAACACCAAGGTCAGCCATATACAGTTAACTAACCCGATAGGTCCATATCATTTGGCTGTCTATGCAGTAATATGAATTTTCCTTATTTCGTTTTTACTTGATGTGAAGTACATGTGGGGTCGAAAACGTTCTTGCACTTTGAATATAACTTTCTTTCTTACAGACCTTTAATTTCGTTTTGGTTAAGCCTTTAGTAATACTATAATTCGTCATCTCTATTCAAAGAAGCTAATCCCGTGTCTTATTTTTATTTAATGTCAAGTGCATATGTGTTATAAAACCTTGCTATCTTCTGGGTTGGATTCTTATTGGTCGTTTTATGTCACTGTCATTTTAGGCACACCTGATTCTCATATTACCCAGCCAACAAACAAAAAAAGAAATTAAAAAAATTTGAATAGGTTGCGAAAGAAGGTGGTGACAAATGGAACTCACGTCATAAGCTGTGGTGACAGGTACTACGAACCCTGTGTCCCACACATTTAACTGGGTCACCCGATTCACAGGTTCCACCATTTTCGCATTTGTGGAAAACTAGAAGGGGGGTTGAATAGTTTACCAGTTTTTAAGTTAATTGTCTTTTGAAACTTTACGTTTAATCAAAGATCTAAACTACAAGACAATATATAATAAGCAAGAGTAATGAAAGAAACAATCAAACCACAACACGATAGTTTATCGTGGTTCGGCTACAAGGACTCTTTTTCATTGCCTACTCCACGCCTCGAGTATCCAACTCGAGTGTTACTTTCACTAGTCAACAAGCTCCTTTCACTGGCGGAGAAAACCTTACACGTCACTTACACAAGATTACCGACACAAAGCTAGATGTCGAGTTCTTTTACAAGGGTACAACCACTCCCGTCACACTATGTATTTTAAGGCCTAAAATACTAACCGATCACTATTGAATATACACAATTAAATGAAGTATAAACTACACGAAGTCTATACAATGCTAAGCTAACAAGTCTTGCAACGTTGTGTTGAATACTTGTAACTTTGATATGAACTTGTGAACTTCTTTGCTACAAGAGAACTTCACACAAATGAAATGTTAGTTAGATGATATGAGTATGCATGTGTAAATTATAATGAGAAGTGATGAAAGATTTCTTGCAAGTGGCTTGGTATTTATAGCCAAACAAACCGAACCACTGGCGGATCTGGCGGAACCAAAACAAGGGTTCTGCCCTTGTAACCCCAGGGTTCCGCCAGTGTCTGACAGTCAAAGCCTTCAAGAAATCTTTCCATATCTAGCAATGTCAAATCAAGCTTCTTCAAGTCAACACACAATAGATAGAGTAAGAGATCTTCTATAATGTGTAAGAAGTCTTATGGAAAGTCAAACACTCAACCTTTCGATAAATGTACATGTTACATTTTCTATATTTAGAAATATGAAAATGTTATGTTAAATATGAAATGTAAATGTAGCAAATAAAGTCTAGTTATGCAAGACTAAAACTAAAATCATGTTTTACTAAAAACTTAAGTTTACACTTTGTCGTTAACAAAACTTAGCAAAGATCGTAAAATATAAATAACGTTTTTAGGCGATATTTGTATTAACAGTCTCCCCCTTTTGGTTGATGACAAAACATAAACTTTATTTTTAAGCAAATCACTAATTCTAGTGTAAAGTCTTTAAAAGTTTGTATTTAAACTTGTTTTACTTATTTGATGAAAACCCTTTAAGAATATAAGTTTAAACATATTTTCTCCCCCTTTTTGTCGAAACAAAAAGAAGAGTTGCGAAGCGGAATAATGCAAGTGCTCCCCCTTGGACAATACTCCCCCTAAATGGAGTGCAAAGTTAGGAAACATGGATTTTGAACCTACAACAAAAGAGTTAGTTGGCGATAATGACACACGAAAAATCGTGTAGCTACAACAAAATATGAGAATAGAAGCAAACACAATCACAACTCATATATGATCAACCAACAATGCAAACAAGATAGTTGAAAAGATGTCATTCGAAGTAAATTTTGACTTTTTAAAAGTCAAAGACAAGAAATGAAAAATATCTTCCTACTTTTAGAAATAAAAAAAATAACAAAGAAATAAAATCCTACTTCTATAAGTGGATGTCTCCCAACATTTTCCTAAATGGGGCAATGCCTCCATAGTACGCTCTAAGAGTCGTTTGGGAGTGAGAGAACATCCAAACGTTCTAGAATGTGTTGTAGAACAAAGCGGGTTTCATCTTGGACTTGGTGGAGCATGATTTTTATGCTCTTACTTATTTTAGCCGCCTGCTCACAATGTGAACAACCATGGCGGGGATTGGGTAGGATTTGATCATGGGATGATGGTTGAGGTGGTGGAATGGTGGCGGTTTATTTGGTGGAGGATGGGTTTGCAATGGATGCAAGCAAGGTGGTTTGAAACTCCATGGCTTGATGGAGATGATTATCCACCATGCTTTTGAAAGCATAGAGTTTATCAAGGCGGTCGTTGATTCCTCGTGGGAGTTTGGAGGGTTGTTACATAATGACACCTCAATTTCCTCATATGAGGGAAAGAGGGACTCAAAGTGGTGGGAATGGGATTGTGGTTGTGATACTTGAGGTTGTGGTGGTTGGTGTTGTTCTAAGTGAGGTTCTTCATAGAGAGGTCCATGGATGTCTTTGTAGATGGGGTGAAACAACAAGGGTTTAGGTTGTGGAGGTTATTCTTGTGGTGGTGGTTCTTGTTCAAAAGGGACATTGGGCTCAAAGAATGCCCGTGTGCGTTCATGTGCCATTCGTTCGATAGAAGCAAATGAAGGCAAGGGTGGTGGATTTTGTGATCTAGGTGGAATATCCTCAAGATTCTCTAGAAAAGGATGTGGTGATGTTGGTGGAGTTCCAAATAGTTCCATTGGTTCAACTTTTGGTGATTTAGGTGGTGATGGAGACTTGGATGGTTGATTTGGAGCCGGTGGTGGACTTGGATCAATGGGTGTCTTTGTTGGTGGTGGAGTGGTGATAACATGATTGAATTTTGGTGATGGTGTGGGAGTTGCAAGATTAAGGAAGTTTTCGTCTTTGATAGGCGAGGAAATGATTAGTGGTGATTCATCTGAAGATGAGGAGCTAAGGTTGATGGTGGTATTGCAAAAAAAGGGTTTTACACTTATGCGTGCGGTTCTCCTAATGGGTCGAGATGGTGGAGAGGTGATTGTTGACTTTGTCGTTATCAAAATGATGGTGTAGAAGATTAGATTCAGAGATTGAGATGGTGATGGTGTGATTTGGAAGTGTTCTAATATGGTCAAATTTATAGAGTTGAAGAATTGTGAAAAGGAGTGTTTGGATTTTATGTTCTACCATACAAAAGTTGAGGTTTCTAATGATTTGGAAGAGTTATGAATGGTGGAGTAAGAAGACAAAGATTTTCACTAAATGCTTAGTGGTCTTGTCATAGTGTTTTGGATCAGATGTCCCACGGATACCAAGGAACCTTTGGGAGGGTTCCTTGCCTTATGAGTAAGGGTTCCTTGGGTTGGTTATGATTAAATTTGATTTTTGGCGGGAAATGGGTTTCTGGTGGTTCTAGAGGTTGAGATTGATCCTAATTTACTTATCAAGTAATGAGAAAGGAATTTCTAACTAAAAACTTTGATTAGGAATTGTCGGAAACATGGAATTTTGAAAAGTTAAAAAAAAAAATCTGCAGGTGCCTGGCGAAACCCTACAACATCAAAGGCGTGTTTGGGTTCCGTCCGATCCGTTGGGCCAAAACTGGGTAACCCAGAAATTTACACTGGCGGAACCCTTTTTTTGGTTCCGCCAGACCCCAAAAACTGGATAGACCAGGTTTTTCGTCGTCAAGACGATTTCCAATTTTTCCAAAAATTCCTAAAACATAAACTTAAATATAGATCTGATTAGGAAATGCAAAAATTAGATATAGAAACACTCTTTCCATTGGACTTTGACCGGGGGTTAGCGAATTTCACTATACTTAGTGAAATTTTTCATAGACTTGAAAATTTGACAACATGCCAAATATTGTCATCCTGCATAATTGTTAGTACAAATATGTTCTATACATAACCAAATATCCCTACAAATACATCAATCCATGAAACAAAGTTTTAAACATCCAAATTGTTCAAATGACATGTAGTGCCAAACACTACTTCACACACGCTCTCATTGGCGATCGACCTTCTTCTTGAGCTTTCCCAGGAACCTCCTGAGACATTTGAACATCCCCTTAGTTTGCTTGAATTCCTCTGACTCATTCGGAATATTTGGAAGTTGTGAAAGGTATTCAAGAGGTGGGAGCCTAGAGTTGGGTAACGTATCATCTTCATTTCATTGAGGATGACGATGAGGAAGTAGGAGGATGAGGGCGTTTCCCTTGGGTTTTGTAGACTCTCTTATCACTTAGTGGGACAAATGTGTGTGGGATGAGAGAGTAGTCTAGGCGAAGACCTCTAGGAGTTAGAGGAATAGGAGCAAGGTGCCTAAAGAGACGGGTCAAGAGCATTCCATATGGCATAGCCGTTGCGCCTACACGGGAATGTCGGCCATTCTTTTGGCCATGTAGTAGGCCAAGTTGAAGGGTTGCCTAATGGATAAAGAGTAGAGCATGTAGCAAAGGCAAACATTGATATGATACCGGTTTCCTATGGTGCTAATGACATTGGCTCTAAGGAGTTCTTCCCATTTCTTAAATTGTGGCTTGAGCTCATTGAGTTCCATACCATAAGGATCCTTGTTGACCTCATTTCCGGAACGGGAACTCCTAGTGTCGGAGGTCCTAATGAAAAGGTGATCACGAAGTACATCCTTGGATACAAGAGGAGTATCATATGGATGAATGCGGTTAATGAGGGTGTCAAGAGTTGAGAGGGTATGTTTGTCGGTGTAGATGCAAGTACCACGGTTTGGAACACCTAGGATTTGAGCAAATTCATTGAGAGTGAAGGAGTATTGGTGACTACTAATCATGAAGTTTATAGACATGCGACCATACTCTCGGTGGAGAGAGTGACAGATGCATAGAATTCTAGAATGAACCTAGGACAAATAGGCTCGTCGATTTCTAAGAGACAATCAAAGTTGATAGTGGCAAGTTCCGTACGGAGGTTTGTACCGGCTAGGAAGGATGGGTCAATGGTTCTACTCTCGTGAACATAACGTTTTTCTAAGGCTTTGAAAATGTTGATTTGAGTTTCGGTAAGACCTTTGGTTTTGTGGTGTTTGAGTAGGTACTTAATGGTGTCCTTGTGGTCGTAATGAGTCACGGGAGGCATGATGATTCCTAAAAAAATAAAATTTCACATTTTAGTCTAAGTTAGTGACTATTGCAATGTGGATGTTCTAGTGTGTGCCTATATGAAACCAATGTGGAGGTGCGGTTATCTTGACTCATTTTGATGCTTAAAACGTTTTATAATGCAAGTTTTGTTATAAAACAAAAGATAACCCAAACTCTCCTAATTTAATGTAGCTTCGTTTGAATGTACCCGAAAATACATATTGGTTATGTATTCATTTTAGCATTCAAGAGACATTATGCAAGTGATGTTTAAAACATAACGTTTTTATTTTGTATTCACAATGTGAGACGAAAAAATATTTGTCCTATTTGTGAGAAATTTTTGCAAGAATTTGACATGGGGTGTTTAGCAAACATGTTAATGACTTATAAGGATGCAATTCCTAACTATGAGAAACATGATTAGTTTTGTTTAACATCTAATTTTCTACATGAATTTCTCAAGTTAATGCATAACCCCAAGTTTTTGTTTTTGTGCAAAAATAGAATTCCTAGACTCAGATCAGAAGTATAATTATGTTTAGAATACTGAATCAGTCGTTTTTAGTATAGGTTTATTTTTCCGAAGAAATGCTTAGGAAAGTATTTCCCCGGGTCGTGTCCCAACGAAGGTGTGAATGGAATTTCGAATTACCGATTTGTGAAACGTGTCGTGAAAGTGGTAAAAAGTGATTTTTATGAAATTATACTATTGAATAAAAAATGAAGCACAATTAATCACTTAAGCACGTAATTCAAGTAATCAAACTCAAAATGTAACGTAAAATCAAAAACGTAAGCTTAAACGTAAAATAAACGTAAACGTGCGAAATAAAAAGTGAATTTTAAGCTACACTACTCCTACGGACTTGAAAATAATTTTAAAAAGTTAAAATGATACAAGAAAATTTTGAGAAAGAGAAAAATATTTTTTTGACTTTTTATTTAATTTTTATGAATTAAAACTAATTTAGCTAATTAAAAATTAAAAGAAAATGCAATTTAAGTGAGAAAAATGCAAAATAAATTTTGAAAATTATAAAATAACTAAAAAGTAATTTTAAAACTGAAAACTAATTTTTTTTGGCTTTTTGTGTTTTTTTTAGGAATTAAAAACTATTAAAATTAATTAAAAAGTAATAAAAATTCAAAATAAATGGGAAAAATGGAAAATTAATTTCTAAAAATAAATGAAAAATAATTTCTAAAATATTTTTGGATTTTTTCAGGCTATTTCTGATTTTTTTGGATTTTTTTGGTAATTAAAAAGTATTAAAATTTTATTAAAAACTCAAATTAAATAAGAAAAATAGTAAAATTATTCAGAAAAATTTGAAAAAATTACAGAAAATCTAAAATATTAAAATAAACTTGAGAAAAATTTTTGAAAATAAGATAAGCCAGAAAAGTGGTGATAAGCTATAAACTGCTTATTTGGAGTGCTTATTTATAAGCACTCCTTGACCAACTTTGACCAAACTTAGACCAACTGATTTTTAGACCCGATTAAGCTTAAAAGAACAGATTTAAGACCAAAAAGTACTCAGTAACACAGGTATGGCTCAAACAGATGGTAATAAGCAATTTGGAATAAGCTAAGACCAAACAGATAAAGCCAATGGGCACATGACTAATGAAATAAGGCACTACAGGCAATAAAAAGCTAAAATGAGCCACAGATCTCAAGTCATAAGCAACAGAACACAAGAGCAGCCCTATATTTGAAATCAAAAATTGGTTCAATCACCTAAACTGATAAGCTAAATAAGCAGAGCAAATGAGCTTAAGACTGAGAACTTGAGGGGGCAAATGATAGCCTATACTACTGGGAATCCAGAAAACCAAACTAAACCAAATTTAAAACCTAAATGGACTCCTAAATGAACCTGAGATCAGCTGCTAATGAACAAGCAGCCCTGATGCATTTGACTTTTTGATTACACCTAAGTTTGACTAATGTGAATTTCTTCTGCCTAAATATTACTCTAATTATTATATTAAGCTAGTTTATGACTTAATAATCCTAAGGTTAACTAGTTTTCTACCTAAATTAAGTAGTGCACCAGCAGAAACAATAGTATGAGTACTGAAATGGATTCAACATTTGATTTTGACTTCTTGTGTTAAACTACCCAATTTTATGACTACTTATTCTACCCTAATCTAATGCAGGCTAGTGAGGTAAATAATAGGCAATAAGGCAACCAGATCAGTTAATATACTAATCTGCCAAACACCCCTGCAAATTCAGTTAACCATTATAGGACTAAAACTGCTAATGATCTAATAGAAGCAACTAAGAAACAAATACATTAATAATATCAAACAAACAAAGCAATCAAAAAAACAAAACACTATATAAGCATAATCAAATTTCTAAAATAAGAATGCTTAAAATGAACTGAGAAGCTTATGAACCACCTCAGCTGAACATAGGTACATTTGATCACAAGCCTATCTTTAAATAGGCTCCAAACATTCCATTAACCATCAAATGAACCCCAGAATCCCAGGAATCAAAGATCACAAGCTGAAGTTGACTAAGTTTGAGCAGAATCTATTGAACTTGTTTTAAAGCAGAATCAAAATAATAAAAATTACCAGAAGCTAGAATGCAAATTGAATAAACTTTCTGAGAACAGTAATGAAAACTTTAAAATAAATTTAGAATAGTAAATTTAATGACAAATAAATGAAAACTTGAATTTCATTAAAACTAGAGGTGAATACAATAGAAGAACTGAGAAAATTACATTAAGCTGAAAGCTAAAATTAAATTACAAGCTACTCTACTCTAAAATCTAACCTACTCCTAACAATTTTATCCGTGAGTGAGGAGGGGGTATATATAGCTGTTGAGGAGGAGGAGTCTTGGATCCTTCTAGTCTGTCAGGTCATCAATCCAAGTGCTTATGTGCTTCTTTGAGTGTATTTTCATCCATTGATCATGCTTCCAGACACATCTAATAAAAAACGACCCTTGGATCATGTGCCCCTTGATTGGTAATCCTACGTGTGTCCTCCCATTGGTCCACGTGTCCCTGACCTGCTGTCAGCTTCTAGAAGCACATATGATTGGGTAATTATTGTATAATTGGGGGTAATTTTGTTGGGAGAGTAATTAGGGTTTATGAACAGTAAAAGTTCTGGGTAATTTGGTGAAAAAGGGGGCGGGAATTGTGATTGGTTGTGTTTTTATTAATAAGGTTGACTGTTGACCGGGTAGTAATAGGGGTGGTGTGTTAGATCGGGTTTTATTAAGGGGTGATGGGCTTGTTGTTCATTAGGCTTGAATGTGACTGGGCTAGGTAGGATTTTTTTTGACCAGATTATTGTTTTTATTAGATCCAATTAGTAGTAATATGATTTAAGGTTTAATAAATCAAGGACTAAATGTGTAAAATCTGAAATTCAGGGGACCACTTCTGTAAATCATCCCAAGTTTCTTCCAAGGGTATTTCATGTCATTTCTGAATTCTTGGAGGGTTAACTTTGACTTATCTTCAAATATTACTCCAAGGACCATTTTGTAATATCCTGAAAGTGTAGGGACTAAAGTTGCCAATTTCTCTGAACTTTGATCAGGGACCATTTATGCAACTTTATGATTCTCTGAGGACTTTCCTTGACATTTAAGGCTTTCTTTGATCATTAAGCTTCCCCGGCTCCGTCTTTTGACCTTTTTCCATTCTCGTGCTCGTTTTTGTCGGTTTTGGCTTTCTTTTTGTCCATTTTTCACATATTCGTACCTGCACATACACAAATACAAAAACACACATTCTCTTGGCATATTTGGTTAGTATTTGGTGTATTTGCTCTGATTTTAGGTCTAAAAAGGATGTGTGAATAAGCACACATCAAATACTTACAATGATGATTAGAGAGCAGTGAGTATGTAGGAAGACTCAAAATTTCGTTGGTGTGGATAAGTGATGAAGTGAATAGTAGCAGCTTGGGAGTTTTGGTATGAGATAATGGGTGTTTGGTTTAATATAAACTAATAAAAAGGTTCTGCAGGTCAGCGGATACGGCGGAACCAAAAGTTGGGTTCCGTTCTTATGTCGCAGGGTTCCGCCGCATCAGCAGAGAAGAAAAATTGTTTTGATTTGTTTTGATAATTGTGATTTTATTATAACGTACAGATCTACAATGTAGGTTCCATGA
Organism: Artemisia argyi; assembly: GCA_030686995.1. Classification (NCBI taxonomy): domain Eukaryota; kingdom Viridiplantae; phylum Streptophyta; class Magnoliopsida; order Asterales; family Asteraceae; genus Artemisia; species Artemisia argyi. The sequence continues at coordinate 36,963,485 of CM060681.1, forward strand.
GTCCTAATCCAAGTCTAAGAAGGTTAAATGGTTCTCATTTAAGAGGTTTTGTGAGGATGTCGGAAATGTTGTCTTCGAAAGAAACTTTCTCAATTGAGATGTTCCCTTTTTGAACATTATCATGAAGGAAATGATGACAAATTTCAATATGTTTGGTACGAGCATGTTGAACAGTATTTTTGCTAAGATCTATGGCTCCTTTGTTGTCACAAAGAATAAAGACGTCGTTGAGTTGAATTCCGTAGTCGACAAGAGCTTGCTTCATCCAAAGAGCTTGTTGACATGCTTTTCCGGCCGATACGTATTCGGCTTCCGTTGTTTAAATAGCGAGAGTCGTTTGCTTCTTAGAGAACCATGAGGTGAGACAATGTCCAACAAAAGTACAAATACCACTTGTACTTTTTCTATCAACATAATCACCGGCATGGTCTGAGTCGGCATACACTATGGTGTCTACTCCCGTTCCTTTGGGATACCATAATCCTAAACGTGCAGTACCCTTAATATATCTAAAAATCCTTTTTACGGCTTCAAGATGAATTGTTTTAGGATCTTCTTGAAAACGAGCACATAGATAAACACTAAACATAATGTCGGGTCTACTAGTCGTTAGGTAAAGTTGACTTCCAATCATACCTCTATATTTAGTGCTATCTACGGATTCACTTTCCTCATCCTTGGTTAATTTGGTTTCCGTGGTCATAGGCGTTTTGATTGGCTTTGAATCTTCTAAACCAAATTTCTTAAGCATGTCCTTAATATATTTAGATTGGTTAAAGAAGATACCATCTTCTAGTTGTTTGATTTGGAGTCGTAGGAAAAAGTTGAGTTCTCCCATCATACTCATTTCGAACTCGTCATGCATGATTTTTGAGAAATCATTAAATAATTCTTGACAAGTTGATCCGAATATAATATCATCAACATAGATTCGGACTATGATAATATGTGAACCTTTCTTCTTAGTGAAGAGAGTATTATCAACTAAGCCCATGATATACCTATGGTCAACTAGGAAGGTTTTAAGTTGATCATACCACGCTTTTGGAGCTTGCTTAAGTCCGTATAAAGCCTTTTTAAGTTTGTAAACATGATTAGGTTTTTCAAAATCGGTGAAGCCCGGTGGTTGAGCAACATACACTTCTTCATTTATAAACCCATTAAGGAATGCACTTTTGACATCCATTTGAAAGAGTTTAAAATTGTGTGCGCATGCATATGCAAATAAAATCCTAATTGACTCGATCCTAGCAACCGGAGCAAAGGTTTCAACGTAGTCAATGCCTTCTTTTTGATTATATCCTTGTGATACTAGCCTAGCTTTGTTTCTAGACACTATGCCGTTTTTATCCATTTTATTATGAAAAACCCATTTTGTTCCAATTGTTGTTTGACTTTTTGGTTGAGAAAATAATGTCCAAATATCATTTCTAATAAATTTGTTTAATTCTTCTTGCATAGCTATTACCCATGATTCATCTTTTATAACTTCGTTTATATTTTTCGGTTCAAGAGTTGGCACGAAACAAAAGAAGTTGCTTTCATTTTGGACTTTTGATCTTAGTGTTCTTTCATTAATATTTCCTATGACACTATCTAATGGATGACTTTTGGATTCTTTAACATTGACAATTTCTTTGCCTAATAGTTCATCTTCCTTGTCAACATTTTCAATTTCTTGATTTTCCATTGCTTGATTTTCAACTAAGTCATCATCTACCAAAGGTGATGTCTTAGAGGGATGTGGACTTTCGTCAAATGTTACGTTTAACGATTCCTCAACTCTTAAGGTTTCTTTATTTAGAACAATGTAAGCTTTACTACTTTGTGATTATCCAAGAAACACACCTTCATAAGACTTTGGGTCGAATTTGGTGAGATAATCATTGGTGTTAAGAATAAAGAATTTACTCCCAAACACTCTAAAAATCCTAATGTAGGCTTTTTACCTTTATATAGTCATATGGGGTTTTGTTCAAAAATGGTCTAATTAAGACATGATTTAGAATGTAGGTTGACGTGTCAACGGGGTTACACCAAAACTTTTGAGTAATGTTTTGTTCATTAAGCATTGTTCTACTCATCTCTTGTAAAGTCCGGTTTTTACGTTCTACTACACCGTTAGATTGAGGAGTGCGTGGTGCCGAGAAATTATGTGTTATACCCTTTTTATCACAAAAGTTTTCAAATTGTATTTCATTGTCAAACTCACGACCGTGGTCCGTTCTAATAGACATAATGCATGTTTCTAGTTGATTTTGAATTTTCTTACTTAGAATTTCAAATTTGTCAAAAGCTTCATTTTTACTTTTCAAAAATTTTGTCCATGTATATCTTGAGTAATCATCTACTATAACCAAAGTGTAGAAGTTACCTCTATAACTTTGTATAGCGGATGGACCAAACAAATTCATATGTAAAAGTTCTAGACACCTATATGTAGACACTACATTTTTAGCCTTATGGCTACTATGAACTTGTTTACCAACTTTGCAAGCATCACAAAAGTGTTGGTCGTATTTCAACTTGGGTAGGTTTCGAACTAGGTCTTTAGAGGAGAGATTTTGAATAAGTCTCATATTAGCGTGTCCTAAGCGTCTATGTCATAAAGTTTAAGATTCATCTAATGAGGTGAGACAAAGTTTGTCTCTAGATGTTTGATCCATCTTTATGACATACACGTTGTTCTTAAGAACACCTCTAGCTATAGTTATGCCATCTTTAAGTATTTTACTTTCATTTTCACTAAAAAGGACGTTATGCTTTTTCCGGAAAAGTTGACTAATACTAAGGAGATTAAAGCCTAAGTTATCAACATGAGCTACATCATCTATAGAGAGAGAGTCATGAGAGATTGTACCTTTTCCGATGATTTTGCTTTTAGCCTTGCTACCATACGTGACATTACCTCCATCACATTTTTTATAAGTTGAGAAGAGGCTTTTGTTCCCCGTCATGTGCCTTGAGCAACCACTATCTTTGATCCATTCATCCGGTTCCAAATTAACTTTGAAGCACACCTATTTTATACAAAACACTCAAACATTTGGTCCCCAATATCTCATGGGTCCATTTTGGTTAAACATACCATTAACTTGATTCATGTATGGAAATGGAAGATATGGGTTCCATGACATGTAGTTTGGAGTTTGGTAATGTCTAGGTGTGTTTTGGTTCCAACCATGTTGGTAGGTTGGTTGCATGTTGTAGTTGCTCTTTGGAGAGGGGCGTTTGGGAATAGGAGTTTTAGGTCTCGGTTGAGTGGTTTTAGTTCTATATTCATTTCTACCAAGTCCTACTCCAACTTTAATAGCTGGTTTCAGTTTTGTTTCATTTGTACTAGTTTTGGATTTATTTGTGACTTTAACGAACTTTGTACGATCCGACGTAGAAACTATCTTTTCTACTACAGACCCCGCGGATCCTTTGGGTTCAACGGGCGGAACCCTGTTTTGGGTTCCGTCTGGTCCGTGGGAGCCTATAGCAGTTTTGTTAGTTTCTTGTGCTTTCTCGTCTTGTTTCATTTGACTCTTTGAAGTTTCTAATTTCATGAAACCTAGTCCTGTTTTATCAAATGGTGAATTTTGAAGTTTCATTATTTCATCCGCACAAGAAATACTTTTATCGAGCCTTATAAACTTTGTGGTTTGTTTTATTAGATCATTTTGAGTAATTTTAAGTTTCTCAATTTCGAGTTTAAACTCTTCACATGATTTACACAATGTGTTGATGCCTTTATTCTATTCTAATCTCTTAGGTTTTTCATTTAATTCATAAACTTCATTTTCTAAAAACTTCTTTTTAGTTTTCAAAAATTTATTTTTGTTTATGATTTTTAAGCTTAGTTCACAAAGTTTATTGTATTCTTTTTGTAAGGTGTCATCATCAATAGAAGAGCAAGATGAATCGGAGTGTATCTCATTTGAGTCATGAGCCATGAGAGCAATTTCGTCATTCTTTGGCTCCTCGTCATCATCTTCACTATCGCTCCAAGCACCACTTACAGAAGTTTTTGAGATTTACTTTTGGGTGGTTTTGGACATTCTTCTATGAGATGACTTGGGTCTCTACACCTAAAGCATTTCCTTTCAACCTTTCCTTTCTTGTCATCATGATCTTTTCGGAAGGCTTTCTTATCATCTTTAGGTTGACTTACAAACTTCACTCGTCTTCGAAAGAACTTCTTAAAGTCTCTAACGGCCATGGCATATTCTTCATCGTCACTATCCGAACTAGATTCATCATCACTTGATTGAACTCTAGCCTTCAAAGTGATGGACTTGACCTTCTCTTTCTTTCCTTTAACTATTTCCGAATCTTTTTCCATAACCATTTTATGAACTTTGAGGTTTTCAATTAGCTCATCAAGTGACATGCTTGAAAGATCTTTAAATTCTTCAATCGCCGTCACTTTGGCTCTCCACTTCGGATGGAGTGCTCTAAGGAATTTCCTGACAAAATTCTTGCTACAAAAAGATTCATCAAGTGCTTTAAGTGAAGTAATAATAGTGTTAAACCTAGCAAATACACAATCAATAATCTCATCTTCGGGAATAGAAAATTGTTCATATTGTTGAATAAGAAGATCAATTTTGTTATCCTTTACTTGTGAGTTTCCTTGATGAGTGACTATTAAAGATTGCCAAATTTCTTTAGCGGTTTTGCACATAAAAACTCTTTCATATTCTTTCTTTGGTAAAGCATTGTAAAGCATCATTTTAGCTTCATTGTTTTTGGCAATTAGTTTCTTTTGATCTTCATTATGTTTAGTAATTGAGCTATCCTCATCTTTACTATTTGAAGTATTCTTAAAAGTGGCTATATTATCACCATCAATTATTATATGCCATAGATCTATATCTTTAGATTTCACGTAAGTTTCAAATTGGTTTTTCCAGTATATAAAATCGTTTGCTTCAAAAAGTGGTGGTCTTTGCATAGATTTCCCTTCTTTGTAATTTTCAAAATCCATGAATCATTTCAAGTTTTAAAAACACAATATATTTTAAAATCTTGAGTAACGTGGCTCTGATACTAATTGTGAAAAACTAGAAGGGGGGTTGAATAGTTTACCAGTTTTTAAGTTAATTGTCTTTTGAAACTTTACGTTTAATCAAAGATCTAAACTACAAGACAATATATAATATGCAAGAGTAACGAAAGAAACAATCAAACCCCAACACGGTAGTTTATCGTGGTTCGGCTACAAGGACTCTTTTTCCTTGCCCTACTCCACGCCTCGAGTATCCAACTCGAGAGTTACTTTCACTAGCCAACAAGCTCCTTTCACCGACGGAGAAAACCTTACACGTCGCTTACACAAGATTACCGACACAAAGCTAGATGTCGAGTTCTTTTACAAGGGTACAACCACTCCCGTCACACTATGTATTTTAAGGCCTAAAATACTAACCGATCACTACTGAATATACACAATCAAATGAATTATAAACTACACAAAGTCTATACAATGTTAAGCTAACAAGTCTTCCATGTGTTGAATACTTGTAACTTTGATATGAACTTGTGAACTTCTTTGCTACAAGAGAACTTCACACAAATGAAATGTTAATGAGTTAGATGATATGAGTATGTATGTGTAAATTATAATGAGAAGTGATGAAAGATTTCTTGCAAGTGGCTTGGTATTTATAGCTAAACAAACCAGATCACTGGCGGAACCAAAACAAGGGTTCCGCCCTTGTAACCCCAGGGTTCCGCCAGTGTCTGACAGTCAAAGCCTTCAAGAAATCTTTCCATATCTAGCAATGTCAAATCAAGCTTCTTCAAGTTAACACATAATAGATAGAGTAAGAGACCTTCTATAATGTGTAAGAAGTCTTATGGAAAGTCAAACACTCAACCTTTCGATAAATGCAAATGTTACATTTTCTATATTTAGAAATATGAAAATGTTATGTTAAATATGAAATGTAAATGTAGCAAATAAAGTCTAGTTATGCAAGACTAAAACTAAAATCATGTTTTACTAAAAACTAAAGTTTACACTTTGTCGTTAACAAAACTTAGCAAAGATCGTAAAATATAAATAACGTTTTTAGGCGATATTTGTATTAACAGCATTAACATGACACGAATCCCCTGCACCACCGTGCAAGCATCAGTTTGTGACTGTTGGCGATGATGAGAATGTTGATATAACTATTGCATAAGGACGACGATTTTATTTTTGTACCACAATCTAATGAGCAGGTATGTTAAATTCTGTTGACAAATTATTAATTCATGATGCACCAGGATAAACAGTATTCTACTTACATATTTACATATTTCTGATGTTGTACAACAGCCTTTTCGTAGAAAGTAAGAAGCATCATAATGTGCTATCCGATACTTAATATTAGTTTCCTAAAAGATCGTTGTGTCGGGCCACCCTTTTTGGAAAGGTAATAACTGTGTCAATGTATTACATACTAATATTTATAGCTTATGTTACATTGGTATAGATTACATAGTTTTGTTATGTTGGCTCTTATGTGGCAAATTGATAAAAGCCTTAGTTTGATACTAATATTTCTACAAACTAAAGCTTATATGTTTCAAATCATCTCATTCAGTTTTGCTTCATTGTTTTAGGTATGTTTCGTTGCTGCAACAAGGGTTATATTCAGGTGCTTTAATATCATCTCATCTACAACAGTTTTTAAGGAGCAGCGGAGACCGAGCTACGGTTAGGAATTGGAGGCACATCGAAAGAATGTTGGTAAGTGAAGTTGAAATATCGTTCTACTTGAAAGATTCGGGTTAGGCGCCGCATAATATTTTCAATTTGATTAACTTGCAATTTATTGATGTATTTGGTGAAGCTTTTATCCGTTAATGTTTCATTGTAACATGTTAAGAAAGCATGCCGTGCAATAATTAACGACATGAAACAAAGCCCTGTCGCAACGTGGTGGACCGTCGCCCATCTCATTCTAATAGAAAAAGGAAGTGTAGTGAAACAACAAATCAATCTCTAATGTTATTTATTTAACTGATATTTGTATTCTTTTTTATTTAAAGTCTCACTTCCTTAGGCGATCTTATAATTTTAATTTTTTAATTTTGCTCCAAGCAATTGTGTAAGACAGTTGTGATCAAGTATGCTTTAGATCACATGACTTTAAGAGGAAATATATCATATGCAAGATGTCATGATACTTTCTTCTAGTTGATTTATTGACTAGATAGAGACGTGCATGTAGCTATATCTATTGATCTATTCTTCCCTTTTTTTTTGGAACGGTTCTTTTGAAGAAATCCTTTACCAATGAAACTTGATGGGGGGAAAACCTTCAACTTAAGCCGCCCGAAGGCACGACACTTAATTTGAAGTAAACCCTGCCTTCTCCAGATTCGAACCCTAGTGGGTTGAAACCTTCATTGAAGGACTTTGAAAGCCTAGTATCAACAAACCCTGTGGTCAAAGAGGACTTCCCGGATGGTCACCCATCCGGTACTACTCTCTCTGTGGCTCGCTTAACAAGTTAAGCACTCACCACTAGACCACATGGTAGTTGATGATCTATTCTTCCCTTTATCATTGTATCCATCATGCTTACACATGTTTTGTTGATTTTTAATTTCCTTACTAAAAGACAATTTTTTTTTTGTATACATTAAAAAATCTTTACATCTAAAACTTAACATGGACTTTTTGCATAATTTGTATGGTTGATTACAGTTTGTCAACTTATCTTTCACTTGTTATTGCAATTAACAATTAAACTTTTTACTATCTTGATTTCACCTTACTTTGTTGCAAAATTTTATTTACTTTTATTGCGTTTCACATTGCTTGTGACATCCTCTTTTATTACGTTCAATTAACACCTCAATGTTTTGTTGGCATTGTCTTGCATAGTCATCGTCCTGTATTTAGTAGCTCAATTTGTTATTAGATATGGAATAACAGAAACTAAGTTACTTTAAACAAACTATATCATTGAAATCATGTTATTACAATTAAAATGATCCAAGTATTGTATATTTTTATATGCCCTTACCTAATGTGTATTACTATTTTCAGTAGCTCAATAAGTAGTGATTGAGAGACCTAAAACATGTGTTTAAATTCATGCCTAAGCCAGATGACCTATTCTTTCATAAATCATTAAAATCATGCAACATATATTTAGACATTAATTTAAACACACAACTTAGGTCTCTCAATCATTTTTCATTTTAGATAACTAGATATAGAGAGAGAAGGTAAGGGTAAGGAACACATAAAATGATAAAAATTTATAAAATAATAAAAGTAGTGTGTATATGTATACTTGTTCAGTTGTTTGGAGGAAATATAGAGGGCACGTGAAAAAAAAATAATTAAAAAACTTTGAAAGAGACGTAGTACCTACTTGAAATGTATGGACGCGATATGAGGGGTGGAACTGACAACTTTGAGATATGGAATAAAGATTCTATCCTTAAAACTACTTTCCTTTTCTAATACTTTAGTAGTTTAGTTTATAACGAGCAGATGCCATGAATTATCCTTGTAGTTTACATTAAGTTTATTTCTCACCATTACACTTTAATAGTCAAGATTTTAGTATGTGTAGTTGGGATTTAATTTCTAAAGGTTTTCTTTAGGCTATCGGATGTTATCCACACATCACATCGTTAAATCCCTCGTATAAATGTCACACGAAGGTAGTATGTACAGCTGACCGCATCATATTCAATCTCTAAATTGATCATGAATGTTCAAAAAAAATCTAAAGGTGCATTTAGTTTGTTGTCATAAATCATAATCAGTATGAGTTTAGGTATGAGATGGAATGACTATTTATTACACTAAATATATCATTCCGTTTGTTGGTGTTCGGTTTGATGAATTGCATTAGGTCCGGAAAAAGAAAAAGGAATCAAGCATGTGATACTTACCTCTTTTGGGTGATATGATGGATTTCCAATATTAGGATATCAATTCAAAAACCCAAACCCATATGGTGCAAACAAACATTGTATTTAACTTTAATTGTCATTCCTCGTAACAAAATTCTCAAACCAAACATGCCCTAAAAATAAATTTATGAAAACCTCTACTTTCATTTCGAAATTTCGTATCATAATCAACACTAATTGATCTCGGTTAAATCTTAGATTTTTTTAAAAACACCTGACGCTAATTCAAAAACTTGGACCACAATAACTCTCTAGGCCATCACAATAGTACACCACATGTTGCTTCGAAAATCTAAGAAATAAACAAATACTACGTATTATATTAACAAAGATTTTTTATTGTCACAAACCATAACCATATCTAATATTTCAAAATTTGGAAAAAAATCCTGATAAAGAATGTCGATGTTTCAAATGGTTAAGACTAAGGTTGAAAATTTAACGGAGTCTCGTATCTCCCAATTTGCTTAAAAATATTAGTGAAAATCATCAAATAGTAACCAAGCTTGAGTTCTGTTTTAGTTTAATCACTCGAACTGTATTTTGATTATAAAAACCATTCAAAGTATCAATAGTTCTTCCTCTTGGTAACCTTGCTCCGCAACCATCGAGTCGGCCTTACCAAAGTAAAGACATCTAGCGTCCCCAAAAACGAAAGAACGGCATGCGACACAAGACGGTAAAGCAACCACTTTTTGTCATTTACTTGTTGGCGTAGTTGTATTGCCCTAATGCCACGACTTAAACAACTATGAGTGCTCCCAAGACGATGAGATGCATGTGCTATACCATCGATTATTGCCACGACTTAAACAACTATGAGTCTCGTATCTCCCAATTTGCTTAAAAATATTAGGGTGAAAATCATCAAATAATAACCAAGCTTGAGTTCTGTTTTAGTTTAATCACTCGAACTTTATTTTGAGTTATAAAAACCATTCAAAGTGTCAATAGTTGTTCCTCTTGGTAACCTTGCTCCGCAACCATCGAGTCGGCCTTATCAAAGTAAAGACATCTAGCATCCCCAAAAACGGAAGAACGACATGCGACGGAACAAGATAGTAAAGCAACCACTTTTTGCCGTTTACTTGTTCTCGTAGTTGTATTGCCCTAACGCCACGACTTAAACAACTATGAGTTCTCCCAAGACGATGAGATGCATGTGCTATACCATCGATTATTGCTTGCGAAGTAGTCGCAACTCATTGTAGGTCCTTCACTTACATTACAGTCGAGCAATTTCAGACCTTTGCATGCAATGTGCGACTGGTTTACTTGGCTCATGACGTATGTTAGAGTGACTTAAATACAACATTCCTCAAACTTGGTTATTATTTTGTAGTTATTTTTTACGTTCAGCTATGCATTAATTGGTGTGCATGAAGTTGGTTAGAAGTAGTTATATTCATGGGTGGGCGATTATTATTAAGGTACAATATGATAATACATATATGAATACTTTAATCTAGGGTTGAGCATCGGGTCAACAACCGAACTAACCAAAACCGATTTTGTTGAAACATGAACCGCGAACCAAATCGAAGTGACTCGGTTCGGTTCGGTTCGGTTTATATGGGTTAGGTATGTTTTACTCGGTATTGGTTCGAACCGAATCAAACAAATCCAAATCAAAATCAAAAGCCATAAATATATAGAACAGAAAACCGAATTTTGAACAACCTCACAAGAATAGAACAATTTTGAAGCTCTGATAGTTTTTTTGTTGATATAAAGCTTGACTGACCAAATTGAATGTCTCATCAAAATTTGTTACTATTAGGTGACATTCCCTAAATATTTGTAGTTATAACTTGTTATATGCGAGAAGAGGTATTGGCGCTAATGACATGTCTGTGATAGTGGTTGGTATGGTGATTTTGTGAGTTTTATGTTTGAACTTTTATTTTGATAATTCATTTTGTTATTGTTAAAAGATTGTAAGACAAAAAAGGTATACTTGAGTCACGAGAATCACAATATTCATTAGTAGCGTTTAGTTAACTTCAAGCTTTTATTTCAAACAAATAGCTCCTAAATGAAAAGCTGATTTATATAGTTTTTTAAACATCTTAGAGCTGTTAAAACTTTAAATTACTGATTTACCCTCAAACATTTATTTACAATTACAAATATGTCCTTTTATGTTATTTTACATCGTATAATTATATTTTACAGTTAACTTACCAAACATTTTTATTGAAAAAAAGATACAGCTTGTAACTCATGTTAACAACTTTGCAGTTTACAGCTTACAACTTACAGTAACAGATTATAACATTTTTAAGAAAAAAAATCCTATTTAAACCGCATTATTTTTAATTTATCTATGAAATAAAAATCCATTATTTCCTAACTTAATAAGGAAACTTACAAAATAAATTATTGTTGTTTCCTTGTTTCATTTGTAACCAAATCATAGATAAAAAAATAAAATTGAAAAAAAAGGACCAAAATGCTCTTATATGACTTAATAAAAAGGATGTGATTAGCACATTAAAAAATTTATTGAGACACTTATTGTACAATTAGTTAAAACAGATTATATTTAAAGTACAACTAACTACTGCATACAGTGGAATGACACAATAAATATTTAAAGTGTGTCAATCACTTCACTTAACAAGACGAACGATCTTTTGTTGTTAAGTGTCAATTACATGCACAAAATGATTAAAGTAAAGTGGCAAGTTTTGCAATTTCGTGAATCGCCATGGACTATTTATGTAACTTATTCTTCTATAAATTCTTCACAGTTTTCAACCTTAAGAGTCGACACTAGACAGCCACTGTTACCGTCTAAACTCCGGCCATTTCCCGGCAAAACACACACACACACGCACACTAAATCACTCAAGCAAATTACAAAGTGATAAAGGCGTGTCAAGTGTTTCCCGCCAAGCAAAGTTTTTTCGGCATTGAAGTGGGTTTTGTTCTCCGGTAAACAACGATTAAGGTAACCATTTTATGTATCATGTTTGTGCGTATCAAGTATAAATACAATCAAATTAGGTGCATTTCAGTTATGGGATGTTTTAACTACCGGAGAAATAATTTATTGTTAACTAGCTTGTGTACTGTATTATTATTTTTAAGGTTAGTGATAAGTATAAAAAAGATATTAAATATTGATTATGGGATGTTTGTTGATCACCTGAGAAACATATTTCCGGCGAGATTTCCGGCCATACTTACGGTGTAAAATTGTTTTTGAGATTATTATCTGTTGTGCAAGTTGCTTTCATTACTAAAAAAGAGCAGGGTTCAAATTAATTGCCACATCGACAAATTCGCCACATATCCTAGTGTCAAGTTGCAGTTAAACTAATCTTTGAACTCCACGTATTTACTATTTGAACTGGGTCATGTCCAAGTTGCGCATATAAAAGAGAATTTTTTATGTCATTTAAATGCGCATGAAGTAAAACAAATAGAGTTCAATAGTTTTTATGTGGTTTCTTAAACTAGCTGACGTGGGTTTTGTTCTTCGTTCGTTTAAACGACGATTAACGTAACACATTTTTCCCATTTTATGTATCTTGCTTGTACTTATTAAAGGTTAAGTATATATAATTGAATTCGTAACATTTCAGTTATGGGTTGTTTTAATCACCTGAGAGATGTATTACGTTTAAGGATATTGGGATGTCTTAATCGCGGGACTATTTACAAAGTCAAAAGCTGAGTCTGATTTAAACTAGTCTGGTCGGGTTAGTAATCTTATTCGGGTTGTTCGATGATAAACCCAAATGCTAAAAATAGGGTCGGTGTGTATGGTTGTCTAATTTGGGTTTAACGGTCAACCCGAGTAAGTTTTTTCTTTAATACTTTAGCCTCAACTCGATCATACCCGACCCGAATGGACCAGCCAACCCGGAAGCTTAACAGGGTCGATTCGGATGTGTTTTCTTTAGTCTCAACCCGAACATTAATGTATGCTCCAAGGCTTTTAACCCTCCATTTTCCTCCCCTGTTCGATTATTTTCTGATGTAATAGTGAGATAGGTATCTCGGGTATGATTATCTGTGTCTGTTTTGGTTTATTAACATAGTTTTTAATATAATTATAATGTGGAATTTTCAATTAAAAACAATGGATTGATATGCAAAAAATGGGATTCGGATGTCATAGCTGTTAATAATTATGACTGTTGTTTATTGTAGAATAATGGAACTTGTACGTGGGTCACACAAATCATCCAAGTTTGCATCAAAAGATGTTATTAGCACCATGCCAGATGATGTGATAACTAGTATATTGAATCGATTGCCGTTACAAGATGCTGTGAGGACTTGTACCTTGTCCAAAGACTGGATGTCTAAGTGGACTATGCTCACTCAACTCGTATTTGATGAGCACTTCTACATGTATGTACAAGAAAGAGGCAACACAAACAATTATGGGACGATTATAAGTAGGCTTCTTCTTCCTCTTAAAGGCGCCATAACAAAGTTTGTCCTCGACATACCAGATAAACAAGAGAACAGTGTAGTGGATGTTGAGGATATTAGTAAGCATGTTTTGTTCTCATCTCGGAAAGAAATCCAGGAGTTCACTCTTAAGAATATGGATGAAACACCACTTGAATTGCCGACCTGTCTTTTCTCTTGTATAAAGTTGAAACATTTGAAGCTTTTCAACTGTCATTTTTGTCCTGAGTCTAGTTTTCAAGGTTTTCCATGTCTTTTGAGCTTGTGCTTGTCTGAGGGAGAGTTCGGAAGCTACAAATGTGGGAAGTTTCTTGCTGGTTGTCCACTACTGGAGGTTCTGAAACTTAGATCTAACACTGATGGCGAAATAAATAGAGATGAGATTGAAAAACTTGAAAATCTCAAAGTATTGATTTTGCCATTGTTTGAGCTTGTGAGTATGGCGAAGATCACAAGTTCCAGTATCTTTCAACTTATAGCTTATTTCCCAAAACTCCAAGAGCTTAATCTTAGCTTTTGGATGTGCAAGGTATGCTTAAGTTGTTTATTCATTTTCATTTTATAACATATTGAAGTATGCTTGACTATTTCTCTAAATAGTCAAGGTATGCTTAAGCTTAATCTTGACTATTTCTCTAACAAATTAAATTGGCTATCTATATACCACTTTTATTGCAGTCATTGGTGGATGCTGAAAAGAGAGTTCGAACCACCTTATCGTGCCTCAAGAAACTTAGATGAGTAAATTACTTAAATGGTCCTTGTGGTTTGGTACTTTTTACGGATCTTGTCCCTGTGGTTTTTTTTAGCGGGTTTGGTCCTCGTACTTTCTGAATGTTACGGATCCTGTCCAATTTTCGACCCAAGTCCTAAAAAGTGTTAAAAAGGGACTAACCTGAAATGGGTGGACAAGTAAAGGGCTTAAATTGCATTTTCTCTTTTTCCACTCTAAATATAACTCGCTTACCCATACCACCTATCCCACCCACACCCTGTTTTTATATCAATCACAATTTAACCTAATCAAATCTATTTCAAATTAAAAAAGACGTTTCATGATCCACAAGTAACACAAAGAAAGAAAAAAAAAACAGGTAATCTAATGGTAGATTCAAACAAATGTGGTCTACGACCACCAGGAAAAGCTTTTGATCCATTGAAAGAATATGGTATGTTTTAGTATGGTTTTTATGATTTTATTGACTTTTTTGTGTTTGTTGTCATTTATAGAAGTAATGTATTGATTTAAGGTTATATGTTTGTACAATTAAACAGGAACCAAGAACCCTAATATTTTCACATTGAAGGTAAACCATGGCGGTTTTTTTACAATGGGAGCTGGAAGACGCTATTTGAATGGTAAGGTTAGCTGGTTTGATTGGGTTGATGCTGATGAATGGTCTATCATTGAACTTAGTGACATGACAAGCTTGTTAGGATATAAGAATGAAGTCAAATTTTATCATTATAAAATTCCTAACACTAGTTTAGATGAAGGGCTTAAACCCTTAGTATCAGACAGTGATATTATAGAGATGGTTAAGCATATAAGTTCTTTGAGAGTGATTGAGGTGTTCACTGAACTTTGGTTGTCAGTTATAGATCATCCCATGTCACAACCTGAAAGTAAGATAAATGTGTGTGAGATGGAAGTACCAGTGACTATGTCAAACCCTTTGCCTAGTAAGAAAAAACCTAAACAAAAAGCTAAACAAAAACCTAAGAAGAAGTTTGTTAAGAAACTTACTAAGAAAGAACTTGCATAGAAAATGCAAGAGTTTGAAGAATGGCCTGGTAGTGATCACATTGATATGGATGATGGTCAGGATAATGTTGTACCTGAGAAACAAAATGTTAGTGCACAACTTTGGGTATCTGATATTGATATGGAGAATTTTGATCCTTTTTATAATAATAATGTGAATACTGAAGTGGGTCAATCTAGTGGGTTGAATAGAAGTGATGTTGAGCCTATATTTGAAACATAAACAGGGGAACCTAGTAAGGGAAACAAAAAGGATATCCCAAATACTGAAGTTGATGATCAGGCATTAGAAGATGAGGATCACTTGATAGATGATGTTGAGGTTGACATGGAATCTTTTAAGAGAAACTTTGCTAATGAATCCGAGAAAGAAACAGACCAACATGATCAACATTTTGACCTAGATGACTTTGAGAGTGCATCAGACCAAGATGAGGGTGATTTTGAAGCAGCTAGAAATAGTGCATTGAGAAAGTTAGCAAAACAACAGTCATTATCTGAGGTTTCAAAGGAGGGTTTCTATGTTGGAAGGAAATTTGGTGACAAGTGGATTGTATTAGACATGGTTGCAAAATTCGCTGTGGAGCAAAGAAGACAATTGCATGTTACAAAAAATGACAAGTCAAGGGTGAGAGTTATATGCAGAGGTCAAACACCTGTATTTACGGATAATACACACTCATTTGGACCTGATGATGGGACAAGTGCAAGTAAGGTTGGGGCAAGTGCAATTGGGCCTGATGATGGAAGCTGTGCAAGTAAGGTTGTGGAAGGGCCAAATGCAAGTGGGCCTGTGGATGGGCCAACAGTCCAAGATCAACAAACTTGTCCATGGACTTTACTAGTGTCTAAGGGAACCCAAGATGAGACATGGAGGGTTAAGACTTTAACTGATAACCACACTTGCCTCCAATCTAGGGCTGTCAAAAAAGCCACAGCCACCTTCTTAGCAAAAGATGTAGAGGATACCATTGTTCCTAACCATGAGATTCCCACATCTGCACTTAGAGACCAACTAATGAAAAAATATCATATGGGATTTTCCAAGATGAAAACTTATAGAGCAAAAAGGATAGCAAGCAATAAGGTAATTGGTGATTATGGTAGTCAGTATGCACAGTTAAAGGATTATGTTTTAGAGTTGCAAAAAGCAAACCAAGACACAACAGTTAAATTAGAATTGGAAAGAGCCATTGATCCAAATAATAAATTCAGACAATTCAAAAGGATATATGTTTGTTTAGGAGCTCTAAAAAAAGGATTTAAGGCTGGAAATAGGGAGTTGTTGGATTTAGATGGATGTTTTATGTCTGGACCTTGGCCTGGTCAAATCTTAACAGCAGTGGGTGTTGATTGTAACAATGGAACTTATCCAGTTGCTTATGCTGTGGTGGAAGCTGAAACTAAAGACTCCTGGATGTGGTTTCTTGATTACTTAAAGGATGATTTGGATTTGCAGTCTGACTCACATTTCACCTTCATATCAGATAGGCAAAAGGTGATGCTTTTTAATTACATCATTTTAATTACTTAACTTGTTTGTTACTTTATTGTATATGTTTTTAAGTTAATTATATATGTTGATGATTATAGGGCATAATACCAGCCATACAGGCCATTTTCCCTAGTGCTGAGCATAGATATTGCCTAAAGCATATACATGAGAACATGAAACTTCAATGGAGGGGTGAAATGTATAAAGAAGCTTTATGGAAATGTGCTACTGCAACAACAATTCCTTATTTTAAAAGAAATATGGAAGAGCTGAAGGGTCTAAAAAATGAAGCTTATATATGGTTGAATAAAATTCCAGCAGAGCATTGGTCTAGGTCTCACTGGTCTAGGTCTCACTTCTCTGGTAATTTTAAGTGTTAAGATTATTTAAAGTTAAATTTAATTAGAATATTGAGGTTAGTTTAAGCTTATATATGACTGTTACTACAGGGAGAGCACATTGTGATGTGCTATTGAACAACATGTGTGAGGTACTAAATAGACAACTGCTTGATGCAAGGGATAAGCCAATAATCACTTGCTTGGAGTACATAAGGGAATACCTGATGAAGAAAATTGTGAATGTCCAGAAGGTGATTGCTAAGTGTGATGGACCTCTCACTCCCAATGCAACCAAACTATTTAACAAAATCAAGGAAGACTCTGCAAAATATAAGGTTCTGTATATGCATTTTCCATGTATCTATTATGCATTGTTCATGTAGCAATAATATCAGTAATTCATATAACTATTTACTCATTGTACATTAGGTTGTTTGGAATGGAGATGATCAATATCAGGTCACTGGACCTTGGGGAGATCAGTGTGTGGTGAACATGAGGGATAAAAAGTGTGCATGCAGGAGATGGGAGTTAACAGGCATGCCTTGCAAGCATGCTGTTGCTGCTATTAATGACATGGGGAGCAATGGACTTGTGGTGGCTATTCCAGAGACATGGGTTCACTCTTCCTATTGGCTCAAAACATGGCAAAAGATGTATAGCTTCAAAATTGCTCCTGTCAATGGACCAGAGCATTGGCCAGACTATCAGGCTCCAATCAAATTGCTTCCACCTATACATCATCCACAAATAGGGAGACCACCAAAAAAAAGGAAGAAGAGTGTAATTGAAGTTGAGGAAATGGTTAAGCAAGGTGGAAAGTTAAGGAGGGCTGGAAAGACTGTTAGATGTATGTTATGCAAGCAACTCAGACACAATAAGAGATCATGCAAAGGTCAAACAATGGGAACAAAAGCAGCTGCAACAAACAAGAAAATGAATACATCTGGAAAGAAACAAGTACAGGGAAAGGCATCAAAACCAAGTGCAGAGAAAGACCAACAAACATGTACTCATACTGCTCCACATTCACCACCTGCAAGAGCATCTCAAGGAATTGTCATCAGGGATTCACCATCTTCCAACACAAGATCATCAAGAAAACATGCTACTGATGCAAATAAAGATCCAAAGAACAAGGGTAAGGAGAAAGTTGTGTAGTAATGGTTTTACTTGGTGGATGCTTATTTTGTCCCAACTTTAACAGTTGGTGTCCAGACTTATGTTATTTTGTGTTTGTCCAAACTGTGGTAATCTTATTTTAGGCTGTTTGTCATCAAACTGTGATATCAAGTATTGGGCTATTTTGTGTTTTATCTGGTGTATGCTTTTGTAAACAGATTATGGTATATCAGATTATGTCATCAAAATGGTTTATGATTCATTGTGTTTTTTTTTGAAACTGTGTATGTTGTTTGTATACCAATTTCACAGTTTATAACCATTTTTCATTTTAGTTATTAGTGTTTACACTTGCTACTTAATTTGACTTTTAACAGTTGACTAGGCATCCAATTTTGACATTTTCAATAACAAAACAATGGCAAGTGTATGCTGTTTGTATTCCCCTTTCACAACATACCCATTTCATTAACAAAACAATAACCATTTCATTTGACAAAACAATAACCATTTCATTAACCATAACCATTTCATTACAGAAAACCAAACCATACATGATTATAAAGTCTAAACATTAAACAATAACCATTTCATTAACCATAACCATTTCATTACAGAAAACCAAACCATACATGATTATAAAGTCTAGACATTACCATACTTGCAAATACCATACTACAACCAAATCATAACCATAACCATTACCATACTTGCAAAAACCATAATCATACCACAACCAAATCCTAAACGTACCCATTTCATTTTCCAGTCATAAAATACACCACAAACACAACCCAACTCACAACTAAAATTAACTTCCATCTTCTAGCTTGTATTGCTTGTTGATTTGCTGTTGCACGAAGAACATTCATGGATCGCAATAATCCTGGTATGATTTGAACAGCTCTTGGACACATTTCTGGGTCGTACCAATCAATAATGCCACAGCTCTTAGAACAACAGTAGAACCTCCTCCCTGGATTGGTATCAGTCCATGATGTGCGGATAATCGAAGGAGCATTGCATCTTGGACAACGAACCATGATTTTTTTTACTATATTTGTTTATGAAATATACTGGAAAAGATCAAGCCCAAGTACATTTGTTTTGGGTTTGACCTATTAATATAGAGTGGAAAAGAGAGGGAAGGGTCACACTTTTCTAGAAAATGATAGGGAAAACAATTTTGCAATTTAAGCCCTTAACTTGTCCACCCATTTCAAGTTAGTCCCTTTTTAACACTTTTTAGGACTTGGGTCGAAAATTGGATAGGATCCGTAACATTCAGAAAGTACGAGGACCAGACCCTGTAAAAATAAACCACAGGGACAAGATCCGTAAAAAGTACCAAACCACAAGGACCATTTAAGTAATTTACTCAACTTAGATTATACGAAATAGATTTTAGCAATGCGATTATGGTATCATGTGTGATTGGCCTGATACGTGGCTTCCCAGATTTGGAGACCCTCTTGATCAAAGTGAGTGGAATGCATATTATCATATTCAATCATTGTTTATGTTAAAATCTCACTGCTGTATACCTGAATACTACTCCCTCCGTCCCATATTAATTGTCCACTTTGACTTTTTTAAGTCTTTCTTGTTCAACTTTGACTAGTAAATATTTTTATTTTTGTTATATAATACTTGATAAAAAATTATATCAATGAAAATACATTTAAAACTCAATCCATTCATATATTTATCATTAAGTATTGTATAACACAACTAAAAATATTTATCGTCAAAGTTGAATAAGAAAGACTCAGAAAAGTCAAAGTAGACAATTATTATGGGACAGAGGTAGTATAACTTTGTAGGCCACATTCGGGGATGATGTTCCAGTGCCTGCAGGTTCCTCTTTGGAGGTAGATTTCAGCAGAATGAGAGAGTTGCAACTTCGAAAAGTGAAGTTTGTTTCTGTTAAATGTATAAAGAATGAAGTCTGTTTGATGAAGTCAATAATTGCTTGTTCCCCTTTGCTAGAGAAGATGGTTATTAATCCCAAATCATCGAAAGTATTTGGTGGTAATGATGGAAAGAGCAAGTTTGTTACAGAGTTGAAATCATACCAAGCCTCCCCGATAGCTGAAATAATAATTGATTCTGCTAACAGCTGACATCACATGGTTATCCTCGTGTGTTATGAATGTAGTTTTCCATGGACTTTTGCACCAAAATTTCATGTTATTGGATGTTTCTTCAAATCTTTGACCTAAATGTGGGGAGTTCAAAGCTTGGTAACGTATAATGTTTGATCCTGGAAAATGCAAATTGCCGATTAGATATCTATAGTCTCTGTGATTTTATAGGCATTTATTAGTATGCTCTTTCATTTGCCTTAGGATTGTGTCTGGTATGTATGTGTCTTCTTATTTAACACTGGCTTCTTTAAGCCCATCTTGACCCCTGTGTCGCACGTCTATCTGGTTAAGACCCTACACCTGATGACAGAGTTTACTAGCATATAAGTGCCTGGTTCGTAGAAGTAAGCTGCTGCTTAAGTTGCATCTTGTTATTTATTCATGTGATGATACCAAAATAGCAGCAGCCTATGTATTAACAGTCCAGGATGCCAGCTTAAGGGCTATGGAAGAAAGTATTATATCTAAAAATGTTTTTCTTGTGACTTGAGGCATAAAAATATCGACTCTATAGACTACAATAAGGGCTAGGTTTGGTTTTAGTTTGGGAGCGGTAATGACGCTTATTGGGTATTGCAAATGATTATCTTCTAGTCTGGAAAAAGAAGTAACAGTTTGCTTTTGTGACTTTGTCATATTGTTTTGAAAATGATTTTTTTTTCAATTTTGAAAAGTGATATTGTTTTGATTAAAAGAGGTGAAACTCGTTTCAATTTTGGGTCAAATAAAACAATTTGATGTTTTGTAAAAGACGTGAACAAATGGGATTGGGGTCTGTTTTCATTGGTGGTTCTTTTGCTGTACGACCTTCCATTGGTTTACGTAAAAATATACATACTTCTAGACTCTAGTTGTCAAGGACTCAAAGGGTCAACACATGGACCTTCTCTCGACTTGAACTGGGTCCCAACATACCCCACGTACCCCATGTCAAGTGTCAACTCGCACTAGGTCCACTCTTTGAAACCTATCCGTATAGAAAAAGCAGGGTTCAAATTTACCACATTGACAAATTCGCCACATATCCCCTGCAGTTAAACTAATCTTTTAACGCCACGTGTTAGTATATGAACTGGGTCCCACATGACCCATGTCCAAGTTGCGCTGGTCCCACTCGTCAACACACGCCAAAAACCACATATAAAAAAAAGAAGAGTAAATTACATAGATGGTCCCTGTGGTTTGCTCAAAGTTTCACTAACAGTCCCTAAAAGTTAAAAGTTGCATTGATAGTCCTTATCTTTGAAAAGAATTACACTCATGGTCCCTCCACTAAACTGGTGTTAGTGGCTTCCGTTATCTTTTGCATCGTTAGTCCTTTTTTGTTAAATATCATTTCATCGTTAGTCCTCTATAAAAAAAAATTAGAAAAAAAATCAAAAAAAAATTATAAAAAAATTAAAAAAAAATTATTTTTGATTTTTTTTTTTCAATTTTTTCAAAAACAATATTTTTGTTCGAAAAAATTTCTAAAAAAAAAATCTAATTTTTTTTTTGTTCAAAATTTCTAAAATAATCAAATTTAAAAAAAAATTATTCGAAAATAATCAATTTTTTTTATAAAAAAAATGAAAAAATTGAAAAAACAAATTTCGAACAAAAATATTTTTTTTTTGAAAAAATTGAAAAAAAAATTAAAAATAATTTTTTTTTATAAATTTTTTTGATTTTTTTTTTCTAATTTTTTTTAGAAGAATATTTTTGAAAATATTGAAAAAAAAATTGAAAAAACTGAAAAAAAAAATTCAAACAAAAAAATATTTTTTTTTTGAAATTTGATTTTTTTTAGAAATTTCGAACAAAAAAAATTTTTTGAACAAAAATATTTTTTTTTGAAAATGTTGAAAAAAAAATCAAAAATAATTTTTTTTAAATTTTTTATAATTTTTTTTTTTTGATTATTTTTTCTATTTTTTTTTATTTTTAGAAAAAAAAATTGAAAATATTAAAAAAAAATTGAAAAAATTGAAAAAAAAAATAAAAATTCGAACAAAAAAATTTTTTTTTTTGAAATTTGATTTTTTTTTAGAAATTTCGAACAAAAAAAATTGAAAAAAAAAAACTTTTAGAAATTTTTTTTAGAAAAAATTTCGAACAAAAATATTTTTTTTTGAAAAAATTGAAAAAAAAATCAAAAATAATTTTTTTTATAAATTTTTTTTATAAAGGACTAATGTTGCAATGATATTTAACAAAAAAGGACTAACGATGCAAAAGATAACGGAAGCCACTAACACCAGTTAAGTGGAGGGACCATGAGTGTTATTCTTTTCAAAGATAGGGACTATCCGTGCAACTTTTAACTTTCAGGGACTGTGGATGAAACTTTGGGCAAACCACAGGGACCATCTATGTAATTTACTCAAAAAAGAATTTTCTTTGACACTTTGAACCGCTCTTTATGCCAATGCGGTGACCGTAACTATTTCTATCACACTAGTTTTCTCTCTCCAAGAATACGCCCAACCTTAATTTGCTATTCGCGATCACAATGGTGAGCATTTTCTTTTAATTAAAATTTCATTCATATATTATGCCAGTATTATGTGCAATATCAAAAGTTCAATTAAATTTCGTGAGTGCATTGTAAATTTCATACTCAAAAATTCGGATTGCAAATTGTCCCATTCAAATATTTAGCCCAGTGAAGAAATAAGCAAAAATTCGGATTGCAAATTGTCCCACTCAAAAATTCAGCCAAGTGAGGAAATAAGCAAAGTCCAATAACATGCCTGAAATTAATTAACTTAATCGCAACGATACAAACCTAAGTATCGATAAATATAATAAAAGAATGTTTTTTTGAAATTTTTGCCACCTCATTAAATTTACGTGGACACTTTGCCACGTCAAAAAAGCAAAGCTCATTCATTCCATGTCTGCAGAAGTTCAGTTTTGATAGCCCTCTTTTGACATTGTTTCTCTACTACTCGTATTATCAAACGACACCTATGGATCAAAAATACCTATTACATCTATTTTTTTATCTTTAAATGCTAATGTTTCTTCATCTCGAAATTTTATAAGGTATGTAATGCTTTTATAATTCATGTTTAATTGTTTGTGTTAATCGGATTCTTAAGCAACTCATAAATTGGATTGGATTCATGCTATTGATAGATTTAGGGTTCTAATTTAGGATTTTACTTGATGAACTGTAATTTCGAAATCCAATATTAGGGTTTTAATTGATATGTCGTTTATTCGATTTCTAATATCAAAATTGTAAATTTAATTGATTGTTGCTTTTTGGTTTTTCAAACTGATGTTAGGGTTCTAATTTAGGTTGCTTCCACACATTATCTATCAATTCTTATCTCAACTTCTTAAATTGCTTCTACAAATTGAATATGAAATTTTGTACGGGTTTTATTCATATATAATTCTACAATTCAGATGACATTTGGTTTGGGTTATATAAATTAACGCTTCTAAATTTTATGCAGTATGTTGTGTTCTTTCATAGCGTAATGATTAATGTTTTTTGTCTTAGAAAGCAGGCATGCGTAGTACCAAAGAGGTTTAGTTTTTGATACATAAAGATGTGGTAATCATAGCACAACCATATGCTAGCTATTCCTCTTCCAGGTTACCATCATTTACCGTGCGCAATATCTCTTGCAACTTGTGTACTTAAACTTAAAGTGACCTTCTATCAACTTTTACATTGTTTTCTTTAACAATATCAGGCATTGTGAACAAATATGACCATGCTTCATAAGTGAAACACATTAATACTCTACACACGCAAAACAGATAAAATGCCTTTATTAGCAGTTTGAGTTTTTATTTTTATGGTAAAGACACGACTTTTGAATTTTGATGCACCATTAGTTTTTGATTGCTATCATTGATTTCTTTTATTATCTATATAAATTGGGTTACTTTAAATGTGGGTTTTCAGGTATATTTAGGGTTACATATGAGTGGTTTCTCGCAGCCTCGCTCGACCCATCCTGTCCACATAAATCCAGGTGTTTTTTCAACTTTTAATTTTGTGTGTTGAAGTGCAACTTATGTGACCAGTTAGTTTTAATCATATAGATTCTAAAAAGGTGGTTGGAAGTTATTTTGTTGTTCATATTTTAGTGCTTGGATTATTTGAGTAAGAAGCATTATAGTCATGTAGCCGCAAAGAAGTCAATAAACTGTTAGTGCTAAAAGAATATTGTTGATAAATTGTTATTTTAAAAATTATAGTATTAATTCAAATAGCTAATTTTGTATGCTTGATGTGGATCTTATGCTTAAATTATTCGAAAGTTAGTCTTCTACTTGCATCTTTGTTAAATTAACACGCTCCTAAGTGTTTTTGCCATTAGTTGAAATATTGGGATGGGGTTTACTTCTATGTATTTGACTTCTGATTGTATGCTTAACTATATTTTTCTAATCACGATGTTTCTTGTAGGATGTTGATCCTCTTAAGAATGCTGCAATAATGGGTATCGAGTGGCTGGAGTTATGAATAATGTGTAGGCCATCCTAAGAAGTACGTTTTTTTCGACCCCCTTACTATTAATTAGTTGAATGGGACAACTTGGATTATCAATTATCTCTAACGGGTCAAAAGAACATAATAATGTAAAATATATATATATATATATATATATATATATATATATATATATATATATATATATATATATATATATATATAAAATAAAAAATAAAAAAAGGCATGTTTAGAAATGTCAGAATGTGATTCAAGGTTTAAAAAATTTTGAATAACAATGTTACAAGCTGATGGAAATGCACCTTTGTTGACTTATAGCCAATCCATTTAACCATTTGCTTTATACTTGTTTTTTACTCCGTATTTGACAATTTTATGAATTTTACAACCTTTTTAAAATTCAATCCCAAACACCAACTAATTATGTTTTTAAGTTAGCATCTGGGTATACAAACACTAATAATTATAGTGTAGCTAATCTCTATTGTTTGGGTATAATCATAATGATCAATATGGCTTAAATTGGATCCATTGATTTGAGTATAAGAGGTCTTATGTATTAAATAATACACCTTCATGTATGGAAATCACTTAACCCTTTTATTATTTAGTTTCATTAGTAGTCTATAATTTGCTTTATATGCAATAGTCCATAGTTTGTTTATGAACGCTCAAATTTTACAACTGTTTCTAATGTGATGACACTGTTAATACTTGATAGGTACTCGGAAAATGTATTGCACACTCTGAAACAACTGTCGACTCTTACGCGTGATGACAAAGGGTCTTTTCAGGTATCGAACCTGGCTACTATGATCATGACGTATCGAACCTAGCTATTACACATTTTAATCTTGTACTTTGTTTTGAATGTGCTGTGTAGTCCTCAAATACAAGGTTTGTGGCTATTAAATATTTTATTTTAGACTTTATTTTATTTATGTTATGTTCTTTTCATGGAGTTGTGGTTCTAACATTTGAAATCGGCGTGCTAGAGCAGTTACTTGTGTTTTGTGATAAGACTTTTTGTGTCTTTTGATAGATTTAGGTTCAATTGGAATTTGATTTATTATTTCCTTTGTAATTGGTTCACTATAGTTGCTAACAAATATTTTAATTAGTTAGGGGTGTTACATACTGTTAATACAAATAATGTCAAAAATGTCATATGCATTAATCGGTCTCTACTAGTTTTGATAATCACAAAATACAAACATACGTTACATAAAACTACGACTAATAAGTTTTTAATCGAGAAAACTTGTTTTCGTCATCAACATCACTTAAGGTATGTACAAACTTCTACCAACTTGTGCATGTGATCAAAGGATTTAAAACTTTACATTTTCATATCACAAAACATTTTTACAAGATTATTTTCGAATAATTAAAAAAAAAATTATTATGAAAATGTTTTCAAAATTCAAATCCATAACAGCCATATTTCCCGCTCAAAACCGACAACAAAACTTCACTAGATAGTTTTTCACCACGTCAGGACAAAATTGGGAGCGTATGTCGGGACAGTCCCTTAGCGATAAAGGACCGTGTGGTATTTACGGGACCGTCGCCTCTCTCCTGGCGTCTATAAATACAGCACTGTTTTCTTTCAGAAATCTTCACCTCTTATGCACTAAAACCTTCTGTATTCCGAAATCCTTTCCAAAACATATTCTTTGATCACATTATCGGGTTCTAATTGTTTACAAGTGATCACACTCATCATTCCTCTAAAGTGCAAGAGAAGAACATTCGTTGTAATCAAGAGACGAAGTGTTTAAGAAGAGTTTTGCTCTTCTCATCCCATTATTGCGGATCTATCATCATTTACATTCATTGATTCGTGTATGTAATAGGACTTGAGTGCAAGTCTTATATGGTGTAACAATTCGCAATTTCAGGTTAATTACTAGTCCCGGAAAAATTCACTATTCACATTTACTATTCATTTTACTATTCATTTTTCCCGAAACTTTCCCGAAAGTTGATTTTTATTTGATATTCTCGAGTGATAAATCATTTCCATGGCAAATTAAATGTTTGACATCCGTCAGATCATTTTCGTGAAAGTTATTAAGGAATTACACGGAATTACACGTTTTAGGGTAAAACGTCAATCAGAAATTCTACGCACAACGAAATTCAACCCCGTCAGGTGACCCCGCATCAGAAAAATGTTTGACACACTCATGATTTATTTGAGAATTAATCGTGACTGAGAAAAACATGACCAAAGACTTCCCGGCAGGTCACCCAAGCCGTACTACTCTCGCATGAGCACGCTTAACCGTATGGGCGATTAACCGTTAGACCACAAAACGCGTTTCTAAGACAATTTGAGTTTTCAACTTATTAGAAAAAGTCAACATATTTTTCCCTCCTCCATTGACCAAAAATCATCCCTTGATGTTATAAGTCATTTCGTGATTTTTAGGCTTACGGTTTGATGTCTAAAAGACATTTAATACCAACCGACACTAGACTGAGCCCAGTCTAGACATTATAAGTCATTTAAATCATTTTTATCACATTAGAAAAGTAACATTTTACTTTTCTCAATTTTACGCAATATTCGTACGTTTTACGTATTACGCGTTTTAGACCCGTGTTTCCAGCTTTTAGCAGGGTTTTACACCCAAATGGAACCTACCACTCATTTTATATTTTATTATGGAACATATGGACATGTTTATCAAAACTTTCAAGTTCCATAATTTTACGACACCCGGTTTTACGTTTTGAGGCTTAATCATTTACGATTGGTATTTCCCGGAGTCAAAACTCATCTAGTAACTTGGATAATATCATCCAAGGCACACCTCACCCCCCCCCCCCCCCCTTATCCATGTGAACCGCCCTAGGAGGGGGGATTCACACTATGTGGCTCAATTTCATGAATTTACCCTTAAAATCAACACTTATTTACAACTTGGTCACCAAGTTGTAACACTTTCCTAGTAAGCTTCCTAACCTCCTCAATGGACCTATAAATACCCCCTCCCCTCCCATTTGTTGCCGTGCATCCCCAACCCCATAACCATCCCATTCTTAGCTTAATTCCTTCTAATTTCTAGCAAGGTTCAAGTGATTCTTCAAGGTAGAAACCCTAGTTAGAATATCATTCACCAAAACTCTTCCAATCCCTAATATACTTGGTGATTTCTCTTGAGTTTAAATCCACTCAATTCACCTCAACCTTCATTACATCTCTTTCAAGAATACCAAGGGTAGAAAGATTGCATGAAGTGAAGAAGGGTTGAAGCAAGTCTATCAAAGTCCTATCCTTACATGTTAACTTCCTTTCATCTTTGAAAGCCAAATGTTGTGAGCCAAACCCTAACTTGATTCTTGTTAAATAATCATGTTCATGTTATTTACATATTATTTGTGCTATATATTGTCTTGTTATCATGTCCATGATGTATAAAGATGAGTAAAAGATGTTGTTATAATGAATTATTGAAACAAGTTACTAAAACAAGCAAATTAGTGAGTTTCTTGGAAAACCACGACCAAAATGGTAAAATTATGATATTGGATCATTACATATTACAGTAGAGGACTTAACAAGGAAACCATAGCAATTTGAACCACCTAAAACGAGTATACGAGTCAAAAGTTACGCCCATTTGAAGTTACCAAAACTTTTCGGCAAACTGCCAAATACCATTCTGATCAAATTTGGGTTTTGAAAGTCCCACTTCTGGTCCGATTCATCAAAAAGTTAAAACACGAAAGTTGTTCGGAACGACGTTTTCGTTCAGGAGCAAAGAAGCTCGAGCCCTGAAAACGCTTTCCGAGTGATAAATTTCTTCAAATTCTAAACAGCCCATTTTTAGACAAAGTCATTACAAATAGGTTATGGTTTATGAAGACCAAAGGGGTCTTATGACCTATAATCAAGACCACAACCATGGCTAGAGCCAAGGTTGTGTCTCATGACCTTGGAACAAGGACCAAAGGTCATGGCTAGGCCATGACGAAATGACCATACCAACTTACATAGGCGTAAACATGAAACAATGAATTAGGCGATAACTTGAACAAGCAATTTGGATCTACTTCACTTAAAAGGAAACCATGAGATTTTACAAAGAGAAAATGGTCATACAAGGCTTATGAAACATACCCTAATAACAATCTTCATGTACAAATAAACTTTCCTAAGTTTATACAAATATCGGACATGTAACTTTCGGATCAAAACTTATATCTATATATTTCATCAACTACTACAATAGTAGGGAGCTTCATGTGAGGAGTTCATTATGTAAGCCGTCGAGATGAGTTGTGGATTTACGAGTTAAAGTGTCCTGGCTCCTCGAACGCTTACTAACATGACTTCTGAATTATGTCGGCCCGAACGGTAGTAAACGATATACAAAACATACATGTTTCATGAATCATTTCTTTCAAAGACTTACATTATACATCATACCACATCATGGACTAAATGCAAGATATATATATAGGCACTACTTCATATTCTTTACTCCAATCCTAAGTCGCGACATTCTATTATAGGTTGCTCATAGAAACCTTCACGATCCAACCGTTACCTTCATTACTTGCTATCTTACTTAAGGTGAGTTCATAGCCCCATTTTCCATTACTTAATTGTTTTACAAACCCTTGGGGGGAATACATGCTATTTTAACCGAGCACAATGTTTTTAAATTGTATGCTTGCCTGATTGTTTTATTATCACTAAGTACCAACCTTGCTAAACCGAGATCCCTTATTATGAACCATTTAATCACTAGCAATAGTGAGCGCAAATATTGTGAATAGGCCTATTGGGATTGACGAATCCCATTTGTATTGACTAAGTTCAAACAAATGCATTAATATTTGAGATTTAGGTATGTTAGCAAAGTACCTACCGGGATAAATCTGCCGATCGATATTGGTACACGTTAACGTTATGGTGTCATAAGCTTAGTGTATAATACATGTACCGGGCGTATAATAATGTAGCCTGCCTGTTTTGTTTTCCAAACATTGGTGTAAGTCCATAGCTCACACTACCAACATATTGTGTTCAAACGATTTAACAAACTCTATGAATATCACTCAACCTTTGTGTTGACCTCTCAAGCATGTATTTCAGGTTCATGACGATCAAGGATGGCACGGAATGGCACGGATACTCAAGAGGGCTATAAATTTTATTATCATTCAAAACTCATTTAATGTAAATTGTAAACATAGAACCATTTGGGACCTCATTTTGTAATCACTGATATTTATATAATTTGAATGATAAACCTTTTAAAACGACTCAATTGGAGTTCGTTTTCTATTATTGTGACTATTGTGCCGTCGAGTAACACCCAGTTCGAATTCCGCTGCATCCATGAATTGGGGGTGTTACATATGGTGTATTGTGTTGTATCGTGCCATCATGTTGGTACAAGGTGTGAAGCTACGTGGGCTTTGTTAGATTGGTTCTAGCTAGAATTAGGACTCGACATTCCGCTTAGTGTCGTTAAACATGGTGTAAGCTTGTGTACGGTTTGTTCCGCCATAAGGGAGCGTGTTGATATAGTGTTTGTGAAACTCTCGAGTGTGAGACTCGAGGAGTGGAGTAGGTATGTAGGAGTGAGCTTTGTGGCCGTACCACTATAAATCTCCGTGTGCCGGTTTGATCTTTCCTTTACTTACTTTTACTTATTTGCTTGTTATTGCTTATATCTATTGTTGTATTGATTTCACGTAAACATCGAATCGAATCATTTTCACAAACACAATTTGTAAAGTAAATTTTCTAAAAACGTAAATAATAACGGTGAAACTATTCAAACCCCCCCCCCCTTCTAGTTTCTACATATACTTTCAGTGTGCTTAAGTCGGATAAAAATGGATCATTATACTGATTATTTAGGGGGTGTTTGACATTCTATTTTAGAGGGTGCTTGTGATAATGGTACATTATATTTATGGTGTGTTTGCCATTGAGTTTTAGAGGGTGCTTGGGATCATGATACCTTACACGTAAGGGTTGTTTGGCATCGAGTTTTAGATGGTGATTGGGATGATATTTTGCTTATACTAAGCTACTGAACAAGAGGTTTAGACAGTGATTGGGATGATATTTTCCTTCCGACAAGAGGATTCTATTCAAGTTTAACAAAAATAGTTTCTCATAGTTGTTTATTTCTATCATCTAATGCAAACTTTTGTTTCATGTTATGATTTTTTATATGCAAGTTTCTTTTTGCCTTGAGGTGTTTTGAAAATTTTCACTTATTGTTTGAGAATTAATCTTTGTTACTTTAAGTATTTGAACTTTTGTTTCCAAACTTTCTATAAGCCACCCCGTGATTTATCACGGGTTTATAGGCTAGTATAATTATATATAACAGACTATCCATAATATTTCTCACACATAACCCTAGTTATACTCTTCACACATAAACACAGCCTCCCTCTTTTTCTTGCAGCCACGCAACTTCTTTTATCTTTAGATAACCAAACACAAAGACCTTCTTCTCTACTTCTGCGTAGAACCAAATCTTAAACACACTCCCTTCTTTCTGCTACGAAACCGAGCACCAATCTATCTTGCTTCGAAAAAGATCTATGATGAGTTTTACATTTGTTTTGTTAATAGGCCCGAAACTTGTTTATGTTTAGAAGCAATCTTGATTTTCATGTATTAAAATCATGCAACGGTCAAGAAAACAAGGGGAGTTGTGCCCATTTAATCGGTTAGCTGACAAACCGAAAGAATGCAAAGGTCGGGGGAGATTCGGTCATGCTCGGTTGATATAGGGGCGACGCGGTCGACTACTCGGTTGGGGGTCAACCAACCGAGCAACCATCCTTCCATTAGCATTGTCCTTAAAAACAAATACTAGAGTTCAATATTTTTTCTACGGATTCTTAAACTTAGCTGACTTGGGTTTTGTTCTTAGTTCGTATAAACGACTATTAAGGTAAAACATTTTCCCATTTTATGTGTATTGCTTGTGCTTATTAATGCAAAGTATATATAATTGAATTTGGAACATTTCAGTTATGGGTTGTTTTAGTCAACTGACAAATGTATAATGTAAAGGAAGTGTTTTGCAAACTTTTAAATATTATTGGGACACTCCAATGTACAAGTAGTTAAAGCAGATATTATTTAAAGTACACCTGCTTACTACATCCATTGGAATGTGCTAATAAAATTTGAGAGTGGCAAATCATTTCCCATAATGTATTATGTTTATAGGATATTGGGTTTCAGTGGTATATTTAACATCCAGTTTTATTTTTTATAAGTTTTTCATTACTCTCGCCCACTTGAAGTAAAGTATAACAAATTTAGAAGAAAATTTCATATATCGTCAGCATTTTGATGTTGAAAATTATTACGAATACATTTCGGCTTCTCCACTAATATTGCTTAAGCTCCGTTCCCATAAATACTATAAATTAAGTCTCACTTCCTTAAGCTATGCCTATTACAACTCATATATTCTAATAGAAAAATGAAGTGTAGTGAAACAACAATCAATCTGTATGTTATTTATTTAACTCATATTTGTATTCTTTTTATTTAGAGTCTCACTTCCTTAGGCTAGATCTTAGGCTGCCGTGGTGATCTACAGATGACCTGCCACATCAACTTTATCTCTTCGACGATCTGACAACAACCAAATTTTTTCTTTTTCTTTTTCTTTTTTTTTCTTTTCTTTTAATTCAAATATTTTAAACAACAAATTTAAACTTCATTAATAATAAAATGTAACATTACAATACTAATTAAAAACTTAAATAAAACGTAAACAATACAATACTAATTAAAAACTTAAACTAATAATTTAAGTTGTAGCGTGCCTTGATTGATGCCTTAATATCTAAAATTTCTTCTTGTTGTTGTGGGGGCAAATTTAGGCTGATTTATGTATTGTAGAAAATCAAGTCTTGCTCCCGTTTTGTTTGGGCCGTCAATTCAATTTACTGTCGTTGGAGCTCAATTTTCTCTCTTTTCAACTCCCCGGCTCGCCTTTCCCTTGCATCTTGCATCTCAATCTCTTTTTCCCTCAACTTTATGTATTCCTCTTCCATATCCTTATTTTTTCCCGATTTTGACGGCTTGAACTTGAAGAAGCTCTGGGCTAACGAACTAACAAATGATGTTGGTGGATCACGAGAGGATGAGGATGATTTCTTCCTGGTTGCGTCATGACCTTGTGGTCGTGATTCTCGAGTCTCTTCCTCATCAGAATCATCCATGTTTTGGAAATTCAAAGGACCTTTTGTTGAGCCCGAGGTGGTTTCCGAAGTCTGGATTTCTTCCGACTTTTCATTTTGAAAGCAGGCATCTCAATACCCTTCCAAGCAGTATGATTCCTCAAAAATTTCCAACACTCTTCCAATGTAAAATCATGACCATAAATCACATGGTATTCTCTAAGAGCTTTTGAGTAGTCGTCTTGGTCATTCTCACCACTTCTGTGATTCTCCTTGATATTATTCATAATTGCACAAAATCCATCAACCCTACAACGAACCATATTCTTCCCTTTGGAAAGAATCGAGTCATACGTTCTTTCTGAACCAGTTTCTTTTTCAAAGTACGCTATCACCTCTTCCAAAAACCCATTCTTGTTGATAGCGTTTCCTCTCAAGGAATTTTCTGGCACATGAGTTCAAGCTCTACAAAGCACGATCACTCTCTTCTACCTTTGTCCATGGTTCAGCCTTTTTGGGTGGTTCAGGCTTTTTGCCGTTGTCCTTCGCCTTTATAGGACATCTCGAAGGCTTCTTTGGTTTGATGGGTGACGTATCTTCGACATCGTCATCGTCATCGTCTTCAACAGGCATGAAACTGTGGTACGAACCGTGACCCGAACTTTGCCTCATCGAAACATCTTGACTCGGATAGTTTTGAGTCTAGTATTGTTGAGTCGGATAGTCTTGCATAAAATCCTCCAAATCCATATCAAGATTAACACCATGAAGCGGTGAAAACGCTTGATTCGGTTGGAAAGACTGCGAGAAATCCATGTTAGGATAATACGACGACCCATTTAGTGATTGGTTAAAAATCGGTATTAGGACGATATGGTGGGACATATGGATGATTGAGGTAAAACGCGTTTTGATTTTGATTCGGTTGTGGTAGTCGTGTTGGATATTCGAAAGCGGATGCACGAAACCAAATACGTTGATTTTTTGGTGGTGTTATCCAGGTTAATTGATACGGTGGATCCGGCAAGAAATTCAAATTCAAGGCATTTTGGGGTAGTTGGAATTGTCGGTTTTTTGATGTGGAAGTATATATATATATATATATATATATATATATATATATATATATATATATATATATATATATATATAAGAACTCATATAAATGTGATAACTCATACAAATGCAAATCTACTACGAATTCAAAGAAAGTCTTTGTATTTTGATCTATTAGATAAGACCATGAACAATACTTGAGAGAATTTTACTATGTTTATTAAATCCATTTTACGCAAATCTAAAATGAATTCAAGGAAAGTCTTTGTATTTCGATCTATTAAAATAAACCACGAACAATAATTTGAAAGAATTTTACTACTATTAAATGATGTATAAGAATTTTGTCGGTGCTCACACTTATATGAGTTCTAAAAAGAAATATATATATATATATATATATATATATATATATATATATATATATATATATATATATATATATATATATATATATATATATATGAGAAGTTGTTTGAATTGTGTGTTTAGAAGTGTTTTTGAGGTTGGTATGTAGTTGTTGGTGTGTTGTTGTTGTTTTTTTTTTTTTTTTTTTTTTTTTTTTCAAAATGGTAAAATTTTGGACGTTTGTGTGTATCAAAAATCGGTCGTTTCAGCGAACTAGTTCGTGTGATTTGGGATGGACAACCAATGCCGACCGATATAGAGGACCGAACCACTGTGAGCCGCCCTAATAATTTTATTTTTTCTAATTTTGCTCCAAGCAATTGTGTAAGACAGTTGTGATCAAGTAGATATAGGGTTTACTTCAATTAAGTGTCGTGCTTTCGGGCGGCTTAAGTTGAAGGTTTTCCCCCCATCGGGTTTCATTGGTCAAGGATTTCTCCGAAAGAACCGTTCCAAAAAAAAAAAAAAAAAAAAAAAAAAGAAAAAAAAAACAAAGAAAAAAAAAAACAAGAAAGTATGATGACATCTTGCATACGATATATTTCCTCTTAAAGTCATGTGATCTAAGCATACTTTTAAAGTATGATGACATCTTGCATACGATATATTTCCTCTTAAAGTCATGTGATCTAAGCATACTTTTTTTTTTTTTTTTTTGATTTCTTGTTTTTGATTTATTGACTTAGATAGAGACGTGCATGTAGCTATTGCTATATCTATTGATCTATTCTTCCCTTTATCATTTTATCATTGTATCCATCATGCTTACACATGTTTTGTTGATTTTTAATTTTCTTACTAAAAGACAATTTTCTTTTATATACAGTAAAAAATCTTACATCTAAAACTTAACATGGACTTTTTGCATAATTTTTATGGTTGATTACAGTTTGTCAACTTATCTTTCACTTGTTATTGCAATTAACACTTGAAATTTTACTATCTTGATTTCACCTTATTTTTTTGCATTTTTTTTATTTTTTATTTTTTATTTTCACATTGCTTGTGACATCCTCTTTTTATTATGGTCAATATATTAACACCTCAATGTTTTGTTGGCTTTGTCTTGCATAGTTATCGTTTTGGATTTGGATTTGGTTTAGGATTTGGATTTGGTGTAGGATTTGGAGAGAGAAATTATATTTATTTAATAGATTTTATAATAAAATTAAAAGTAAAAGAATTATTTTAAAATAAAAGTATGTATATGTATGTGAGAGAGAAAGAGGTGGCCAGGGCATTAGACATTATAAGAATAAGTGGTCCAAGTTTGGGTCTTGAACTTAATATCAAGAAAACAGAGATATTTTGGCCCTCGTGTAATAGTGTAAAGCTTTGTGAGGGTTTATTTCCTTTCGATATCTGAAGGCCGTCATTGGGTGTAAAGCTTCTTGGGGGAACTATTAGTCGAGACGCTAATTTTATCAGTGGGTTAGCTAGGAGGAGAGCCGCGAATGCTGTTGATTTGATGAGTCTTCTTCCACAGTTACATGACCCGCATAGTGAGCTCCTTTTGCTTCGATCATGCATGGGTATTGCTAAACTTTTTTTTGGTTTAAGGACTTGTCAACCTGTACACATGGAGGATGCAGCTTTGTTCTTTGACAAAGGATTACGTGAGTCGATCGAGAACATAGTGGTTTGTGGAGGACCTTTCTTTGGAGATTTACAGTGGCGACTTTCTTCTTTGCCTATTTGATTGGGTGGTTTGGGTTTGTACTCGGCAAAAGTGGTTTCCTCTTATGCTTTTGTGGCATCGAGGCCCAATCTTGGGTGCTACAAGACCACATCTTACGTGACAGTGGCATATGTGGTATGGATGTTGATTATGTTTCTGCTCTGGATTGTCTTCGTGATACGTTTCCAAGCTTTGATTTTAGTGGGTTCACTAATAAGGACACCGTCCCCTCTAAAGCCCAACAAACACTGGCGAGTGCCCTTTTTAGTGAAATGATCAAGGATATGGAAGTTCATTTTGACATGACTGTGAGACATAAAGCTGTTTTTGAGTGTCTACGCGCACCACATGCTCAAGATTTTTTATTAGCTATCCCCATAGACGGGCTAGGTCAGCATATGTCACCGGTGGAAAATCGCACTATCCTTAAGTATCGCCTTATGACTCCATTATTTCCGGTTGATGAGATATGCCCTGTTTGTCGCAAAGCATGTTTGGATTCCTTTGGGAAACATGCGGTTCATTGTAAAGAGCTCCCGGGCTTCAAGTAAAGACATGATTTTGTTAGAGACGTCCTTTTTGATGTATGTAGGCGTGCCGGGATCTCCACCAAGAAAGAAGCGCCTATGAACTTTTTGACGGACCCGTCGGATGGAAGATCTACATTGAGACCGGCTGACATTTTGATTTTTGGATGGGTTAGAGGGAAACATGCTTGTGTGGATCTGACCGGGGTTTCTCCTCTCGTGGGGTTGAGTAGTCGGGGTTTTACAGCCGGACATGCCGCTTTGAAAGCCGCCTCGTGGAAAGTGACAAAACACGAGAAAGCATGCATTGAAAATCAATACGTGTTTATTCCTTTTGCGTTTGATACATTTGGTTAATTTGCACCTGAGGCGGTGGAACTACTCAACAGAGTCCAACGAGTTATGAACAGTAATGTTATGACACATAGATCCACAAATGTAGTTTTCAAAAGAGTTAGCTTTGCAATCCAAAAAGGGCTAGCGGCGCAGCTTGTTACTCGTTTGCCTTCAACCACTATGTAAATTCTATTTTGAGAAAGAGTGAAATGGTAAAATAATGGTGTGAGAGAGATAAAACCCACCATGTTACTCTTCTTTTTATTTTGTGGGCCATCCACATGTTTTAAAACCAAAATCTATTAACCAAACAAACAAAATTAGCATTCATGCCAAACCTTGTGTTCAAAACCCATCAACCAATCGGCCCTTAGTAGCTCAATTTGTTACTATGAGTTATGGAAAACAGAAATTGAGTTACTTTGAACAAAGAGTTAACTACATTTTTGGTCCTCGTGGTTTACCGGGTATAACAGTTTTGGTCCAAAATTTTGAAATGTAACGGATCTTGTCCAATATCCGACGACCCGTAATACTTTTGGTCCAAATTTAATAACATCGTTTGTTTGACCGAGTTTGACTGTTAGATATGAGGGCAATTGTGTCATTTTGTTTATTCTATGAAAAAAATGTTATGGGGTTACCTACCCTCCACAAACAAAAACCACTCACCTAGTCACCCAACACATAAACACATTCACCCCCTCTCTCTCTCTCTCTTGTTCTTCCTCCTTCCCAGATTCACATACTCCCACCTCCGGCAAAAAATTACCGGCCACCACCACCACCACCTCCGGCGACATACCAAAACTTGACACACCACTGGCCACCATACTACTCTTCATCTTCTCCCTTTTTTCTACTCTAAACATAACATCACCATCAATATCCACAACCCCGTGCCACCACCGCACCTCCACCATACTGCCGACAACACCATTACGATCCCAGATATGCGGCACCACCCCCACCACCACCGTCACATTCACAGATCTTCGACACCTCACTTCCACCATAGTTATTTAGTTTTCTTATAGATCTAAGGGAATCGATAGAAGAAGATGAAAATATGAGGGTTTGATATAAAGCATACATTCTTGATATGAAAGTTTATATATTTGATGGGTTTCAATTGCAAATCACAACTAAATGATCTTTTCATTCAGTTGGATTTACTGTTGATAATATGATGATTTTGATTGATTGATGTTTATGATGATTTTGGTTGGTTGATTTTTGTGGTGATATTGGTTTGTTGATGATATGGAGAAGATGATGTTTGAGTTTGATAAATGATGGAGGATTTGGTATGATTAAATGATAATGATTATAATATTTAGAGTTAACTTGTCAGTGTTTCATCACATGTTCTTGCTAAAATTTGGAAAATGCTTGTGACTGCACTTATGTTTTTGTTTTTGTTTTTGTGTGTAAACAATAACAATAATAATAATAATAAAAGAAAAAGAAAAAGAAAAGGTAAAGATAAAGAGAAAGAAGGGTATTTTAGTTATTTGACATTACAAGACAAGGGTATTTTAGTCATTTCATGTTTTTTTAACTGGTCAAACTAACGGTCAACAAACAATGGACCAAAAGTGTTACGGGTCAGCGGATATTGGACAAGATCCGTTACATTTCAAAATTTTAGACCAAAACTGTTATACCCGGTAAACCACGACGACCAAAAATGTAGTTAACTCTTGAACAAACTATATCTCTGAAATCATGTTATTACTTATTACAATCGAAACGATCCAAGTATTGTATAGTTTTTTTATGCCCTTACCTAATGTGTATTACTATTTTCAGTAGCTCAATTTTGTTTGAATCTTCTACTTTTCTGTTTACATTGTATAGAACCTTCCTATTAACACGGAAAAAAGTGAGCATGAATTTGAATTATCAAAAGTAATTCGATTTTGTCTCCATTATAAAAGTTGTGTGTATATGTATACTTGTTTAGCAGAAATATAGAGGGTATCTGAAAGGGATGTGTTAACCGGGCGGGCTCTATGCCTAGCCCGGTCAAACTAGCCCACTGCCCACTGCCATGTTTCTGTTTTTGTCCCCCATTGCTATGGTCAAAATATGCGGCGTCTTTTTTTTTTTTTTTTTTTTTTTTTAAATAAATGTTATAAAAGTTTTTTAAAAAAAGTATTTTGTTAAAAATAATAAAAGTTGAAATTTTTTTGTAAAAAAAATAAAAGTTGTAATTTTTTTATTTATTTATTTTTTTTTTGTAATAAATGTTATAAAAGTTTTTTAAAAAAAGTATTTTGTTAAAAATAATAAAAGTTGAAATTTTTTTGTAAAAAAAATAAAAGTTGTAATTTTTTTTTTTTTTTTTTTTTTTTTTTTGTAATAAATGTTATAAAAGTTTTTTAAAAAAAGTATTTTGTTAAAAAAATAAAAGTTGTAATTTTTTTGTAAAAAAAATAAAAGTTGTAATTTTTTATTATTATTTTTTTTTAATTGAATAATAACATTTGTTGTCATAGTCGTTTAATGTGGTAATATTTAACGTGATATCATACAAAACATTATACATATACAAAACATTATTAAACACAAATATACCAAACATTATACATATACATTACATTATTATACGTATACACATACTCCTTTCAATTTAAAAAAAAAAAACAACTAAACGACAAAAACAAGTAAAAAACAAAAAAAAAAAGGTGAACTAAATGTTTAGGGAGGGTTTGGTTAATGGAAATAGGGCCCGTGAGAATCACGTACCCCATCTGAAAAAGAATTTTAAAAAACTTTGAAAGAGACGTAGTACCAACTTGAAATGTATGGACACCACACGAGATAGAAAGGTATGACTGTAAATATGAAAAAACAAAAATAATAATAAATAAATAATAATAATAATAATAATTATCTGTAAAACCGCACTTGTAAAGGATGATATGGATTATTGGAAGAAGTTGACACTTTCATTTTCTAATACTTTAGTTTATGAGCAGATGACATAAATTATCCTTTGTTTACATTAAGTTTTATTTCTCACCATTACAGTTTAATACTCAAGATTTTAGTACGTGTAGTTGGAATTAAATTTCTAAAGCTTTTCTTTAGGCTAACGGATGTTATCCACATACAATTAAATCCCTCGTATACATGTCATACGAAGGTAATGGCTATGTTTGTCAGGGGCTTAAATGAGACTTTTCGGGGCTTGGGCTTTAAAAATAAGTTGACTAATAAAATAAGTCTCGCTTGTCATGTGGCTTATGGAATAAATTATAAAATAAGTCGGCTAAAAACTTTAGCCCGGGGCTTTTAAAGAATAAATTATTATTTACCCACAAAAATATCTAACATATACAAAAACTCATTTAATTATATCCTTTTTAATAATTTTACAATAATAAACCCAGCCCCAACCTATTTGCCAAACAAGTTTATAAAAATACAAAATTTAATTTCTTTATATTATAAATAATCAATTAAAATACTATATTAATTTATAAAAAATGAAAAATAATTAAATTTTAAGAGAAAATACATTTACCTAGTCAAAGTTTTACTATATTACAAAAAACTTTACTAAATTAATTTTAAAAAAGAAAAAAGAATTAAGTGTTGAGTTAATTAGTATAAGGTAATATAAATTCTATTTTGTCAAGTTTAAAGTATCATTTTGCAACCTAAAAAGTTCAGGGTACTAAAAGATGTTACAGTTTGCCTATTTCGAGGTATTAATATGTGCTTTGGGTTTCTGTAATACCCTTAAGACCACTCGGTAAGGTGACTACCTCACCCACGTTAACATTTAACACACCTTGACTTTGGACCGAGTTACCTTATCGCGACAGAAAGGCAAACGCATGTTAACTCGGCACGTTAAGTGCTTAACATGCGTTAAGCAGCATGTTAAAAAAAAAAAAAAAAAAAAAAAAAAAAAAAAAAAAAAAAAAAAAAAAACTTTTGGCCCTTGTAATATTAGTTCCTTTTTTGAATACCAAAATGAAAAAATTACAAATTCAACCCATACGATTTAAAAATCAAATCACAACTTAAAATTCCACACATTTATGTAACGTTTATGTTTTTATTAATAAAAAATTTACGTTTGTGTTTAAAAGATCCCGCCTTGTATTTAATTTTTGAATTTAAAATTTATCCCGCCTTGTGTTTGAATTAGGATGTTTTATGTAATTTGTGTTTTACAAATGTTTATGTTTTATTTAAATGAAGTATTTGTTAAAAATTGGGGTTGAAATTGAAAATATTTGGGGCGGAGGTGAGTCAAGGTGAGTTATAGGTGAGTTATGTTACCGGGGTGGAAAGTCAAGATTTAAGGTTAAAAGGGAAAAGCTGACGTGGCAGTGCGTTAAGTTTTAACTCAACGTCACCTTACCACATGCTCTAACTAATGTGTATTACTATTTTCAGTAGCTCAATTTTGTTTAAATCTTCTTCTACTTTTCTGTTTAGCCGGGGCTTTTAAAGAATAAATTACTTATTTTTTCACAAAAATATCTAACATATACAAAAACTTATTTAATTATGAAACCTCCTATTTACATCGAAAAAAGTGCAGCATGAATTTGAACTATCCAAAGTAATTCGATTTT
This sequence comes from Artemisia argyi, assembly GCA_030686995.1. Classification (NCBI taxonomy): domain Eukaryota; kingdom Viridiplantae; phylum Streptophyta; class Magnoliopsida; order Asterales; family Asteraceae; genus Artemisia; species Artemisia argyi. Next base: position 37,004,939 of record CM060681.1, read on the forward strand.
GTTTCTATCAATTTAAGCTACATCAAACAAAACGATAATTGTAAAAAGAAAAGACTAACAAAAAAATGCGAGTGGATTGAATATATTTGGTAAATTATATAAAAGGAGAGTTATTTTACATTCCAAACTTTTCTTACATATCGGACTTGTCTCACCATTCATCTAAAAATAAATCAACAGTTGAGATTAAAAACATTTTTAATATTTCACACATTTTTTATAATTTAAATATCTCTTAAACCGTTAATCGTTAAGCGAAAATAATTACACAATCGCTACAATCGCGATGAACATTTAATTATCTTTCTCTAGACGGGTACTTTTATATACTTTCGACAAAAAAAAAATCATTTTTTTCACTTTTTTTTTTCATTACTGAAATTTGCATGAAAAAAAAAATCACATGTGATATATCATGCGCGATATGTAATATCACATGTGATATTAGTGTTAAATCACATATGATATGTAACTAGCAGGGTCCCCGCGCGATGCAGCTGTGGGCACCCTGTAATTTAATTTTTTCGATTAATAATTTATTTTATTTGTACGTTTTTTTGGCAATAGCTTTACTGATTTGTTTTTTATGCCAAAAGTTTGATAAAATTTTGCTTTGTTTGTATTATTTTGTTTATTATTTATTTTATGTTTTTGTTTAGTAGTTTGCTTGGTTTGTACAATAAGTGAACATATTTTAGTTTATTATGTTCTTTTTGACAATAAATTTACGGATATCAAAAATTTCGTTTAGCTCGTGTCCGTTCGGGCTCGAGCCCGTTTGACCTGTGCCCGTTCGGGCTCGAGCCCATTTGTTCCATTGCGCGTTCGGGCTTAAAAATTTGTATAATATGCTTTATTATTTGTATTAGTGACATTTAATGCAGGAATTGTGTTTAAGTTGGTTGTACAATATGCTTGATAATTTGTATTTCTTATGTAAGGGGTGTTTTAATAAGTGTATTAATTGTATTTATTGATTATTTAATTAATTATATTTAATATACATAATGATTTATTTATTGTATTTAATGTTAGTATTAATTGTATGTTAGAATTAAATATGAGGGAAATTTCTATAAGTAGCATTTGTTGTTGTACTTATAGCTTTAGAAGTTGTAAGGCTTAATTTTAAACATTCTATTAATAGTAGACATTAATGCTTTATAATGATATGTTATATTACATTTGATATTAGTGTTAAATCAAATATGATTTCTTCATGAAAATTTCAGTAACGGGAAAAAAGTGAAAAACACGATTTTTTTTTTGGTCGAAAGTATATCAAAATGTCTATCTATAGAAAGATAATTAAATACTCGTCATAATTGTATATATTTTTTTTTCGTTTAACGATTAACGGTTTGAAAGATATTAATATTTGAAAAAAAATGATGAAAGTGGGTTTTTTTAATTCTTGGGATTAATTTCATCTATTAGATCAAATAAAGATGAAGGGTGGAGATTAATCCTTTAATATGTAAAGAGAAAAAAAAAAAAAAAAAAAAAAAAAAAAAAAAAAAAAAAAAAAAACTGATTCTCAAATTATTTTAAATCATTATATAAATATTAAAACGGTACCCGCGCAATGCGGTTACGGGTACCGTGTGATTATATTTTGCGTTATTTGGTTACACGTCTAGTTGTCTTCATGATTTATAAGTAGAGATATTAGAGATTGTTAGCCAAATAATTTTAGTTTGAACAACCAACAACTTTTTAACAAACTTACTAACCAACTTGCTTTCTAACAAATTAATTTTAAAATCTTTCCATAATAAGCAAAAAAAAAAATCTGAATTTTAAGCCTTTATAATTATAGAATAGTCGCAAATGCATTATATAGTAGTATATATATAGATATAGACTAGTAGGTTACCCGCGCGTTGCGGCGGCAGGTACCCTAAAATAAATTTTATGGGCGTAAAATATCTAGTAGCGTGTCCAAACAGTGTCACACATCAAATATACATGTGCATTCTACTTTTCACGTAGGACTTCTCGATACACAACATTTGACATGTACACTCCGTCTTCAGCGATTTTTTTGGCGGGTTTTACTAACACCTTTGTGGTTTCACGTGAGATCCCTCTCGACAACGCCACATAAAGCTGACCATGAGAGAATACTGAATCTGGTAGATAGACTCCCACGTTTGGAATCGTTTGTCCTTGCGCCTTATTTATTGTCATGGCAAAGCTAAGGCGGACAGGGAATTCATTTCTTTTCAGCTTGAACGGGAACATGTCACTTTCGGACGGACATAACAGAATTCTAGGCACGAAGACTCTCTTTCCAGCGTGTTGGCCGACAGCTATCTCTGCATCGATCATGTTCGTCTCTAAAGATTTGCATATCAATCTCGTCCCATTGCATAATCCATTTGAGGGATTGATATTGCGTAAAAGTATAATCGGCCACCCAACTTTGAGTCGGAGAACATGAGGGGGCAAACCACTAACAGTTAGCGAGTTTAAGAATTCCATCGGATAATAGTTATTTGTGTCGTCTTCTGCTATGTCAAAACTGTAGTAGATTTTTTCGGCTCCGGGAAAACGGTCTATCAACTTCTCGTTAATGTCGTCAACGTTCTCGTTTTTTGTGGATAATATTGCCCTCGAGATGATATCATCCGACGAACCCCTGTTTGTTCCCAAAGATGGAAAAACTGCATCAATCAAAGCATCTTTTGATTTTTCTTCATTTGTGAAGGGTATGAGTGTATGACCATGTCATCGGGTATTCGGATATAGTTTCCATCAACCGTTTCCTCGTCTCTGTTACCGACACGAAGTAGGAAATCCGAAAACAATGGATCTGTTAGAGCTCTCATATTCAGAGTTAGAGACATCTTTTTAATCAAACACCAAAGAGGCGACATACGTAAGCTCGAGTCAACGATCTGTGCTCGAGTGCCATGTCTTGTTACTGGCAAAACCTGTCTAAAATCGCCTCCAAGAACCATTATTTTACCACCAAACGGTAGACTTACCCCTGTGATGTCTTGCATGGTTCGGTCTACCGCCTCTACTGTTTGCCTCTTGGCCATCGATGCTTCGTCCCATATTATTATTTTGGCACAACGAAGAAGTTGGCTGTCCTGCTCTGTTTTTTAATGTTGCAAAGAGAGTTGTTATTAAGATTTAAAGGAATTTTAAAACGTAAATGAGCAGTTCTCCCTCCTGGCATGTTATTAGCCGCAGCACCAGACGATGCGGTTGCGACTGCCAAGTAACCACGCGATCGAACCTTGGCAAGCAAGGCCTTGTAAAGATACGTTTTTCCAGTCCCCCTGGCCCATCTATAAAGAATACACCAGGAGAATCGGCATTTACGCGCTTCATAATCTCATTATACGCAGCTTGTTGGTCGGGGTTTAAAGTCTCGCGGGCGCGGAGGTGCTCTTCTTCCACAAGAATGGAGTACTCCTCTTCCACTTCTCGAAAACCTCCGGATTGCATGCTGAGATCGGGGTTCAGCTCAGGAAGATCAAATTCAACAACAGTCTTACCCATAGATTGCATATAAACGTTGATGTCTCTGAGGACCATGTTGCGCACAAGATGTGCATTTTGATATCGACGCTTAAAATCTTCGGAAAGCGAGTCGTAATGGTCATTCCATAACCTACGAACATCTCTCGGCTCACAAAAAATCAATAGAGTGGCGAATAGCCTCCGGAGGGCGGGTGGAAACTCTTTCAGTGACGCCTCAACAAGTGTGTCATTTAAAAGGTTGTCAGACTGTATTAACCCTCTTTCGAGAGCAGCTCTTCGAAATGTCGAGTGTCTTACCCCGTTCATTTAAAAGGGTGGATAATTAGATCCTTACAGCTACAAATCCTGAAGTAATTACTATTTTGATGGCTGTGAACTTTAGGCAATTGTTTTTTCTTGATAATATTGGTGAAAATCAGGAATTTTGTGGACAGTAACAATTTCTTTTTGTGTTACATGTGGAATCTCTTATTCATAACTCTCATTAATCTACTCCAGAATTTTAGTCATACAAATATATCTTTTAATAAATTGGTCCAAATCTGGAGATTCAAGAATAGTAACAGAATTTTAAGTGGGACACTTTTTTAATATGGGATTAGTTTATTTGATTTTCACTCACACAAACATATCTTGATTTTCACTAATAGTAACAGAATTTTAAATCTAGAGATTCAAGAATAGTAATAGAATTTTAAGTGGGACACTTTTTTAATATGGGATTAGTTTATTTGATTTTTATTGATACAAACATATCTTGATTTTCACTAATACAAAAACCACTTTTAAATGTAGTCCAAAGTTCATAGCCAATACAAGTCCTGGAGAAATCCTCATGAAATCACTAATTTGTTGGAAGTCACATTTAATGTTTAAATCTTACTTTTTAACATTGCTGGGGATTTGTGAGTTTTGTGAAAAGCATAGCAATTTAAAATTTTACAATCTCTCGTTTTGTGACGTCTTTTTAATCAAACACCAGAATGGTAGGAATTCTTATTTTGAATTTCCTGGCAACGACAATGGTATTTGAAACTGCATAACATCATCATGTGTACAAAATGTTAAAGAATTCTTATTTTGAATTTTCTGGTCTTTGAAACGATTTTTTTGTGACAATGGTATAGCTATTCATGAATATGTCATTTGATGGGTATAGGACAGCAGAAGTGCACACGGATTGTAGCTGAGGTTGCAGCTGACGATGGTGTGTCTTACCTTGTTAAGTTCATGATCTCAACAAAGCAACAACCCGGTATGTAAAGTTTATTTTATATATTTGTTATGTCTGCACCGGCTTTTAATCAAGTTTTGCATGCTAATCTTTTCATAAATTAAAGTAAATGTGAAATATTCAAAGTCATATTTACTATGGGACACTTTTATAATCAGACATTGTATAATTGCAAGTGATGTTTTTAGTTGATTGTAGGTATTGGATTACAGAAAACATGTTGTTAACACTTATCAAACATAGGTTTTTATTATAGTGAAATCTAGAACACATGAAAGAAAAGTCCAAAACATCTTGGACATAATTCTAAAGACAATTAAGCATTTATTTCATTCTTCGTCATCAGTCTCATCCATGAGGTCGCTCTCATCCAGGACGCTGTAAACATGGTGTCTATTCAACACTTGAATCACGTTTGCCCTTTGTCCATTGATATTGGGCATATTGGGTTGAACACCATTTGGCATTATATCTTCATCAGTGAGTCCGAGTTCATCAAATAGTTCCTCTAGAGGAAGACCATGACCAATCTGTAAAGTAAGAAAGTTGTTAATTTTGAGTATCAAAGAGGTGATTTTATACAAAGTAGCAATGAGTACCTCCTCCTCCTCCAACTCCGAAATATCCTCATCCGGAATCATATCCACATCAATGATATCCTCATCCGGAATCATATCCACATCTATCACTTCCTCCCAATTCCAATTTCGAAGATTTTCTTCTCTTTGGCTTTGTCGAGTGTCTTGCCAAACCTGCATTAAAAGTGAAAATTTGTGATTAGTATAAAACCAAATGTGGTTAACTGGTTTTCATATGTATTTAAAAGAAGTTATTTCATGATGCTTTAAATCTTTTTATTCTTATTTTTCAGGGCTCAATGTAACTTTTGGACAAAGATGAGGCGAACCATGTTTGGAATGACGGGGGCAGCCGGAATGTTGAGTGGAAGCAGGTCAAGCATTGCATTGTTTGGGTTTGGTGCATTCATTTTTTGTTTTGAAAGTTCTTCTTTAGTTGTAGTATATTCAAGTAGCAAGTAAATGGGTGAAGTGATATGACTGATTGGTGATTTGGTGGGTTTTTATAGTACCAGGATATGAGAAAAAAAAAAGGTAATTAGATGTAAATCAGGCTGATTTTCAAGTTTTAAATATTTGGCTTATTTTCAGGTTTTGGAGGGAAAGGTTGGCATTCATGGCTCGGATGTTATAGAGGGTTGTACTTTAGGTTTAAATCATTGTAAATTTAGGTGTAGGGTGTTTTAAAGGCTAATTAATGTATATATTTCTGTATTTTGGTCTGAATTTCGTGTCATGCATGTTTTGCTTGTACACAATGCTTTACTTGTTGTAACTATGAAGATTCTTTGCTTTAAAGTGTTGTAAACATTGCATACACTACAAGAAAAAAACCTTTTAGCAACTTTCTTAGCGACGTATTTTATGATTGCGACTTTAGGTGATGGGTCGCTGTAAAAGAGTCGCAAATTTTTTGCGACTCGTGACATTTGTCGCTAAAAGGAGCGACTAGTATAACGACTTCATAAAATAAGTCGCTATAAATTTGCGACTTCAGTATTTCTTGTCGCTATTTGCATCGCTGTTTCAAAGAGATGTTGCCATCTAAGTCGCTTAACGCGACGCTATTTTTGTAAAAGTCTCTATTTAAGTCTGTAATTAAGTCGCTATATAGCAACTTAATTAGCGACTTAAATAGAGACTTTTAAAGAAATAGCGTCGCGTTAAGCGACTTAGATTGCAACATCTCTTTGAAACAGCGATGCAAATGGCGACAAGAAATACTGAAGTCGCAAATTTATAGCGACTTATTTTATGAAGTCGTTATACTAGTCGCTCTTTTTAGCGACACATGTCACGAGTCGCAAAAAATTTACGACTCGTTTACAGCGACCCATCACCTAAAAGTCGCAATCATAAAATATGTCGCTAAGAAAGTCGCTAAAGAGCTTTTTTCTTGTAGTGATAATTTTTTGTACATTTGAAATTTTAGAAGAGAGATTCATTTATGTATTATATGTAGTATAGATAAAGATAAGGAAGGTAAAATTGACATAATATAAGAAAAATAGAAAATTCAATAGGTAAACCCACCTTTCTACTCTTGTTAACTGTTAAGGATGCGTTGAGATGTTGACTCTTCCATTTTTGCTTTGTGATGTTGACACATACATTTTTGCGTTGAGATGTAGACACTTTCATTTTTTGCTTTGTGACGTACACTTTCATTTTTGCTTTGTGATGTTGACGAATGACGATGTAGTAGACACTTCCATCTTTGCGTTTGACATAAATTCTCCTTGTAGTTTACATTAAGTTTTATTTCTCACCATTACGCATTACACTTTAATGGTCAAGATTTTAGTACGTGTAATTGGAATTTAATTTCTAGAACTTTTCTTTAGACTAATGGATGTTATCCACATATCCTTAAATTCCTCGTTTACATATCACACGAAGGTAGAGTGACAAATTTATCGTATACATGTCACACGAAAGTAGTATGTCACACTAAAGTCGATCGACACCCATATCATATTTAGTTTTTTTTTTTTTTTTTTTTTTTGGTTTTTTTTTAAGATGCTCTTAATCTGAATATTAACCGCACATGTTAATTTGAATCTAAAACGTAAATATCTGAATCTGATCGCATCTGAACAGGAATAAAAAAACTCATGTTTGAACCGTACATTTGCTTGCTCGTTTTTTTTTTTTTTTTTTTTTTTTTTTTTTTTTTTTTTTTTTTTTTTTTAAATCTGACCGCGTCTGAACGAGAACAAAAACACACACAGTATAAACGGCCAAAATGTCTGACCGTGTCTAAATGATTTAGATTCAGAGGGTGTAACGAGTTTTTTTTTTTTTTTTTTTTTTTTTTTTTAACAAACGACACCTAAGGTCTCTAAAATGATCATAAATTCCAGAAATAAATCTAAAATCATATTTATGGAAAACTTTGCTTTCATTTCGAAGTCTAGTATCCTAACTAACATTAATATACCTAACGCAAATTAAAAAAACATAGAACACAATATGTCTCTAGGCCAACGCCGCAACACGCTACACTACGTACATGTTGCTTCTAAAAAGAAATAAATACTATAATAACAATGATTTTTGATCGTGACAAGCCACAACCAGATTTAATATTTCAAGTTATGAAATAAAAATAAAAAATGCTCATGAAGATTGTTAAAATTTCAAATGTTTAAGTCTAAGGTTGAAAATTCAACGGAGTATCTCGTATCTCTAAATTTGCTCAATAAATATTGGTGCTTATAACTTGTTATATGCTGGAAGAGGTATTGGTGCTAGCGATAGTGTTTGTGAGTTGTGACTTGTGACAGCGATTGGTCTGGTGATTTTTAGCGATTGGTCTGGTGATTTTTGTGAGTGTTGTGTTTGGACTCTTTATTATGACAATTAATTTTGTTATTGCGATTTAAAAGATTGTAAAACAAAAAGGCATACTTGAGTCACGAGAATCACAATATTCATTGGTAGCAAGTTACAGTAAAACAAAGAAAAGAGAAATTGTGTTTAAATCGCTTTATTTTTTAAAAATTTTTACAAAACAAAAATCAGTTATTTCTTAACTTAACAAAGAAACTTAGAGCATGCACAAGCGTAACGTGGAGAGGCACGTTAAGCCAACTTTAACGCACGTTAGGGTGCGTTATTGTTGTGTTCGTTGCGTTAAGGCCCACGTTAAGGCTCTTTAACACTCCGAGTTAGTGGCTTGACGCGGCGTTAAGCGTTATTTTTTTTCTTTTCTTTTTTTTTTCTTCCGATTTAACTAATATTTGGTGGGTTTTGTTGGTGTGTTTATATATAATAACGTGTGTGTGTGTGTGTGTTTTAGTGTGTGTCGATCGTTGCAGGTTTCAAAGAAGAAGAAGATAATATGTAGCTTTTGTAAAATTGCACTTTCAGTCCTTGTGGTTATGGCTTTTATGTATTTACAGTTTAGTCCTTGCGTTTTTTTTTTTTTTTTTTTTTTTTTTTTTTTTTTTTTTTTTTTTTTTTTATTTAAGTATATAACATTTGTATTTTTAGTGATTTGTTTAAATAAAATGTAATTTGTTTTAATTTGTATTTTGTTTAAATAATAGGAAAATATTTGAGTTAAAGCTGAGTTAAGGCTGAGTTATTGTTGTGTGTGTTTTTTTCTGAGTTAAAGTTAAAGTGTTAAATCTGATATGGCGCTGCGTTAACTTTTAACTTGAGTTACGCTTGTGCATGCTCTTACAAAACAAATTATTGTTGTTTCCTTGTTTTTATTTGTCACCAAAAATCCTCTCTTCACTTCTTCAAAATAGAAACACAAAGATCAATCAACGAGAATTTTATATTTTAAAGTGTTTTGTTGAGATAGATTTATTTTTTTTTTCAAAATATAATTTTTTAATACATAATGTACAATATTTTTTAATCAAGCATTTTTTTTTATAAATTTAAATATTTGCATATTTTTTCAAAATACAACTTTTTTCCAACTAAACATGCTTAGTGTTTTAGTTATGAAGTTAAGCTTCATTATAGTTAATACTTGCTACCAATCAAGAGGAAAACATAGATTAAAAATATAAAAATAAATAAATAAATAAATAAATTAAAAGCCAAAATGCTCTTACATGACTCAACAAAACGAACGGTCTTTTGCCGAAAATTTGTAGATGTGTTAAGTGTCAATCAGATGCACAAAATTGTTAAAGTAAAGTGGCAAGTTTTGCAATTTCGTGAAATTTCCATGGACCATTCATGTAACTTATTCTTCTATAAATTCTTCACAGTTTTCAACCTGAAGGGTCGGCACTCGACAGCCACTATTACCGTCCAAACTCCGGCCATTTTCCGGCGAAAACACACATACACACTAAATCACCCAAACAAATTACGAAGTGTTAAAGTCGTGTCAAGTGTTTCCCGCTAAGAAATTTTTTTCCGGCATTGATTCATAAATTCCGGCGAAGTGGGTTTTGTTCTCCGGTAAACAACGATTAAGGTAACCATTTTATGTATCATGTTTGTACGTATTAAGTATAAATACAATCAAATTAGGTGCATTTCAGTTATGGGATGTTTTAACTACCGGAGAAATAATTTATTGTTAACTAGCTTGTGTACTGTATTATTTATTATTTTTAAGGTTAGTGATATGTAGAAAGATATTAGATTTTGATTATGGGATGTTTCTTGATCACCGGAGAAACATATTTCCGGCGAGATTTCCGGACATACTTACGGTGTAAAATTGTTTTTGAGATTATTATCTGTTGTGTAAGTTGCTTTCATTAATGCTATATTGTTTTTCTATGTTAATTAAAGGGCATTGATATTTACACGGAGCATTTTACTCCATACACATAGATTTGGTGTGAAATGTCTATCCTACCTTTGACATTGATCAACTAAAACTGATTCCATCTTTTTAGTCGCTAAAGAACCGTTTGTTGACTTTCTTCACCTCAATCAAGTAATAACCCACCAGAATTCTTAAGAAACATTTAAGAATCATGAAGCACTCAAAAACCCATTCCAATATCGTCTCTCGCCGCTGGTGCCTTTGAGCACTTACGCAACTTGTACATGTCATAAATATATATAAAAATAGATGTTGAATTAAAGAGCAAAAAATTTTAGAAAATATGGTAAAATTAGATAATTAAAAAAATAAATAGATAAATAGATATTTCAATTTAAAAATAAATGTGAATTTTAATTTGGGAAGTGACACATGTCACTTTATTATTGTAGCTCCTTATCTTAATTTTTGGTTAGGAGTTAGATTTGGAGTTAGTTGAGAAGTGACACATGTCACCTCATGATTGAAGCTCCTTATCTTAATTTTTGGTTAGGAGTTAGTATTTGTTTATCTATGCATTACGGAGTATATAGTAGTATAGATAAGCACAAAGTTTTAGGTGTAATAAATTATTACAATTAATATAAAAGTCAAAGGACAAAATTGGAAATTTTGTTATCAAGATTCATTCATTTATTGTATTGGACATTTAATATGGGACAAACCAAGATACTATTGTGGACACTTAATATAGGACGGAGGGAGTAGTTGGATTACTGAAGGCCTCTTGGCACAGCAGTATGTGAGTGACCATCGATCTAGAGGTTGTGGGAAACAATAAGATAAAATTTATGAGATAGATAGTGTAGGTAGTAAAATATGCCGTTCAAAAACTAAACAAATAATAATAATAAATTATTGGATTGTAAAAAGAAAAGTTTGTTAAAAAAAGAGAAAAAAAAAGAAGCAATTCTTTTATTACTCCGTAGTTGTACTTATAAAGTTATAAGAGTGAATATTTATTTTTAAAATCTTTCAAATTTTATTAAAAATTTAAATGAATATAGTTTGCCTAAATTACTTTTAGTTATGTTTTAATAAAGCTTGATCAATTCTAAACCTGACAACTTTTCAAGAACACACTCTAAAACACGTTTTTTATTCCGAAAATCACATGTTTTGCATTAAACGTCAAACCAAAAATCACGATTTCGCAAGTATAATTATTTGCCGCTATAAATCAGCGCTTTACACGGGTATAAATCTAGTACATAATTAAATACTGATTCCATGTAGTGTAACTAGCTTGCTTCCAACCAAGTGGTTGTAAATTCTTAGTACCGTTTGGGATAAATGTGTGAAAGATTTGTAGTATATAGCTTGAGTTTGATAGTCTGCCTTTACAAGTAAAATAAATTGTTTGAGAGATGATCTATTTAGGGAGATTGATGTGTACGGTACGTTTGGTTTGTAAGTAAGATTGGAATTGGATTCGAGTTTGAGAAAGGTTTGAAATAAAATAAGGAGAGATAAATTTAATTAATATTTAATATATATATATATATATATATATATATATATATATATATATATATATATATATATATATATACTTTATGTACTTCTTTCAAATAAAAAAAGTAAAAAACAAAAAAAGAAATGAATATATGTAGCTAGAAAAAAAAAACAAATAATAGAAATTTTTTGATTGATGTCTTTCATCAAAAAACCACCTAGGGAGGGTGGTATGTAAATTTGGAATGAAAATGATGTGTCATAAATCAAAATGTATACCAAACAAAGGATTGAAAGATTCTTTGATTCCATAACCGGTCACACCATACCAAACGGGCCCTAATTAGCATTTGCCTTTGCTTGCTAGATTAGCCTACGTCGATAAAATAATTTCAGGGTGTGTTGCTTAAATTACCTTTTGTTAAAGTACCAAAATGCAATAATCACTTGAATACTGTATCTGTTTTTAAAGTGAGTTTTGGACACACTTTTTATCTTTCGTCCCTTTTCAAGTTTTACCTTTGTTTAGTGAGTAGTATATCTCGAATATAATTAGGGAGCATCTGTGTCTGTTTTGATGTCTTAAAAATAGTTTTTAATATCATTATAATTTGAAGTTTTCATTAAAAAAACAATGGATTCAAGTGTGTGTAGAAACTAGAAAGTGAGATTTTGATGTCCTGGCTATTTATATTTTATTCATTTTCAACTTTTATCTTGTCTTCTTGCTAGCATAATGGAACAGGTGTATGAGTCACGAAAAGCAACCAATTTTGCACTATACGATGTTTTTAGTATCATGCCAGATGATGTGATAACTAATATTCTGAATCGCTTACCATTACAAGACGCTGTGAGGACTAGCACCTTGTCAAGAAGTTGGAGGGATAAGTGGACTATGATGAACCAACTCGTATTTGATGAAGACTTCTATGTCTATTTGCAAGAGAAAGAAAAGGAAAAAGATTATGGGGATATTATAAGTAGGCTTCTTTTTCTTCTTAAAGGTTCCATAACAAAGTTTGACCTCTACTTAGAAAAAGGATGCAACTCCCAATGGGATGTTGAAGATATTAATAATTGGGTTTTGGACTTGTCCAAAAAGGGAATTATGGAATTCACTCTTTCAAATATGAACGAGACACCAATTAAACTCACTACCCATCTTTTCTCATGTCTAGAGTTGAGACATTTGGAGCTTTTCAATTGTCACGTTGGTCCCATGTCCACTTTTTGTGGTTTTCCAAATCTTTTGAGTTTGGATTTGTCTGAGGTAGAATTCGGAAGCTACACGTGTGGGCAATTTCTTAGTCGATGTCCGTTACTAGAGATTCTGAAACTCAGAGACAACATCATAAGCGAAATAAAACGAGCTGAGATTGCTAAACTAGAAAACCTGAAAGTGTTAGTTCTACCATTGTACGAGCTTGACAATATGGCGATGATGACAAATTCTGATATCTTTCAACTTACTGATTATTTTCCAAAACTCCAAGAACTTGATCTTAATTTTTGGGATTGCACGGTAAGATTAAGTTGGATTTTTTAAATTCATTTTCCAATATATTGCAACATGTCTTGATTATTTCTCTATGATCCACATTTATTTTAGGTATTGGCAGATGCTGTAAAGAGGATTCCGACAGCCTTACCCTGGCTCAAGACACTCAGATTATACGAAATAGATTTTAGCAATGAGATTATGGTATCATGTGTGGTTGACTTGATTTGTGCCTTCTCAAATTTGAAGACCCTTTTGATCAAAGTGAGTGGAATGCATAATATAAAATTTAATTATTGACCATGTTAAAATATCATAGTTGTGCATCTGAATACTATATAACATTGTAGGCCACATACGAGGACAACGTCCCAGCACCTGCAGTTTCCTCTTTGGAGGTAGATTTCAGCAAAATGGGAAAGTTGCAGCTTCAGAAAGTGAAGTTTGTTTGTGTTAGATATATAAAGAATGAAATGTGTTTGATGAAGTCATTGCTTGCTTGTTCACCTTTGCTAAAGAAGATGGTTATTAATCCCAAATTATCAAAAGTGTTTGATGGTGATGATGGCAAGAGGAAATTTGTTACAGAGTTGGAACTACACCGAGCCTCCCCGAGGACTGAAATAATCATTGATTAACGGCCTGATGACATCACTTGGTTATCCTGTCACTTATTAATATAGGTTAACTTGCGCCAAATTTTCATGTTATATGAAGTTTCCTTTTATCTTTGACATGTGACTGGACTTGTAAATGCTAAGATTTGGAAGATACAAATAGGGGGAGTTTAAATATTGGCGCTCACGTATAATTTTTATATCGCAAAATGTAACTTGCTAAGTAAAAATCTACTGTCTAATGTCAATATGATTTTATATACTAGACTAGATAGTGGCGTTCGTTTGTATAATTGTATGTTACTGCTATTGAACATGTTCCGTTTTCACCCTCAGAGGCCCATTTTTCATGGTATCTTTTGATGTGTGTGTGTGTTTTACAGTCTTAGCCTGAAGTTAAAATGGCTTGCTTTGTTGGACAACATGGTGTTAACTAGTTTGGTCCTGAGCCTAATCTTTAAAATCCAGCTAAATAACTGATTCTGATAAAAGAAGCTGGCAAGAGTTGGCCCTAATTCAATTTTAATGATGTTTATAGTTTCTATTAACATCCACTTTATATGTCAAAGAAATGTACAAAGCTGATAGACAAGGTATGTAAACTACTGCTCCATGATATATAACTACATAATACATAAAAGTATATACCAAGGCAATGAGTATCGGTTAAAAGATCTTCACTTTTCGTCGGTTTTTCATATTTATATTTCACAGCAAAACTAGCTGAAAGTTATATCATATTGCCAAAAGCTAAGCTATATCTTTTGTCGAAAGTATTGTTGTTTAAGTTGTATCTAATGGTTATTGTTTAAATGAGAATTGAAGTCAAAATGGAAGGAGCCAGTGTATTAAAAGTTCCTAATTTCAAGAGGGCTGAGCAAGTAGTATTCTTTTAAGCTAAGCAGTACTATTTCCTTTGTATCTAAAATGGTTTCGTGCATATAGTACCCATATGAGTAGGACTTGATAAGATATAATCAAATTTGACTACACTTAAATTAAAGCCTTGTTATTGCTCAATGCCTCATGCGATCGCATTTTCTACGTCCGACACTACATGTTTAAATACTTGTAACATACCACTTTCGAATGTATTCATAACAACGGAACAATATTGAAATTTAAGTTTTTGTTATTATAATAAAAGTTGAGCGACACAAGGTTTCGTGAAAGTTTTCAAGATCGGGATCCTACTTAGGATCTATTTCGTCTTTACAAGATCGAGATCGTAAGATCGGATCGGGATCTTAAGATCCTACCATAATGTTATTTTTTTAGTAGCATTTGTAATATTATACAAATTTATAAATTATTATATATCATAAACACAAAATTTTATAAATGTTTCACAAAAATATTGCCATAAATTATGATTATGAAATGTGTAAAAAGATTAATATGTTGTTTTTTAAATTCTAAAAATCACAATCAATAAATTTGTAGTTCGAGAAAAATAATATCGGATCGGATTAGATCTTAAGATACTATAGTTAAGATCGGGATCGTATAAAATCTTAAGCTTTTAAAAATCCTATGTAAGATCCGGATCATTTTTACTTTACAATATTGTAAAATGATAAGATCTTAAAATAAAGATCGGGATCCTGACAACACATTTTCTCTTTTATGTAAAGTTAGTTTGAGACCTAACAAAATACAAAGGTAAACAGTAATTTTAAAAGAAAAAAATACTTACGTAAGTTTTAACCACAGTAGCATCTTTGTACAGAGTGACTTTCCACCTGTCATACTGAAAGTTTCCAGAAGGATCTCCCACCTTCAAGAACCTCACCCCATTGGTTGGAATCGAAGCTCTATAAATATTTTCAAGAACCAACAACATCATATATCAATTTAAAAGTACAGTATTTTTATAACAACAACTTAAATATCTCATCAGGATATTTAAACTACAAATCTATCATGTCCTAAGCAGAATTTTATAAACCCACAAATATTTAGTTTGGGTTTGGGAGGTTTTAATGTACCTCCAAAACCACCAAACTCAATACTAGAGAATATTCCGGCAAGATTCATTTTCCGACCAAGATTCCGTTGACGTCTGTTGGTTTAAACGAAAATTAAGGTAACACTATTTTTTGTATTGGTTTTTACATATTTTATATTGAGATGTCTTATCACCGGAAATATGATCATACCTCAACTTTTTTTAATAGTCATAAATATTTTCTTGCTAACTTTATATAAGAAAATGAAATGATGAATGTTTGCTTTGGGGGTGTTTGGGATTGGTTATTGGAAAGTGATGGTTTGGATGAGAATAAGCAAACTGCTTGGTAAGTGCTTATTTTATTGTAAATTCTGCAAATAAGCAGTTTTGCTAAGCACTTGAAACATGTGTTTTGAAACCCGGGTCGACCCGGTTGGGTTAACCGGTTCGACCGGTTCCGGAAAAAAAGTAAAAATTCCGGGTTTCTAAAACCGGGTTAACCGGTTAGACCCGCCGGGTTTTGAGTGACCCGGTCGGAAAAATGAAAAATAATAAGCAAATCCACTTCTATTTTGTATGCGGATGGATTTAGATGAAAATAATTTGGGGGTGTTTGGACTTATGCTTATCCAAATAGTCATGGTTAGCTGTATTAGATTATGATGTTAAGGATAGTGGTTGAACTTGCTTAGGTTCTATAAAGATGCAATATTCACCTTTATAAAATGTTTGACAATTTTCATTAAAAAGGACTTTAGAGGAAATAATCAGGTCCCCATTATCAATGTATCTACATATGAGCAACTTGTTAACCTTAACATATATGATCCAAGGCTTTTAACCCTCCATTTTTCTCCCCTGTTTGATTATTTTCTGATGTAATAGTGAGATAGGTGTCTCGGGTTTATGTAGCATCTGTCTGTTTTGGTTTATTAACGCAGTTTTTAATATAATTATAATGTGGAATTTTCATTTAAAAAAAAGAATTGACATATGTGCAAAATAATGGGATTCGGATGTCATAACTATTAATAATTATATGACTGTTATCTTGTTTATTGTAGAATAATGGAACTTGTACGTGGGTCACACAAATCATCCAAGTTTGCATCAAAAGATGTTATTAGCACCATGCCAGATGATGTGATAACTAATATATTGAATCGATTGCCGTTACAAGATGCTGTGAGGACTTGTACCTTGTCCAAAGACTGGATATCTAAGTGGACTATGCTCACTCAACTCGTATTTGATGAGCACTTCTACATGTATGTACAAGAAAGAGGCAACACAAACAATTATGGGAGGATTATAAGTAGGCTTCTTCTTCCTCTTAAAGGCGCCATAACAAAGTTTGTCCTATACATAGATAAACAAGAGAACAGTGTAGTGGATGTTGAGGATATTAGTAAGCGTGTTTTGTTCTCATCTCAGAAAGAAATTCAGGAGTTCACTCTTAAGAATATGGATGAAACACCACTTGAATTGCCTGCCTATCTTTTCTCTTGTCTAAAGTTGAAACATTTGAAGCTTTTCAACTGTCATTTTTGTCCTGAGTCTAGTTTTCAAGGTTTTCCATGTCTTTTGAGCTTGTACTTGTCTGAGGTAGAGTTCGGAAGCTACAAATGTGGGAAGTTTCTTGCTGGTTGTCCACTACTCGAGATTCTGAAACTTAGATCCAACACTGATGGCAAAATAAATAGAGATGAGATTGAAAAACTTGAAAATCTCAAAGTATTGATTTTGCCATTGTCTGAGCTTGTGAGTATGGCGATGATCACAAGTTCCTGTATCTTTCAGCTTATAGATTATTTCCCGAAACTCCAAGAGCTTAATCTTAATTTTTGGATGTGCAAGGTATGGTTAAGTTGGTTATTCATTTTCAGTTTTGTAACATATTACAATATGTCTTGTTTATTTCTCTAACTAATTAAATTGGCTACCTATGTTCCACTTTTCTTGTAGCCATTGGTGGATGCTGAAAAGAGGGTTCAAACCACCTTATCGTGTGTCAAGAAACTCAGATTATATGAAGTAGATTTTAGGAATGTGGTTATGGTATCATGTGTGATTGACCTGATATGTGGCTTCCCAGAATTGGAGACCCTTTTGATCAAAGTGATTGGAATGCATATTATCATATTCAATAATTGATTATGTTAAAATCTCATTGCTGTATATCTGATTGCTATATAACTTTGTAGGCCACATACAAGGGTGATGTTCCAGCGCCTGCAGGTTCCTCTTTGGAGGTAGATTTCAGCAGAATGAGAAAGTTGCAGCTTCGAAGAGTGAAGTTTGTTTCTGTTAAATGTATAAAGAATGAAGTGTGTTTGATGAAGTCATTACTTGCTTGCTCACCTTTGCTAGAGAAGATGGATATTAATTAATCCCAAATCATCAAAAGTATTTGGTGGTTATGATGGAAAGAGGAAGTTTGTTACAGAGTTGAAATCATACCAAGCCTCCACGAAAATAATGTAGTAATTGATTCTGCTAATGTAGTGTTCCATGGTCTTTTGCCCCAAATTTTCATGTTATTGGAAGTTGTTTCAAATCTTGCCGACTAGATATCTATTGTCTATCTGATTTTATAGGCATTTATTAGGATGCTCTTTCGTTTGCCTTAGGATTGTGTCAGGTATACATGTATCTTCTAATGTAACATTGGCTTCTTTTAAGCCCATTTTGACCCGTGTCACACGTCTATCTGGTTGAGACCCTACACTTGATGACAGAGTTTACTAGTATGTAAGTGCCGAGTTCGTAGAAGTAAGCTGCTGCTTAAGTTGTGTCTTGTTATTTATATATGTGATGATCCCAAAATAGCA
The DNA here is from genome assembly GCA_030686995.1 of Artemisia argyi. NCBI lineage: Eukaryota > Viridiplantae > Streptophyta > Magnoliopsida > Asterales > Asteraceae > Artemisia > Artemisia argyi. The sequence continues at coordinate 37,023,405 of CM060681.1, forward strand.
GCAGCCTACGTATTAACAGTCCATGATGCCAGCTTAAGGGCTATGGAAGAAAGTATTGAATCTAAAAATGTTTTTCTTATGACTTGAGGCATAAAAATATTGACTCTACAATAAGGGCTTGGTTTGGTTTTAGTTTGGGAGCCTTAGTGACGCTTACTACGTCTAATGATCTGTGGAAATTGTGCCAAAATTATGGGAATGTGGTGGATGTCTTCATTCCCAATCGTAAATCGAAAATGGGGAAACGTTTTGCGTTTGTCCGTTTTATCAAGGTTGATAATATTGATAGGCTGGTTGGTAATCTTTGCACTCTTTGGATTGGCAGAATGCATTTGTATGCTAACGTTGTTCGGTATGAACGGCCTCCATTTCACCCTGCACGCCCTAAATACCCAGTTAGTTCCAACAATGCTGGCGCTTCGTTCGCAACAGTTTTGAAAGGTACCGTTAATATTCCTTCACCCCCTCATTCAGCGCCTGCTTTGGTGCTTGATGATTCATGTGTGGTGAAGCGAGACCTAGATCTTTATGTGATGGGGGAAGTTAAGCAATTCTCATCTATTCCCAATTTACGTGTTTTACTATCGAATGAGGGGTTTCAAAATGTGAAGCTTGTGTATTTAGGAGGATTGTGGGTGATGATCGAGCTGGAATCGCTCAAAACCAAAAAGAAGCTCATGCAGCATGTAGGCGTAGCATCATGGTTTAATCGTTTATGCAATGCCCAATCGGATTTCGTTTCTAGGGAGCGGATTGTTTGGGTCGATGTTGAGGGTGTACCATTACATGCTTGGTCACGTGCTACTTTTAATAAGATCGGGTCTAAATGGGGAGAGGTGATGGAGCTCGAAGAGAGTAAAGACGACTTGTTTGCACGTAAACGTATCTGTATTATGACGAAACAAGAAGATAATATCCTTGAGAAGTTCAAGATTATTATTCGTGGGAAAATATTTGTGGTTAGAGCCAAGGAATTGTTTGTATGGTCCCCAGTTTTCAAAGAAGTTAAAGAAGTAGTGTATTGTACGGATGATGAGTCTGTTATGGACGCTAAGGACACTGGAGAGGTTATAGGAGAGGTTAGTAAGATTGTGAATTCGGATGCTGTGAGTGATGATGAAGGTGTTTCTGAAACTTATTTTGGAGAAAATGAAGACAATTCTGGTAATGAACATAATTCGGAACAATCAATGAATGGAAAGAAGACTTCTCCTGATCCCTTCAACATTTATGATTTACTCAGAAAACGGAACGACGATGTGGTCGATTCTGGTTCGGACAAGAGCATTCCTTATCCTCCAGGGTTCACACCGGAGAAAGACTTTCATAAAGCTGATGAGCAAGAGGTGAAAGGCAAGGATCCAGAGATGTCTCAATGTCGGTCAGAGGGTCTATGCTCTCGAATTTTGGAAGATGCACAACCAACTGATGATCACTTTTCTTCTGGAGTTCGTGATTCTGGGCATGAACTGAAAAAAGGAGGTTCTATCTTGGAAGTATTAGATGATATGATTAAAGTTGGACAAATCATGGGTTACACCATGGAAGGATGCGTGAAAGATATGGAGAAAATCATCGGATCACAAGGAGTTCATGAAGTGATCCAATGAATTGTTTATCTTTAAATATTCAAGGCCTAGGATCCAAGGCCAAAAAAGATTGGATTAGGGAGTTAAACGTCAAACATAAGGTGAGTTTCTTATCTCTTCAAGAAACTAAGATGGAGAATATTTCCGCAATGGATGTTAAGTCTTTATGGGGTAATTCCATTTTCGAACACCTCTTTAGTGATGCTATCGGAAATTATGGTGGAATACTATGTGTGTGGGATCCGAATGTCTTCCTTAAAGAACAACACATTAAATCTGATAATTTCGTTGCTTTATATGGGACTTGGATTCCTACTAAATCCAAGTTGTTAATGATTTCCATTTATGCTCCTCAACCTCTTACCGAGAAGCGATTTTTGTGGAATTATATTATGTCTCTTATTACTCAGTGGCATGGTGACAGTCTTGTTATGGGTGATTTTAACGAAGTTAGATATGAGGAAGAGCGTATGGGATCGAATTTCAGTGTGCAAGGGGCAACCGCATTTAATGATTTCATTTCAAACTCAGGATTAGTTGATATTCAGTTGGGAGGGTTTTCATTTACTTGGTCTCATCCGTCGGCTAGTAAAATGAGTAAGTTGGATCGGTTTCTTGTGACTGAAGGATTAATTTCGTTGTTTCCTCACATTTCGGCTATATGTTTAGACAGACACTTATCGGATCATCGTCCTATTCTACTCCGGGATGTGATCGCTGACTATGGAGCTACTCCTTTTCGGTTTTATCATTCTTGGTTAAATTTAAATGGTTTTGAGCGTATGGTGACACACACTTGGAGCTCTATTGTTTTAGAAGATAGGAATGGGATGGTCCGGTTTAAAAAGAAGTTGCAAGCCTTAAAAAAGGAAATTCGGGTGTGGGTTGCTGATCAAAAGCAAAACCAATTGGGGCGTCTTAATGATATTAAAATCAAGTTGTGTGACATTGACAAAAAACTTGATCAAGGAGTTGTCAATGATGACATTCTCCTTTCTCGTATGGACCTGATGAAGCAAATGCAAGACATAAAGTCTTCTGATGCTCGTGATTCCTTGCAGAAGGCCAAGATTCAGTGGGCTATAGAGGGAGACGAAAACTCTAAATTTTTCCACGGTATTATTAACCGTAAACGTGCCAATTTGTCTATTAGAGGAGTTATGGTAGACGGTGAATGGGTGGATGATCCAAATAGAGTAAAGGATGAATTTCGTTCACACTTTGCTTCTAGATTTCAAGCTCCGGTTGTTAATCATAGTAGATTAAACTTTATGTTTCCTACTCGATTAGATCCTGATCTTGCTGTTGAGTTGGAGAAGCCGATATCTAGAGATGAGATTCGTAATGCGGTATGGGCTTGTGGAATAAATAAATCTCCTGGGCCTGATGGGTTCACTTTTGAATTCTTCCGTAAGTTTTGGGACACTATTGGGCCTGATTTGTGTGTTGCGGTTGAATGGTTTTTTGAGCACTCTTCGTTTGCAAGGGGTTGTAACTCGTCCTTTATAGCTTTAATCCCGAAAATTCCTGATCCTAAGTTTGTGAATGATTATCGGCCTATCAGCTTGATTGGTAGTCTTTACAAGGTCGTTACTAAAATTCTTGCTATTCGATTATCTTTGGTTATCTCTGATCTTATTTCAGACGTTCAAACTGCGTTCCTTCCAAATAGACAAATTCTTGATGGTCCTTTCATCATAAATGAGTTGTTATCCTGGTGTAAACATAAGAAGCAACAGGCTATGGTCTTCAAAGTCGATTTTGTTAAAGCTTATGACTCGATAAGATGGGACTATTTGGATGAGGTTCTACAGTCGTTCGGTTTTGGCTCTAAATGGCGTGCTTGGATAAGTGGCACCTTATCTTCGGGAATGGCTTCTATTTTAATTAATGGAAGCCCGACATCCGAATTTCAGTTTCATTGTGGGTTGAAGCAAGGTGATCCATTGGCCCCTTATCTATTTATCCTAATTATGGAATCTCTTCACTTGTCCTTCTCTAGAGTTGTTGAGGCGGGCATCTTTAAGGGTATTAAGATCGGCAATTCCTTTACGATCTCTCACCTTTTTTATGCGGACGATGCGGTGTTCATTGGTGAGTGGTCTGATGATAATTTAACTCGTATCATGCATGTTCTCTACTGTTTTTCACTGTCATCAGGGTTGAAGATTAACGTAAAAAAAAGTCACTTATTAGGAGTGGGTATTCCAAGTGCTAACATTGTTGCTGCTGCTACGACCCTTGGATGCTCGGTAATGAAAACCCCTTTTAAATACTTAGGGGTTATGGTCGGAGGTACTATGTCGACTATAAAGGCTTGGGATGATATAATTTGTAAACTTAATTCCCGTCTTTCAAAATGGAAGCTAAAAACTCTTTCTATCGGGGGACGTCTCACGTTACTCAAATCGGTTTTAGGCTCCACTCCTATATATTGTATGTCATTGTATAAGGTTCCTAAAGCTGTGTTGAGCTCGATGGAATCCATTCGCAGGAATTTCTTTAATGGGATTCAAGGAAATGAAAAGAAGATTACGTGGGTTAAATGGTCCAAGGTGCTTGCTGCCAAAAAGCACGGTGGATTAGGTGTGTCAAGCTTCTATGCTTTAAATAGGGCGCTGCTCTTTAAGTGGGTGTGGAGATTTATTTCTCAAGATAACTCTCTATGGTTCCGTTTCATTACGGCAATGCATGGTCCGCATATTCAGAAATTGTCTTCTTTTTCTTCTTCTACGTGGAATACAATTATCCGGGAAGTTAGTGTTCTAAAGTCCCAAGGTGTTGATTTGATTTCTCATTGCAAAAAACGTGTGGGTAATGGTGTGCTTACTCGTTTCTGGAGCGATGTTTGGCTTGGCGATAAGCAGCTTCGGTCACTTTTCCCACGTATATTTGCGTTGGAAGCAAACAAGGACTGCACAGTGGCTACTAAATTACAGGGTTCAGTAGATCTCTCCCTTCGTCGGCATGTTAGAGGAGGGGTAGAATCTCATCAGCTAGATCATCTTCAGGAGCTTGTAGCTTCAACGATCTTGACAAATTCTAAGGATAGGTGGTATTGGGACTTGAACGGGAATGGAAATTTTTGTGTTAAAGATGTTCGTAATCTGTTGGATGCATCTTTTCTCCCTAAAGATACAAATGCTACGAGATGGATTAAGTCTATTCCGATTAAAATAAACGTGTTTGCGTGGAAGGTGTACCTTGATCGGTTGCCAACAAGAATGAACCTGCTTAGTCGGGGTGTTTATGTCTCTTCCTTATTATGCCCGATTTGTAATTCTGATCATGAAGATACATCGCATCTCCTTTTTAGCTGTGTCATGGCTTCTGATGTGGTTCGGCTTCTTTGTCGCTGGTGGGATTTGGTTTGGATGCCTCTTGGCTCGTACTCTGAATGATTGTCTTGGTTCAATTCTGTTAGATTGGGTTCAAAAGTAAAAGGTATGTTGGAAGGCGTGTTTTATGTTACTTGGTGGTGCTTATGGAATTTCAGAAATCAATTGCTTTTTGCGGCTAAGAAACCTCGGAAAGATGTTATCTTTGATGAAATTGTAGCGCGCTCTTTTAATTGGTGTAGTTCTAGATGTAGTAGTTCTTTTAGTTGGGATAGTTGGCTTCAACATCCGTTTTTGATTTCTTTGTAATCTTGTTCTAGCTCCTTGCTAGTTGTTTCGTTAATAAAGTTGCCGTTCAAAAAAAAAAAAAGTGACGCTTATTGGGTGCTGAGGATATTTTGCAAATGGTTATGTTCTAGTATGGAAAAAGAACTAACAGTTTGCTTTTGTGACTTTATCGAGCTTAAAGTATTTTATTTTTATTTCAGTGTTAAGTAAAAAGATTCATACATGCGGTTGACATTATTTAATAATTCTTCGATTACAGATCTCAAATAGGCCTAGAAACTTTGGGCCGCAACTAAATTTTACATCCCTCAAGAAACTTTCTTTCGTATGAGTCATGACATTAGCCTTAAATTAGCACTTAACTGCGAGCAGAGATTAGCACGGTACCAGATTGGTATCAAACTTGTATCGAATTAATGGTATTGTTTTTTCCCCAAGCATGAAAAGGGACACTGGTACCATACAGGATGGGATTCAGGTATCGAAACCGGTACCGGTACTCAGTACCGGGAAATCGGTACCCATCCGGTTCTTCCCATTTTTTGTTAAACCAAAAAAATCTTTCAGATTTTTATGTCAGTAAACATGACAAAACGTGCATTTTTAAGTAATTTCGAACTGCAATGCGTAAAAAACGCAACCAACAATTAAATAAACATATTACAAATATAGTCGACTTACAAACATTTCAAAACTTTTCCACCCAAAATCAATAATAAATAGTTCAAAATAAACAAGCTAAACCATTTTCTCTTTTGCGTGTCGGGGCTATTGCCAGCAGCCACTCTAACAACGTTAAGAGTGGCGCTTTTATTTTCCATCGAGTTAGTTTCTGTATTCAAAAAGGGGTGGGAGCACAGATTGTGTCTAGACTCCCCTCCAATTTCATGTAATTTCCATGGTTTCAATGAAATTTATTATTATAATAATAATAATAATAATAATAATAATAATAATAATAATAATAATAATAATAATATCTTTTTTCATTAGTGCTTTGCTTGACAATTTTATCTTCTATGTAACTAATAGTCGTTATTGTTTTTCATGGAATAGGCCCAACGGGTGTTTAGATAAGTTGTTTAATTAGAAAAGATAGACTACTCAACTTCCTAGAATTTTTCAGTACTATCCCGTTTTGGTACGAGTACTGTATTAGTGATCCCGAATTTTTCTTTGCTCGATTCATGGTACCGATACGATAACAAGTATCGGGAGTTGGTACCATTTCGCTACAGTGCCGAGATTCGGGTCAAGATGCTCATCCCTAAATGCAAACTTCCTATTTGACTAACAGTTTGCGTAACTAGGGTGAAAACAAGCTGAGTACTACTAAATCGTGCTCTATTGAGCTTAAAATTCCAAACTCAATCCTGATAAGCACCTAAAGTTCAAGCTCGAAACTCTACCTGAGCTCTATAAACAATCGTTATATCAAGCTAGACACTTAACTCGTTTTGTATGCATATTACCGTATAGAGTAATGATAATTAATTAATTAATTAATTAATATGTATATAAGAAGGCAAAATTAATTTAACCTAAGCTCGATTAAGTTCATGAATGTCACGAGCCAAGTATTTTGAAGCTCGGACTCTACTCGAAAGTTTACTTGAGTAGCTTGTGCTTGACTCATTCTTACCGAGTTGATTTCAAGTAATTTGTGAGTCGATTTTTAATAGCTTGCGGGTTGTCTCATCTTAGTTACGATATAACCCAAAAACCCAAATTTACGTCTACGTAAACTAAACTCTTATTATACACAAAATCATTGTACTATTTTAGCGGTTTTTGAGTAACTGTACTATCAAAACTTTCTAAGAAATTCATTGTACTTTGCGTTTTTGTTCACTTGAGTCAACGAGTTAATTTTAAAATTTTATAAAAGAAACTTTTATATCACTTCGATAACCGAGATACCTGATATCAACTTGTTACTTTTTTAAAGTGTCTAAATCATTTGAGTCGGTTACTTTTTTCAAAGAAAAACTGAGAACACGCAAATAATCACGAATCTCAAGCCAAACTTGATGTTATAAAAATGACTTAAACTATATAAAGGGATTTTCGTTAAATTTGGTATTTAGTTTTTGTTATGTTTTCATAATTTGAGTCGGTTTAAAATTTGACAATTAGGTCATTTGTTTCTTATAAATAATAATTAATAACATTAATTTTCTTTGTACCTTTAAATTTGAGTTTTGTGTTAGCTTATTTAAATTTGATTTTGTATATGTTTGTCAATTGAATAAGGTTTCCATTACGTTTTTCGAATATGTTTGTTTGTTTCCTGTTTTCAATTATCAACACTAGCCAGTAGCCATGCATAGGAAAGGAGAACGAAGGTGCTGTAGATGTGATTTGTTACCTATATGGCTATATCTCTCTTTTTTTTCCTTTTCAAAATAGAAACTACGATATTATCTGAACGTGTTTTTGTGATTAGGGTGGTGGGAGTACATCACTCACCATCTTTCCCTTCACTCACTCTCGACCAATCCCCTTGCGCCACATCATTTTCCACTTTTTTCATCACTCACCCTTCACTCACTTCTTTTTTGGAGGCGCTACTTCACTCACCCTTCACTCACTTCATTTTTTTTTCTTTTTTCTTTTTTAAATTCTATTAAAAATATAAAAAAAACCTTAAATTTCATCAAAATACTCGATAAGGAGGCTTGTGTTTAAACTGTGTACGAACTAAATTTAGTCAAGCTTGAAATGTTAGCTCAATCCAAAGTTTAATTTGGCTAAAATGGGCCAATAAGTATAAAACAAGGCCAAGCCCAAATATTCATCTTTTGCCTACAAATAAAAACCCCTAGTCATCCTTTTAGGGTTTGAGAAATACAGCAGCACAACAACAGCTACCATCACCAACACAATACCATTTAAAAAAAAAAAAAAAAAAAAAAAAAAACCGTTGCACAGCAACAGCAACTTCTACCATCACCAACGGTCAAATTGAACCTCCAACGTTCACAAATTCCATTCTTCCCGTGCGTGAGATATTCACTCATTTCACCTCCCCGTGCGGTATGTAATTCGAGGCGGCGGTGTTACCGTGCGGTAAAGATTACCGCAATCCACCTTACCGCAAGTACTCCCACCATCCTTAGCGTAGAGAAAAAGCATCTTTTTATAAGAAATTTAAAACAGTGGATGCGCCCATTCACATTTTTGTAACAAGACGTGAAGAAATGGGATTGGGGTTGTTTTCATTGGCGGTTCTTTTGCCGTACGACCTAAAAATAAAAAATATATAATTTTCGTACTCCTAGAACTCCACATGCACCTTTTCTGTGACTTTGCCATATGTCGCCTAGTCAAGTTGCAGTTACGCCAATCTTTGAACTCCACGTATTAATACTTGTCTCAACATTTATACCCCACGTGCTCCATGTCAACTTGCACTAGCCACAAGGTCCCACTCTTTGAACCCACCCGTATAAAATGTACTATATTAACGGGGGACAACTTGTCTCCCTCTTTTGTCCCTTATTTTTTTCCAGCGTAACATAATTTTTGTCAGTTTCTGTTCTGTATTTTTGACAGTTTTAAGCGTTTGACATATTAAACTTTATATTTTCTATTCCGCATTTTCAGGTTTATAGCTTTTTGATATAGACAAAATTATAAAAATAAAAAAAAATCAAAAAAATAAAAAAATAATAAAAAAAATAGGGGAGGTCATTATAAAATTATAAGGGTTATTATAACCCATGCCAAAAAGAGCAGGGTTCAAATTTGCGACATCGACAAATTCGCCACATATCCCCCTGTCAAGTTGCAGTTAAACTAATCTTTCAACGCCACGAGTCACTATTTGAACTGGGTCCCACGTGACCCCATGTCCAAGTTGCGCTGGTCCCCACTCGTCAACACACGCAAAAGCTGCATATGAAAACAGAATTTTCTTTGACACTTTGAAGTTTGAACCACTCTTTAAAAACAAACTCTAGAGTTCAATAATTTTTCTACGGATTCTTAAACTTAGCTGACTCGGGTTTTGTTCTTAGTTAGTATAAACGACGATTAAGGTACCACATTTTCCCCATTTTATGTATCTTGCTTGTACTTATTAATGTGAAGTGTATATAATTGAATTTGGAACATTTCAGTTATGGGTTGGTTTAGTCAACTGACAAATGTATAATGTCTTATGTTTATGGTATATTGGGATGTAGTGGCGTAGCTTGGCTAGCTGAAAACCTGTGTAAAATCGCTTATATGATAACAAGAGATGGCGATTAAAAATATTTGTAACATTCAGTTTTAATTTTTATAAGTTTTTTATTACTCTCGCACACTTGAAGTAAAGTTTAACAAATATTTAAAATAAAATTTTATATATCATTAATATTTTGATGCTAGAAATAATTACAAATATATTTCATCCCCTCTAATAACATTGCTTAAACTCTGTCTTTAAGAATATGGTAAATTAAATCTCACTTCCTTAGGCTATGCCTATTAGAACTCATGTATTCTAATAGAAACATGAATGTAGTGAAACAGACAAATCAATCTGTATGTTATTTATTTAACTGATATTTTGTTTTCTTTTTATTTCAAGTGACGGTTATAAATCTTATAATTTTAATTTTTTTAATTTTCTTCAAGCAATTGCGTAAGACAGTTGTGATCAAGTATGGTTAGATCAAATGCCTTTGGAGTAAACATATCATATATAAGATGTCAGGATACTTGTTGTTATTGATCTATTGACTAGATAGAGACGTGCAACTATATCTATTGATCTATCCTTCCGTTTGTTATAGTATTAATCATGCTAACACATGTTTTGTTGACTTTTTATTTTCTTACTAAAAGACAACTTTCTTTTGTATACCGTAAATCTTACATCTAAAACCTTAACATGGGCTGTTAATAATTATTGCATAATTTGTATGGTTGATTACATTTTGTCAACTTATCTTTCACTTGTTATTGCAATTAACACTTGAACTTTTTACTATCTTGATTTCACCTTGTTTTGTTGCAAAATATTATTTCTTTTTATTGCGTTTCTTGCTTGTGACATCCTCTTTTTATTACCGTTCAATTAACACCTCAATGTTTTGGTGGCTTTGCCTTGCGCAGTTATCGTTTTGTATTTTGTAGCTCACTCTTTTATTAGATATGGAATAACATAAACTGAGTTACTTTGAACAAACTATATCATTGAAATCATGTTATTACAATCAAAATGATCCAAGTATTGTAGATTTTTTTTTAGAAAAATGATTTGTAGACCTAAATTGTTTGCCTAAAAATAGACCTACAACTATGATTGATGAAATTTAAAATTTGATTAGTTAATATGAAAAGAGAGAAAAAGTGTTTGAAACTTGTCAAAATATGAATGGTGTAGGCCTATTTGTAAGTCTATTATGTAGGCCTAAATATCATAACTCTTTTTTTTATACCCTTACCTAATGCATATTACTATTTTCAGTAGCTCAATATTGTTTTAATGTTTCTACTTTTCTGTTTAGCATTGTATGGAACCTTCCTACATGGAAAAAAGTGAGCATGAATTTGAATTATCAAAAGTAATTCGATTTTGTCTCTATTAATTTAACAATTTAAGCTGCAGGAAACAAAACGATAATTGTAAAAGAAAAGTCTAACAAAATAGTGGGGAGTGGATTGAATATATTATGTAAATTATATAAATATGAGGCATAAGACTTGACGTACAGCTTGAAATATGAAGAAAAAAAAAGGGGGCAGTTATAAGGACGGGGGTTGTAAGGTTGACCAATTTGGGGACCCCTATATTAACGGGCTTCAATAATCTTGAACGTACTTGTAAGGTTGTAAACGATGATGGATTATTAAAAGAAGTTGACACTTTCATTTTCTTATTCTTTATTAACGAGCAGATGACATAAATTCTCCTTATAGTTTACAAATTGCAAAAATCGTCCCTAAAGTTTGACCAATTTGCATGTTTCGTCCCACATAATTCGAAACTGCAAGGATCGTCCTTAAAGTTAACCTTTGGGGCATATATCGTCCTTTTTGGGGCATATACCGTCCCAAATTGGTCAAACTTTAGGGATGATACATGCACACGGGGCCAAAACTTTAGGGACGATACATGCACACGGGCCAAAATTTAGGGACGATCCTTGTAGTTTCGAAATACGTGGGACGAAACATGCAAATTGGTCAAACTTTAGGGACGATTTTTGCAATTTACTCCTTTATATCTCACCATTACACTTTAAGGATGTGTTTGGTTTGCAATATGTTTTGAAAAGAATTGTAAGGCTGGTGCAATAGACCTTCATTTTGTCTGTCATATCAGCTTTCTCTCTACGACGATCTACATGTGACTTTTTGCCACAGTAAGGGCGACCTTCATCTATTTATTTATTTTTTTAACTAACAAATTTTAATTTCATAACATGTTATTTATTTATTTCTTTTTCTTTTTTCTTCTTTTATAAAAAACTTTATAAATAATATCTAAAAAAATTACAGAAGTTTTACTTGGTGGGGACTACAAATAAAAAAAATCATATGTATATGTTATAACCTACCTATTATTTTAGGAGAATGCTTTTGGATTAAAAATCATATTTTATTATTCAAGCAAAATCACATGATGATACTTGATTTGCATGAGATGTTAGTGATATATGCTTTTAGTTTTGCAAACCCGTGCTATCAATTTACGACGTGTTTTGCAATTGTGGTATTTCTTTTACCTATATTTTCGTAAAAATATATAGCATATTTAGATTGCTTTGAAGATTGATTCATTTCATTAATTATAAATAATCATCATATCATTTTTATTAAAGTACCCTTTTGTTTGGAAAGTTGTATTTTCAAAAGTTTGTGTTATTTACTTCTCATGTTTGATCATAAAATTACTAAATTAACATAGTTGCTTACACTATAGCTTCTTTATTACATAAAAAGAAAAGAAAAAAGATGTAATGGGTAGAACTCAAATTTAATCTTACGTTTATTTATAATGTATAAGAATAATTTTTCTCTAAGCCCGAACTATATAAGGAAATTATTATTATTTTATAAGTAAATTATAAATGCATGAAAAAAATGACAAAGAGTATATTCGCAAGTCTTTTAGGATTGTTTGAATCCTTACCGACCTTTCACTTTAATGCAACTTTATTAACAATTGGCCTAAATCATCAAGGTAAAAGACACGCATATTTTAGACCGTTGGTTGACACCCATAGTGTTATCAATGACAGCAAACACCTGCTAAGTTTCATTAACTCATTAAAAGACAAATTACACTCCGAATAGAATTCCTACCATAAAGTTCCCCATATAGGCACTAAAACACATATTTAGTACATTAAAATACATTCATGTATTATCTAAATCAACAACTCAACTAAATTATATGTTCATACCTTCAGCAGGCGTAGAAAATCATTCCACGACAATCATGAGTTGATACTTAATCCTCCTCTAAAAAACGCACACAACAAATTGCATTACACTTAGTGTGTGCGATAAGATAATACAACTGCAAAAACAACTAACATGTTGCATTATAGTGAGGATAACAACAAAGTTAGTCATAACATCAAATAAGAAAACTTCATATTAGAACTAAAGAGGTGTTTGGTTATGCTTATTAAAGGTGCTTATTGGCTTATTTAATTACCATAACACAATAAGTGTATGATAAAGCTATAAGCTTTTTTTAGAAGCTTAGTGAAAAATCCCTGAACTCACAACTAATTCTATTATAGCTTAGTGTGTTTATAGTAAAAACACAAATATTAAGTATAGAAGTTTTCAATAAAATATTAAAAAGAGTTACTAAAAGTTGGTATGTATAACAAAAAAGTTAAACCATAATAAAAAAGGTTATTAAATACTATCAGCTAGATAAGGCATAAGCCAAAGTTCTGTTGAGGTCTCTTTCGGATTCTATTCAGAAGCAAAAAGATGTTTACACATTGATGAGTGTGTAAATACTCATCATTTTTATCGTATCTAAACCGCCAAAACATCAAAAAACACTCAGAAATGCATCAAAATACAGAAATTATTCCAGGAATTGTGTTTTATATGTTTTAGATGCAAAATGTTTAAAAACAAATGAAAAACAAACAAAGTTTGCATAATTGGCTGTTTCAGTCCCTCAAGTTTTAAAAATTGATAAAACTAGTCCCTGAAGATTTAAAATGAAAGAAAAGTCAACCCAAGTCCTTTGGAATTCAAAAGTTGTCAAAACAAGTCCTTGGGTAAAAAGTTTGAAAAAATTACACTTTTGGTCCCTCAGGTTTCAATATTGGCAGAAAAGGACCCTAAACTTTTGAAATTTACATAAATGGTCCTTGGGATTCTCAAAACATTGCAGAATACCGTAATAGGTCCTTGGGATTCACAAATTGTCAAAAATAAGTCAATTAAAAGTCAAGTTTCAAAAATGGCAACTTTAGTCCCTGCAGTTTGGAAAATTACACAAATGGTCCCTGGGGTTTTGAAATATAAAAAATTAACAAAAATTACCCTTGTACTATTCACCTATGTCAAAAATAGTCCTTATTGCAACTTTGGATTATTTGCATTTTGGGTCCTCAAATTTCCAGAAAATTACAAAAATGGTCCTTGTGTTATTCTTAATACAAACCAAACGGGTACCCTTTTGTTATTTTAACAAATCCAATACAAAACCTAATACCCCTAGCCCAATCCCTTTGCTGGCCCAATACCCTCACCAGCCCACCACTAAAAATATATCACTTCCCCCATTTTAAATAAAACCCTTGTTGACCCCAGTCAAACAACTCCATCCACCTCTTCTACATCACCACCCCACTCACTGCTACCCTCCAAACACCACCATAATCACCCCTACCTTCACCACCTGCACACTGATGAGGCGAAAAATGATCCGTTTTTAGGGGGTCATTTAAGCCCGGAATTGAATTTATTTGATCAAATATTACCCTAAATCGTTCCTTTTGTGATTTTAGGTACTTTGGGAGTGAAATCTGGAAAAGGAAGCAATTTGGACGTTTTTGAAGCATAAAAGTCAAGAAAACGCCAAAGACTTAATTTTCCATGCTGAGTACAGTGTTTGACGGCGTCAAGAGGAAGTGTTTGACGGCGTCAAGAGTAAATACCATGACGACCCAGTACAAACATGAAGGCGTCACAAGTAGAGCGTCAAGAGTTAAATGTGTGACGGCCTGCAAAAGAAGACTACATGACGGCGTCAGATGTAAATCTAGGCAGTCCGAGGATTTATTTGGCGGCGAGATGACGGCGTCACACCTTTGTTCTTGACGCCATCACCTCCTAATATCTATATATAGTTTTCTAATTTTCATTCATTAAAGAGAAACTTGTGTGGAGAAACCCTAGGGCCGAACCTTGTACGAATTTTATAGCTTTTCAAGGGTTTTCAACCCTTGAATCCTTACATGTGCTATTGAGATAAGTCTTCTCTTAATTCAATCAATATGTCTATGTGTTGGTTGTCTATATCTTGTGCTTGTCTTGATTCCACCATGCTAGGCTAGATTTATCTTGTGTTTGCTTAGATCTAATGAAACCTAGATGTTAATTATGTGTTGATTACTTGTTTATGGTTGTATTGGATGAATGATTTCAATGTTAGGCTTAAGAAAACTGGCAGATCTCCATTGTGTAACATGCTTGAACGTCTTAGGAAACATGAACCGATGTGTACTAGGTTTTATTGGTTGTATTTAATGCATGAGTAAATTCTAATGATCCCATGTTAGGAGCTTCTTGCAGGCTCGACATAGGAGTGAAGTAGGCACTCATAGGATTAGGGAAGTAAGTACGTCACCCCATGAATGGTATTAAGGAATATAATCCGTCATCCACACAACTATAACAAGTAATTAACGTGTAAAAGATATCTAGGGAGTAGTGAAATCTAAGTAAACACATTTCTCCCACTTATTGCTCACAACTTTAGTTTAATATAGTTTATTTTCATTTTTAGTATTTTATTTTGATTGCATCTTTAGTATTGGGTTAGTTGACTAGCAACTAATTCCGCCCCAAATCCTTCAAACCCGAGATTTTAATTTGCTTTCCTAAAAATATAAAAATACAAAAAGAATCATCCCTCATCTCTAGATCTAGTATTTAGGTTTTCTAATCCTAGCGACACTATTCCTAGCTGAACGATCAATCCCCCGGTACTTGTCATTATACTATACTACATCGATCAGGTACACTGCCTGGTGGGGGTTGTAAGCTTCTCAAGATCCCTTGAGAGGTAAAGCCTGGTGCAATCCCTACGCATCAAGTTTTTGGCGCCGCTGCCGGGGAATAGTTATTATCTTGGTTAGAATCTCTTTTTATTAGGTCTACTTGCTAGATTCCTTTCTAGTAAGATTTTTTTTTATTTTTTTTTAGGTTTTCTTTAGTCTATCTTATTTCTTTGTGTTTTTGTTCGTAACTTTTCACCACCCGACATCATGGACGATGGGAACATCTTTGAACCCGTCATCCCACCACAACAAAACCCACCACTAGAACCTCTTAGGCCCCGAACCTTAGGAGAGTATTCCCGACCTAGCCACCAAGGCTACCGAAACACCATTGAGCTCACCGGAGCCAATGTGACCCCCTTGTGATCCGACACCATTCGGTTGGTGCAAAGCGGATGTGCATTCCATGGACTTCATTCCGAAGATTCAAATCAACATCTCAAGGACTTCCTAAAAATCGTAGATTTCATAGACCTAGATGTTGCAACTAGAGAGACAACCCGATTACGCCTATTCCAATTCTCTCTACATGATCAAGCTAGTCAATGGCTTGAGCGTTTACCCGCGGGATCCATCACCACATGGGATAATCTCACTAATCGCTTCCTTACTCAATTCTTCCCACCGGGGAAGACTGCAATGCTTAGAAATGACATTTTGATGTTTGAACAACATCAGGGTGAAACTTTCTACGAAGCATTGGCTCGTTTTAAGGATCTCCTCCATAAGGTCCCTCATCATGGTATAAACCTTTGGTTATTAGTTCAGATTTTCTACGACCATGTTGACTATCACACTAAACGTACAATCGATAGGGCCGCGGGAGGTAAATTGCGTGATAAGAACGCCGAGGAGTCCTAAGCAATTATTGAAGAGCTGGCCGCCGATAATCAAGAAATGTGGGAATTTAATCATACGATAAAAGCGGCCATCAACGCAGTCTCAACACCTGGAGGGACCACCGAAATCCCCGATGAACTTCTATGCAAACTCGAGGCAAAAGTTGACTATTTTGAGGAAAGGCAAAGGAGACCTTTAAGTCCTAGATGGGCTACTGTCAATTCTGTCTCGAAAACGACTTCAACACCGTTGTCAGAGTCACCCTCTAGAGAAAATGTCGAGACTTTTCAAAACTATGCCCCACCTTATTCCCCTCCTGAGGAGCTTAGCCCGGAGTTTGAAGCTAGAATGAGAGAATATATGGCAACTCATTCAGATCGGCTCGCTAGATTCGAGGAAGCAGTTTATAAGCAAAAAGAAGATATGCAAGAGAAAATGAATGAGATGATGAGTCTATTGGAGGAGTATGCCAACCAGAGAACCCCCGAAAGAATGCTACTAAGGAAAGAAAGTGTCATCCCCACTACCCAATTTGTTAATTCCAACACAATTGTCCATAAGGATAATGAGAAGGTAGAAGCCCCTACTAAACAAACCTTAGAAGAGCCACCAAAATCCCAACCTTTGAGTTACTACCTGAAACATGATATAAACAAAAACACTATAACAAATTGGATAAAGGGTGACGGGCGTAACCAACCTTCCAAACAGAATTCTGAAAAGGAGGAAAGGGGGAAAAATAAGTATGATACGTTACCTGGGGGGCCAATATTTGAGAGGCTATTGGTACAAAAAGTGGCTACTAAGCAGATGGCGTTTGGGAACTTTGAGATACCAACTAGCATCGGGGATTTGAAATATCTTAGTGCTTTCGCCGACCAAGGATCGGAAGTAAATCTTATGCCCCTAACTATTTACATCCAACTAACGTAAAAAATGCCAGCACCCACTCGTGTTAGGTTATCCCTCACTGGACACTCGTACGTATACCCCTAGGAATCGCAGAAGATGTGTTAGTTAATGTCGCACTATTCATGTACCCCGTTGATTTTATGATCATCGATGATAAGGGAGATGGATGCATGCCAATAATCCTTGGGGCACCATTCCTCGCCACCGCTAGGGCTGTCATTAAATATGAAGGCAGGAAAATTGAGCTTAAATCTGGAAAAAGAAAGATTAGCTTCCCCATGACCCCGCGAAGTGGGCATGAGAATTTGAGTTGGAGAAAGCTCAAAAACAACATTGGCACGACACCCATTCGTGTTCAGAATAAAATTCTTGCATGGGAGGCAAGAATCAAAAGCTACAAGGAGGCTAAATATGAAAGGAGCAAAAGCAATAAAGTTCATATCGAGTTCGAACATAATCGACCAGCAGAAAGCCATGTACCATTCGAGGAAGGAAACTTGGTACTCTTAAGACACTTGGAAACAACAATACCACCTGATAAACCAAGTCCTTGGTGGTATGGGCCTTTCACAATTGAGAGCATGAGCCAAGATGGGATGGCTAACCTGGGAAGTAAAGTAGGTGGAGAGGTGATTGCAAGTATCGACAGACTGAGGCACTACCACCACAATAGTAATGATCACAACTACATGGGATACATCATCTCAAGGGATGAGGTCACATAGTAACCCATGACCTTGAGTCTAGCTACAAGACTCGTAAATAAAGAAAAGCGCTTCTTGGGAGGCAACCCATAATTTTGTGTAATTTTATTTTGTTTGTTTGTTATTTACTTCCGTATGCATGCTTTATTTTTATTGTTGGTAGATCATGTTTCCAAACTAAAAAGTGGAAATACTTTACTTTGTTGTTTTGGCCTAGTCTTAACTTCACCCAAAGGTATTTTTACAAAAGATAAGTGTAAGGGGAAACCCCAAATATGTTTTTAAGAAACAAACCGATCATGATTCTCCACAATATTAAGTGAACATGTATATTCATATTTGTTAGAGTCAAATGCTTGTCTCGATTCATAATGAAGTTTTGCAGGATTTTCCAGGAAGTAGGACCAAGTTTTTCCAGAAATTTTCCTGAAACTTAACACAAGAATTTCTGCAGGTCACTTCTGACGGCGTCATGAGTTTACTCTTGACGGCGTCACGTGTAAAAATCTGGAAATTTTACCAGTTTTGTTTTTCTAACGGAGTCTTAAAGTTTTTGTTGAATTATTAGTTTTATAATCTCCAGGAAATCTGCAAACTTCATTCCACAAGCATTATATCTTACTTTGTTTTCTAGGATTTAGTAACTTATGTAGATTGCCGCCGATTTTATGCGAGGTTGCCTTGTCTGTTTTCTCAGGATCTACAGGTTATGTATGACAAGAAGATGATTATTTTTCTGGAAGGGAAGCTTTGATTGTTCATTTTCTTGGAGGAAGATCTAACCTGGCCACCTTATTATCCATACCGAGCGAATCAGGGGAGTATTTGATTTCATTTGTTTTACTTATTTCACTTTTACATTCTTTACTTGAACATTGAGGACAATGTTCATCCTAAGTGTAAGGGGAGAGTAAAATGATGATACCTTACAAACACACTTTCGCTTGAGTTTGTTTGTTTGATGATAGATGTGTAATAAAACTATGAGAAATACTTGTTAGTGCAATTTTAGCGCCAAATTTAAATTTTTTTACAACATTTAGGAGTAAAACTTTAGCCATAGCAAGCCTCTCATGGATAGGAGATTGTATGACTAGCACAAAACCGTACTGTTCAGAAAAATTTTCCACCCAAATATGTGAGGTTCGCCTTTAGATTTGATAGAAAAAGCATTTACTATTAGTGCTTATGAGTGTACCGGTAGCATTTAAATTCTAGAACTTGCGTTAGTGATGCATCCCGAGACCGCTAGTGAGACTACATTCGTGTGGTAGGATTTACTACATGATAAGAGGCATTAGGATCACCCTTGTGTTAAACCCGTATCATAATTACTTGACCATTTAAGTCATATTACTTGGCTAGTTAAGTCAATTAATTTTTCCCACACCCTAAGCGTTGTACTCATTTTTAGTACACGAAATCCCTAGTACTCCCCTCCGAGCCTATCTTTTCGTTTCTAACTTTAAGCATCTTAATTAAAGGAAGAATTTTTTACACCCCACTTAAATGTACACCCAAATCGCCTTAGCCTTCCGTGTATGCACTCATCTTTAGTGCATTATTGTTATTTGTTAAACCCTAAGTTAATTATCTAATTGATTACATGGTTGCTAAGTCGAGTCATATCCTTGTACATATTGTTTTGGCACGATTGGGACTCATGGGTAAAGTACTTATTTTATGGAGTAATGGGGAAGAACATCATATATTACCCCCATATGTACGTCAATCTTAAAAGTACTCCAAATGTTTTGGTTTTCTTAATTCGAGTCAATAGATTAGTTTATTGTAAAGTATGTAAAAATTCAAGTGTAAGGGCGATTTCCATTCCCTATGATGTATTATTTTGGATGGTAGGGTAAGAGTGTATGCAAAAAAAAAAAAAAAAAAAAAAAAAAGGAAAAAAAAATAGAAAAGAAAAAGAGAAAAAACATACGGACTACCATCCCTTTTTATTCTATGTTCATTTTATGTTTTTGTTATTTTTCATTTATTAGCTTAAGTCGAGTCTAGTCTTGGCTTAGCAACGCCACATTGTACATGTAATTAACCAAGATTGTTAACTCGCAACCAGTAAAGACTGCCTATATCCAACAAAACCGTGTATTTCATATCCCTACACCTAACGTTACAACCCTTTGAAAGACCTCTTTGATAGTTTATCCTAGGTGCTTACACCATGTGGTGGAGGTTTGATCCTTTCCCAAGCCTATGGTAATCTATTTTGCTATGACAGGTAGTGAGAGATATCTTCCGTTTCCATATTGTAATTTATACTTTATTACACCCGAGAGATGTGAGTATCTAAACACTATTTGTGAGGTGCTAGCGTATGACCTCCGTGCTTGTCTTTGGTCTTTAGTGGAACGATTATTTGTTGTAATTACTTTTATATTAGTGTTAAATGACCCATAACTTGTATTTTGATTAGAATAAAAGCGCATTTGCTTGAGGACAAGCAAATCTCAAGTGTAAGGGTATATGATGAGGCGAAAAATGATCCGTTTTTAGGGGGTCATTTAAGCCCGGAATTGAATTTATTTGATCAAATATTACCCTAAATCGTTCCTTTTGTGATTTTAGGTACTTTGGGAGTGTAATCTGGAAAAGGAAGCAATTCGGACGTTTTTGAAGCATAAAAGTAAAGAAAACGCCATAGACTTAATTTTCCATGCTGAGTACAGTGTTTGACGGCATCAAGAGGAAGTATTTGACGGCGTCAAGAGTAAATACCATGACGACCCAGTACAAACATGAAGGCGTCACAAGTAGAGCGTCAAGAGTTAAATGTGTGACGGCCTGCAAAAGAAGACTACATGACGGCGTCAGATGTAAATCTAGGCAGTCCGAGGATTTATTTGGCGGCGAGATGACAGTGTCAGACCTTTGTTCTTGACGCCGTCACCTCCTAATATCTATATATAGTTTTCTAATTTTCATTCATAAAAGAGAAACTTGTGTGGAGAAACTCTAGGGCCGAACCTTGTACGAATTTTACAGCTTTTCAAGGGTTTTCAACCCTTGAATCCTTACATGTGCTATTGAGATAAGTCTTCTCTTAATTCAATCAATATGTCTATGTCTTGGTTGTCTATATCTTATGCTTGTCTTGATTCCACCATGCTAGGCTAGATTTATCTTGTGTTTGCTTAGATCTAATGAAACCTAGATGTTAATTATGTGTTTATTACTTGTTTATGGTTGTATTGGATGAATGATTTCAATGTTAGGCTTAAGAAAACTGGCAGATCTCCATTGTGTAACATGCTTGAATGTCTTAGGACACATGAACCGATGTGTACTAGGTTTTATTGGTTGTATTTAATGCATGAGTAAATTCTAATGATCCCATGTTAGGAGCTTCTTGCAGGCTCGAAATAGGAGTGAAGTAGGCACTCATAGGATTGGGGAAGTAAGTACGCCACCCCATGAATGGTATTAAGGAATACAATCCGTCATCCACGCAACTACAACAAGTAATTAACGTGTAAAAGATATCTAGGGAGTAGTGAAATCTAAGTAAACACATTTCTCCCACTTATTGCTCACAACTTTAGTTTAATATAGTTTATTTTCATTTTTAGTATTTTATTTTGATTGCATCTTTAGTATTGGGTTAGTTGACTAGCAACTAATTCCGCCCCAAATCCTTCAAACCCGAGATTTTAATTTGCTTTCCTGAAAATATAAAAATACAAAAAGAATCATCCCTCATCTCTAGATCTAGTATTTAGGTTTTCTAATCCTAGCGACACTATTCCTAGCTGAACGATCAATCCCCCGGTACTTGTCATTATACTATACTACATCGATCAGGTACACTGCCTGGTGGGGGTTGTAAGCTTCTCAAGATCCCTTGAGAGGTAAAGCCTGGTGCAATCCCTACGCATCAACACTCCAACCCTCCCCCTTGCATCTCCAAACAAACACAAACCTCCAAACTATCCTTCTGGCATCAATTATATCAAGAGAATACGCCAAAGTATTTTGGCGCCAAAATTAAAACATACAGCCAAGATTAAATTTGAGGGATCCTGTGGTCAAGAAACTAGTTGGGAAAGAGATGATGGGGCTCATAAACCCTACTTGTGAAGTATAAAAAGAAAGAGAGAAGCAGTGGAGTAGGTGTTAGTTGTTAGTCTTAATTTAGCCATTTTCAAAGTATTATAATTCTCATTTTTCTGTATTCTAACTTGTTCACCTTGATTAATATAAGTCTTTTATTCAGAAATCTTAAGTCTCATTGCAGTTTCATTCCAATTTCAAATTCAGAAAAAAAATAAATAAGAAAAATATAAAAAATTAAAAAATTAGAAAAGAAAATAAAAAGAAAAGAGAAGAGGAGAAGAAGATGGTGCAGAGCTAATTGGATTGGGTATATTAGAATTCCATGGGGAATAGTAGGTGTTAACTTTGGTTCTGGGTTCATATTGCATTGGCAGGAAAGCTTAATGTAAGACTTTTGCTCACTTTCATAACCCACTGTCAATTAGCTTATATTAGTTCTTTTCTTTGTTTCTTATGCCTAATTACTTTTAGTTATTCATAATATAGTTTAAAATATAATGCTTGTTTAGCTACATTTTAAGTTGCTTGAAATTTCACTTTCATAGTCAATATTGCTCACTTGTGATTTCCTGTGTTGGATTGTTATGATTGGTATCTAAGTGTTCATATCAGGTTTTCATAGCATACTAAGCCATAAGAAAGCTAAATCATGGTCTTACTGTGTCCTTGGCTGTGAAATCACAAATCTAGTTTAATAAAAGGATTGTTTGGATTTGCTGATATCTGTGGTCATTGGTATATTTTTCTTGATAGTTTTGGTTGATGCATGATACTATAGGTCACATTAGAACATTCAGGTCATAAAATCATTTGGTTATGCATTAGAAAGACAAAATTAATTTTAAAATACTTGTTTAGACCCACTGTTGTGGATATTGATTCTTCAAACTTTAATCTCAACTCATAAGTAGTTTAGCTTGATAGATTTAGCTTCATTTAGGTTCAAAACAACTTAGTTAATCATAAAATTAGGATTTAATCTCATTTTTGTCAACCTGTCATCAAGTTTCAAAAAGTCAAAATCTCAGGTTTTGTAAAAATCTCAATTCTGGTGGGAATTTTCTAGAATTTAGTATTGAGAACTAGAATTTGTGATTCTCAAAAAGTATAGTGTCTCATCTAATCTACAACATCCTACATTCAGCTTATTTTCTAGATTTTTTATGTAGCTTGTGCAAGCTGCTTTTTGAGGCTGCAGGGACAGGCACCTCCCCTGCTTCACGCCATTGGCCACTTTTCTTATATCTGTAACTTGCTACTCAGTGGACCCCACAATCCCTCTTTGGGCTTTCTGAAGAGCTTAACAACTCAGCTTTTGACCCCTGTGCTTATTCTAGACTCTGGCTTATTGCTAACTAGCTTATTTGACCTGTCTTTTGTGACCTGTCCTAGACCCCATACTGACTCATCAGTGTTTGTGACCAAGTTCAAGGGTGCATAAAAAGTTCAATAATAAGCAATAAGCCAAGCTTATTGGCTTATTTTGGAGTTGACCTGGTCAACTTTAGAGGTCAACTCCCCTTTTGACCTCCTTTCAATTCTGTGGACCCCACAGAGGTCAATAGACCATTATTTAAGGCCTGCTTAGATCTGTGTGGTGTCAAAGTGCTTATTTGCCATTTGTGGCTTATTTTAAGTGCTTATTTGCCTTCCTGTGTTTCTTTCTAGTGTAACTTAATTAGTTGTTAGCTTATTTTGGATTTTGGTACAATAGCATAGCTTTTTCAAGTACACCAAAGTCCTAATTAGCTTAAACATACAAGATGATAAGAACTTGTACCTCCATAGTGCTTATTTTTCAGATTTAGCCATAGTCCTTTTATTAAAGTTAGTTATTTTAGGTATTTAAATAGATTTGTGAAATAAAATTAAGAAAAAGACAAAAATTAAGATAGTGATAGCTTCTATTTAAGCCCTTTGGCTTATTTTTCTGCTTATTTATAAGCACTTTTCATTTTTAAATTTTTCTCAGGTTCCTTTTTAGTTAAAATAATTTTAGGAAATTTTCCAGATTTTTCCTTGGTCATTTAGTATTTTTTTATAATTAAAATTAGTTTAAATCAATTAAATAATTAGTTTTAATTAATAATTAATAAGTAAAAAGTAGAAAAATAGGTTTTCTGTTTTAAAATTAGTTTTATAATATTTTAGATTTTTCTAAATTTAATTTTCATTTTTCTAGGTAATTTTCATAATTAATTAATAATTAGTATAATTTAGTTAATTAAAAAGTAATTAATAATTAGTAATTAATTAATAGTAATTAATTAAATAGTGTAAAAATTATTTTTCTTTTTCTAAAAATTTTCTTATAACATTAGGATTGTAAAAATATAATTTTTACATTCGTAGGACTTTATTTGCTCACGTTTCACTTTTTATTTTGCGCGTTCGCGTTTATTTTAAATTCAAACGCGCGTTTTAGGTTTAACTCATGTTTCTGGGTTATCTGATCATCAGTAATTGTTCCAATAGTGTTTCTAAGCTATTCTCAATCATAATCTCATAGTTTAATCATAATAATCAAATTCCTGATCCTCCTGTTAAATCACCCGATCACTTTAAACGTTTGTAAATACAATTGCTTACCTCGCTGGGACATAACGACCCAGGAATACACTTTACTCCTTGGTTAGTTGGTTTTAGATGTTTGACTTGGTTGACCGTCACCTGTTCAACTTAGTTGACCATTTAGGACCAATCAAATTTGGCGCCGCTGCCGGGGAGTTAGCTGCGTAATCAAAACGTTTTTTAGAGATTAGTGGTTTTTCATTCGTCACTGTATAAACACCACCACCTTTTTGTAAATCTTAATCATAAAACAAAAACGTCATTAACACTTTTCCTAAAGTGTTAACAACACAAAAAAAAAATCAAAAAAACAAACAAAACAGATCGTTACATTTTCTATATCATATTTCTTTTAAGGTGATTCTTAAAGAGATACGATTTTGGTAAACGAAACGACACCAGAAATATTGTCCAAAAGTTTTTAACCCATACACAAAAACCCAAAAATATTCGTCTCTTTCTTGTGAATAATAATTACATAAAAATAAACCGTCGCAAACCAAGGCAGAACACCTACCAACTGGGGGTTTGGACATAATAAGTTCCAAAACCAAAGATTTAAAACTTGCCTTTGTATCCCTGTGAGTGGTGTACCTTTCTTAAAGAAGCCACTTGCTTGTGATTATTGGTTTAAGTTCACTATGGATTTGCCTCGACTTTGTTTTGATTGATTTTTGCTCCTAGTGCATGCGCACTCGCTCTTCTAGGTCTACTAGCCAATTACGTGAGCTTGTAAGAAAACCTATAAGACCTCGTAGACGTTCAACACCAACAGTCGGATCTGAGATCCGTACTCTTTCCACTCCAGCTGTCACCATGGCGGAAGACCGCCCCATGTGTGAGCTTCTCCAAGCACCCATCGAGGGTTACGGAGATGCCATTGTTGTTCCAGCCATCGTGGCTGATAGTTTTGAACTCAAAACCGGGTTACTCAATCTTGTAACCTCAAGTCAATTCTACGGTTTTGAGAGGGACGATCTTCATGCTCACATTCGATGGCTCAATAAAATCACGTCAACCATCAAATACAAGAATGTCCCCTGTGAAGCAATCAAACTTCTTCTCTTCTCATTCTCCCTAGAGGGTCAAGCCCGGATTTAGCTTGAGAAACAACCCCCTCGATCTATTGAGACATGGGAAGACTTGGTAAAAAAGTTTGTGAATGAATTCTTCCCACCTTCAAAGACCACAAGTCTTAAGAATGAAATCACCAATTTCACTAAAAAATATGATGAATCATTTGGTGAAGCGTGGGATCGTTTCAAAGAATTACTTCGCAAGTGTCCACATCATGGTTTCTCAGAGTTGATGCAACTCGATACTTTTTACAATGGCGTGAGCCATGCTGATCAGGATTCACTCAATGCCTCCGCGGGAGGTAGTTTCTTGAGTAGAACCACCAAAGAGGCTTTGCAAATCATTGAAAATAAGTCCAAGGTCCGCTCTACAAGAAGCAAGCCGGTTGTTTCTCAAATTAATGCGGGTCCTTCCACTTCATCTTCTATGAGTCAATCTACGGATGCTAAGATTGACAAGCTCACTGAAGCTATTCAAGCTTTGGTTCTCGCCCAAACAAAGAAAGTTTCATTTCCACAACATCCTCCACCTGCTGAGGTTAAAAAAGTGGAAGTCTGTGTGACTTGTGGTGGGCCGCATGCCTACTACAATTGCACAGCTACTGATGGTTCCCCATATGAAGCTCATGCTATAGCCGGGTCTTCAAATCAAGGAGGCAATCAATACCGCCCTCCTATGGACCCGAACTATCGTCCTAATCATTACCCTGGACCACCTGGTTTTAATCAAAACCAAAATGTCCAAAACCGTAACCAGAATCAAAATAGAATGAACCAAGGTTATCAAAACCAAGGTAATTTCAATCAGGGTCACGGTTTTCAAAGTCAAAACCAAGGTTTCCAGAATCAAGGTTTCCAAAATCAAGGAAACTTTAATCGAAACCAAGGTCAGGGTAACCCCAATCAAGGGTACTTTCATGAAAACAACAACCAGAATCAAAGGAATTTCCAACACCAAACTCAAGGGAATTTCCAAAATCAAGGTCCCAACCAAAACAATCGTGCTCCAAATGTTCCTAACAATCAAGCCATTGTTCCAACAGGGCCTTCATCTGACGTGTTGTTGAAACAATTCATGAAGTCCCAAGAAGAGTTGAACAAGTTGTTGGTCAGCCAGATTTCTGACATCAAGAAGTCTTTAAATGATCGACCCTCGGGCTCAGGTACTACATTACCTAGCAACACAATCGCTAATCCGAGGGGCGATGCTAAGGCGATCACTACACGAAGTAGTGCTTCATATGATGAACCCGCGATTCCTACTACCTCTTCTTCCTCCCCTCCAAAGGTAGTGGAACGTGAACCTGAGGTGACAAAGGACAAGGTGCAATCTAATAGTCCATGAAGTATCGCACATGTCCATCCTCAGGTTGTCCCAAAAACCATGCCAAAACCTGGAGTTGTGTTTGACCCACCTGAGACTCCATTGAGAACCCTAAATCCAAAACTTCTATTCCTTACCCATCACGCTTGAATGAGCAAAAGCTCCGCGAAAAGGCTAGTCACCAAATGGATAAGTTTTTCCAAATCTTTCAAGATTTGCACTTTGACATTAGCTTCGTGGATGCTATAATCTTGATGCCCAAATTTGCATCGACAATTAAGAATCTGTTAAGTAATAAGGAAAAACTCTTTGAGATAGCAAGAACTCCTCTAAATGAGAATTGCTCGGCAGTTCTTTTGAAAAAGCTTCCCGAGAAGCTTGGAGATCCCGAAAAATTCTTCATTCCATGTATTTTTCCTGGGATGGTTGAATGCTTTGCCTTGGTCGATCTTGGTGCTAGCATTAACCTTATGCCATATTCTGTGTGGAAGAAACTATCTCTTCCTGAACTTACTCCCACGTGCATGACTTTAGAGCTTGCCGATCGTTCAATATCACGTCCTCTCGGCATTGCTGAGGATGCGTTTGTTAAAGTGGGAAAGTTCCATTTTCCGGCAGATTTTGTGATTGTTGACTTTGATGCCGATTCAAGGGTCCCTCTAATTTTTGGAAGAAGATTCCTTAGAACTGGGCGTGCTCTCATCGATGTACTTGAGCAAGAGATCACATTGCGTGTTGGAACTGAAGCTGTCACCTTCAACCTCGATCAAACTTCGAGGTACTCCTCCAATTATGACTCTGAATCGGTAAACCAAATAGATGTCATTGATATTACTGCTGAGGAGTACGCTCAAGAGGTTTTAGGTTTTATTGATGATTCTTCGAGTGAAAACCTCACTCAATCTTCTCCCATCATTTCCAATTCTTCTCCTTCCCTCACTCCGTTTGAGGGAAGTAACTTCATCTTAGAAGAAATTGAGGCCTTTCTCAAAAGTGATTCGATTCTCGATGGAATCGATAACCAAGAGATTGACCCTGAGAGGGATATTCTCTTACTTGAGAAATTACTAAACGAAGATCCCCCTCCTCTTCCTGTTCTACCACAACAACTTCATAAAGAGGAAGTCAAAAATGTTGAGAAAACTGATGACTTTCCGGTGGTTGAGCTTAAGGACTTGCCGCCTCATCTTGAATACGCATTTCTGGAGGGTGATGATAAATTACCCGTCATAATTGCTAAGGATTTAAGTGTGGAGGAAAAGGCTGCTCTAATAAAGGTTTTGAAGTCACATAAACAAGCAATTGCTTGGCGACTCTCCGACATCAAGGGCATTGACCCTGAATTTTGTACCCACAAGATTTTAATGGAGGATGACTTCAAACAAGCAGTCCAACAACAAAGAAGGGTGAATCCAAAAATTCATGAGGTGATCAAACAAGAAGTTTTAAAACTTCTTGATGCCGGATTGATTTACCCTATTTCGGACAGTCCTTGGGTTAGCCCAATACATTGTGTTCCAAAAAAGGGTGGCATTACTATTGTCACAAACGAGGAAAACGAGTTGATTCTAACTTGATTGGTTACGGGTTGGCGTGTCTGCATTGACTATCGCAAGTTAAATGACGCCACCCGCAAAGACCATTTCCCTCTGCCCTTTATGGATCAGATGCTCGAGAGATTAGCGGGGAATGAGTACTATTGCTTCCTCGATGGTTTCTCGGGTTACTTTCAGATTCCCATTGATCCGCAAGATCAAGAGAAGACCACTTTTACGTGCCCCTATGGAACATTTGCTTATAAACGTATGCCATTTGGTTTATGTAATGCTCCGGGCACGTTTCAAAGATGTATGATGGCCATATTTTCCGACATGATCGAGAAAACTATGGAGGTCTTTATGGACAATTTTTCGGTCATTGGAGATTCGTTCCAATCATGTCTCTCCCATTTAGACAACATGCTTAAACATTGAGAAGACACAAAGTTATGTCTAAATTGGGAGAAGAGTCACTTTATGGTCAAAGAGGGCATTGTCCTCGGCTATAAAATTTCTAAGAATGGGATTGAGGTTGACAAAGCCAAAATTGATGTCATTGCAAAATTACCTCATCCCATTACCGTCAAAGGTATTAGCAGCTTTTTGGGTCATGCCGGTTTCTATCGTAGGTTTATTCAAGATTTCTCTAAAATCGCCCAGCCTATGACCCATCTCCTCGAAAAGGATGCTCCTTTTATCTTCTCACCTGAGTGCATGGAAGCTTTTGAAACTCTAAAGAAAAAGCTTACTGAGGCACCAATTCTTGTTGCCCCCGATTGGGACTTGCCCTTTGAACTTATGTGTGATGCTAGTGATTATGCAATAGGGGCAGTCTTGGGGTAACACAGATCTAAACACTTTCAGCCTATACACTATGCAAGCAAAACAATGACCGAGGCTCAAAGTCATTACACCACCACTGAAAAAGAATTATTAGCTGTGGTGTATGCCTTTGAAAAATTCCGGTCATATTTGATATTGACCAAAAGCATAGTGTATACGGATCACTCGGCTTTGAAGTACCTTTTTGCAAAACAAGATGCAAAGCCGAGACTACTTCATTGGATTCTCCTCCTACAAGAATTTGATATCATAATTCGTGATAAAAAAAGGAGCTGAGAACCTAGCTGCTGATCATCTCTCCCGTTTGAAAAACCCCCATCAAGATGTCTCCGAAAAAAGGGAAATTAATGAAACCTTCCCTCTCGAGACACTCAATGCGGTTGCCTTTCGTGGAGATTCTGTTACCCCATGGTTTGCCGATTTTACAAACTACCTTGCGGGTAACTTTGTTGTGAAAGGGATGTCGTCCCAACAAAAGAATAAATTCTTTAAAGATGTGAAACATTATTTCTGGGACGACCCCTACCTTTTCAAAATTTGTGCGGATCAAGTCATCCGACGGTGTGTATATGGTCAAGAAGCCACTAAAATTCTTAAGGCTTGCCATGCTGATCCCACGGGGGGCCACCACAATCCTAACTACACCACCAAAAAGGTGTTTGACTCCGGTTTCTATTGGCCCACGATTTATAAGGATGCCCAAGAATTGGTCAAATCCTGTGACGCTTGTCAACGTCACGGGAATATTTCACAAAAGAATAAAATGCCACAAAATGAAATTCAAGTTTGTGAAATCTTTGACGTATGGGGCATCGACTTTATGGGGCCATTCCCGTCATCTCATGGAAACAAGTACATACTCGTGGCTGTTGACTATTTTTCAAAATGGGTTGAAGCGAAAGCTTTACCCACAAATGATGCCCGAGTTGTTGTAAAATTCTTGAAAGCTCTTTTTGCTCGATTTGGAACTCCACGTGCTATAATTAGTGATCGTGGTACGCATTTTTGTAATGACAAATTTGATAAAGTCATGCAAAAGTATGGTGTAACTCACCGTCTTTCTACAGCGTACCACCCTCAAACAAGTGGACAAGTAAAAGTTTCCAATCGAGGTATTAAGAGAATTTTAGAAAGAACCGTTGGTGAAAATCGTGCATCGTGGTCGAATAAATTAGATGATGCACTTTGGGCTTTCCGTACAGCTTACAAAACACCCATCGGGTGTACGTCTTACAAGCTTGTGTACGGAAAAGCGTGCCATCTTCCGATCGAGCTTGAGCATAAAGCCTATTGGGCCCTCAAGCATGCAAATTTTGACCTCAAAACTGCGGGTGATCATCGAAAAGTTCAAATGAATGAATTAAATGAACTTCGTGATCAAGCTTACGAGAACTCTTTGATCTATAAGGAAAAGACAAAGAAGATACATGACTCAAAAATCAAGAACCGCGTTTTCAACGTTGGTGATCGAGTCCTTCTTTTCAACTCTAGACTCAAGATCTTCTTGGGAAAGCTTAAAACCCGATGAACTGGTCCATTCACTATTGTTAAGGTTTATCCTTATGGCACCGTCGAGTTATCTCAAAATGACGGTCCTAATTTCAAAGTGAATGGACATCGTTTGAAGCATTACTTTGGAGAGGACATACCATCCATGGTTGTCCCGGATCTCCAAACTTTCCCCAAGGACAATTGAATTCGGGGATCAAGTCAAGCTAGCGACTCGATAAACAAAAACAGTAGCAACAACATGGGTTTACACCCATGTCTCTGATTTCTTTCTACTTTCTAACACCCTAGTGTGAGGGAGTGGCCGTCCCCTGCAGCTATTTGAAATGTATATATCTTTGAAAAAAAAATGTGTGATTGTATGTGCAGATAAATAAAGTGAAAAATGCAAAACAATATTCCCACAGTTAGCTTATAATATTATCTTTTTACGTTCAAAGAGTAGGCATAATAGCTGGAACTTTGAATATTGAGGACAATATTCAATTCTGAGTGTGGGGGGAGGGGGGGGGGGAATTCTAGCGA
The DNA here is from genome assembly GCA_030686995.1 of Artemisia argyi. Classification (NCBI taxonomy): domain Eukaryota; kingdom Viridiplantae; phylum Streptophyta; class Magnoliopsida; order Asterales; family Asteraceae; genus Artemisia; species Artemisia argyi. The sequence continues at coordinate 37,054,786 of CM060681.1, forward strand.
ATTTTATCACATTATATCCTCTAGAACCCCCGTTTTTGGCCCAAAATTTTCAAAAAGTTTTCACTATATTTCAAAATTTCTGTGGTAATCAGTCCGCCGTGTCTAAACGACAAAAGGATTGGCTAATCCAGGAGCAAACGGCTCTTGGTAAAGATATCTCAAACCCGTTGATGGCTTGCAATTTGCCCGAAATTGTATGGTAAATCAACTCGCCATATCCATAAAAGTGAATGAGTTGGCTAGCCCACAAGATTATGGCTTGTGGTAAAGGCAGTGGAAAAACCATAATTGGTAATCAGCTCACCAAGATGTTGACTATTCCATCAAGAGTTGGCTAGTCCAGAAGCAAACGGCTTTTGGTAAAGACAAATCTAATCCGTTGACAGCTGGTGGTTTGCTCAAAATCACATGGTTATCAGGTGGACCATAGTTCTTACTTGAATCGATACATCTGGCTACTCCAGAAGTGATGGCTTTTGGTAAAGAGTTTCAAATCCATTAAGTTTTCTCAAAAGATTTCTAGGGACTAGCAATAGTTTAGTGTGGGGGATTGATGAGTGTGTAAATACTCATCATTTTTATCGTATCTGAACTGCCAAAACATCCAAAAACACTCAGAAATGCATCAAAATACATGAATTATTCCAGGAATTGTGTATTATATGTTTTAGATGCAAAATGTTTAAAAACAAATGAAAAACAAACAAAGTTTGCATAATTGACAGTTTCAGTCTCTCAAGTTTCAAAAATTAACAAAACTAGTCCCTGAAGGTTTAAAATGAAAGAAAAGTCAACCCAAGTCCTTTGGAATTCAAAAGTTGTCAAAACAAGTCCTTGGGTAAAAAGTTTGAGAAAATTACACTTTTGGTCCCTCAGGTTTCAATATTGGCAGAAAAGGACCCTAAACTTTTGAAATTTACATAAATGGTCCTTGGGATTCTCAAAACATTGCAGAATATCATAATAGGTCCTTGGGATTCACAAATTGTCAAAAATTAGTCATTTAAAAGTCAAGTTTCAAAAATGGCAACTTTAGTCCCTGCAGTTTGGAAAATTACACAAATGGTCCCTGGGGTTTTGAAATATAAAAAATTATCAAAAATTACCCTTGTACTATTCACCTATGTCAAAAATAGTCCTTATTGCAACTTTGGATTATTTGCATTTTGGGTCCTCAAATTTCCAGAAAATTACAAAAATGGTCCTTATGTTATTCTTAATACAAACCAAACGGGTACCCTTTTGTTATTTTAACAAATCCAATACCAAACCTAATACCCCTAGCCCAATCCCTTTGCTGGCCCAACACCCTCACCAGCCCACCACTAAAAATATATCACTTCCCCTGTTTTAAATAAAACCATCGTTGACCCCAGTCAAACAACTCCATCCACCTCTTCCACATCACCACCCCACTCACTGCTACCCTCCAAATACCACCATCATCACCCCTACCTTCACCACCTGCACACCCCAACCCTCCCCCTTGCATCTCCAAACAAACACAAACCTCCAAACTATCCTTCTGGCATCAATTATATCAAGAGAATACGTCAAAGCATTTTGGCGCCAAAATCAAACATACGGCCAAGATTAAATTTGGGGGATCCTGTGGTCAAGAAACAAGTTGGGAAAGAGATGATGGGGCTCAGAAACCCTAATTGTGAAGTATAAAAAGAAAGAGAGAAGCAGTGGAGTAGGTGTTAGTTGTTAGTCTTAATTTAGCCATTTTCAAAGTATTGTAATTCTCATTTTTCTGTATTCTAACTTGTTCACCTTGATTAATATAAGTCTTTTATTCAGAAATCTTAAGTCTCATTGCAGTTTCATTCCAATTTCAATTTTAGAAAAAAAAATAAATAAGAAAAATATAAAAAATAAAAAAATTAGAAAAGAAAATAAAAAGAAAAGAGAAGAGGAGAAGAAGATGGTACAGAGCTAATTGGATTGGGTATATTAGAATTCCATGGGGAATAGTAGGTGTTAACTTTGGTTCTGGGTTCATATTGCATTGGCAGGAAAACTTAATGTAAGACTTTTGCTCACTTTCATAACCCACTGTCAATTAGCTTATATTAGTTCTTTTCTTTGTTTCTTATGCCTAATTACTTTTAGTTATTCATAATATAGTTTAAAATATAATGCTTGTTTAGCTACATTTTAAGTTGCTTGAAATTTCACTTTCATAGTCAATATTGCTCACTTGTGATTTCCTGTGTTGGATTGTTATGATTGGTATCTAAGTGTTCATATCAGGTTTTCATAGCATACTAAGCCATAAGAAAGCTAAATCATGGTCTTACTGTGTCCTTGGCTGTGAAATCACAAATTTAGTTTAATAAAAGGATTGTTTGGATTTGCTGATATCTGTGGTCATTGGTATGTTTTTCTTGTTAGTTTTGGTTGATGCATGATACTATAGGTCACACTAGAACATTCAGGTCATAAAATCATTTGGTTATGCATTAGAAAGTCAAAATTACTTTTAAAATTCTTGTTTAAACCCACTGTTGTGGATATTGATTCCTCAAACTTTAATCTCAACTCATAAGTAGTTTAGCTTGATAGATTTAGCTTCATTTAGGTTCAAAACAACTTAGTTAATCATAAAATTAGGATTTAATCTCATTTTAGTCAACTTGTCATCAAGTTTCAGAAAGTCAAAATCTCATGTTTTGTAAAAATCTCAATTCTGGTGGGAATTTTCTAGAATTTAGTATTGAGAACTAGAACTTGAGATTCTCAGAAATTATAGTGTCTCACCTAAGCTACAAAATCTTACATTCAGCTTATTTTCTAGATTTTTTATGTAGCTTGTGCAAGCTGCTTTTTGAGGCTGCAGGGATAGGCACCTCCCCTGCTTCAGGCAATTGGCCACTTTTCTTATATCTGTAACTTGCTACTCAGTGGACCCCACAATCCCTCTTTGGGCTTTTTGAAGAGCTTAACAACTCAGCTTTTGACCCCTGTGCTTATTCTAGACTCTGGCTTATTGCTAACTAGCTTATTTGACCTGTCTTTTGTGACCTGTCCTAGACCCCATACTGACTCATCAATGTTTGTGACCAAGTTCAAGGGTGCATAAAAGGTTCAATAATAAGCAATAAGCCAAGCTTATTAGCTTATTTTGGAGTTGACCTGGTCAACTTTAGAGGTCAACTCCCCCTTTTGACCTCCTTTCAGTTCTGTGGACCCCACAGAGGTCAATAGACCATTGTTTAAGGCCTGCTTAGATCCGTGTGGTGTCAAAGTGCTTATTTGCCATTTGTGGCTTATTTTAAGTGCTTATTTGCCTTCCTGTGTTTCTTTCTAGTGTAACTTAATTAGTTGTTAGCTTATTTTGGTTTTTGGTACAATAGCATAGCTTTTTCAAGTACACCAAAGTCCTAATTAGCTTAAACATACAAGCTGATAAGAACTTGTACCTCCATAGTGCTTATTTTTCAGGTTTAGCCATAGTCCTTTTATTAAAGTTAGTTATTTTGGGTATTTAAATAGATTTGTGAAATAAAATTAAGAAAAAGATAAAAATTAAAAAAGTGATAGCTTCTATTTAAGCCCTTTGGCTTATTTTTCTGCTTATTTATAAGCACTTTTCATTTTTAAATTTTTCTCAGGTTCCTTTTTAGTTAAAATAATTTTAGGAATTTTTTCAGATTTTTCCTTGGTCATTTAGTATTTTTTATAATTAAAATTAATTTAAATCAATTAAATAATTAGTTTTAATTAATAATTAATAAGTAAAAAGTAGAAAAAATAGGTTTTCTGTTTTAAAATTAGTTTTATAATATTTTAGATTTTTCTAAATTTAATTTTCATTTTTCTAGGTAATTTTCATAATTAATTATGTGGAAAACTAGAAGGGGGGGTTGAATAGTTTTACGTCGTTTTAATTGTTATAAAACAAATTGTTTAAAAGTTTTCGTTGATTTATAAAATACAGATTCGATGGTATATGAAATCTAGTTATACACAGTATGAACAACACTAAGTATATATACTATGAAGCAATAATTATGTAAGTAATGAAATAAGTAAAAGATGGAAAGATCAAACCGAGAGACAAGCGATTTATAGTGGTTCGGCTACAAGGCACCTTCCTTGCCCTACTCCACTCCCCGAGCACCTATCTCGAGAGTTTTCTTCACTATATCAACAAGCTCCCTTATGGCGGAGAAAACCGTACACACCAATATACACACCAATCTACACACCAATCTTCACACCAATCTTCTTCACACCTAGCTTTTACACACCAATCTTCTACACACCTTCTTCTATACACCAATCTTCACAACTATCCTACTTCACTACTAATCAACTTCTACTATCTACACAACTATTCTCTAACAAATATTCACAACTAATCACACTATGAAATAATAATCAATGATGATGCACAAACAACTTAGATGTGGAGATCACAACTAGTTGTAATACTTCTTGTCTTGAGGGATAGAAGTATTCTTCTCTTGCACTTGAATGGATTATGTATGGATCACTTTGAAACAAAGATTTAAGAATGTATGATCAAAGGATTTATAGATTGGAAATGGAGATCTAGAACAGAAAGTTCTGGAGTGCAAAAGGTGGGGAAAAAATCTAGGTTTAAGGTGGTATTTATAGGCAAACGTTTCTGACAGAGGAGCGTGGCCGGTCCCCTTAAAGCATGGCCGGCCCCCTTAAAATTAAGGGGGCCGCCCCTTATAATTAAGGGGGCCGCCCAACTGTAACGGCCAGAAACTTTGTCTTTTAGTGGGGAAAGTTTATTTGGTGAAAAACTAACTGATTTTGGTTAAATATTTGAAATCATATATTTAGTATGATTAAAACATTTTTCCTTATTACCAAAAGTGTTTTTCAAAAATATATAATAAGATTATATAATTAAATAAACTTTGTATTAGTTAATTAAATACCCCTTTGATCATACATTGCACTAAACACTTTGTTTATTCATACCTTAAGTGATTTGGATGTAAAGAGAAATATTAATCACCAAATACTTGTTTATGTCATAAGTTTTAGTTCTTTGAGGTTATATTTTGTAATGATCAAAACATAGAGATATTGATAAAAACTTAATAATGTTTTTAAGGCATTATTTATGTCAACAATCTCCCCCTTTTTGATTATTACAAAACCTTAAACTCAAAAGATTTAAAACTTGTTATTAGACAAATATTATAGAGTTTACCATTTCTCTTCTCCCCCTTTTTGTAAAATCAAAAAGGTTAGGCCGAATAATCTTCGTGAAAGAAGTTTAAACGGGTAGAGAACTCCCCCTTGATGTATGCTCCCCCTCGTTTGAGAGCACAAAGGGAACGAGCAATTGGAATCTTGGCTACAAAAATATTTTGAAGAGAGCAACACACATATATATGCAAAAGCAACAATTATGCAAATAAAAATAGATTCATTCAAGCATGATAGAAATAATTAGCATAACAACATTCAATATGCTTGTAGCATATTGATTACACTAAAACAAAAGAAAAGATATAGTCCTATATTGCCTAAGAGAGCACTTGGACTTGCTTGCAACCCATGGTTGATTTGTTTTATTTGCTTGAAGGAAAACAAAAGCATGGAGCTTAGATATTTGATTGAGGTGGATATGGGGTGTTGCCTGGAGCGGAAGAAGTGGATCTCACGACGTTGTATCGTGTTAAGGGTGGTATTGGATGATTACGAGTGAGAAGATATTCAATCCAAGAAATATCTTCACTCAAGTAGAGGATTTGTTTTTGAAGGAATATGCAACAAGGGCAAAAGTGAGTGTGATTTGCAACTTGATCCAAGTTAAGAGAGTGGGGAAGGCAATTTGCATAGGGTGATGATGGAGGTAGCCCTTTGTTGCGTTGTGCAAGATGCATAGCAAGGAGATCACTAAGATCATGGATTTGGTTTATTTCATCACGGAACCTTTGTTTTTCCGTGGCAATGTGGAGGGGATCATAGGTTTGGTATGGATGAGTTGGGTTTGAGTAGTTGGAATTGTAGTTTGATGGTTCATCAAACTTGCATGGATCATTATAAGTTGTTGGAGGTTGAGAGGTGTAGTTTGGCTTGAAGGAAGATGTTTGGCCAATGTTGTATGGTTTGTAAAGTGGATCAAATGAATGCCTTTGTTGGTTTGATGCAAAGTTTGGGAAATAAGAGGTTGGTGGTGAGGAATGATTTCCAACTACATTTGTGATGATAGATTTGTTTCGAGGACTTTTTCGTCGCCAAACGGGTTTTTCCGTCATCCTTGCTAGCCTTGAGGCTTTTGATTTTGGTTTGTTTGGAGAGTTCATGATGGGATGAATGGAGAGCTTTGAGGATTGGGGATATTTATAGTGTAAGATTTGTGTGTTTAAGGATGGATAAAGTTTGTTTGGAGGATTAGGACAAAATGTGTTGGTGAAAAATGGGAAATGTAGGTTGAAATGGGCTAAAAAGCAGAAAAGATTCTGTAAACCCGACCATCAGATGGCCGGTCCCCTTAATTAGGGGGCGGTCCCCTTAAAATTAAGGGGGCCGCCTTACATAATTAAGGGGGTCGCCCATCTGGTGATTTCCAGATTGCCAGAATTGGGTTTTTGGCAGAAAATTTGCAGAAAGGTTGTGTTTTTGGACTTGGATTCAAGCAAGTTCAATTTCTTTAGGCAATATAGCATCTAATCTAATCAAGATATAGCATACATGCAAAAACACATAAGCAAAGGAGCAAATAATCAACACATAATAAGCAATAGGAGGTAAACAAAGGCAAGCACACTTAATCTTCCTAAGACACCTATCTTAGATTGAAGGCAAGGATCTTAGTGAGTGGAAAAACTAGTGATGGATCAAGATGACACCATTATTAGTGAATTTGTCCTAGTGAGTGTCTATATGCAACAAATGTGGAGTTGTGATTGTTTCGACTCCTAGAAGCAAAAAGAAATAGCGATCCTAAGAAACAATCCAAATAATCTCCTTGATTCAATTTTTGCTCGATCATGAGTGTCAAAGATATATATTAGATTATATACCTTGACAATTTATGTGAGAGTTTATGCATGATTTTGAAATATAATGTTTTTTTTTAGAATTAGTCAACAATGCAAGGAAAATGGTTTTCATGGGGTTCCTAGATTGTGAGAATAATTTTTAGAGAAAATTGATTGAGTTTAAAAAAAAATTTATGCAAAGAAAATAAATTTTCCCAATCTTTAGTTTTGTGCGAAATAGATTCCTAGACTCAGAAAAGATGAAATGGGAGAAAAATAAATTTCATGCAAGTATTAATTTGAAAAATTTCAATATAATTTAGTCAACTTGTTCCATCATTCCTAATCCTAAACGCAAGTGGTTGAATAATTCACGCTTAAGGGGTTTTGTGAATATATCCGCAATGTTATCTTCCGATGCAACCTTTTCTATAGATATATTTCCTTTTTGTACATTATCCCTAAGAAAATGGTGACGTATTTCTATGTGTTTAGTCCTAGAGTGTTGCACCGGATTTTTACTTAAATCTATCGCACCTTTGTTATCGCACATAATGGGGACATTTTCTAACCTAATGCCATAGTCTATGAGAGCTTGTTTCATCCATAGTGCTTGTTGACATGCCTTTCCGGCGCTTACATATTCGGCTTCGGTGGTAGAAATAGCAAGAGCGGTTTGCTTCTTCGAAAACCAAGACGTTAGACAACATCCCATAAACGTGCAAATACCGCTAGTGCTCTTTCTATCTACGTAGTCTCCCGCATGATCCGAATCCGCATATACAATGGTTTCTATGCCGGATTCCTTAGGATACCATAATCCTAAGTGTATAGTACCTTTAATGTATCGGAAGATACGCTTAACCGCTTCTAGGTGAGAGGTTTTGGGATCCTCTTGAAAACGGGCACAAAGGCAGACACTAAACATGATATCGGGTCTACTTGCCGTCAAGTATAGTAAACTACCTATCATTCCTCTATACTTGGAGTTATCTACGGACTCACCTTCATCGTCCTTTGTGAGCTTTACCTCCGTAGACATGGGTGTTTTTATGGGTTTTGAGTCTTCTAGGCCAAATTTCTTAAGCATTTCCTTAATGTACTTAGATTGGTTAAAGAATATTCCATCTTCTAATTGTTTTATTTGTAATCCTAGGAAGAAGTTAAGTTCACCCATCATACTCATCTCAAACTCATCATGCATGATTTTGGCAAATTCATCACACATGTCTTGACAAGTCGATCCAAATATAATGTCATCAACATATATTTGAACAATGATGAGATTAGGGTCTTTCCTTTTAGTGAAAAGAGTGTTATCTACCATTCCCATGGAATAATCATGTTTAATAAGAAAATCTTTTAATCGATCATACCAAGCTTTGGGAGCTTGTTTGAGTCCATACAAAGCTTTCTTTAACTTATAAACATAATCAGGTTTTGCGAAGTCAATGAATCCTGGAGGTTGTGCCACATATACCTCCTCATTGATAAAACCGTTAAGGAATGCACTTTTCACATCCATTTGGAATAACTTAAAATCTAGGGCGCAAGCATAGGCAAGTAATATCCTAATTCATTCTAGTCTAGCTACGGGGGCATAAGTTTCATCATAATCAATTCCTTCTTGTTGATTATAACCTTGGGCAACTAACCTAGCTTTATTCCTAGTAACTATTCCATTCTCGTCTAACTTATTTCTATATACCCATTTGGTTCCTATGATGGTCATATCCTTTGGATTTGGGACTAGTTCCCAAACATCATTTGCCTTAAATTGATTTAATTCTTCTTGCATAGCTATAATCCAACTTTCATCCTTTAAAGCCTCACTAATATTCTTAGGTTCTATTGCTGAGAGGAAACAAAAGAAGTTGTTTTTATCTTGGGCTTGTGACCTAAGGGTTCTTTGGTTAAGATGTCCTATTATATTATTTAAAGGATGTGATCTAGATTCTTTAATATTAACGATTTCGTTATTTTCTAAGTGAGTTTCTTCATTGTCATTTCCTATGGGTTTTGTTTTACTAACCTCAATAGCTTCTTCTTCGACTAAATTATCATCTTCTAAAGGTAGCGTTTTAGAAGGTGGTGGTGTTTCATCAAATGTTACATTTAGTGATTCCTCTACTTTCATTGAGTGTTTGTTAAGTATTATATATGCTTTACTATTTTGTGAGTATCCTAAAAATATTCCTTCATATGACTTTGGATCAAACTTAGTGAGGTAGTCCTTAGTGTTTAAGATATAGCATTTACTTCCAAATACTCTAAAGTAGCTTAAGTTAGGTTTTCTATTTCTTAATAACTCATAAGGAGTTTTTCCTAGAATTCTTCTAATTGATACCCTATTTAGAATATAAGTCGATGTATCTACGGCGTGACACCAAAATTTTTGTGGAATGGATTGTTCATTTAACATAGTTCTACTCATTTCTTGTAGTGACCTATTTTTTCTTTCTACTACCCCATTTGATTGAGGAGTACGAGGAGCGGAGAAATTATGAGATATTCCATTTAACTCACAATATTTTCCGAATTGTACTTCGTTATCAAATTCCCTTCCATGGTCCGTCCTAATGGCAACTATTGAGCATCCTAACTTATTTTGAATCATTTTGCTAAATATTTCGAATTTTTCAAAGGCTTGGGTTTTGTCACTTAAAAACCTAGTCCACGTGTATCGTGAGTAGTCATCTACTATTAGTAAGGTATACTTGTTTCCTCCATAGCTCCGCACAGCGGATGGACAAAAAAGATCCATATGTAATAATTCTAGGCACCTAGTAGTGGATACTATATTCTTAGCTTTGTGGCTAGCATGAGCTTGTTTTCCAACTTTACATGCATCACAAAAATGTTTGTCATATTTTAGATTAGGCAAGTTTCTAACTAATTCCTTAGAGGCCAAAGATTGTATTTGTTGCATGTTAGCATGTCCTAATCTCCTATGCCACAATGTGGAGTTTTCGTCTAGGGTCGTTAGGCATATCCTATCTTCAGGTTTGTTTCCTAGTTTCATAACATATACACCTCCTTTCCTAATACCTCTACCTATAATTTTTCCATTCTTAATTATTTCGCTATCTTCTTCGGAAAAGATAACTTTACATTTATTATCACATATTTGGCCTACACTAAGTAAGTTATATGTTAAATTATTAACATGTTCAACATTTTCAATAGTAAGTGAGTCTTGAGAAATCGTACCTTTGCCAATAATTTTTCCACGCAAGTCACTACCAAAGATAACGTTACCTCCGTTGTATGCCTTATATGTAGAGAATAGCTTTCGGTTCCCTGTCATGTGCCTTGAGCATCTACTATCCTTGATCCATTCGTCAGGCTCCAAGTCAATTCCAAGGCATATTTCGTTGGTTGCTTTTGCCATGAAACACTTTTCTTCTCTTGGTTTTTCCACTTCTTCTTTGTCACTATCACTCCATGTTCTACTAACAAATGCACCTTGATTATCATAACTCGGCGGCTTTAGACATTCACCAACGAGATGATTTGGACTTCCACATCTAAAGCATTTTCTTTTCACGTAATTGTCACTTCTATTTCTTTGGAACGATTTTCTATCGTCATGTGATGATCTAGTGAATCTTCCTCGTCTCTTGAAGAATTTCTTGAATTCTCTTACGGCCATTGCATATTCTTCGTCTTCACTTTCGTCACTTGAATCATCATCATCACTAGGTTCCTTTTTGGCTTTTAGAGCAATGGATTTGATTTGTTCTTTCTTGACTTTGACCGTTTCCGAATCTCTTCTTATGATTTCTTCATGAACCTTCAAGTTGCCAATTAGTTCATCTAGTGATAACGTCATCAAGTTCTTTGATTCTTCAATTGCCGTGACCTTAGCTCGCCATTTTGGATGCAATGCCCTAAGAAATTTCCTAACACAATTTTTACTAGAAAATGTCTCATCAAGTGCTTTTAAACTTGTGATGATAGTGTTAAACTTAGTAAAAGCATTATCAATTGATTCCTCTTCCGGAATCGTAAATTGTTCATATTGTTGTACAAGAAGGTCTATTTTATTGTCTTTGACTTGGCTATTACCTTGGTGAGTGATTAGTAAAGAATCCCAAATTTCTTTTGCGGTTTTACACATAAAAATTCTTTCATATTCTTTGCGTGGTAACGCATTATAAATAACCATTTTAGCCTCATTATTTTTTGCTAGTTTCTTTTTCAAATCATCATTTTGTTTTTCAAAAGCTACAATTTCATCCATTTTAGTTTCAACATTATATTGAATAGGGGGAAAATCACCAAAGGTAATAATATGCCAAAGATCAAGATCTTTTGATTTCACATACGTTTCGAATCTATTTTTCCAATATAAAAATCCATCACTTTCAAATAGTGGTGGTCTTTGCATAGATTGCCCTTCTAAATATTTTAAAGATTCCATAGATCGTTACAAGTTTTAAAATACAATATATTTTAAAATTCTTGCTAGACGTGGCTCTTGATACCAATTGTGGAAAACTAGAAGGGGGGGGGGGTTGAATAGTTTTACGTCGTTTTAATTGTTATAAAACAAATTGTTTAAAAGTTTTCGTTGATTTATAAAATACAGATTCGATGGTATATGAAATCTAGTTATACACAATATGAACAACACTGAGTATATATACTATGAAGCAATAATTATGTAAGTAATGAAATAAGTAAAAGATGGAAAGATCAAACCGAGAGACAAGCGATTTATAGTGGTTCGGCTACAAGGCACCTTCCTTGCCCTACTCCACTCCCCGAGCACCTAACTCGAGAGTTTTCTTCACTATATCAACAAGCTCCCTTATGGCGGAGAAAACCGTACACACCAATCTACACACCAATCTACACACCAATCTTCACACCAATCTTCACACCAATCTTCTTCACACCTAGCTTTTACACACCAATCTTCTACACACCTTCTTCTACACACCAATCTTCACAACTATCCTACTTCACTACTAATCAACTTCTACTATCTACACAACTATTCTCTAACAAATATTCACAACTAATCACACTATGAAATAATAATCAATGATGATGCACAAACAACTTAGATGTGGAGATCACAACTAGTTGTAATACTTCTTGTCTTGAGGGATAGAAGTATTCTTCTCTTGCACTTGAATGGATTATGTATGGATCACTTTGAAACAAAGATTTAAGAATGTATGATCAAAGGATTTATAGATTGGAAATGGAGATCTAGAACAGAAAGTTCTGGAGTGCAAAAGGTGGGGAAAAAATCCAGGTTTAAGGTGGTATTTATAGGCAAACGTTTCTGACAGAGGAGCGTGGCCGGTCCCCTTAAAGCATGGCCGGCCCCCTTAAAATTAAGGGGGCCGCCCCTTATAATTAAGGGGGCCGCCCAACTGTAACGGCCAGAAACTTTGTCTTTTAGTGGGGAAAGTTTATTTGGTGAAAAACTAACTGATTTTGGTTAAATATTTGAATCATATATTTAGTATGATTAAAACATTTTTCCTTATTACCAAAAGTGTTTTTCAAAAATATATAATAAGATTATATAATTAAATAATCTTTGTATTAGTTAATTAAATACCCCTTTGATCATACATTGCACTAAACACTTTGTTTATTCATACCTTAAGTGATTTGGATGTAAAGAGAAATATTAATCACCAAATACTTGTTTATGTCATAAGTTTTAGTTCTTTGAGGTTATATTTTGTAATGATCAAAACATAGAGATATTGATAAAAACTTAATAATGTTTTTAAGGCATTATTTATGTCAACAAATTAATAATTAGTATAATTTAGTTAATTAAAAAGTAATTAATAGTTAGTAATTAATTAAAGAGTGAAAAATTATATTTCTTTTTCTAAAAATTTTCTTATAACATTAGGATTGTAAAAATATAATTTTTACATTCGTAGGACTTTATTTGCTCACGTTTCACTTTTTATTTTGCGCGTTCGCGTTTATTTTAAATTCAAACGCGCGTTTTAGGTTTAACTCACGTTTCTAGGTTATCTGATCATCAGTAATTGGTCCAATAGTGTTTCTAAGCTATTCCCAATCATAATATCGTAGTTTAATCATAATAATCAAATTCCTGATCCTCCTGTTAAATCACCCGATTACTTTAAACGTTTTTAAATACAATTGCTTACCTCGCTGGGACATAACGACCCGGGAATACACTGTACTCCTTGGTTAGTTGATTTTAGACGTTTGACTTGGTTGACCATCACCTGTTCAACTTAGTTGACCGTTTAGGACCAATCACACATAAATCATAAGTATAGAATAATGGTTGTATCTTACATCCGTGATTAACAACTCAATAACATTATCGCAGTATAGTAACGTAATAACCTGATTAAAACTATATATTTTGCTGAATAATTCTCATTGTACATACTTTTAATTCGTTTACATTGATCAACTATTATTATTATTATTATTATTATTATTATTATTATTATTATTATTATTTTTATTTTATTATAACCAACACTTTTATTATTATTATTATTATTATTATTATTATTATTATTATTATTATTATTTTATTATTATTATTATTATTATTATTATTATTATTATTTGATAAAACATCACGTAAATAAATAAAGTTAGGTTGTCACCTACGTAATTTTTTTAGGAGGTGATTGTTATTAAATAAGAATTGTGATGCGTGCAATTTTTTTATATATATAATTTAAAGAAAACACCTTCTATATTAAACAATGACTATCTAACTCATGTGTTTGTTTGTTTGTTTGTTAATAATTAGCTTTGTATAACGTTTTTAACTGACAGACATGTTGAGGTTGATGTTGATTTTGTTGTTTAACTTTAACTATTGATATCATGTTGTACAAAATGTGTGAATTTAGTAGCACATAATGAGCGTTGATTAAGTTAAAATATGCTCCATAAAGTTTTAAAAATGTTTTTATGGATATCCATATACAAATTTTAAATAACAATTTCATTAGTCGTTGTTATAAGTAGAATCGCGTATATTTATTTTCATATCACAGTATCGTGCTTACAATTAGATATTTATATTCCCGTTATTAATAATTTAGCCGTATTTCAAACCCGTGTACGCATAAATTAAACTTTTAAATATTAACATAAATCCTTATTTAAAAAAATATTCTAATGGATGAAAGTTTAAAATTAACATTTGTTTAAAAAAAAATATTTAACGTATATTAAAACTAATTCGCATATTTACCAAATTTTATAATTTTAATGGATGAAAGTTTAAAAACTAATACTAATACTCATTTAATTTTAAACAAAGTTAATATTATAAAGTATAAGAGTATAAAGTGTAAGGGGTTATTTGTGTTTTTTATAAAGTTATTAAAAAACATAGAAACTTGTAATTTTACACTTTACTCTATATAAATTATTTAAAATTCAATCACTAAAGTTTTATTAATTATTTCATCTTTTTTTAAGTTTTTGTTTTCATAAATTTGACACCTATATTTTTATGCATTTTTTTAACCAAATTTTTGCACCAAACTTATTAAGTTTGACCAAAATCAATTTAATTTTGACTTTTTATTGACCAATCATGTTGCTCGATTTCGCCTACGTGATAAAATTGAGCTCTGCTATTGGTCCAATTTTTTCAATTGAGCTCGATTTCGCCTACGCCAGATTACGGCGAACAAAACGCCCCATAATAGTTAAGATTCTAGTACTTGTAATTTTTTTGAACACTGGTACGTGTAGTCGGAATTTAGTTTCTAAAGCTTTTCTTTAGGCTAACGGATGTTATCCACATATCATTAAATCCCTAGTATACATGTCACACGAAGGTAGTAGGTCACCCTAGAGTCGATCTACACCCAAATCATATTCAATCTCTAAATTAATTTTGAATTTTCGAAATAAATCTAATATCCAATTTATGAAAACTTTTGCTTTCATTTCGAAGTTTCGTATCGTAATTAACACTGACGGATCTTGGTTAAATCTCAGATTTTTTTAAAACACCTAACGCAAATTCAAAAACTTGGAACACAATAACTCTCTAGGCCAACACAATAGTACACCACATGTTGCTTCGAAATCTAAGAAACAAATAAATACTATTTAGCAAAGGGCTTGTGTCCCAATAGTATCCTATGTTGTGTGACATACTCCCTAACCAAATGGTTGTGGGTTCAAATCATGCTTTGGATGTGTGAGATAAATTGTTTGTATATATTATGTGAGATAAATAGTTGTTATTCTAAATAAATATATAAATGCTATATTAACAAGTATTTTTGATTATCACAAACTATAACCGTATCTAATATTTCAAGTTATGAAATAGGAAAAAGGGAAAAAAAATTGTAAATAATATTGAAGTTTCAAATGGTTAATACTAAGGGTGAAAATTCATCGAAGTCTCGTATCTTTCAATTTGCTCAACAAATATTGGGGTGAAAATGATCAAATAGTAATCAAATTTGAGTTATGTTTCAATCTAATCACTCTAACTTTATTTTGATTATAAAAAACACTCAAAGTATCAATAGTCGTTCCTCTTGGTATCCTTACTCCGCAACCAGCAACCAACGAGTCGGCCTTACCAAACTAAAGACATCTAGTGTTCCCAAATACGGAAGAACGACATGTGGCAGAACAAGACGGTAAAACAACCACTCTTTGTTGTTTAGTTATCCGTTACTCGCAGTCTCTGTGTCAGAGGTGGTTACGTAACAGGCAACCAGGAAGTTACTACGCAACACACATTGGGGTGGTGCAACAATGGAACGACTAGTAGTCTACGAGGTGTTACAAAACAACTACCCGACGAGTGGTAATAAAGACAACTACAGTAGGTTTGACAATGGAGTTAGCATGACTAGTTCTCACAATTGTATTGCCTTAACGCAACGAATCAAACAACTACGAGTGCTCCAAAGACGATGAGATGCATGCGCTATACCGTCGAGTATTGCTTACGAAGTAACCACAACTCATTGTAGGTCATCCACTTACATTGAAGTCGAGCAATTTCAACCCTTCGTTTGCAAAGTATGATTGGTTTACCCGACGCATGATATATGTTCAAGTAACTTGAACAACAATATTTCTCAAACTCGGTTATTATTTCGTGGTAATTTTTTATGTTCAGCCGTGCATTAATTGGTGTACATAAAATTGGTTGAAAGTTGTTATATTTAGGGGGGTGTGTGTTTATTATTAAGATGCAACATGATAATGAATACATGAAGACTTTAATCTAGGGCTGAGCATCGGGTCAATAACCGAACTGACCAAAACCGAACCGAAAATCGATTTTGTTGAAGACATGAACCTAGAACCGAATCGAAGTGACCCGGTTCGGTTCAGTTTGTGTCGGTTCATTCAGTTCAGTTTATATTGGTTAGGTATGTTTTTCTCGGTTTTGGCTCGGACCGAACCGATCGGAACAAAACCCAAAAATCATAAATATATAGAATTAAAAACCGAACCAAACATGGTCGATTCGGTTTTGGCCGAATGGTTCAGCTTGGTTTTTGATTCGGTTCGATTTTTGTTCTGTTTTGCTTAGCCCTACTTAACCACATCAATTTTAAATAACTTCACAAGAATAGAATAATTTGGAAGCTTTGATAGGTTTCATGGTTAATCTAAAGTTTGAGTGACCAAACTAAAACACTGATCAAACTTTATTACTATTAGGTGACATATTCCCTAAATATTTGTAGCTATAACTTGTTATATGCTTGAAGAGGTATTGGCGCTAATGATAGTGTCTGTGACAATGGTTGGTTTGGTATTTTTGTGAGTTTTGTGTTTGAATTCTTTATCCTGATAATCGTTTTGTTATTGTGATTTAAAAGACTGTAAAACAAAAAGGCATACTTGAGTCACGAGAATCATCATATTCATTTGTAGCACTTTGGTACCGTTAGAGTAAAACACTCGTGTTTTTCACAAAATATCTTGCGCAAAACAATTTTCAAAAAGTTATCCACAAAACGAAAACCCGATATTTTCTAACTTAATAAGGAAACTTACAAAACACATTATTGTTGTTTCTGTGTAACCAAAAACTGTCCCTTCCCTTCTTCAAAATAGAAAACACAAGTATCAACTAAAAATGAATTTTATATTTTCAAGTGTTTTGTGGAGATATATTTCTTTTCTAAATTGTTACATGGGAGAATTGCCTATATACCCATTGAAAATATTTGCGTATTTCCAAAAAAAAAAAAAAAAAAAAAAAAAAAAAAAAAGTTTTTAATACATAATATACAATCTTTTTAAGCATGTTTTGAGTAAATATGCGAGTTTCAGTAGGTATATGTAATTGCCCCTTTTTACAAAACCATAGAAAACATGATAACATTTTCTCCGACAAAAGATGGTTAGTGCTTTGGTTATGAAGTTAAGCTTCATTATAGTTAATACTTGCAAACAATCAACATGAAAACATAGATAAAGAAAAATAAGAGTAATAAGCAATGTTAAAAGACCAAAATGCTCTTACATGACGAAAATATTTAGATGTGTTCCATGTACAAAATGATTTAAGTAAAGTGGCAAGTTTTGCAATTTCTTGTAATCGCCATGGACTATTTATGTAACTTATTCTTCTATAAATTCTCACACATTTCTACCTGAAAGTGTCGACACTCAATAGCCACTCTTACCGTCCAAATTCCGGCCATTTTCCGGCCAAAACACACACTAAATCACTCAAAAAAAAAAAAAAAAAAAAAAAAAAAAATTATAAACTTATAAATTCGTGTCAAGTGTTTCCCGGCAAGGAAAGTTTTCTCCGGCATTGATTCGTTAACTCCGGTGAAGTGGGTTTTGTTCTCCGGTAAACAACGATTAAGGTAACCATTTTATGTATCATGTTTGTACGTATTAAGTATAAATACAATCAAATTAGGTACATTTCAGTTATGGGATGTTTTAACTACCGGAGAAATAATTTATTGTTAACTAGCTTGTGTACTGCATTATTTATTTTTAAGGCTAGTGATAAGTAGAAAGATATTAGATTTTGATTATGGGATGTTTATTGATCACCTGAGAAATATATTTCCGGCGAGATTTCCGGCCATACTTACGGTGTAAAATTGTATTTGTGATTATCATCTGTTGTGTAAGTTGCTTTCATTACTACTACTAGCAGCCTAGCAGGGTACCCGCGCGTTGCACGGCGGGTACCCTGAAATAAAAATTGAGATTTTGATTATGGGACGTTGTCGTAATCACTGGAGAAACATATTTCCGGCCATACTTACTGTGAAAAATTGTTTTTGTGATTATTATCTGTTGTGTAAGATACTTTCATTACTACTACATTGTTTTTCTATGTTAATTGACTATTGAAAAAATTAAAGTCATTCTTTCATAATTAACCATTGTAAATTTTAAGTACCGTTTGGGATAAATGTGTGAAAGATTTGTAGTATATAGTTTGAGTTTGATGGTCTGCCTTCAAAAAAAATATTGTTTGAGAGTTCTATTATTTGCTTGCTAAATTAGCCTATATGTGGATAGATGTGAATACATTTTGTTATGGTACCGAAATGCAATAATCACTTGTATAACTGTTTTTAAAGTGAGTTTTGGACACGCACTTAAATTTATTTATCTTTCGTCCCCTTTTCAAGTTTTACCTTTGTTTAGTGAGTAGTATATCTCTTATATAATTATGCAGCATCTGTGTCTGTTTTGGTGTGTTAAAAGTAGTTTTTAGTATTATTATAATTTGGAATTTTCATTAAAAAAACATGAATTCAATCATTCAAATGTGTGTAAAAATGGGATTTTGATGTCATGGCTATTTATTCATTTATGACTTTTATAGTTTTATCTTGTCTTCTTGGTAGCATAATGGAACAGGTTCATGGGTCATGTAAAGCAACCAAGTTAGCACTAGACGATGTTTTTAGTGGCATGCTAGATGATGTGATAACTAATATGCTAAATAGGGTCGGTGTCACGGTGTGTATGGTTGTCTAATTTGGGTTTACCGGTCAACCCGAATAAGTTTTTTCTACAATACATACTTTAGCCTCAACTCGATCATACCGGACCCGAATACGGCCTACCCGGAAGATTAACAGGGTCGGTTCGGATGTGTTTTATGTTAGTCTCAACCCGAACATACCCAAGCCGAACGAGCCCAAACTTGACCAGCCCTAAAGCTTAATTGGGTTGGCTCAGGTGTGGTTTCTTTAGCCTCAAACCGAACTTACCCGACTCCAGCCAATCTGACCTGTTAACACACTAAGTGGTAGTCCCTCAAGTTGAGGTTTCGTGTGGTCCGAATTTGAAAGACTAACGGCCGTTGATGAGCTCGTTAAGTAAAAGGGTATTTTGGTCTATTTCTCACTAACACATCCAAACACCCCTTTAAGACCCTACACTACTCGCATATCCATACATAGGGCGTTAATGAGTTCGTTGGACCACCAACATGATGCCTGCTAGCTTTTTGGACCACCAACGTGACGAAACCTAAACATCTGGGATTATTTGTACACTTACCTTGTAAGAGGCACTACATCGGAAATCGGAGATAACCACAACGACCAATAAGTAATCTACTCTTGCATTTGTGATTAGTACATGATGTTTAAGTTGTTAAGATCACTAATTTGTTGGTTTTTTTATGTTGATAACTTTTGAAAAAAAAAAAAAAAAAAAAAAAAGTTTTCTTTTGGGAAATAGATACAGATCTGCCAAAAGATTATATTTGTTTATTAGTGAAAGTTTAACATGGCACATTGATCTGTGTAGGAAAATGATGTGGACATTAATCTTTCATTAGTTACATTAATTTATCAAGTTTCACTTCTGTTCTGTTTGTACAAGATAATTAGATGTTGCAACAAAAATTGATACAAAGGGTTATTGTTTGGATTTGCTTATGTTCTACAAAAATGCAATAATCACTTCTGCTCTGTGTACAACATAGTCACCTAGTCAGATGCCACAATAGAATTTTTATGTCATAGCCATTTATATTTATGAGATTTATCTTGTCTTCTTTATAGAATAATGGAACAGACTCATGGGTCACATAAAGCATCCAAGTTTGCATCAGACGATGTTATTAGCAACATGCCAGATGATGTGTTAGCTAATATTCTGAATCGTTTGCCATTACAAGATGCGGTGAGGACTGGTGCCTTGTCAAGAAGTTGGAGGTATAAGTGGACTATGATCAACCAACTCGTATTTGATGAGGACTTCTTCGAGTATTTACAAGAGAGAGAAAAGGAAAAAGATTATGGAAGGATTATAGATATGTTTCTTCGTCATCATAAAGGTGCCATTACAAAGTTTCACCTATACATAGAAAAAGGATGTAACTCCATATTAGATGTTGATGATATTAGTAATTGGATTTTGGTCTTGTTCCAAAAGGGAATTTTGGACTTCACTCTTCTAAATATGGAAGCAACACCGCTTAAGTTAACTACCCATCTTTTCTCTTGCCTAAAGTTGAAACATCTGAAGCTTTTCAACTGTCATTTTTGTCCAGTGTCTAGTTTTGGTGGTTTTCCAAATCTTTTGAGTTTGGACTTGTCTGAGGTAGTATTTGGAAGCTACAGATGTGGGGAATTTGTTAGTCGTAGTCCGTCACTGGAGATTCTGAAACTTAGAGATAACACCTCAAGCAAAATAAAACGAGCTGAAATTGCAGAACTCAAAAATCTCAAAGTGTTATATTTGCCATTGTGTGAGCTTGACAATATGACTATGATCACCAGTTCCAGTATCCTTCAACTTATGGGCTGTTTCCCGAAGCTCCAAAAACTTAATCTTGATTTTTGGGACTGCAAGGTAAAGATAAGCTGGATTTTTCAAATTCATTGTATAACATATTGCAACACGTCTGGATTATTTCGCTAACTGTTTTTCTACGTACAACTTTCCTTGTAGGTATCGGCAGATGCTGGAATTAGTGTTCGGACCGCCCTACCATGCCTCAAGACACTTCGATTATATGAAGTAGATTTTAGCAATGGGAATATGGTGTCATGTGCTATTGACTTAATTTGTGGCTTCCCAAATTTGGGGACCCTTCTAATCAAAGTGAGTGGAATGCATATATAATTATCTATCATCTTATAATCTGATAGCTGTGCATCTAAACATTAAACAATTTTGAAGTCTGCATACGAGGATGATGACCCACTGCCTGCAGTACCGTCTTCAGAGGTCGATTTCAGCAGACTGGGACAGCTGCAGCTTCGGAAAGTAGAGTTTGTTTCATTTGGAGGCTTAGAGAATGAAGAATGTATGAGGACGTCTTTACTTAATTGTTCGCCCTTTTTAAAGGAGATGGATATTTCTGCCTTGGAAGTGCTCCCTGTTGATGATAGAGAGAGCATTTCCAGTAACAGCATAATAACTTCATGATTTCGACCGACAGCCTTACTATAAAACCGAATTAAATATCGTTTGCTGCTAACTGATCAAACTTCAAAAAAGTTACTATATTAAAACATCCATTTATATATAATGGATAGTCTCTGGAATTCCTTAGACATGGTCTAGAGTATGTATGAGTACTCCATTTTACCTTTGCTAAAGAAAATGTATATCCATACCATCTTTTTAATTTTATAAATTTTGTCAGTTTGTTCAACTCCTTTGTCGAAGGTCTTAATGTTTAAGTTGAGTGGTTTATAGCATAGATGATCTCAATATGGTATGTTGTATCCATATATACTTGCCTTATTGAATGTGATTGCTTGTTCTGCCTACTTTAACCACTTGTCCTCGTTTTCAGGCTTATTTTCAAGCCTTATAGTGTACAAATATGATTGACATTGTTTTCTGACTCGTAAACATATTAGACTCAAAAGTACGAAATTGTAAATCCTTGTGTTGGTATTAGAGTATGGAAAATGCTACATCCACTCATACAAATCACACACAAAACATCCACATGCTAGGTGTCAGCCATTGATTTGTGAGATGAGATATACTTCTCTCTCATCCCACCAATCATTGGCTGACACCTCACCGTGTGGATATTTTGTTTGAAATTTGTGAGTGAATGTAGCATCCTCTTAGAGTATATATGTTATGTGAGCATTGCGGCCAGCCCTCACTGATAAAAACTAGAGCCAGAAAAGTCGAGTAACACTTTAAAGTTTAAACAACTAAACACACTTACAAACGAACCTAATAGATGATGAATTGTAAGAATAAAAGCTATACAAACTAGTTTTATTGAAAATGCGATTATATATAAAAGAAAAGGCGAAGATAAAAAGAAGTTTACTAAGTTACATCTAATTGGAAAAAGTAACTTGCCAAGAAGATATAAAAGATTCGATGAAGTACCTTTGTCATAGATCCAGAATCTTAGCAATTCATTTTTTCATCAAAATTAATAAAAAAATTATTTTCCACTTATTTATCTTATATACTAAAAGCTTAAGTAGCCTTATAAATGTAAGTGGTCATAATAAATGGCTCATGAATTGAAAGTGAAATGTGGATGCTTAATGTGTTAGTACATTGATTTAATAGTCATACATAAGGATAAGTACATAAGAGATGAAGTGTTTGGTGCTATGAATGCATAAATTAAACACACCAATTTGTGGTTAGTCTTTTTACCTTCACGTTCATAAGTTACAAATATTTTATCAACTATATAATGTGTCAAAAATCACACACAACAAACCACAACTTCTTCCACACCGCTTGCACATTGGCCTACAACTTATTATGGTGGTAAAGTAAGCATCATATCGTCTTACTTATTTAGCATATTGATTTATATTGTTTCATGTAAATTTCACGTGTGTTTTATGTGTGTAACAATGTAGGACATAAAGATCGTGCTTAGGAGGTTTGGTAGTAACATCATCTTCTCTAATGGTTTAAGAGATCCTACACATCATTATCTTTATCAATTAAGTGAAACATGCACGAACATTTTTACTTTCATCGAAAATGCAATATATTGATTAACTGTATTTAAGTTACTAACGATCAACTATATCTAATTGCTTTTTGTAGCACGTCAAGAATCATTAAAGAAAGAGATCGAGAAGTCACAAAAATTGTATCAAGAACAAAACATGCAAAAGGCCAATGAAGAACAACGACAAAGACAACAACAACAAGAACAACAATAAAAACAAGAACGCCACAACCATCGGTGGGATGAATACTTAGCATTCATATTAATTTACGTTACAAATTAAACATGCAATATTTTACTTCATTTAATACCGATAAACGGGCTAATACTATTGATTCGTTAGCAAGTAAGTTTCTTGAAAATAATGTGATGAACATTTAATTTTTAATTAATAATTATTACTACACTTTGTTGGTGCATTTTAATATTTTTGCTCTTATCTTGCGGTGTGTTAATATCACTATAAAGATTAATTGATTATTTTAATATGATTTTAGTTTTATTTGTAGAATGACAAATAAATTTGGCAAAATGAAATTGTTATATTAGTTATTAAGAGTAGAAAAATTATATGTTAATATTGATGTCTTCAAATATATTTATAAATGCAATATGCTACAAATTAAATATACTAACAATATTGGATCGATTTTCACAACAATAAAAAAATATTGAAACTTCAATGGTTTTTGTGGATAAAATAAAGTTCGAATAACTAAGCGTAGTAACGTAAGCTACCAATTCATTGTCACAACTTAGATCTCAAAATATAGAGAATATCCACTTTGTTACGATTTTATATAAGGGTTACATTTATTTTGAAAGAACCATATGCGTTTAACCTCCATTTGACATTTAGTATGTAACTTATACATATTAAAAAATTACATGTGAAGAGACTCTTATAAATGTAGCATCTTGAGAAAAGTCTCTTCACATATACTCTTTTAAAGTCAATAAACTATTTAAATGTGTGTCATGCTTAGAAAAGGTGTGATACTATCACAACTTTGATATATAATGACGAAAATAAGTGCCAAAGATTACGCTATGAACACTTATATATAACCCATGTAATGACGGAAATTAGTGTTGAACAATACACTAATGAACATTTAGATTAAGCCCGTGTGCATCGCATGAGTATGAATGACTCGGTCTAAATATAAAAGTCACAAACAACTAATTAAACTCATTCATCTTAAACTCATGCGATGCTTACAAAAGTTGTGATACCATCACAACTTACAAACCTAATGACGAAAATAAATACTACACATTGCACAATGACCAATTAGATAGAGCCCGTGTGCAACGCACGGGTCTGAATGACTAGTTTATTTTTATTTTCTTAAAACAAACATATATTGCAAACAGTAAATCTTCAAGCTACGAAAAATACACTATCGTGACGAGAATTAAATTATCTTTCTACAGATATGCACTTTTATATACTTTCGACGATTTTATTTATTTATTTATTATTTTATTTATTTTTTTATTTAAATAATTTCCGACGAGAAAAATCAAATTCATATGTGATTTATTTTAAAATCACATGTAATTTTTTTTAGGCGAAAATTTTGAAAAAAAAAAATAGTTGAAAGTATATATAAGTGTATATCTATAAAAAAATAATTTAATTTTCATCGCGATGATATGATTTTTTCTCATAACGATTAACGCTTTGCGAGATATTTAATTTTTAAAAAAAGGTTGAATGCTTATTTTATTTTTTATTTTTTTGTTTTGATCAAAAAATGAATGGACATGATTGGTTCGTTGGATCTGTAGCAAATATGTGATATGTATATTGATCTCAACTCATCTAATGTGTATTATTTGTTTTTCTTTTCTTCTAGATTGTGGTTTATATATTAGGGTGTTAGCGTTTGCTTATATATGTAAATATTCCGTATATTGTTGTTGGTTCACTGCAGAGTGAAGACAAGAAAAACATTGGACACCTTTTAAGCCCAAGACACTTGCATGGGTCCGGTTAACTCTTGCATTCTTATTATGGTATCATGGGCCTTTGATATGATTTGATAGGGGTGTTGATCGGTTCGGTTTATTCGGTTCAGGTTGTTCGGTTAAAAAAATTTTGGGTCATAACCAAAAACTGAATTGAACCGAACCGAAAATTTCTATGACCGAACCGAACCGAGAACCGAACCAAAATTCGATTCGATTATGGGTCAAAACCGAAAACCGAATTTTATACTTATATATATATATATATATATATATATATATATATATATATATATATATATATATATATATATATATATATATAACAGGAGGCATTTGAAGAATATGTCACCTCATTGCCCAGTCAATGCTCAGTAATTCATTATCAACCATGTCATCAGCCATGTCATCACATTCTGCTATGTAAGCAAATTTTATAATTTATTTTGTATTTTTAATTTTCGTAATTAATTTCAAAATTCGGATTAAAAAATGTGACTAACAAGGTTCGAACATTGGATCTCTACTAACAATAACAAACATCTCAACCATTGGAATAATAGAACTTTTGTTATAATCTTTGCAAGTCCAAATTGATAAGGCCACATAAACTATTATTTCAACAATAATAATCCTAAATAAAACAAAAATCCCATTAAAACATCACGTAACTGAAAACAAAACCTAAAAATCAAGTCTTTTTTTTTTTTTTTTTTTTTTTTTTTTTTTTTTTTTTTTCAGCCCTAGGTATGTCTTTTTTTCTAAAAACCTTAATGATTTTTTTGCAGCCTTTTTTAGTTTGGTAGTGATGGTTTATGAAGTAGATGATGGTTTAGATAAGCATGTCGTGACACGTTACCTAAACTACCCAACTTGCCACCTCTACTCATATATATAGTTAGGCTAAGTTTAAGTTGTCAATAATGGATGATCTCTTTAATAGTTCCAGGTTGGTTGGTGGCCGGGTTACTAAAAATTTGGATGATCCGTTTGGCATACTCATTTGAATAACGAGGTTGTAACCCACGGTATTAGCTCCTTGATCCGGTTGTGTTGAACTCATGTAGGATTAGAAGTTTATTAACATAATCCTTATCTGGCATGTATAAGACATTATGATGATCTATATTTCTTTTAATAGTTTGGGAGGCTGCTATTGTAAGCAATTTGCCTAGAAAAATAACATCTGAGGTATGTAGTTTCACATCCTGTTAATTCTTTAAGTAGTCAAACTTTCCCAACATCCGTCACTATTGCATGCACTTTTTTTTTTTAATTTTAATTTTTTTATTTGAGCTATTATTTTATTCTGATTATGTAATATCAGATAATCACCGTAAAAGGGCACATCCAACCACCTATGTAAAGTTGCTTGTCTAGCCTTTTGTGCACTTTGTGAATTCCTATCTTAGTCTGCTAACTAACTTGTGGCTCATGCAGGAAGCTATCAGATGTGTTGTGGGATGGGATGCAGTATCCACAAGTCAAGAAGCTTCGTTTACCAAAGCCTTGGAACCAAGAACTTGCAATTGTTTATTGCGCAATTAACTTTCTCCGACCATCTTATCCAGAGTTGTCTCAGTTTAAGCATCAACAATCAAGAATATTCACTAGTACAATCGACGCTTTCGCCGGCGACATTTTTACGACGTTCCCGTCGACATGTCCACGGCATTATCTGTTGCCGTCCACATGTCGACGGGAACATATCGACGGCTGTGCCTCGACGGGAGACAATCGCCGTCGACATCGTGGGTCCCACTTCGTTTTTCAGTCAAACGAATTCTTTGTCCGTCAAATTGTTTCCGTCGACATGTCGACGGGAAAATAATACTAATTAACATTTTAATTAACAAATAATAATTACGTTTTATCTAATGCCGGCGACATGTCCACGGCATTTTAAAATTAAAAAATTTGATTATTTAATTATGCCGTCGACATGTCGACGGAAACAATTAAAAAAATAATATTTTTTGGTTAATGTTGCCGTCGACATGTCGATGGCATCACTGAGGTATCCTGCTAACAGCAGGCTGCAAAACCAGCATTTTTCCAGATTTTTTTCCGGATTTTCCGGAAAAAATCTACCAAAACCTGTAACAACCAGAACTTGTAATAGCACCTATAACCACTCAATATCAACATGTCCTAAACGTATAACTCGCCATCGCCTAAAACACTTGCAAGTTATCGCTAAAAAAACTCGAAATGCATTAAAACATATAAAGTCTACAAAACGGGGTGTGGTAATATCTAAACCTAGCTGCCATATCCACGAATGTTTCAATATCCGCGATTTTCAAGTCGCCAAAAGGTTAAACTACAAAATACTAAGATAAGGGTCACGAAAATATTGTTTTAACCATAAGTACAACACAAAATAATCCAAGTATATGATTGTAAAGCTTCTATAAGGACCTCCGTGGTTCTTGTCTCCAGTTTATAGGATTTTTCTACTTTCGCAAGTGCTACGATTCCATCCTGAAAATATAATAACATATACATTTATCAAGAAGATAAATCTCAATATATACACAGTGATAACAATTGCTTGAAAAACAAATAGTATTACTACCTCAACTATATCCAAGTCTATCAAGTATGCTGTTTGCTTCAAGGAACTAAGTAGAGGAGTAGCTGCCGTGATACAGGAAATAGATATAGATCCAACTGTTCGTCTGTAGCTCTTGGATTCCTTCAGTTTAAAAAAGACGGCCTCCAATTGCTCCTTATACTTATCAGCATCTTCTTCAAGACTCGAGTGATCACCCTCGTCAACTTTGTTCACTGTTTTCCTTTCCAAGTTAGACAATTCAGACTTCACGTGTTTATGGTAGGCCTCTGCTTGAGCGGGGACTAAACAAGCTTCACGATTTGAAGCCTTTGCAATTTCTGCCACTGCCTAAGAAAAAAGGTAAGCCACAACATAATCGAGAATAACTACACAAAATCAAATAGTTGTAAACATTTACCTTCAAAAAGGAAATGGTCAGCTCAGGGTGTTGATGCCGTCCAAGAATCTACTTCTATATATAACGCAAAAATTCTAATTCTAATTCTACTCCTACGTACTCAACTAATTTTTTCAACTAATCGATTCGCAAACTAACATTTTATCAATATATCTACTTCTATCTAACTAGAATTGTAAACAATATATCTACTTCTATCTAACCAATTTTTCAAAACCTTAGAATTAACCAATATATTAGAACTAGTATACCATATATACTAACCAAACGCAAACTAACATTTAACCAATATATCTACTTCTATATATAACGCAAAAATTCTAATTCTAATTCTACTCCTACATACTCAACTAATTTTTTCAACTAATCGATTCGCAAACTAACTAAACGCAACATATTTACTCCGCTGGAAAACTAATTTTTTCAACTAATCAATCCACAACTAACTAACTAACTAACTAATAACATATTTGCATATATTAACTAATTTAAAAAACTGTCTTGGCTAAAACGATAAAACAGTTAGCCGAAACATAACTAACTAACTAAACTAATTTAACTAGTTTAACATATATCTTGGGCTGTACACAAACAGTTGTCGTCGACATGTCGTCGGGATACCAAAAGTTAAAAAAAAGGGACCACATTACCTCTGTCTCGGCTTCACCCTCGGCTCTCACCCTCGGCTTCACAGGCTGTTAAAAAAAAATCAAAAAATTAACAATTATACATTAACAATTAACATTTAATAACTAATAATATCAAAAAATTAAAAAATGCAAATCAAAATTTAAAAAATACCTTCGTTAAACAAGAAATAACGGGGAAGAAGAAAAGAAAGAATTAAACATGAGATGGGTTGAGGAAAGAATTAAACGGGGAGAAAAGGAGGAAGAAAAGTGCACAGTGGTGCTCGTGTGGTGGTGGTGGTGCTGTTGTGGTGACGGAGGGGGTGTAGTGGTGGTGGTTGTGGTGTCGGAGGTGCTCGTGTGGTGGTGGTGCTCGCCGGCGATGATGGTTATTGAGAAAGAGACAGTGGAGTGGTGGATCTGGTTTTTATTGTTAGAACTCGTTTTTTTTCTAAGTGTTGACCAGAGAGGGTTTTGTTTTATATTTTTAACTATCCGGCGACATGTCCACGGGACAGTAAAATAAATTAGTAGGCATTTTTGGCGCGATAATTTGATTTTTTTGTGAAATAATTAGATTTCTTTGGTGAAATTTTTGGCGGTTTCATTCCCGTCGACATGTCCACGCCATTTATAAAATTAAAAATTAAAATTAAATACTTTATTTAAAATTAATTACTTTTATTTAATAAAATACTTTTATAAACTTGAAAAACTATTTAAAAAATAGTTTTATAAAATTAAAAATTAAATACTTTAATTTAAAATTAATTACGGATGAGTCGAGATGCTACGGTTATACACGAGATGTTAAAAGAACGAGCCGAGATGATATGGTTGTACATGAGATGTTAAACCAATGAGCCGAGATGCTACGGTTATACACGAGATATTAAACGAACGAGTCGAGATGATATGGTTGTAGACGAAATGTTAAACGGATGAGCCGACATGATATGGTTATGCACGAGATGTTAAACGAATGAGCCGAGATGATATGGTTGTACATGAGATGTTAAACGGACGAGCCGAGATGCTATGGTTATACATGAGATGTTAAACAGATGAGTCGAGATGCTACGGTTATACACGAGATGTTAAACGAACGAGCCGAGATGATATGGTTGTACATGAGATGTTAAACCAATGAGCCGAGATAATACGGTTATACATGAGATGTTAAACGAACGAGCCGAGATGATATCGTTATACATGAGATGTTAAACCAATGAGCCGAGATGCTGTGATTATACACGAGACGTTAAACGAACAAGCCGAGATGCTACGGTTATACATGAGATGTTAAACGAACGAGCCGAGATGATATCGTTATACATGAGATGTTAAACGAACGAGTTGAGATAATACAATTATACATGAGATGTTAAACGAACAAGCCGAGATGATATGGTTGTACACGAGATGTTAAACGAACGAGCCGAGATAATACGGTTATACATGAGATGTTAAACGAACGAGCCGAGATGATATCGTTATACATGAGATGTTAAACGGATGAGTCGAGATGCTACGGTTATACGTGGATGTTAAACGAACGAGCCGAGATACTATGGTTATACACGAGATGTTAAACGAACGAGCCAAGATGCTACGGTTATACATGAGATGTTAAATGAACGATCCGAGATGATATCGTTATACATGAGATGTTAAACGGATGAGTCGAGATGCTACGGTTATACATGAGATGTTAAACGAACGAGCCGAGATGCTATGGTTATACACGAGATGTTAAACGAACGAGCCAAGATGATATGGTTGTACAAGAGATGTTAAACCAACAAGCCGAGATGCTATGGTTATACACGAGATGTTAAACGAACAAGCCGAGATGATATGGTTGTACACGAGATGTTAAAAGAACGAGCCGAGATAATACGGTTATGCATGAGATGTTAAACGAACGAGTCGAGATGATATCGTTATACATGAGATGTTAAACGGATGAGTCGAGAT
Organism: Artemisia argyi; assembly: GCA_030686995.1. Lineage (NCBI taxonomy): Eukaryota > Viridiplantae > Streptophyta > Magnoliopsida > Asterales > Asteraceae > Artemisia > Artemisia argyi. Next base: position 37,085,234 of record CM060681.1, read on the forward strand.
GCTACGGTTATACGTGAGATGTTAAACGAACGAGCCGAGATGCTATGGTTATACACGAGATGTTAAATGAACGAGCCGAGATGCTACATGAGATGTTAAATGAACGATCCGAGATGGTATCGTTATACATGAGATGTTAAACGGATGAGTCGAGATGCTACGGTTATACATGAGATGTTAAACGAACGAGCCGAGATGCTATGGTTATACACAAGATGTTAAAGGAACGAGCCGAGATGCTATGGTTTTACACGAGATGTTAAACGAACGAGCCGAGATGATATGGTTATACGCGAGATGTTAAACGAACGAGCCGAGATGCTATGGTTATACACGATTTTATGAGAATATATATATATATATATATATATATATATATATATATATATATATATATATATATATATATATATATATATATATAAGTAAAAAAAAAAAAAAAAAAATGGGTAGATAATCCCGTGGACATGTCGCCGGGAAAAACAGGCGGGAAAAATCCCGCCATTCTATTGGCCAATATTTTATGATAATTAAGTAGTTACAATTATCCCGTCGACATGTCGACGGGAAATTGAAACCAAACACAGTAATTAATGTTAATCATACGTTAATTACTCTTTGATTCGTGATTTATATTATCCCGTCGACATGTCGACGGGAGCGTATTAGCGGGATAATTTCGCGCCCAAGTTTTGGCAATTATTGAGGTTGAATAGTTTGACCATTATATTCCCGTCGACATGTCGACGGGATCGTATGAAACCAAAAAATTCAACGCAGCCTGGCTCGGTCAAGCGTGTTTTTTGTCGTTTTGTGCGTTATGCCGTCGACATTGTGTCGACGGGATCGTCTTCGTCGCCTGTTCTCCTATTTCTTGTAGTGATTCCTGCTCTTTGTTGCCTGCTGTTAACTATTCCACATAGTTCTTTCACAATCTCAGGCTCACATATATGCGCAGCTGTAAAGTTAAACTACAATCAATCGATCACTTTGACGGAGGTGTGTTTCCATTTCTGGACATGACCTTTCAAATAGGTGTTTGTGTGATTGTTAGTTTGTAAGTTGTTATGATTGAAAATGCATCTCTATTATCTTACAAGGTTATTTGTTGGATTATTTTTCATAATCACCAAGATTGTCTTATGATCTTATTTTATGGTTTTAAGTCATAATAAGCTTATAATCCAAAAGCCATAAACTAGCGAAATATGGGTTTATGAGAAATAACTCAATAAGCAGAACAAAATAAGCCCGATAAGGCCGTAATTAAGCTAAAGGTTGAGAAATTTATGCTAATTAGTTAGAGATGTCAACATGGTTATAATTAACAATTTAGTAACATACTGTTTGGTGACGATGTTATAGGGGTGTAATGTGGTGATTGAACAAAGTTATGGAACGCCAAGAATAATGATAGAAGATGTGACGGTTGCAAAAGCCATTGAATTTAATGATACGGTGAAGAATGTTGGCGTGAGTCCTGTGAAATAGGTTGCTAAAGCTACAAATGATGTGTCTGGTGATGGTATTGTTCAGTCCATTGATGCCGTTTTGATTTTTTATGTTATATTTTGTAACTTCATTTAACCGGATTTTTTTTCAATTATTATTATTAGGTACAAATTGTGCAACAGTTCTTACTCGGCGCTATATTTTCAGAGGGTTGCAAGTCGGTGGCATCTGGTATGAATAAGCACATCAGAGGAAATGACATAGTTTAATGTATACGAGTAAGATTTAATTGATTTTATATAAAGTAATTTTTTATGGGAAGCTGTGGGTACAATTTTCCGCAAATGGAGAATGTGAAATCGGTAACCTAATAGCTAAGGCTATGGAAAGATTTGGGAAAGGGGGCGTCATCAATATTCCTTGGGTTTGGGCAACCATCAGTTTCCTTGAAGGCCGGAGGCTCACTACATGGTGCAAGTCTAAAGACTGGTGTTGTTCTATCTGGACGACAGGCTCCTGGTGGCCACAATGTGATTTCTAGAAAGTTTGGCGAGAAAATCATCGAATTCAATATTTCTATTTAACATATATGTTTCTGAGGTGTAAATTGTTTTTTAGATCGATAACTTTTTGATTAGGTTTGTTCTTTGGCTGGAATACAGACTACTTACAAAAAATGACTAAAGACGGCAGCATGTATGGGTTTAGAGGTGTCCCTGCTGGAGTTATGAAGGGTAAATATGTTAAGTTGACCGACGAACTTTTCTATTGTTACAGAAATCAGGTGATGTTCAACTGTTCCATGCTTTTTCGTGATTTGGTGACTAATAAAAAACATACGTTATAGTTTGTAGACTATGAATCACATGCTTTTACCTCAGATTTTTACTCAAATTATTTGTGCTAATAATAATTTGCAGGTTTGCTTTGATATGATTTGCAGTGGAAGTGGAAGGGATAAGAAAGTAACCCCTAAGCAGGTTTTTAACATTTCGATATGCAATGCCTTTATCAAAACTTTAAGTTTGTTATATAATGTTAATTATTCTTGCAGTTTAAAGAAGCTTGGGAAACTGTTAAGAAGCTTAGATTTGGATGGACTTGTGGTCATTGGTGGGGATTACTCAAATACAATGCCTGCCTGCTAGCAAAAACATTAAGTATGTTATAATATGTTTGTACTAAAATCCAAGTTCTGCATGTTTCAATGTTTGTCAACAAACATATAATCATTCATATGGATTTTTATTCACTTTTTTTTGTATGGCCAGTGACTTGAAAACTCGGATTATTAGATGCCCGAAGACCATTGATGGTGACTTGAAGTGCAAAGAAGTTTCAACAAGTTTTGGATGTGACACTGTGTGCAGGGTATTAATCCATTCAAATTTGACTACACCAAATTGCACAAAGCGTATTCTTCATATATAAAAAAGTATATAGTTAGCATCGGCAACCCCTGGGTCTGCTACATTTCAAGGGTGATGAAAGAGCTAACATCTTCTGTTTTTATTTACTTACAGGTGATGATCAATGAACTTTATAGTGAAATTTATTGCAAGAACTGTGATAGACATTGATGAATGCAAATTGAACTCTTGAAGCCTTAGTGTCATCTTATTATATCAGGCACCAGGTAAAAGGTTCCGAACTCCTCCTTATCAACTTCTTCATTTTTTTCCCTACCTAGCAGTTCTTTGCTAAAAAAAATTATTAGCTACCTACTCACACTAATACAAAAGTTGTGTACATTGCTAGGACTTAAGCTTGTTGTAAGTATTTTAACCGAATGTGAGAATCAGTTGTGAAAGAGCTAAAAGTTGTGTCTTGACCGCTACCGCAACGTGTCAAGGACATAATTGATTCAGATTTTTTTTTATGCTACTGTTGTTTCACATAACCATTATATGATACTCATTGGTTACACTTAGTAAGAAAAAGCAAAATGAAAAGAAGGTTGTGGCAGCAACGACATCTCTTTCGAAACGAGTTGATAGAGGCATTGTTCGCCGTCATTCAATGTCATCAACTGCATTTGAAAAGATCACATATGCAACTGCAGTAGAAGTTTTAAACAAGGTAACTTCAAAACATCACATGTATTATAAAGGTGGCAACATGGTTTAGCCGAGCACGTGGGTGATAGTTAATAAATGGGTTGGGTTGGGTTGACCTACAATTACTTTTTTACCGACTTTTTTACTTTTACTTAAATAAAAGATACAGAAAGTATATAGATACAGTAAAAGTTCTACTAGAATAAACTGATTAAGGAGGTTCTATGACTTAGATATACGTTATGATTGAATTTTGACCAATATGATTAGTTCCCTTTTAGTTAAGCTTTTTATTTGATCGTCTTAGATTACACCTAACCAAACCAACCCATTCATAAGCAAATGGGTCGAACTCACCATCTTAGTATTAAACACTGATAGTACTTTAACTGAATTAGTACTTTTACTGTATTAGCTGTTATAATCGCTTCCTCCAGGTTACAGACAAGACCTTTGAAACCAAAGTCTAATGGGGTGTGGCTCTAACTGAACAACACGAAAGGTCTGATCCAAATGAACACTTTCTTAATGTAAACACGGGTTGGCTAAAGGGTTACTGCCAAAATATGAGAATTCTTCTTCAACCATACACTTCATTCTTCACTACTACAAGAACAGGTATTCGTCTTTAGCATGGTTTGGAAACATCAAAGGTATTTATTTATCAATCGAATAATTGTGTAAAGAAGGTCTAATTGGTTATTTCTTTTTCACCTTATCTGACCTTATCTGTTAACAGGTGCATGGACCTGGTGGAGAACTCTTTCAAATCCCCCTAAGCAGGTGTTGTTCAATGAGACAACAGTCTGTCTAAAACCTAAATGTTACTGTTTGCCTCTGTGTCAGGTAACGTGCAGCAGGCCGTTGACACGATATGCAAACAAGGAGTCATTGAGGACGGGTGGCTGCAGTGAAAAGAACCAAAAATGAAGGCCACGAATGGCATAATGCATTTAATGTCGGTCAAGGGAGTCAGGCTGGGATGATGGTATGTGTGGTGTTGGGTAGGAATTGAGTATTCATAGTTTTAATAAATTTAGGATTTAGGATAATAGGATCTTTTATTTTTTGATCGATATATGCATCAAGTATTGAGGAAGGAACGGAGGTTATTATAAGCCTTATATCTGATGTTGTATTTTTAAATATACTTCTTAATTAACATCTTTTCTTTTCAACTGAATATCGAGTTATTCATGCTTTAAACTGTTATTAATCACTACGATTATTGTCTCAGGTTATCAGTTTGACTGGACTATATAGAAGTATCCTCGAATTGGACACCATGCAATTTTAGCATTTGATAAGAAGTTGGTTTTTTACTGAAAAAAAATGTGACAGCTGAAATGTAACATGATGATATCCAATTATCCATACAACGATTGCATAACAGTTTCAATAAAAATCAAAGAATACCACCAAATCAATCTTATTATCTTAGAATACTATATTCTATTCTACTGAAACGGGTGTATTTTTAAGGCATTTTTCTTCTCTTATTGATGTTTATTAACTAGAGTAATCATTAGAGGTGCAAAACGGATTATTTGGGTAACGGTTCACATGGTATTGGGTTAAAACAGGTAATGATGTAATACAGGTCAAGTGATCAAGATAGGAAACGACTAAACACTTTTATCCACTTTTACAATAGAAAATTCAGAGGTTTAGGTCATCAGGACATCAGGTAAATGTTTAGCATAAGGAACAGCGTTGTCGATTAGGTAACTGTTCAAGTGTTCATTATCACTAAAGAAGACCACTGGTCACTTTTGTATTTTGTTTCTCTTTGTTAGTTTGGTGTGTTTGCAAAATATAATTGCACAACGCTTCGAGATTTGTGTTGATCACTTGAATAGATAGAATTCGTGAAACGCTTAAATAACCCTTCTGCGATTAAAACAATTTTAAACAAAATTATTTAAAAATCATTCATTGAAGCATGTTAGATTATTGAGGTTTACGATAACTAAAATCAAACGGCGCTGATGCCAAACTACATGTACATCTTACCAAACTTTAATTATGGCAAACCAATTATTTATAAGCTTATCACAACTGTTGATAACAAACGAAACATATCACATTTACAGCTATTGCTTCAAGACTATTATTGTGGATGTGACTGGCAGCGCGTTGCTCACTTGGTTTAGCCCAGAAGCACACTCACTACTTCCAGCCTGCGCTGAAGTTCTAAGCTACGTGCCAGATCCCAACCCGTATGAGCTTCCACCAATAATCAAAGATCTTCAAAATACAAAACACAGGTTTCAAGTGCACTTTGGAGTCGGGAGCGCAAAGGAACACCAAGGTTAGTTCTCAACCATGTGCCAGATGCTAGGACACCGCTTTTGCCGCAATTTGAAGGCGTGGAATCTTCAAACTTCACATAAACAGGAAGTGAAGGAGATCCATTCACTGAAATGGCCACTGAAACACTTACTCCACCTCCACTCTCAACTGAGGCGACAGAGAAAAAATGTTCAACTGAAAAGACTGAATCATCCGATACCAAAAAACAACTATTTGAAGGTATATCAGAGCACGAGGAAGTACCATCAGCTAAGAAACCCAAGACCGGTGAACATGAACATGATGAATAGCATAACAAGAAGGCGCATAACCTTTTGTAAGGCAATCATGTAAAGCCTGTAGAAAGAACTGAAGCGTATACAAGTTTGATGCTCCACTCTCAATATTCAGTTGATCAACCTTGGTTATTACTCCACTATTATTTTCATTTCGTAAAGGGCTAGAATGTGCATTGATTTATGTTTGCTGTATAGAATTTAGTGGCGCCCATAGCATTTAAACAAACCTAAATGAGTGGGTAAATATTTTTGAGCTGATAAATTTTACATGTTGTCATTGGTAAATTTAGTAACTTTTTTTAATCACTATGCAGGCCACTTGAAATGTCATTTTTAACCAACAACAACAACAACAACTATATAACTGTTTGCTCATACCAGTATATAACTGAAAATTTTGTGATTTTGCAAACAACCCAACATCTAACTATATAATAGTTTACATCCTAATAAGAAAGAAGTGAATATTTTACAATATACAATTGATATCTTGGTGTTATTTTCTGCACTTTATAGGGGTTCAAAGAAATGGAACTGAATCTCCACATTGAGTAAAAGAGTCTTTAAAAAAGCTTTGTGATGATCCAAAGTCAACAGTTGTTTGAAACAATGTCTCGATCAACAACAATTAGAAGCTTTGATCAGAAAGACCGATTTGAATACATCTGTTTGAAGCTTCTTGACAATTATTCCAGCCCAAAGATACATATGGATGGTGTGTTTGACTGGCTAAGCTTGTGCTTGGATATTCTGCTCAATGCTTATTCATGACTTGCTCACTTTGTATACCATATCATTCAGTAAACCATGTTATAGGTACTTTCAAGTTTCAACAAGAGAATGATATTTTACACTGAACATGCGTAAGATTCTACTGACAGCGAATAGCATATGATCTCGGATTATACCTACTGCTACTATTGTAGCAATACAATTCATATTTCTTTTCGTTTAAATATTTTATACAATCTTAAATATCGTTTTCCCTTTGTTTTCCTGGACAACTGAAAAGAGATATTGATGATCTCCGACTCCTTCTCTAATAGAGAGGAAAAAGAGAGAGGGCAAACAAAAGTAATTTTCAACTTTTAGTGCGTCTTTTGTTTCTCGGTTTCTTGGTTCTCGAACTATAGTGCACTCATGTTATAGAAAGTGAAATAAGGTAGTCCATAAAAGTAGTGCCCTCATGTTATAGGGAGTGAAATAAGGTAGTCTATACAAGCCATTCACTTATAAATGGTTATAACTGGAGGTTGTGTTTTATCTCAAACGGTTATGATGGGTTGAAACTTTAAAGCCAACAAAAAAGAATTTTCCCTAAATGTTGTTTTGGAATTTATACGTGAAACTGTCTATAGCTTGTCAAGGCACTGTGTCAGAATGAACCCACAGATGTGTAATTATACACATAATTAGGCAAAGATCTTACTATTATGTTATCCTCTAAGAAAAGAGTGTCTGCAGCATGTTTTCCGGTTCTCCATATTGTTTTGAGGTAGTGTTGCTTGACTATAGTTTATGAGTTATGACTAACATGGAAGGAATGATGAGTGTGTAGAGTAGAGTAAAGACATAATACAAGGAGGTAATAGAGGTGTTATTAGAATGTCGTTTAATTATTTCAACGGGTCTTACAGGTAAGTTAAAGAAGTTAGAAGAAAGGGCCATAGGGTTTAGACAAGTCAAACGGGTTCAAATATGAAAATCTCCTAAAGCCTATTTGTAATGTGTAAAATTTTTTAAATGTTTTCTTAATCTGTAGATTATTTTTCTAATAATCTGTAGATTATGTTTTGTTAATTTGTAGATTATTTTTCTATTACAATTTCATTTTTACTAATTACCCAATTCACCCTGCCCGCCCATTTTGCCACTTTATAAAATAACGTGGATCACACGTATGATGAGATGAGTGTAATTGGGATGCTCATCAAATACGTATTGGCAACTGATGACGGGTATTTATCAGGTTTGTGAGGGCCGAAAAGCAAGAGGCGAGACCTGTCCACCAACAACCTTCATTTCCAGGACTCGGGTGTTGGTTCTTCTTCTCACAAACCCCAAAAAAAAAGAGTTGGATCCAAGTGAAGACATAGTTGCATTGGCTGTACAGCCAAGGGGACTCTCAAACATGAAACTTCAAACAAGGTTATGGCTGCAAAACATCAGCAAGCAATTTCAATTTCATGGTGTACTATGAGGTTCTTTCTCACGTGTATGGGTGAATCTTGCGACATTTTTGTGTGAGGTTTCCTAATCCTGTCTTTTGTTTACCAGGGGTACACACACAATCTGCAACTATCTGCAATAAGTTTATCAAGGATGGCTTTAAATCCATGGGCGTAATCATGAAAATATTCAAGTTCCCATAGACAACCTTCATGCATTTAAACAAGTACATTTTGAAAGAACGTGACCAAGTGTGACACAAAGAGTCTGACTATCTACAATGGGGACTTGATCAGTGGCTTGCCTTTCCCACTGAAGCACATTGCGGTATCGAGATTGATTCAACCTCAAGTCTTGGAAGATTAGTAAACCATTTTGGTGTTTTATTTTGGCCTTTGTACCATGGTTTAGTCATGAAACAAAGGGAGCATGTTGAAGGAAGCAATTTCAATTGGAAGAACTGTACAAAAAAATTTATGTTTCTGTTTATATTGGTCTCAACCTGGTCTTTTAAGTAATAAAACTTATCTTATTATCTATCTATGTTTCTTTTAGATTCTGGAATCGTATTTTGTAAATTGTTGCACATTCTTATGTTTCCAATACATTTATAATGCACCTAAGGTGATCATGAACTTACGCACATCTGATTATTATCAATGAAAATGCAGTTCTTGCTAGCTGGAAAGTGGCATATTTTACAACGAAAAGTGAAGATAGGAACTTTTTATGGAATGGGAATGGTGTCTTCGGCAAGGCATGGTGTGTGATTATATAGTATAAGCTTCATTTGTTGTAGTCTATGTTTGGCTTTCTATGATATGTTGTGAAGTAATTATCCTACGAAGAGAATGGAAAGCCTAACAGTGAACCCCAAAATGTTCAATAATCAAGTTCTAAAAAGAAATTGGTAATAAAGCTCGAACAATCAATACACATGTTTCTCACAATTTTTTTTTTTTTTTTTTTTTCTTATTTATTTACTTAAGTAATTTATTCTCAACATGTTTAAGTAATATTTGGATTATGCTTAGTTAGCATTCATCTATAATATCACTCTTCAGTAATTAAAATACTTGGGACGTTCTACCATGATGACTAGAACAAGGTTTTTTTATTTTGTAAACTATAACTAAAGTCTCCTACTTTGGTAAGTGTCAATTTTAGATTTCAACACCACTATCTCATATATAGAAAAACACTAATGCAAATGTCTCCTTACCCCGATAATTGAGGTTACTTGAAATTTGTGGTGTTTCATACGTTGATATGATGGAGTGTGATGACACGCCAAAATTAAATTCTTTTATTTATTTGCGACGTGACTGGGTTCACAGGAAAATTGTTCCGGCTCACGACCCCGTTGGCTAAACTCCTGCTTCCTAAAATCTTCAGTTTTAACTCATTTTAACTTATATTTGGTAAAACAACTTTCTACTACTGAATTAAACTTTTGAAAACAAGACAAAGGTACTATAAAATAATTTCGGATGACTTCTATTACATAAAGATAACACCACGCCGAAGGAGCGGTTTATTTTTTTATTTTATTTTATTTTCAATCATCCAAACACCCTTCCATTTCAAATATATGTAAATTGTTGTAAACAATTACATGAACAAAAATAATAATAATAATAATAATAATAATAATAATAATAATAATAATAATAATAATAATAATAATAATAATAATAATAATAATAAGGTGTGGATTGAGTTGACGGACCCTCATTGACTACCCGCACCCTGAGACTAAATATATGCACAATACCTTTATCACGGGAGTGCCAAACACATCATTTCCATATAGTGGCTTCAAATGCTTTTTGGTCTTCACCAAATATATCATTGGCTGAGTAAGGAGTCATACGTGCACCGGTTCTCATACCAGGTTATCCAAATACTTATTTCTATGATACTTTGGAAACTGTGTCTCATCACTTATTTAATAACGCTCATTCCTTTTTTTTACATGCACACACCTTTCATTGAACAGAAACAACCCAACTCAGAATGTATGCGAACATCTGTTTGGTCAGAATAATTGCATATGATCATTAGTCACAAGCAAGCGGCTACATATCTTATGTTAGAATGCCTAATTGTAACCCCTGACAAATACCACCATTGTAGGTGCGAATGGACAGAGGATGAAGGGTTGTTGCATCACATCAGGTTATTTGACTACCGATTTGTAGCATGCTATGGATAAATTGTTGTGATTACATTTAATAACCACCACGGCCTTTTAAATTGCATAGTCACATTTTAACACCCTATACCAACTCACTAATAACGGCTACTATTGTAGGTGCACATACACAACAAATGGCAAGGGGATCAACCAAATATTTGGCACACACATTCAGTCATACAAGGTTATGCAACTTCTGCTATATAACATGTTATGGATAATATGCTACGCTTACATGTACTCAGAACTACGTATTTACTTAGTTGACTTTGAAACTTTTTTCCCTCTCATATTCGATAACCATTTATTTCTTTGCGTCCTTAATGCAAAAAAATTGGTATGTTTATAGCTTATTTTTCGTTAACTTATTTTTCTCAATGATATTCATAAGTCTACTACTCCTTTGAAAAACACATATGTTTTAAAATGTAATTTTACTATATTAAATTGCTTAAATTAATATTAAAGTTCTTTTGATTATTACCTATGTTTTAAAATGTAATTTTACTACCCTTCTTTCGCTATAGAAAAATAATCCAACGATATTTATAAGTCATGCCCGCCCATCGGGCGGGCTTTGAAATCTAGTATATGTATGTATATATATATATATATATATATATATATATGTATGTATATATGTATATACATATATATATATATATATATATATATATATATATATATATATATATATATATATATATATATATATATATATATGTATGTATGTATGTATGTATATACATATATATATATATACATATATATATATATATATATACATATATACGTATACATTTTCCAGTGATTCTAAAGTCCTTGGGATGAATCGTTCATGTGTTTATCAAAGACGATGAACTAATTGGCCGTTTGTATTTTATCGGCGGTCGGTAGAGGCTTCATCACCATCTCTCTCATGGTGGCAGCTGGATTGTGGTTTGTCTTTCCGACTTGGTGGGTCTCCTATCATGGCGGATCTGATTAAAAATAAAAAGATCAGGTTTGTTAATTTTTATAATTATTTCGTAATGGGTTTGATAGGTTTTTGGTTATTTATAATTATTTCAAAATGTAATTGTTATCTCCCAAAAGATCTAACCAGCAAATATGTTCGTAGTTTTGTAAACAAAGTGCGGTTATAGGGTTGTTTGGGTTGCTGTTTTTGAGTCAAAAATGGGGTTTTAGTTGATGCTTTTGGAGTTAAAAAATGGTGTTTGGTTGTTGTTTTTGTCAAAACAGGAGCGGCTTTGAGGCTTTTTGGTTTGCTATTTTTTCAATCAAAAACTGGTGATTGGTTGTTGTTTTTCTTTCAAAACAGGGGTGCTTGGTTGCTTTTTTTGTGTCATAAAAGGGATGTTTGGCTGATGTATTTGCTGTCAGAATAAGGGCTGTGTGATTTGCTTTATATCGTGTATAGATCTTGATGAAACTTTATATGTTTTTTACGTGTTCGAATATGATTTGCAGCATATATGTTACTGGTGCTATATACAAACATTCATGAGTTCAACTAAGCATATATGTTACTGGTGCATGCATGTTAATTGGCTATTAAATGAATGCTAATGTAACTGGTATTTGTATTATTGGATCTCTCTAGCAAATTAATTACTTGTATGCTTTTTGTTCACAGTGAGTTCGTTTTTAACGGCAACGTACAAGTGCTAATTCACCGGAACAATAACAACTTAGAGTCTGATGTTTCAGTTAAGAATGAATTTGGCGAAGGAGATAACTATAGTGGACCAGTAATGATAACCTTAACCTAAGTTAAGTGATCGTAGTCGATGAAAAATGCTACCCATGTTATATTATCATTTTCATCCAAAAGGCTCTTTGTATTATAGTTGTTCTCTTTTGTTTTTGAAGTGTTTTCATTTATTTGGTGCGACCTGACATAGTTGTTATGTACATTGAAGTTTTGTTCATGGAAAACAATTAATAAAAAAGTATTTGGTGGATGTGGTAGTGTTTCATAGGATTTTATATTGTTGTTTGGTTGCGAATGATTATACAAGTTTGTATTTGCGTAATCAGGTGTGACTTTTTCATATAGATGCTTAAAAATAAGTTGTGCACATATGTTTTTGTCATTTAAAAAGTTTGTGCATATATGTTATAATAAAAAAGTCAATTTACTAATCTTTGTTTTTTGATTTACTCATGTTTTACATATGGTTGTATTAGGTTGCTACTAAAGATAATGATCATAATATGGCAAGTCGCAACTGACGTAGATGGTGAATATAATGAAGGAATTATAAATTTCTAGAAGGCATGCACATATGTTCTTGGAAAAGTGCACACATGTTCTTACAAGAGTGCACATGTGTTTTTGAATGACGTCATTTGTATTTTGATCGAATTTCATTTGATATCAAACTTTTTGTATATACTATTTATCTTTTTGGTTTGTTTATAATTTAGAGGTAACATGTATATATTTATGTATTTTGTTATAACTTTCGAAGATTAAAGAATGTATACTAGAAACATCTGTGTAATATCATTTTAAGCAAAATAAGTTTGATATCTAAACAATTATACGTAAAAAAACATATGTAAAGTTGCAATATTTAAAAAAGAAAAAAAGAAAAAAGAAAAGAAAAACACACATGCACCTCATTTTTTCAGAAAAACATGTATGCTAGAAAAAAAAAAAAAAAACCGAAATCAAAGGATTTAAAATCGTTTATTATAAAAAAAAATCAAAAAGAATAAAAATATATTTTACTATTATGCTCTTTTGAATTTAATAAAAAGATTTAAAAATACAAAATTCTCATTGGTCCAAAGTGGTTCTGTAGAGTTTTGTACAAAATAATGGTTCTGTATTGAACATGCCCATATATATATATATATATATATATATATATATATATATATATATATATATATATATATATATATATATATATATATATATATATATATATTCGGTTTTTGGTTCAGATAGCCAAACTCATATCCAAACCGAAAACCGAATTTTTAATTCGGTTCGGTTCGGTTTTGACAAATTCGATTCGGTTATAAGTTCGGTTCGATTTTTTTTCGATTCGGTTTTCGGTTTATGAACCATGAACACCCCTATTTGGGGATCCTTGGATTGGCAGGCCCTTAAATCGTAGTGAGTGAACAAGATGGTTACAACTTGCGTGTTCTGCGACAGTAAATACATTCACTGTGTATATATGTACAAAATAAAGTTCTTGGAAGGATTAATTACACAGATAGGTAACCAACTTTCTAAAATTTCTAATGTTAGGTAATAAATTCTCAAAAATACTAATATAATCAACGAAACTTGTTGAAACCTTTAATGTTATGCTATATGCCCGTTTTTTATGCCATGCCAGCTTGTTGGACCCACTTGTACATACAAGATAACAACAGTATCAAAACACATATTCGTATCCAAAACCCACATCCCATCATCTTTATATCAAAACAAGGATTCAACAAACCTGCATCTAAATAAATTAGAAAAAAAAACCAAAAAAAAAAAAAAAAAACAATTCCACACAATCATAAACATCAATAAGAGATCGATTACAATTACCGTGATTTCTTTGGTTTAAGTATGTCATTATGAAAAGGATCATTTTGTGTTTTGTTTGTGTGTATTGCTAATTTATTTCATGTTTGAAAAGGATTGTCACAAAGTCGAAATTTATAAAGGCTAACTAACTGTGGTTTGATTTAAGACCCATTCCCTTTATAGAAAAATTTTATGATTCAACCTTTTCGAAATCAGTAATATTGTTTTTAGCTTCCAATGGCATGTCTCTCTTATTGGAGTAGTTGTTTTTATGATGTGTAAAAATTCTCTAATTAGACTTCGACTATCAGTAATGAAAAAAGTAGAATGGGTTCGCATTTTTCTTTTTTAGATCTCGTCACGGTGGTGGGTTTAGTGATGGTTGTAATCAATTGCGTAGAAGGGAAGTGAGTTCAGTGTGGCGGATTTTGATGCAGTCATATTACTTGATAATAGGTGGTGGATTTTGGAAATAACAGGTGGTGGTTTTGGATAATAGTTTGATTTGGAATTGATATACGTATAAGAGTTTGAATTTTGATGTGATAATGGATTTTATTTTGGGTAACTAACAAAGATTTATACTTAGGCAAAGGGAGGTTGAAGATGAAGATATTTTAGTAATTTTACTCTAAAAATATAATAAAAAATGACGTGGTACAATGGTAACCGGTTGCACGGGTTACAAGTTGTAAAAGTAGCACATATTGCATAACATTGACGGTTTCAATAAGTTATGTTTGTTATATTAGTATTTTTTAGAGTTCGTTACTTAACATTATAAATTTCTGAAAGTTCGTTACCTATATGTGTAATTACCTTTCTTAGAATAACATATTCTTCTAATGAAAAGCTGTTAGCAAACAGTAAAAATGTATACTTTTATGAGTTTAAAGGTTAATTTGTTAGATTATTAAACTTAAATGAATGTTAAATATAAAGCAAGGAGTAAATATGTAAAGTTTAATCGCTTTTAGGATGTTAAAAATATAGGTTTCAATGAGTTTATAGGTTAATTTGTACTATCACTAAACTTGAACGAATGTAAAAATATAAAGAGTGATATTGTTAATACAAATATCGTTTAAAAAATGTTATTTATATTTTACGATCTTTGCTAATATTTTGTTGAAGACAAAGTATAAACTTTATTTTCTAGCAAAATATAACTATAATATAAGTCTCACATATAGAAACTTTATTTCTAAGTAAACATTACATTTGCCACATGATTCATTGTTTATCTAACAATATTGATAGCATATTAAGTGTCAAAACATATTTAGTAAGCTTTACTAAATAATGTGTCCTATTGAGTTATATGTCTTCAAACATCTTTAGTAACTCAATTACTTAGTAAAAACACATCATACAAATATTAGTTCATGTTGCTACAAAAATACTTTTACAAGTTCACTTTCATATTAGTAAAAGTCTAAAATTAAAAATATACATCTACACCATGCATTGCATCATACATGTCTTGTCAAAGCTCTTTGTAAAGATCTCATGCATATCTTAGTTTGATTCTTACTCAACATATCTTACAGGTTGACTTTGAATGTTCTTGATTATACTTGTCATAGATGTGAAAAGATTTCTTGGAAAGAACTCTGTCAGTTCTGGCGGAACCTTGGGAATACAAGGGCGGAACCCTTGATTTGGTTCCGCCTGATTCGTGGCCTAGTTGTTTGGTTTTTCCTATAAATAGCAAGCCACATCCAAGAAATCCTTCATAACTTTTAGATATACTTTACACATACATTCTCATTTCTATCATTTAACCCAGTAGCATCTCATTTGTGTGATTCTCTTTTGTAGCAAAGAAGTCCACGAGTTCAACCGAAAAGACTACAAGCTTCAACACAATGTTGCAAGTCTTGGTAGCTTTGCATTGTGTAAACTTTTATAGTTTCTACATCATTTGTTTGTATATTGTCTATAGTGATCGGTTACTATTTTAGCCCTCAAAATACATAAAGTGTCAGGAGTGGTTGTACCCTTGTAAAAGAACTCGGCATCTAGCTTAGTGTCGAAAATATTGTATAGGCGACGTTAGGTTGGTTCAACCTTGAACTTGAACCCGGTATTTAGCTTTGTACCGGATAAAGTGTAAGTGAAGATTGTAAGGTTTTCTCCGCCGGTGAAAGGAGCTTGTTGACTAGTGAAGGATACTCTCGAGTTAGATACTGGGGGTGTGGAGTAGAGCAAGGAAAAATAGTCCTTGTAGCCGAACCACGATAAACATTCGTGTTGTGGTTTGATCATTTCTTACTTTACTCTTGCACATTACTTATTTTTTATTAGTTTTGATTGTTGATTACACATAAAATAAACAAAGAAAATCAAGTTAAAAAGCGGTAAACTATTCAACCCCTTCTAGTTTTTCACAGATATAATTATGTAAAAATATAATGGGTTTAGGGATTAAAATATTTTTTTATTAAAGTTAAAAAAGGATGTTAAATTATAATGCTTTAAAACTATAAAGGTTAATGTGTATTTTTGTAAAGCTTAAAAGGTTGAATATGACATTTATCAACTCAAAAGTATTGTTACATATAGAAATCTTATTATGATAAATGTTAATCATTTAGGGATTAATTCGTACAATAGCAATGTATTTTTTTAAATATATCAATTTGGCACGGGAATTTTTAAAAAATTGTAGAAATGTAATGAACTTTCACAAGTGTTTCAATTTGGTACGTGATAATGACATGTCACATTATAAATGGTGTCACGTGTCAGACTTTCAAGTATGACACGTCATCATCATGTACCAATTGCAACACTTATGAAAGTCCGTTACATTCCTATAACTTTTTAAAGTTCACATACCAAATCGGTACATTTGAAAAAATATATTGCTATTCTTCGACCAAATCCTATGTTAATATTAGAATATGTATCACACACAATAAACTGGTGACAGTATGCATGGTAGCCGCTGGCGCAACGTGCGGGTACCCTGCTAGTAAAGATAAAGAAAACCTAAATGTTTAAGAAAATTATAAATATTACTCCCTCTTTCCCTAAATAAGTGTCCACTATTGACTTTAAAGTCTTCCCTTTTTAACTTTGACTTTAAATTATTTTATTTGTGTTATGCAATACTTGATGCAAAATGTATAAATGAATTTGGTTTTAAATGTATTTTCATTGATATAATCTTTCATCAAGTATTACATAACACAAATGAAATAATTTAAAGTTAAAGATGAAAGAAAAGGATTTTAAAAAGTCAACAACGGACATTTATTTAAGGACAGATAGAGTATTATATAAGTACAAGTCATTCCGACCCGTGCGATGCACTCAGTCTCATTCTAGTTGTTCGTTGCAGAGCACTAATTTTTGTTATTGTGTGGTTCAATAGGTTCATCAGTTGTAATTTTGTTATCACAAATACTCAAAATGATTTTATCGGTCGAACAGGGAATATCATTATGTTAATCATTTATTCAGTTATCTAAGTGTTCACAGCGTAATTTTTGTAACTAATTCTCGTCATGGTTGAAACTCTCATTTTTTGTTGATAGTCGGTTTTTGTTTGTCAATGCCGTTATTTTGTTACTTTTAATTGAGATCGAGTAAAAAACTCTAAATGATTTTCAGGTTTGTGAAGAGACTTTTTTCAAGCTGTTACATTTAAAAAAAGTCTCTTCACATGTAATCTTTTAATATGAATAAGTTATGTAGAAACTAGAAGCGGGGGGGGGGGGGGGGGGGGGGGGGAGGGGAGGGGTTGTATAGTTTCACTGTTTATAATTGCGTTTTAAAACTTTTATCTCTTTTAAGTTCTTTTTACAAAAATGTTAGATTTGATTATTATGTAAAATCTATGAATGTTGTGATTGCAAGTAAATAAAGAAGTAAGTAAAGGAGTAAGGAAAGAACACAACCAAACCAAGGCGCCGAGATCACAAACAAAGACGCGAAGAAAAAGACAGACTAAAGAAATACTATGAAAAAGAAAATAAAAATCTCAATAGATACGAATCTAATGAGTAGACCTACTCAAAATAAAAATTAGCCTAAACAATAACTATTCCCCAGCAGCGGCGCCAAAAACTTGATGCGTGTTTTGTAATCTCGCAAAAGGTTTTACCTCTCAAAGGATCTTGAGAGATTTTTCAATCCACCAGGCAGTGTACCTGACTGTTGTAGTGTAGTAAATGGTAGTTCCGGGGGATTGATCGTTCTCTAGGAGAATAGTGTCGTTAGGATTAAAGTGTAGGTCAACTAGGTCTAAAAGTGAGGGATGATTCTTTTTGTGGAAAGCAATTAAAATCTCGGGTATTAAAAAAGTGGGCGGAATTAGTAGCTAGTCAACTAACCCAAAATTACTAATTAAACTAAAAACAATAAAATAAATAACAAGAAAAGTAAATGTGGAACTTCTTATATGAGACAAATGTGTTTACTTAGATTTCACTATTCCCTAGTTATCTCTTATTGATTTATTGAGTTGTCACAATTGTTTAGTTGAAGGATTGTATTCCTTAATCCCAGCCGTGGGGGCGTGTATGTCCTTCCCCAACTCTATGAAACCGTAGTACACATCCGATTACGTTTCTTAAGAAATTCAAGCTTGTTACCGTATAGGATATTAGCCAGTTTTCTTAAGCCTAACACGAGTCAATCAACCAAACAACCAATAACAAATCAACAATCAATAATCAATAACTAAGTTTCATTAGATCTAAGCAAACACTAAGAAATCTAAGCTAGC
Organism: Artemisia argyi; assembly: GCA_030686995.1. Taxonomy (NCBI): domain Eukaryota; kingdom Viridiplantae; phylum Streptophyta; class Magnoliopsida; order Asterales; family Asteraceae; genus Artemisia; species Artemisia argyi. The sequence goes on from CM060681.1 coordinate 37,103,976, forward strand.
ATGTTAATGTAAAGAAAAGACAAATAATTAATCAAACAACACATAGACCTATTGAATGATTAAAGGAAGAACTTATCTTTAATTGAACATAGAAGAAAATAGGGTTTGTGTAACAACTCACAAAATCTCATTTCTATCATTCCCATTACAAATACCTATATTTGGTATTTCACAGGTAAATTTTTGCTTTTTATGTGCATTTATTACTTGCATGACTCTTTAGACCTGCTCACGTACCCACACAAGCCAAATAACTCAACTCTCACATCCTATAAATCCCCGGTATGTCAATCATAAGATCCCAAAAACACCATAATAAGTAATCTACCAATCTAACACACTAAATATATCACAAAACCCTAATAAACCTTAATTAAACTCTAATTAGGTCTATGTGCTTACTAAACCCTATATGCTTAACTAAACTAGTTTGAAAGTGTCCAAGGCTTAAGTATGAATTACCTTACGAACATTAGGATACATTAGGACCCTTAGACACTAGTACAACCCTTTAAAACTTAGGTACAAGTCCCTTAGGCACAAAACCATAACTAGATCATAACTTCTTAGAATTAGGTCTAAACTATCCCAAAACTTCACCATAAGTTACCACCACTTAGTATAAGCTTCGTAAGACCTAGGATTAGTTATTAGGAACTCATAGGACCATAACCTAGGCACTAAACCTTAGGATAAACCTTAATCTCTCACTAAGTGCAATTAGGTCATTAAGTCCCAAAACTAGGTCAAACCTTCCCAAACCTTTCCCATAAGCTACCATCACTTAGTATAAACCCCTTAGGACTTAGGATTAGTCACTAAACACTCTTAGGAACCTAACCTAGGCACTAAAACTTAGGCAAAACCCTAAACTCTCACTAAGTAAAACTAGGTCTAAACTTAACCTAAACTAGTAAAACCTAAACATAAGCACCTCAACCTAGCACCCTAACACCTTAGTCACCTTAAGCTAGCACCCTAACACCTCTTAAGCAAGCACACAAGTAGGTGATGCACCTACTTGTCACCTCCTTCTTCCTCTCGACTCACCACCACCTCAACTGGCCTAGGCAGCCCCTTAGCTACTCCTAGCTCGTACTCATCACCTCCTACTTGACACAACCCCCTAGCTCAGCTTACTCACCTCCCCCCTCGACACCTCCTTCTTGCTTTGCTTGGTCGCTACTCCTCACGCACCCTATAAATGGTTGGACACCCTCTCATTTCAAAAGCACACCTTCTCTTCTTTATCCACCTTAAACTTCTGTATCTATTAGTAGTATTCAAGCTATAGTAGGCCTAGGAGTCGAGCAAAGCAAGCCAAGGACCCTTGTCAAGTTGTTTTTCCATGCTAAAACCCTAAACCTAGGAATACCTCATGTTAAACCCTAACTAGTCAAGTAAGCCTTCCATTTTGAATCTATTAGCTTTAGTTTAGTCTTAGGATAGTATTAGGATGCCTTAGATCCTCTAGGAACCCTTGCCTAAGCCTTGAACCATTTCATTTACTAGTTTTCTTTTTAAAACCCTAATTATAGACTAAACCCTAAATATATGCTATTATCCCTTTTAATAAGCCCTAAGCTAGTTTAGATAACTTAAATAAGCTAATATTAGTTAAACATAAGCTAGGAAACTTAGTTGTTACATAAAAATATAGTTTACTTAGAATTAGGACTAGTTTTGCAAAACTTTACATGCATAAGGGTATATATCGTAAATTCCTGAAACTATAAAGTCTAGAGACTTTTTTTGACATTTCCTAGAAGTTATAAGTGTAAGGACTCATTTTGCAAAGTAATAAAACTTTAGGATAGAAATTAAAACAAATTATAAACTAAAAAGGACTAGTTATGCAAATATTATAAAGTTAAAGGTCTAAATGGTAAATATAGAAAACTTATGAGTCCAAGGGTTATTTATGTCATTTTCTAAAAATATAGAAATCTAGGGACTAATTGTGTCAAATATAGATAGTTATAAGTATAAATAATATAAGTATTATAAGTTTAGGGTAGAAAATGTAAATATATAAACTACAAGGGTATAAAATGAAAATATAATATAAATATAAAACTAAATTAAAGTTAGAAGCATAACACAATAGTAGGGAGCTTCATGTGAGGAGTACCAGGTGGATATTTCGTTTTGACGAGTTTGCTGGGATTACGAATTAAAGTGCCCTAGCTCCTCAAACGATTATTGCATGTACTTCTGGATTATGATGGCCCGAACGGTGTTATGTTATAATTAAACCTAATAACAATATAGCTCAATAGTAGGGAGCTTCACGTGAGGAGTATTAACTTCTGAATTATGATGTCCCGAACGGTATTATGTTGATAACATAATACAATAGTAGGGAGCTTCATGTGAGGAGTCATATACTTCTGGATTGTGATGGCCTGAACGGTGTTATATTATATCTAAAACATTAACGAACCTAAGAACAATTACTTAAGAAACTTAAACAAGAAAACTAAAGCTTGACGTACATCCAAACCTACAATACACTAGGATACGTGAGTAAGGCAGTCTAGTTCCCGAGTCACTTTTTGCATCAATTAGATTTCCCTAAGCCCAGGTGAGTTCATAGCCTCATACTCTTTTTAAAACTTTCACACTAAATGCTTTACAAAACTTGTGAGGGGGATACATGCTACTTGCCTTACTTAAAACCGAATACAAGTCTTATTCTTTGGTTGTTGCACGAGTAAACTAACTGCCACCACTACATAACCAAAATTCATGAATCTAATCATTTGGGATATTTTACCCATGCGAACGCGAATATAGTTGATAGATCTATTGGAGTTTGACAACTCCCATTGGTATTATCATCTTTCTGGATGGTACCAATAAGTACTATATTTGAACCCACTAAAGGATTAACTTTGGCAAATTATCCTTCCCATCCCTCATGGTTGGGTCTGCAGCCCCCATTACCCGGATTGTTAATGTGTGGTTCATGAGCTTAGTGCAACACAACCCACTGTTGATAATTGTGCATGCATCACAATTATCAAACATACAACATTTTCCCAGATGGGTGTAACAACGGAACCCAGGGAACTTGTATTCACTAACACTTAAACTTATGACTCTCACTCAACACCTAGTGTTGACTTTTAAGCATGTATTCTAGGTATATCACTTCTACGGAGATATGGCAGAAGGAGGCACTGAACTCGGAGGACTTTCAAACCGGCTATCATTCAAACTTAACCTAACACCTAGACTTTGGGACCTCATCAAAAGTAAAAGTATATCTTTTACTAATAAAACTCTGACAAATAAATGAATGATAACTAAATTTCTAAAAACGTCTCTTTTCGAGTCGTTTTCTATTACTGTAACTGTGATTCTATGAAGTAATACCCCAAACACTTAATCCGCTGTGATCAGTGAAAAATGGGGGTGTTACAGTTTGAAACCCTAAAAATGCTGTAAAAGTCGGACTATGGTTTTTCTCCCAAGTTGCACTCTAAAGTTCCACACTTCATGAATAAAAAATCAAAAACTGTAAATAGAATTACAAAGCTGACGGCATCAGGTTATGGCTTCTGACGCCGTCAGGACACCGCTATTAGGGTTTCGTATCGCCCAAACAATCCTCTGACGCCGTCAGATATAAATTCTTCTGGGCCGTCTCGTGTAGTTGCAGAGCCAGACGGCCTCGCCATTTTTGTGCCTGACGACATCAGGTGTTAACTTTCAAAATCTTTCTGGGGCGTCTCGTGTAAAAATCCAACACTTCTCATCATAAGGTGACAACGTTAGCCTCCAAAGCGTGACGCCATCAGGTGTAAAAACCTGACATTTCTTGACTTTCTTGTTTTCTTCATTCTTGAGCATAAAAACGTCCGAAAAGCTCAAAATGCTCAATTTTCCGAAAATCACGCCCCAAGTAACTAAAATGAGAAAACGAATGTTTTGAGGTAATATTTGATTATAAAATCATGATTTAGAGCTTAAATGACCCCCTAAAACGTATCAAATAAATCCTTATCATAACAACTCAAATCGTAACAATTCTAAAATCGCAATGCAACTCAACTCGCAGCAAACACTCAACTAGCAACACCTTGTCAACTGGCAGGAAATAATCAACTTGCAGCAGCTAGTTAACTCGCAACACTTAGACAACTCACAAGAAAACTTAACTCGCAAAAGGCAGTTAACTTGCACCAACTTGTCAACTCGCAAGAAAAGAAAAAAAATCAACTCGCAGCCGGCAGTCAACTCGCAACAACTTGTCAACTCGCAGGTGATACTCAACTTGCAAAAACCAATAAGACAGAAACATCCCTTTCGCAACATTTTGTCCTTTTTTTTTTTTTTTTTTTTTTTTTTTTTTTTTTTTTTTTTTTTTTTAAGTATACCGCCAGCTCGCAATCCTTAATCACAATCAACTCGCAGTCAAACCATCCAAATCGCAGTCAAACACAACCAACTCGCAAAAATTAACCACAAGGGGTGACCCAATGGTAAGAATACCAGCCTTCCAAATAGGAGGTCAAGGGTTCGAATCCAATGGGGAGAAAATTAATCCCCTTTTGGCCATGGAGGTTCACCTGCGCTGACTCCGGGCTATCCAAAAGGGTTGTCGCCGTGGGATTAGTCGGCTCGCAATGTCGAGTCGGAAACCCATGTTACCCAAAAAAACCTCGCAACAAAAATCTGTCAACTTGCAGCCAAGAAGTGAAATACGAGAACCAACTCTCAGAGAAGAAAAACACCAAAAACCTCACTCGAATTGGCTCAAACTCATCACTAAACACATGAAACAGGTTATCCAAATGCTAAACTAAGTACATATAACACTTTTAAACATGAAAGTACAACAATCTTTCACTTCAAACCATGAATCAAGCACAAACTAGTGATTACCTAAGAAAACAATTCGAACCAAAAGAAACACACTAAGAACCAATAATAAAATCCGAGTACACCAAGCCCCTAAGATGAAACCTTGGCTCTTGATACCATTTGTAACATACTCATAAACATAACATGTATGGTCTTTGTGTTTTGATTCGATTCTAGTGTGAGAAAGAGAGAAATGTGGAAGCCTTTAGAGAGAGAAAAACAAAGAGATTAGATTAATATGTGTGAAAGGTCCAACCCTCTCCTTAGGTGGAGAGGGGTATTTATACTTACAGTAAGAATGCCCATACACGGGCTGTGAAGTGAGCTGACAGTGGGTAAAGACCCGACCCAACTCCACAAATACTATTTTAACTAACTATGTACTAGCTACATATTACTAATACTACGAGCTACATATTGCCAATCTATAGTCGGGATGACAGAGTCTTTCACGAGAATATTTATATTCCTAACAAAAAGAAGTGAGATGGAACCTTGAGAGAAAATAGTGAATGTTACATTCAAAGTATGAGAAGGTCCAACTCTCTCCTTAGGTGGAGAGGGGTATTTATACTTACAACTAGAATGCCCCTACACGGGCTATGGAGTGAGCTGACAGTGGATAAAGACCCTACCCAACTCCACAAATACTACGTTAACTAACTACGTACTAACTAAATATGACTAATACTATGAGCTACGTATTGCCAATCTATACTCGGGGTGACCGAGTCTTTCACGAGAATATTTATATTCCTAACATGAAGTCATTAATTGCTTGTTCACCTTTGCTAGAGAAGATGGTTATTAATCCCAAATCATCGAAAGCATTTGGTGGTAATGATGGAAATAGGAAGTTTGTTACAGAGTTGAAACAATACCAAGCCTCCCCGATAACTGAAATAATAATTGATTTTGCTAACAGCTGACTGACATCACATGGTTATCCTCGTGTGTTATGAATGTAGTTTTCCATGGACTTTTGCATAAAAATTTCATGTTATTGGAAGTATCTTCAAATCTTTGCCTAAATGTGGGGAGTTCAATGCTTGGTAACGTATAATGCTTGATCCTGGAAAATGCAAATTGCCGACTAGATATCTATAGTCTTTTTGATTTTATAGGCATTTATTAGTATGCTCTTTCATTTGCCTTAGGATTATGTCTGGTATATATGTGTCTTCTTATGTAACACTGGCTTCTTGTTGAGACCATACACTTGTGTCTTGTTATTTATTTATGTGATGATCCCAAAATAGCAGCAGCCTATGTATTAATAGTCCAGGATGCCAGCTTAAGGGCTATGGAAGAAAGTATTATATCTAAAAATGTTTTTCTTATGACTTGAGTCATAAAAATATCCTCAGCTTATTGGGTGCTGAGGATATTGCAAATGATTATGTTCTAGTTTGGAAAAGGAACTACAGTTTGCTTTTGTAACTTTGTCGAGCTTACAGTATATTTTTATTTTTCAGTGTTAAGTAAAAAGATTCATATATTCGGTTGACATTATTAATTAATTCTTTGATTACAGATCTCAAATATATTAAAACCAGGCCTAGAAACTTTGGGCAACTAAATTTTACATCCCGCATGAAACTTTCTTTCGTATGAGTCATGACATTAGCCTTAGATTAGCACTTAATTGCAAGTAGGGATTAGCACGGTACTTGATATCAAACTTGTATTGAATTAATGGTATCGTTTTCTTCCCAAGCATGATAAGGGATATAGCAGGTACCATACAGGATGGGATTCCGGCATCGGAACCGGTACCGGAAAATCGGTACCTATCGGTTCTGCCCATCTTTTGTTAAACAAAAAAATCTTTCAGATTTTATGCTAGTAACTTTCCGTGAAAGTAACAAAAAACATGACAAAACGTGCATTTTCGAGTGATTTCAAACTGTAACGTGTTAGAAAACGCAACCAGCAATTAAATAAATATATTGCAGAGATAGTCGTAACTTACGAACATTTCAAAATTTTTTCAACCAAAATTAATATGAAATAGTTCAAAATAAACCAGCTAAACCATTTTCAACCAAACAATAAAATAATAATAATAATAATAATAATAATAATAATAATAATAATAATAATAATAATAATAATAATAATAATAAAATATAAAATAAAAAAATAAAATTATCTTTTTCTTTAGCGTTTTGCTTGACAATTTCTTCTTATATGTTACTAATAGTCATATGTAACTATGTATACTGACAAAATATGTGAAATAAAAAATAAAAATTAAACATACAAAATATACTAATAATCGTATGTAACGAGTGTTGAAAATCAGCCTAGGCGCCCACTTAACCGGCAATTAATCATTAGGCGGCGATTAACTGCCTCGATTTTCACTAATCGGTCTTATTAATCGATTTGGTAAAAAATGGTCAACATACCGATTAATCGGAAAAAAATTGACCAAATCAGGCATAAATATACCAAATTGGACAAAAATCGGATAAATTGACCAAGTCGGTTACAAATAGAAATCAGCCAAATCAGGCGTAAATCGTAAAAAAACGCCTAAATTGTCCAAATCGGACATATAGTTTCAAAATTTATAATTTATATATAAAAAAATCAATCCGGTTAATCCTATATTAATCCCCGCCTAACCGATTAATCGCTAAGCAATACCCGGCCGCCCAGCTACCGCTTTAGGGATTTTTGCAACCTTGTATGTAACTATGTATCCTGACAAATGACAAGCATACACTGGTACAAAAAGTTGTATTGGTCAGGCCAAAAATGTGTGACGATATGCGTATAGTCACACACGTTTTTTCGTTGTGTTTCACCAAAGGTCCCGCCACCGTAGGTGGCATATGGTCACATTGTTGAGTTCGTGGCCTTTTCCATCTAAAAAGAGTGACCAAAACCCCGAATATGTGTGACAAATTAGGCACAAGTTTTGTTGGATTAGTCATAATCAGTGACCGTAAACACTTTATAGTCACACGAATATTTTTTTAGAGTAACTATTGTTTGTCCTTTGGCCATACAAATATATAATATATGTGAAATTTGAGATGATTTATTCTATTAAATGTGTATTTTGTGTGACTATTTTCCGTCCTGTGGCCACATGAATATTTAATAAATGTGACGTTTGTGATGATTTAGTCATATAACGGGTGTTGTTTTTTTGAGTTAGTCACATACAATTAAGGAAATAGTGGCCAAAAGTGCTAATAAGTGCGACCATATGCTGTTTAAAGTGAAGAAATGTGTATTTCGTGTGACTATTGATCATCCAATGGCCACGTGAATTTTATGTTTGTGTGGCCTTTTGTAATATTTAATCACACAATGCATGTTTGTTTTGGGTATTTAGACACATACAATTAAGCAAACAGTGGCCAAAAGTGTTAATAAGTGTGACCATATGCTGTTTAAAGTGAAGAAATGCGTATTTTGTGTGACTATTGATCATCCAATGGTCACGTGAATTTTATGTTTGTGTGGCCTTTTGTAATATTTAGTCACACAATACGTGTTTATTTTGGGTATATAGTCACATACAATTAAGCAAACAGTGGCCAAAAGTGTTAATAAGCGTGACCATATGCTGTTTAAAATGAAGAAATCTGTATTTTGTGTGACTATTGATAATCCAATTGCCACATGAATTTTATGTTTGTGTGGCCTTTTGTAATATTTAGTCACACAACGAATAAAGTAAATAGTGACCAAAACTGTTAATAAGTGTGACTATATACATCTTTTAGTCACATTTAAGAAATAAATATATATCAAAACAAAATCGAGTATATTTCAAAACAAATTCAAATACAATAAAATTGTAAATATAAAATTCGTATATAACTCTATACCCTAAGACCTCCTTTTATACACCAAGGAGTCCTAGTCGGCTTACAATACTTTACTAAGTATCTATAATCTTTTTCATAAACAACTAATACATATCATACAAGCAATACTAACTATATGAAACAACAATACTAACTTATAACTAACAGTTGTAACTAATACACTAGCAGCATTAACTTCGAGCAGTCTTAACTTTGTACTAGCAGTATAACAGCAGTACTAACTTTTGAACTAATCTCATCATCTGGATATTCTCCGTCTCTGTTTTAAGTAGAAAAGACAAAAGTTAGAAGCACATACAAATATAGTAATATACAGTACCCATTTTAGAGATTAGAAAAAATTTACCAACAGCCGACGGAAAAAGCGGTCTGATGTGTCATCTGTATTCAAATACCCATTTTGCTGCAGTTGTAGAACAAAACGAGCAGACAGTTTAGTGTTATTAATCTATATGACTTTAATGGGGATCGCAAACAGTCACAATGATATGGTTAGAAGTTACAGTATTGCGAAATGCAAAAAAACATGCACCAGTCCAGAATAGGACATAAAACCTACAATGGTACAAAAGGTTAGTAAACCAACTTGGTATACCTTATCTTGGAATTCTTTTTCTGCTTCATAAGATTCAAATGCATTGCCCTCATCCCAGTTGGCAGCAGGATGGTTAGCTACCTATTCCATTAAACAAGTTAGGACCCCATAATGCTGACTTGAAGAAGGGGCTTTCTTAGAAGAATTCCCACTTACACTGAGTTATAACCATAAATTGAGCTTGAAAGTATTATAAGCACAGAGCCTGAGAAAAACGCCACTAGTTTTACATGTGAATAATAATCGTCCATTTCTTCCTCTATCTGGTGACGTAACTAATCCTATAAATAGATGTTATGAACTGTAAGAAACCAAGGCACTAATAACGCTGCATAATATAAGATCTGCCAACCATCAACCAGTAAAAATATACATGGGTTGGCTTTGGTGATTGAGATGGAGCATACCCACGCCTCAATTTAATTCTAGTCCTTCGAAAATGAACTGTGCGAGAAAATCCAGATGAGGGAATTTTTAGCCAGGCATCCCATGTATCATCCTCACCCGTGAAAATAGCATGTAGCCCCTGCAAGAAACAAGTAACGTGCTTAATGCTAACATAAAAGACGAAAAAATTAGATGTCCCAAATATAAGTTTAGCATCAAAAACCAACATACCAGGGGCAGACCCTTGCATATCAACTCGGGCAACAAATAATCCAGATGGTTGAAGTGTTCTGCAGTACCAAACATGGAACGAATAAATGTCATACACATTACCAAGCAAGCTGATTGGTCCCGAAACGGTCAGATATTATTGACCAAGATCAATAAGTCAAAGACAGCTCAGTTCCAACTCTCCGTGGATAGTATAGTGTGTCCCCGAGTCGTGATGTCCCAGCGAGATTGCAATGGTGTTTTTGGAAAACGTTTATAGAAATGAGTGGCACTGAGGACAGTAGCCAAGATGATTTGGGAAGTGATTATGCTACTGATATTTGGTATTTTGGACAATGATATAATATTCATAATAACAGATATACAGATATATTCACAAATGCACAACCTGGAATCAGGTTATAGATAGAAAAGTGGGTTTTGAATAATTACAAACTACAGGGGGTGCAAGTGAAACTTTTTAAAACTTAAAATTAAAAGAAAATTTAAAATGAAAATGAAATTATGAAATTGATTATTTTAATATTTAAATATTACTTAATTAATTAAAACTATTTAAAACCAAATTTAAATCTAATTTAAATTAACTAAAAATGACAAAGATTACAAATTAACTTAAAAATTTGCAAAACTAATTTTTAAACCTTAAAATGAACTTGAAGAAAGTATAAAAATTAAAAATAAATATTTTTGTCTTTTTATGAGTTTCTATTAATTAAAAACTAATTATCTTAATTAAACTAATTAAACTATTTTAAATTACTAATAATACCTAAATGACTCAGATAATTATGGAAAAATTTATAAAACTAATAAACCATCACAGGAATCCTAAAAATTTATAAAAAGTTTCTAAAAATTATTTTTAGACCATTTTACTAATTATTATTCTAGATATTAATTAATAACTAATTAAACTAATTAAATTACAAATACTAAAAGATGAACAGTAAAAATTATAGAAAAATTCCTAAAATTATTTTATAACATTTAAAAACTAGAAAAAATATAAAAACTAGGTACTACTTTATAAATACTAATTTTGCTATTTAATACTTAATTATTAATTAATTATTAATAAAACTATATTTAAATCTAATAATTACTAAATGACAAGATAAAAATCTAAGAAAATTTCTAAAATTACTTTAACATAAATGAAAATTAATGAAAATATAAAAATGCAACTTACTTAATAAGAATCTAAATGAAAATTAAAAAGATAAATTAAATTAAATAGAAACTATCACTTATTTTAAATTTGGTTTTTCTTGATTTTTCTTTTACAAAACTATTTTACAACTAAAAACAAACAACTTTTGTAAAAACAACTTTTTATAACTTAAAAATAAGCACTATGAGTACTTATAAGCTAGGCAGTTGACTTTTTTATTGACTTTGAAGTAAATCAGCCCTAGTGGGGCCCACAGAGGTGGAAAAAGGTTCAAATCAGTAAATGGACTTATGTGAGCTAAAAACAATAAAAAGATTCCACAAAATAAGCCAATAAGCTCAAAATAAGCACTTAGTTAAACCAAATTCAACTCAAAAATGGGACAAAGTTAAGGCCTGATTCCAAGTGGGGTCCACAGGTTCTAAGGTCAAAATCTTGGTCAAAGTATGAAGGTTGCCAGGAGGGGGGTTGGAGGAGCCAACAATTAGGGTGTGGGGTCCATTGTGGAGGCCTACAACAACCACCAAAGTTGGTGGTGTTGTGGTGGGCTGCTGATGCAGGGGAGATCAGTCCCCCTGCAGGTGTGTTTGGTCAAGTGTGGGGCCCACAATAAAAATCCTAAAAATTAAGTAACTATGGGACACTGAAGTAGAGGTGGGGGGTTACAAATCCTAAAAAGCTCAGGGTCTAAAACCTCTCACAAAATTCCAAACAATTCATGCCATTTTGATAAAAACTGAAAGAGTGCAAATTTTGACTTTTCAATTAAACACCTACTTTGACTTATGTGGATTTTGGACTTGATTAATTTACTGAAAACATGTTATTAGGCTACAATGAAATGGAAATGAGTGACCTTAACAACTAAAGAAACTACATGGGTGATATAGGATCCTAATTCCTAACAGTGGGTTTAAAACAAGAGATCAAACAAGATTTTGACTTTTGTCTGAGCAAGCACATGTTTTTATTGTTTTAGTGAGCTATAATATTCTAATGTGAGATGTATGAGCCAAGACTAACAACAAGAACAGGTTTGAACACCCTAGACTCCACTGAACCAAACACTACCTAAACTCACAGTTTCTAATAAAACTTGAATAAAATGGAATAACAGCTCAACCTACTGGCTACAAATTATCTAACCAGCTATGAATAAGCAAAAGTAAAACAGATAAGCAATTGTAAACACTTGAACTTAAAATAACAAAAATTATAATATAAGCTTACATTATGAAATCCAAGCTAGGAACTGATAACAAGGACCAAAATCACAACCTGTTGCCTAACATCTCCCAAGAGATTCTAATACCATCCAAATCCAACATTCATCAGGCTCCAAAGCTCAATCTTCATCACCACTGATTTATGATTTATTTATATATTTAATGTGATTTTTTTTTTGTATTTTTTTTGAATTTTACTACTACACTGTAATTTAAGGTACCTAAAAGCTTTCAGAAGTTCACTGGGAGCTTAAGTGATCTCAATGAGTCCATTATAACAAACATCAACAACATTTAAGTAGTATGAGATTTTAAATAAAAATTTGCATAAACTGAATACGTACTGATAAACTGAAATTGATTATTACAAAGGGTTTGAAATACACTGAATTAACTTAGTACAATACTTGAGAGCCTTGAAATTATACTAATAATAAAATTACATTTGAACGATTACCTATACTACTCTACAACTACACACCTTCACTTCTGCTTCTATCTTTCTTTTTATAGACTTCAGAGGTTCCCACTAGCACTATGAAACTTTCCCACTTCTCTTTTGAGCCGTTGGATGGCTGCCACTTGATCCTGACCTTTCAATTGTTTTGGCGGGAAAAATTTAGACAAGGGCAATTGGCTGTGATAGCGTGTGTAGGAGGGGGGGGGGGGGGGGGGTGAAACCAGGGGTGGTTTTGGTTCAGAGAAGGAGGGAAGGGAAGGGAAGGGTGGTTTTGGTGGGTTTGATTGGTATGTTTGACCCCGTGTTTTTATTAAAGGGGTGTTGGGCTATGGGGTGTTTGGGCTGGGGATTGGGCCAAGAGTGGGGTTTTGGATTTGGTTTTTTAAAGTAATAATAATAAGGTCCGTTTGGTTTAGGTAATTAGAAATCACAAGGACCAAAATGTAATAAATCTGAAGTTTAGGGACCTGATTTGTATTATTCCCAAAGTACTCACAAGGGACCAGACTTGCCATAGATGAGAAGTACAAGGACAAAATTTGTTTTTCCCAAAGTTTTAATATCCCAGGGACCATTTTTGACAATTTTCAAAGTTCAGGGACTAAACTTGTAATTTTGTGAAACTTTGTACCAAAGGACTAAATATGTCATTTTGTGATTTAAAAGGACCTTTGGTGACTTTTTCAAGTTTTTAGAATAACCAGGGACTAGATTTGACAACTTTTGAAAGATGGACTGAAACTGCCAATTATGCAAACTTTGTTTATTTTTCATCTGTTTTTAATTATTTTGCATCTGAAACATATAAAACGCATTCCTGGGATATTTTCATTATTTTGATACAATTTTGAGTATTTTTAGATGTTTTGGCAGCTCAGAATAGGTAAAAATGATGAGTATTTACACACTCATCACAAGCAAATCACTAACATTTGGTACAAATGAAACAGTTTCACAAAAAGCAACCATATCTGAGTTAATTTCCTATATAACAGATGCTATGTTAATCTTTTAATAGATCACTTACGCGACTGCGATAAGCAAACTCCAACTGTTCAGCAACATCCTCCCGGAGTGGAAACCAATCAAGACTCCCTTTACGAGCAAAATAGTGGCCTCTTAGAACACGTCGATTGTCTCCATTCCAATAAACAGGAAAACTATGTCGTCTTAATAAGTCTACCTGCAACGATTACCACCACACGAATTTATAATCAAAAACATGTTTTAGGCTAGTTTTAATCCACGAAAATCAATATAAATCATTTTATATTTGATTACACATTTAAGAAAATATAAATTAAATATGTGTTTGAGCATACCCATTATCAGAGTCGGATAGGTGAGATGAGGGTGACGGTGGCTCGACTGTGATGGTGGTGGATGTGGTGGTTATCTCGAACCAAACAACCGAAGCAAACAAACTCTCCCATACAGTTCCCTTGTCTTGATGACGGTGATGGCATGGAGGAGCGATGGTTGGTGGAACGACGGCGAGATAAGGCGGTGAAGTGTGGCGGTGGTGTGAGTCGGTTCTAGAGAGAAGGAGAATAGATGAATAGATAGAAGATAGATCTGACTAGTGTAAGTGTTAGTGTGGAAAACTAGAAGGGGGGTTGAATAGTTTTACGTCCTTTTTAAAAGTTTATTACCAAAATATTTTGTAGGTTATTAAAAACTTTCGATTCGAACTCAAGTGAATTCAAATGACAACCAATGTAAGCAATTCTAATCAAGTATTGAAAGTATTGAAATATAATGAAGAAAAGATAGAGTTAGAAAGATCAAACCACAACACGCGAATTTATAGTGGTTCGGCTACAAGGACACCTTCCTTGCCCTACTCTACTCCCCGAGTACCACACTCGAGAGTTTTCTTCACTATGTCAACAAACTCCTTATGGTGGAGAAACCTTACACACCTCGGCCTACACGAGTTTACGACACTAAGCTAAATGTCGAGTTCTAATCGTAGCTAGAACCAATCTCACGACTTCTTCAAGGCTTCACACCTTCTTCACAACTTCACAACTTCTTCAAGGCTTCACACCTTCTTCACACCTTCACAACTTCACACCTTCTTCTATGCACAACTAATTCACAACTACTAAACTACTTTACAACACACCTAGTTTCTACAATCAACAAATTTACACAACACCTTTACAAATATCTACCACAACTACAATATGAAACTAGCTATTCACAACACTACTACAATTAGATGGATGTAGAGGAGTGTTCTTCTTCTTGCACTTGAATGGATGAAGCTTTGGATCACTTGGAAACAAAGACTTATGAATTATATGATCAAAGGATTTTAGATCTAGAAATGGAGG
The DNA here is from genome assembly GCA_030686995.1 of Artemisia argyi. Classification (NCBI taxonomy): domain Eukaryota; kingdom Viridiplantae; phylum Streptophyta; class Magnoliopsida; order Asterales; family Asteraceae; genus Artemisia; species Artemisia argyi. Next base: position 37,119,105 of record CM060681.1, read on the forward strand.
TTGGATCAGAAAGTTTATAGTGCAAAAAGGTGAGAAAAATGTGTGAAATGATCCAGTATTTATAGGGCCAGATTTTACTGTTCTGGAGCGTGCCGGTCCCCTTAATTAGGGGCCGTTCCCTTAATCATTAAGGGGGCCACCTAGTAAAATTAAGGGGGCCGCCCTCCTGAACGTTGAAAAAGTTTTTCTGGATAAAATTTGCCCTTTTTGGTTGGAAATTTGAAATCATATCTTTGTGGTTTAATATAGCATTACCAAAAATGATTTACAAATATATATAAAATATTTATATCATTTTATAAGATGTTATGTCTTAAGACAAAATTTCCTTTGATCATGTAATGCATAAGATGCTTAGTTTATGCATACCTTAAGTGATATAAGATGTAGAGGTAAATATTTGTTACCAAATACTTGTTTACGTCTTAATCTTGACTTAATTTGATTTGAGTTTTGTGATTATCAAAACATGGGTTTATTGAGAGATATTAATAACCTTTTTAAACATTATTTATATCAACAATCTCCCCCTTTTTGATGATTACAAAACTTAAATTCATTAACTCAAAAATTAATTTTTAAACAAGTATTTTAGTGAGTTTATATTTACTTCTCCCCCTTTTGGTAGAATCAAAAAGGTTATGCCGACAATTTTTAAACGTGAAAAATTGACGGGTAGATATCTCCCCCTTGATGTGTACTCCCCCTCGTTTGGGGCACCAAGAGAACGAGCTATGGAATGCTTTGCAAAAAAAATATTAGAAGCACAAGTATATGCATGCAAACATGTATAAAGTGATTAGAAAAAAAATAAAACATGTTTGAAAGAAAGCATGCATATTAAATAATAGGTTGTGTCAAGACACAACATACAAGAAGCAATTTGGATTGCAAGTAGAAAAGCTAGTTCACAAACTAACAACAAGGAAAATACATCATCATGGAAAGAGTACATGGTCTTCATAGAGCTTGCAAGCAAAAGGATGGTAGAGGCTTTATTTATTAAGCATATCAAATGCTTAATTAGGAGAGCATGATGGTGATGATGGAGGAATGGGTGAGAATTGTGGTGGAGGAATGATTGGAAAGGATGGTGGAGTTGTTGGTGGTGGTGGGTTGGTAAGCAAATGTTCAATATATGAAAACATATATTGAATTTCATCTCTAAGGCCAAAGATGACCGTGCGGTTATGGATGCAACAAAGACAAGTATCCCCATGGGATTCAAGTAGCCTCCAAGGCACGGGATTGGCAAAGAAAGGTGGTGTAATTGGTGGAGATGAGAGATGAGCATCAAGTGGTGTTATTGGTGAAAGTGAGATGGTAAGATGGGTGGACATGTGTTCTTGTGTAGGAAGTGGTGATGATACTTGTGGTGACAAGTGTGAGTTGATGTAGTCATTGATTGATGAGGTTGAGGGTATGGAGGATGAGGAAGTTCCATTAGTGGAAGGTGTTTTAGATGGTGCATTGGGTGCACTTGGGGATGAGCATTTGGGTGGAGGTGATGGTGTTTTGTTGTCTTCATTTGTTAAGTCAATGAAGAGTTGTTTTGGGGGGATGACCACAAGTTTTTGTTTCTTGGAGGCTTTGGAGTGTGAGGTGCTTGGTGGAGTCATGATGATCTAGATGGTGAATGATGAGATGAAGAATGGTGATTGTGGAGGGAATTTATAGTATGGAAATGGTTGATTAAGGTATATATTTGAAATGGTTGAATGAGATTCTAAAATTAGTTGGGTTAAAATGGGAAATGGTAGCTGAAACTAGAGAAAGGGTTCACAAGATGCAAAAGAAAATAGTGAACCAGTTCCAGATGGTCGGTCCCCTTAATTGTATGCCGGCCCCCTTAATAATTAAGGGGACCACCTAGGGAATTAAGGGGGCCGCCCATCTGGTGTTTTCCCAGACGACCAGAGACCCAAAATTTGCAGAATTTGATGATTTTTCAAGTGTGTTTTCCCAGCAAGCTCTATTAGAAGTATATACTCTAGGAATGATGATATATAAACATATATATATATATATATATATATATATATATATATATATATATATATATATATATATATATATATATATATATATATATATATATATATATAACCAAATTTCATGCAAATAAAAATATTATAATCCATTTTGAAAATAAGCATGGCATAACATTAAGATAGTAGCATGATAACAATTAAAGTCTAAACATCATTCAAGAGGTAAACAAGAAATAAGACAAGTATTTCCGAATAAATCGGACAAATAGCAAACCATACAAGTGTCAAATAGAACCAAGTAGTAACAAGTAGCAATACATCAATATTTCCTACTTCTTCTTCTTTCCAAGCATCTTCCTAAACATCTTCCCAACGGATTTGAAACCTCCTTGAAGTTCTTCATGCATTTGTTGTTGACGGTTGATGATAGACGTTTGACAAGTGAAGAGAAGCTCATCGGTACGTTCATGAGGAAGAGGAATTTGATATTCGGTATCATCAAGATCGGAAAGATTTTCAACAAAGGTCGTGGGGGATGGAGTACTAACACGTGAGGTGTTTTCCTCCTCCTCATCATCGTCATCACGATGAGATGTAGAACCACAAGGCCTAGAGTACAAAGGAACACGAGATTTTCCTTTGTCACTACGAGGACGACGAGTACGAACAAGAGTGAGTTGGTTCAAGGTAGGAAGGATTTGAACGTAGTAATCTCTTTGAAGATGAGGGTAATGTTCCATGACATAACGATAAAGTCGTGTAAGGAACATACCGTAAGGAAGATTGGCATTTGGGGTATTCTTGGCGGACATGATTCGATGGATAAAAAGATAAGCCAAATTGTATTGCTCTTTAGCAATTACACAATATAACATGTGGGCAATGCTCGCCGTGACATGATCACGATGACCACCAATACCAAACGCATTCTCGCGAATGAGTTCTTCCCACTTTTTCATATCTTGGCTTAGCTCTTTGAGGAGGATTTGATTGGCATGAATATCGACATTCTTCGACTTGATTACTCGACTAGTCGTACGACGTTCTAGTTCAAGCATTCGACGAATGTCTTCAGGACTAGGAATCTCAGAATAGTAGGGGCCATCCTGAGGACGATTTCTTTCAAGAGTGGAGAGATCCCATTCATTTGAGAAAACGGCTTGGCCGTTGAATGGGATTCTAAGAATTTGTCCAAATTGAGCAAGAGTAAGAGTGATGAATTGATTTTGAATCATGAAGGAAATGAGGAGATGACCATAGGGATCGGTTTGCACCGTCACTTGGGTATAGAAATCGAGGATAAAATGAGGAATGATTGGTTCATTGATTTGGAAAAGACATTCAAAACGAATATTGGTGAACATTCATTCGGTTTGATCATTTTCATATAAAGATGGATCGACAATTCGTCCTTCATGAATGTTTCTATTTTCAATAGGACGATAGAAACATGCAACTGAAGGAGACATGCCGGGAGTAGAAGAGACAATTAGAATGTATTGTTTGGTTTTGGAGACATTACCAACCGTGGTCTTAGGCATTTTCACCTAAACAATATAACAACAAAACTAGAATTAATATAAAAACAACTATCATGCATATGTTATATATATGTATATATAATTATATGCAATATATGTGGAACGAAATTCTACTTCGACAAAAAAAAAAAAAAATTCAATGAAGTAGTTTCATAATGTTCCTTTTATTTTGATTTTAAACTCGTTTAGAATATATAATATCAAAGAGTATGATATCATAATTCATTTCGAAATAAGGCTAGATATATATTAGATTATATATCTTCCATTTCGTAAGAGTTTGACACAACATAAGCTTGTTTAAAAGATTAAAATGCGAATTTTAGTTTTCAAAAATATCATTTTAGAGATAAACCAAACGCTCCCTTAACTAGATAAAAACATCCTAAAACATCAATATATATATATTGATTATATATCTTGATGACGTCTATTGATTTTAGTAGTATTAACAAGTTTTAAGTTTCAAATAACTACATATAGTTATAGTTTGTTCATGAACCAAACGCCCATGTTGTCTTCATGAACCATTTTATAACAAATTGAAAAGTATGTTTTGATTGTTTAGGACGTTAAAACAATGTAATGTAGTAAGTTTTAAGTAGTTTTTGAAAGTTATATCAACAATGTGCCTCTTGAAAAGTAAAATTCAACAAGGGTTTATGGGTGATTAATGATTTTGACAAAATGATATGTTATACTAAATTTGAGTTGCAATACATCATCCTAATCCTATGGGGAGCATTTGGTAGTTCAATTTCTAGCTTCTATTACACTTAAATTCGAATTAAAATAAATTTTAATAAAATGCATAATTATTGATTAGACACCAAATCGAATGAAATGTGATGAAATGCATGTTGGAAAACTTACAAAAGATGTTGTTATATGTTTGGTTGATGTTTGCCCTTTGCGAAACAACCCCAGATTGGTGATATGGTGGAGGATTTTGATGTTTTTGGGTGTTTTGGTTCGTACTCAGCAGCAATGGGGAAGAGATGAATGAGCAAATGGGGTGTTTGGGAATGGAAATAAGGTGGAAAACGTATTTGAAAGTGTTTGATGGCCGGTCCCGTTAAACATTAAGGGGACCGCCCTCGATAACAAGCCGGTCCCCTTAATCTTTAAGGGGGCCACCTTTAAAATTTTCAAAATTTCGTGAAATTGATTTCTGGAACAAAAATATTTATACGTATATAATTAGATTTATAATATATCAAAAATACATAAATGTTTATTGGCACGATGATGAAATCTTAATAATTTTTTAATTACCGTTTCGATAATTAAAATGTACCTTTGATAATTTTGGATAAAATGATCAAAGTGTTAAGTTGTTGAAGGGTTTGAGGTGTGTTCGAGAATTTGTGAATAAGTGTGTATATATATATATATATATATATATATATATATATATATATATATATATATATATATATATATATATATATATATATATATAATGTGAGTGAAAGATGGGTTGATGGGTGAGGTTTGAAAGATAGTAGCGGAGATAGGATATAGTCGGCGAGAGTTGTTTGTTTCATCCATAGTGTTCACGTGCGAAGGCGTTCTTGCATGATAAAAGTCCACTTGACTCATATCCCTTCATCATCATGAGTCTCCTAAAAGAGGACTTAATTGAATAACGCGAGGGGGGGGGGGGGGGGGAAGGAAAGGGTTCGATAAAGAACAATTTCCTGGAGTTCTAGAAAGTCAACTAATGACGTATCTAGGTTATGTGCAAGCAATTATATATATATATATATATATATATATATATATATATATATATATATATATATATATATATATATTTAATATATTAAGTATAAGAGTATATATATGTAATTAAGTATATATATGATCGAACAAGTAGAGAGAAAAAGGCAAGCTATATCTATGCACACAATGTAATTAACTAAAGCATATTTATCTAAGCATGGCAATGAGTTATGAAAGAATGGCGTACCCGGTGGTCTTCAAAAAATCTTCAAAATCATCAAGATGACATATAGACTTTGAAAAAGTCTATGTTGAGAGAAACTTCAAGATTGCCTCAAGGAATGTTCATCTAGCCATTCGATCCCCATTGTCTCTTTGGTCCAAAGTTGTTTGGTCCAAACATGTTTAACATTTGACTAAGATGCATGAAAGGTGGTAGTATACCCCAAGGATTGTAGCTTTGTTGGTAGTTCCACATTTGATTACTATTGTTATTATAGTTTTGCCTATTTTGGTTTCTTCTTGGCTGAGGTGTTTTAGACCTAGGTTTAGAATTATTTGATTCTCTAGGTGGTGGTGTTTTAGATCTTGTCTTAGATTTAGAAGATCCTACCTCGTTTTTTAAAGACGGTTTATAAAAAGCTTTTACTTCTTCATTGTTGGCAAGAGGTATTTTTCTATCATTTACGAGTATATACTTAGGATTAGATTTTAGAGATTTTTGTTCGTTAGGTTCATTTTCGAATTTGACATTTTTAATCTCACTTGTTGAAGCTTCATTTGAGTTAAATCCTAAACCGGTTTTATCTCCGAATGTTCTTTGAACACTTATTATTTTATTAAGTGATTGACTACTATTTTCAAATTTATTAAGTTTGCGAATTTCTTCCCTAAGTATTTCGTTTTCATCTTTAAGCACTTGACATGACTTGCATTCTTCAAAAATTTCTTTACCTTTTTCAAGTTGATGTATTTTAATTTTTAGTTCAAGTACTTCATTTTCCAATTGATTGTTTATGTATTTTAGTGATTTGTTTTTAGCCATTACTAGTTGTCCTAATTTGCATAGCCTATTATATTCATTATCTAGATCTTTTTCATCTAATGATAAACTTTCATCACTAAAATATTCGCTTTCGGAACGTACCTCATTTGATGTATTCGCCATAAGACACTTTTCTTCTTTTGTCGTTTCTTTCTCATCTTCATCACTATCACTCCAAGCACCTCCAACAAAAGCTCTTTGATTTTGATCTCTTGTCATCATTGGACATTTTCCGATGAGGTGATTTGGATCGCCACACTTGAAACACTTTCTTTCAATCTTGTTGTTCTTGTCATCTTTACTCTTTTGAAATGTTTTCTTTTCATCATGCGGTTGTCTTACAAATCTTCCTCGCCTTTTGAAGAATTTCTTGAAATCTCTTACGGCCATGGCGTATTCTTCGTCATCACTTTCGGAAGATGAGCTATCTTCGATACTAGATTCCTTTCTAGCTTTCAAGGCGATTGACTTGCTTTGCTCTCGTTTTTCTTTGACTATTTCGGAGTCCTTCTTAATGATGACTTCGTAAACTTTTAGATTTCCAATTAATTCATCAAGTTGCAATGTTGATAAATTCTTCGATTCTTCAATAGCCGTCACTTTAGCTCGCCATTTTGGATGAAGAGCCCTAAGAAACTTCCTAACAAAATTCTTACTAGAAAAATTCTCATCAAGTGCTTTTAAACTTGTGATGATAGTGTTAAATCTAGCAAAAGCATTATCAATTGATTCCTTTTCCGGAATCGTGAATTGCTCATATTGTTGAACAAGTAGATCTATCTTATTATCTTTGACTTGACTATTACCTTTGTGAGTTATTAGTAAAGAGTTCCAAATTTCTTTTGCGGTTTCACACATAAAGATCCTTTCGTACTCTTTACGTGGTAGCGCATTATAAATAACCATTTTTGCTTCATTATTTTTTGCAAGTTTTCTTTTTAAATCATCATTTTGTTTTTCAAAAGGTACAATTTCATCTTTCTTAGTTTCAGGGTTATTTTGAATAGGTAAAAAATCACCATTAGTAATAACATGCCAAAGATCTAGATCTTTTGACTTCACATAAGTTTCGAATCGATTTTTCCAATATAAAAATCCATCACTTTCAAATAGTGGTGGTCTTTGCATAGATTGCCCTTCTAAATATTTTTCAGATTCCATAGATCGTTACAAGTTTTAAAATACAATCTATTTTAAAGATCTTGCTAGACGTGGCTCTTGATACCAATTGTGGAAAACTAGAAGGGGGGTTGAATAGTTTTACATCCTTTTTAAAAGTTTATTACCAAAACATTTTGTAGGTTATTAAAAACTTTCGATTCGATCTCAAGTGAATTCAAATGACAACCAATGTAAGCAATTCTAATCAAGTATTGAAAGTATTGAAATGTAATGAAGAAAAGATAGAGTTAGAAAGATCAAACCACAACACGCGAATTTATAGTGGTTCGGCTACAAGGACACCTTCCTTGCCCTACTCCACTCCCCGAGTACCACACTCGAGAGTTTTCTTCACTATGTCAACAAACTCCTTATGGTGGAGAAACCTTACACACCTTGGCTTACACGAGTTAACGACACTAAGCTAAATGTCGAGTTCTAATCGTAGCTAGAGCCAATCTCACGACTTCTTCAAGGCTTCACACCTTCTTCACAACTTTACAACTTCTTCAAGGCTTCACACCTTCTTCACACCTTCACAACTTCACACCTTCTTCTATGCACAACTAATTCACAACTACTAAACTACTTTACAACACACCTAGTTTCTACAATCAACAAATTTACACAACACCTTTACAAATATCTACCACAACTACAATATGAAACTAGCTATTCACAACACTACTACAATTAGATGGATGTAGAGGAGTGTTCTTCTTCTTGCACTTGAATGGATGAAGCTTTGGATCACTTGGAAACAAAGACTTATGAATTATATGATCAAAGGATTTTAGATCTAGAAATGGAGGTTGGATCAGAAAGTTTATAGTGCAAAAAGGTGAGAAAAATGTGTGAAATGATCCAGTATTTATAGGGCCAGATTTTACTGTTCTGGAGCGTGCCGGTCCCCTTAATTAGGGGCCGGTCCCCTTAATCATTAAGGGGGCCGCCTAGTAAAATTAAGGGGGCCGCCCTCCTGAACGTTGGAAAAGTTTTTCTGGATAAAATTTGCCCTTTTTGGTTGGAAATTTGAAATCATATCTTTGTGGTTTAATATAGCATTACCAAAAATGATTTACAAATATATATATATAATGTTTATATCATTTTATAAGATGTTATGTCTTAAGACAAAATTTCCTTTGATCATGTAATGCATAAGATGCTTAGTTTATGCATACCTTAAGTGATATAAGATGTAGAGGTAAATATTTGTTACCAAATACTTGTTTACGTTTTAATCTTGACTTAATTTGATTTGAGTTTTGTGATTATGAAAACATGGGTTTATTGAGAGATATTAATAACCTTTTTAAACATTATTTATATCAACAGTTAGTGTTTTGATTTTGGGGAAAAATGGGCGGGATCTTGAGCGGGAGATTGAAATTTTTGGGGAAGCATTAGGGGCGGATCTTGAGCGCCTGATTAAAATTTTGGAGATTGAAAGCCTATCAAATGAGCTCGAAATGTTTAATGAGTTGAGCTAAATCTTATATAAGTTCGTCTCGAGTTATTGTTGAGTTCTCGAGCTTGTAAGTAATAAAAAATATGTTTTTTTTTTTATTTTTTATTTTTTTTAGTGTACCAGGTGTAAATATTTATTTATGAATGTATCAAGCTTTTCGAGCTGAAGTCGAACCGAATTCAATTCTTAGGTTATATTATATTTCAATTTTAATCTGTGTCAGAAAACACATCTTTACAGATAAATCGAGCTTTTCGAGTCAAGCTCAAGCCGAGTTCAAACTTTCTCGATCCCGGATAACATGATCGGGAGGTCCCTGGATACTTGCTTCTTAGTGTCTGTGACAAACGGTATTGATTGATTCTGAACGGTCAACCTAAATTGACCAGGTGATGGTCAACAAGGTCAAACTGCTCAAGAGTCAATCTCCGTGGAAGTACAGTGTTTCCCCGGGTCGTTATGTCCCGACGAGGTGTGGATGGTATTTAAACGGGTTTGTGATCGGGTGAATTTGGACATGAATAGGGGTTTGAGTGAGTGATGTGATTACACTACGAGATGAGGAATGAAAATAACTTAGTAATACTATATTAACGTTTACTGATAATCAGATAACCTAAAAACGTGAGCTAAGTCTAAAAACGCGTTCGTTTGAATTAAAGTTACGTTGATGTGCGAAATAAAACGCGAGTTTTTGTGAAATAAAATACCAACGGATATGAAAATTACGTTTTTATAATCCTAATGATAAAAGAAAATTTTTAGAAAAAGAAAAATAATTTTTACACTATTTAATTAATTACTATTAATTAATTACTAATTAATAATATTTAAATTACATTAACTATGAAATTAAGCTAGAAAAATGAAAATTTAATTCTAAAAATTCTAAAATAATATAAAAGTAATTTTAAAACTAAAAATATATTTTTCCTACTTTTTTCTATTTATTATTAATTAAATACTATTTATTAATTAACTAAAATTAAGAAAAAAAGAAAATTAATAGTGAAAATTATGAAAAATTTCCTAAAATTATTTTATGATATATAAAACCTAGGAAAAATATAAAAAAGTACTGTTGTTAGGTAAAAATTAATAATCCTAATTAATTATCTATTATTACTTTATTATTAATAAACTAATACTAATTATAATAAATACCAAATGGAAGGATAAAAATCTGAAAAAATTCCTACAAATACTTTAATATGTCAGGAATCTAAGAAAAATATAAAATCATATAAGTACTTAACAAATATTTAAAAAGAAAAATTAAAAAGCTAAATTATATTAAATAGAAGCTATCACTAGAAATTAAATTTGGTTTTTTTGGATTTTTCTTTTTTCAAAACTAATTAGCTACTGAAAATGATGAACTTTTGTGAAATCAAAAACTTAGAAACTTAAAAATAAGCAGTTGGAGAGCTTATTTTCATAACAGCTTAATGGAGTGAGCTTTTGATGAAGCATCAGCTGTTAATAAGCTAAACCAATAACCTAAAACACAAAATAAGCTAAACAACCATGTAATGAACTGAGAACAAGCTCAAACATCCAGAGTATCACACTGAATAAGCCATGAGTATGCAATAAGCAATTCCCTACAAATTAAACCCAAGCAGGCCACAAGGGCAACTGCAGCCCTTATTTCAGCTTATCAAACAAGCTGGGGAGACCAAGGAAAGCTTGGATTCAACGACTAGGGTCAGTGGGCTACTCAAAGAACCCATAAGCTCAAAATAAGCCTAACAGATAAGCTCATTAGGGGCTTGTGAAGGTGGTGATTTTATACTGAGGACTCAGTGTAATGTATTCAGTTGGGTGGATTTTGAGAGCAAAATAAGCAATGAAAATAAGCATAAATTAACACAATAAGCACATTCATAGACAAACTGAACTACAAGCTACTCAAATCAACAAAAATCGTAGGCTAGGGTGCAGTGATGAACAAATTAGGGACTTGTGAAAGTGGTTGATCACCTCAGTTGTCCTGGTGCAAATGTTTAGGCAGCAAGAGCTTAAAAACTTGCAAAAGCTACTAAAAAGTTAATCTAACTCCCTAATGAACTAAACAATAACACGATTATCCTATGGAAACAACAAACAACTAAAGACAAAAGTAACTGAGCACTAAACTTGAACTAGGCTATTTAAGCAAATTCAATTACATTAGCAGCAACCTAAGTGGGAGTTTGAGCAGGCCAATAAGCTATCAAAAGAGCTATAAAAAAAGATTTAAGCTAAGGTATCTAGGGGAGCTTAACAAGAACTAAAGGGACAGAGATAATAAGCAATATCTAATCCTTAAATACTGATAAGCATAAGACAGAACAGTCCTAACCCATTTAGAGAAGCACAACCAAACAGGCCTGCAGGTTCAGAGGGGCAGGTTCCCGGGCTTGCACAAGCTTGAAAAAAAATTCAAAAATTAACTTAAAAATATAGGCATATTCACAAGCTGGAAAATAAGCCACAAACTAATTTCCAGGGCATGAATCCCAAGGAAGAACAAATTAAAAATAGGGGTCCAAGGGGGTTTTGATACCTATGTAACCTAATGGGTCAGTTTTGGCCAAACTGGGTTAGATGGGGAATTGACCAAAGAAAGTCCATGTACTAGTTGTGACTACATACTACAACCTATTTTGGAACAAATTCAGGTAATATTATCAACTAACACTAGCCTAAGCTATCCATCTAATCCTGCTGTATTGTAACTCAGTTATCTCAAAGAGAATTTGAAAAGACCACCAAATTACTTTTAAACTATTTGAACATGAAAATTTTCACCTCTAAACTACAACTAACAAGGGTTTAAAGCTGATTCAATTTCATGAAATGGACAAAACACTATTTATGCTTGAAACTGAAGCTATGCCAAACATTCTCTTAAGGGGCCTGTTTGAGGATCTTTTGACTACCAGGTATTCATTTGAACTAAAAACTTGGAACTTAAGCTAATGCAAACTGAATAAACAAAGCTAAACCACAAATAAGCAGTGAGAAATAAGATAGAATACATAAGCAGTTTAAAATAAGCAGACAGTTATTCATAAACAAAGTTATAAACTTTTATTGAATTTTAAGAAAAGAGTTTTACAACTGAGATTTAAAGCTAACATTACTTGAAAAATTAAACTAAACCTAATTTCTACCCTAATTAACTACTGCCATACAATGGCATACAAATTATCTTTTTATACTAAAAATTCTAGGGTTTCATCCTTCTCTCTTGTTCCTGTGCTTCTGTTGTGGATAGACCTCAGCCCTTGATTAATCTTGGAGAAGTTTCAGCCCTTGATTCTCAATTTGGCACAAATTTTATTTTGGATGGATGCACAGCTGGAATATAGCATATGGTTTTGTCATGGAGTGTTTGGATAGACTGACTAGGAGGGGGTGGTAGGGGACTGTATGGAGTAGGGTGTGGAGTGTGTAGGGTTGCTGATGGCAGGGTAGCAGGTCACGGGGCTGGTTTGGGTGTGTGGTTTTGCAGGTAAAGTTGGGAGGGAGTGGTATTGTGGGGTTGACCCTAGGTTTGACCGGGGATGGTTTATTAGTAACCAGGGAATGGGTGGGCTTTGATGGATTGGGCCAAGGAAAGGGTTAAGGTTTGGATTGAATTTGGAAGTAACAAAGGCTCCATTTAGATTGTAGTATTATTAAGCCCAAGGACCAATTTGTATTTTCTGCATTTTTGGAGGACTAAATCTGCCACATTTCCAAAGTTGATTCAAAGGACTATTCCTGCCATGTTTTAATTCCACAAGGAACTTTATTGAATATTTTCCAAATTTAAATTTCAAGGACCAAAACTGCCAAAATTGAAAGTGCAGGGACCAATTATGTAAATTTTCAAAACTTTTCACCCAAGAACCTTTTTGATAAATTTTCATTTGTAAAGGACTTGGATTGACTTTTCTTTCAAAATAAACGCTCAGGGACTAGTTTTGTCAATTTTTTGAAAGTTAAGGGACTGAAACTGCCAATTATGCAAACTTTGTGCGTTTTTCATTTGTTTTTACTCATTTTGCATCTAAAACATATAAAACACAATTTTGAAATATTTTCAGTATTTTGATGCATTTCTGAGTGTTTTTGTATGTTTTGCAATTCCGATTTGACCAAAAATGATGAGTGTTTGAGCACTTATCAGTATACACCTACCAAGCCGGCGCAACCTATGCATGACCAGTGTGATAATGGCTAATTCACATGGGTCATGTGCATTATGTAATTATCACTGGTCACATTCATTAATATGGGTATTTGACATCATATGGGTCATATGCATTGGGTTATAGTTGCTTAGAGTGTCATGTTACGACACATCTATGACTGTTGACAATTGGTAATTGATGGATCTAAAACACCTTGATCTGTGTTAGATTGATACTTTGAGTTATATCACTAAGTATGCGGAATCTACTTAGTAGTACTTAGAAGTTTGATTGTGAATGAAACAGTTGTATATGAATGAGAATAATGTATGTATCAAACTATTAGCTCCAATATTATTAATAATAATACGAGTGATCTTTGTATCACTAGGGTTACAACCTTGAAGCTCTAAGAAAAACGTATATCTAACCTTAACCTAGGACCTCCTTTTATAGCACAAGGAGTCCTCTTCTACAAGATACATATAACTCTAATAGAATAAGATATACACAAGATCTATTCTATATTTATCTTTACACGTTTCCTAACAGTTATCCTAACAGCAGTGGTAATAATATGTACTAGCAGTGGTAATGAGTTTCCACTGCTAGTGCATTCTTCAGCAGTTGTAATCTTCATACTTAGCCGTGGTAACTGTTAATATAATTCCCAACAATCCTCCCCTAAACTTATGATTAACATGTAAATCAATAAGTTTCTTCAAGTAGTCAGTAGATATGAGGATCTGGGAATTCTTCCAAACACTTATCTTCTTTTCCTTAACTCCTTATTAGCTTTCACACTTTGATCATAAATTCACTGTAACAAATCTTCTATGACTTCACTTCTTTCCCAACATCTGAGCCTTACTGACATCATAACAGTGAGAACTCCAGCTCTCAATGGATATTCTTTCTCTGCTAACATAGACACATCAACTCCATCTTGAGTGGAAACATGACGTACAACGCTTGAATCATAAAATTTCTACAGAGTATTCATATTGTGAGCTTCAAATCTCCAATACCTGTCACTTGGGTCAGGTTCATATAATCTTCTAAAGTGAACCCACAACTCTTGAGCTTTGACATCAACAAGTTCATCTTTCTTGGACTGATCTTGAATAATCCTCCACAAAGTATCCAAAACTTCTCTATCACAAGATCTAACAATATCTTCAAAGTCTCTGCAAATACTTGTGACATTTCCAGTTCTGATAATCTTCCATGCTACACCAAAGTCATCAGAATAAATTTCCCAACCAACTACTGGATATCTTGTTTGTAGAGGTTCAATATTAAGCACATCAGTTTCAATATACACCATATTAGCAACTTGTTCTTCAGTCAGCTTGCTAACACCTTCTTTTGCTTGAGATGACTCCTGAGACTTCAATTTCTTAGCATCTTTTGATTCAAGACTCACTCCTGACCTTTTTCACTCCATAAATTTAGGTTCTTTATCCATAGGGATGAAATGACTATCCTGTCTTTTAACCCAGTAGTAAATACCTTCAATCTGATCATGTGTCATTCCTTTTAAATTTTGCCATCTTCATATTTCCAACATGACAACAATAGGTCTTTATCTCAACAATAATTTGTGTCTTTGTAGGTTGTCTTGGTTTCTTTTGACCCTTTGTAACTGTGCCAATGATATCATCAAGAGCCAGTTGATTCTTCATCTGAATGAAATCCTTTAATTTTGCAGACCTTTGATCTTCATTAAGAGTTGTATTTGCAATGAGTTCAATTGCCTTCTTTCTAATCACTAGATCATTATCAATCATGAACTCAATTTCTTCTTCTGTAGGCACATAAGTAAACATTGGAGGTTTCTCATGTAATATTGTTGGTGGAATAACAGAAAGTGGTTCTTCCACCACTGTTTCCAATTTGTCCAACCTCTTAGCTTCCATAAAACTTGCAATTTCATCCTCCTTTTGCTTTTTCTTCGTCTCAATTTCAGCTTCTGCCAATTCCTTTGCCAATTCTGCATCATAATCTATCTGAGCTTGTTCTTTCTTTGAAATCTTCTTTGATTGCTCTGATGATTCATCAACAACTTGAACTTTTCCTTTTTCTACTCTTTTTCTTTGAAATTCTGCATCAGCAACATCCATTACACCTGTAACTGATTCCACTGTGACTTTATGAGTTTCCACTGCTTCAGCAAAAATTTCTTTAGAACCCACAACAACATCTTCCTTTTCTTGAACATTAACAACATCATCTAAGTCAACAAAATCCTGTTCAAAATTTAATTTCCTTCCCTTAAACTCTGCTTCAGTTCTAATCCTCTCCTGTTTAGGAGAATTCTCCAAATCTTCACTAAAGTAGACAGAGTCATCATCATTATGAGGTGGAGTGAAAGAGCTGTGCTTCTTGAGACTGTTAACTTCATCCTGTAATCTTTTAATCTCTGCCTTCATCTGGTTAAGCTCTATGGCATGTTGTTGTTTGGTCATTGCCAGATCTTTCTCCAAAGCTTGAACCTGTTTGACTAACTGGGTACATAATTCCATCAATTTATTTGGTTGCACACTGCCCTCAACACTTCCAACTGTGTGACCTGCTGGGAGAGGTGAATCATAGGGCATTGATTCAGGCTCTTCTCTAGTTGGACTAGGAGGAAGCCTTGAACCACCACTGCTTGTTCCTAAACCAAAAGGTTCAGCAACATGCAATGTTGAGATGAGAGGAGTTGGTTGTTTTGGCCTCCTCTCATATGTGTGAGTTACTGCAGGGGTATGATGAATTTGTGGAACTACAATATTGGGTGTGTGATGGGATACAACTGGGATGGTTGTATCTTCACCCTGTACTTGTGAAATCTTTGAAAGCATTTCAGGAAAAAGTGGTTTAACCTCCCCATTCCAAAGTTCTGAAGCCTTACACATATTTTGAAAAACTTTTGTATTAAGACAGGGGGTTTCATAAATTCTTTTGTGGGGTTGCAGTTGAAATTCATTTAACACTGCTTGCACAAACCTTGGATACATCAAAAATTTATATGAACTCTTTACATTGCCTTTCATATTATTGAAAATAAACTTTGAAAAATTGAAAGTCCTATCAGTAGCCAAGCAAAGCAAAGGGTAAGCCATGGTTGATGCAAATTGCTCATAAGATGTTTTCTTAGGACTTAGGCAATGTAAAAGAGTATGTATTAAAAATCTCTAATGGGGACAAAAATATCCTTTTCTGAAAGTAACTTTTTGATCAGATGTATCATACCCCATGGAAGCAATATTTTTGAAAATATCTGAATTGGGTAATGTGATGATACCATTGAGATCATCCAATTGGATAAATCTCCTCAAGGATGACTTAGTAACATCAATAGTTACCCCATCCACTGTGGCTCTAAGAGCTTCCACAGTTTCGTGTGTGTCTCCCTGTTCGATAGTTATGGACTCTACAGTGTTCCAGAACTGTTTGATATGAGAAACAAAGATTGTGAGATTAACAGTTAAAGCATACCTTATATGGGTTGTATTAAGAAAATCCACAATCTGATGAAAAATGGGGCCACTCTTCTCGTTTGACTTTTGTAAATAGGCCACTTGGTTGTGCTCCTTAACAAATTTTAGAATCGCCATGATTTTTATGAAAAAAAAATAAAAGTGTTAGTAATCGATAATGAGAATCAAGCCGTATGATAAATAGTTTATACTAATAGGGTTTTGAGAAGTAAGCGTAATGTGAATTATCTTAAGAAAGAATTTATCTTTGGAAAAAGAATAAACTAAAATTGGTAAGTGGATAATTCACAAAAAGTTACCCTATTAATAAGGAAACACGGTTATTTTACAACGGCTAGTTAAAAATAAGATTACTGACACAACAGTTGTAACGGCTAGTTCACCAGTGGAAAAATTACACTTGCAGTGGTAACTTGTGAACTAGCAGTGGTAAAATTTTCATAAAATATCAAAGAGCAGTGGTAAGTAAAACATGAAAATTAGCTGCTCTTATCATAGTTTTTAGCAAACTATCAGCTATAAACGGATTTGATATGTCTTTACCATGAGCCGTTTGCTATGGACTAGCCAACTCTTCATCACATGGAATATGGTGAGTTGATAATCATATAGTTTTTGGTAAACTATCAACCATAAAAGGATTTGAGAAGTTTTTACCAGGAGCCGTTTGCTCTGGACTAGTTGATTCTGATGTTGATTAGACATGGTGAATCAATAACCATTTGTTCTGTGTCTGAGATACACACCTTATAACTCCAATGTCTCAAACAATATGGGTTTGTATTCTGCATAAGTAAGAAACTCTTAGCATAACCAATATAATTTAACCCAAAGTAACTTTTTGACCAAGTTACTATTCACAAAAATATCTCTCCAAAGTCAACCCGATAATATCCAAATTTACTCCTTCAACCTACCAAAACAGATAAGAGTAAATAACCTTCATTAATTATCCTTCGACCTTGACTTTGCATATAAAAGGGGGCTAAAAACACTTTAGTTTTCATCAAAACTAATCTCCAATATCACAAACCCTACAAAACATCATGAGCTGGTTTCCATTGATCTACATATCATCAGATGATTCTTCTGATGAGGAAATCAGTTATTGCTCTGACTCAGAGGAACTTTCAGCAGGATGGAGTGATTATTTTCTACCAAGTGCTGCAACAGCTACATCCTCCAACATGAAGCCTAACAGGAAGATATCAGCTGCTCTGATAACGCTCAAAATTAACATGTTTTTAGTCGCGCTATTATTTGTTTTATGAGTGGAAATTGGTCATATTTGTATATATTTGTTACTTAATCGTGGAAAAGTGTTTATGCATGCAAATATAGCCAAAAGCAGGTAAAAATGATTAAAAGATGAAGAAATAAAGTGGGCATGCATTTTTGGAGAGTTTCAAGAGGATCAAGGAAGAAAGAAACGTCGCATAGACAAAAGGATTTGATAAAGAAAGGTTGTCTACACGAAATTATCAAGTTCTAATGGACAAAGTCATGCCACAAAGAAAAATAATGCATGCAACGTAAAACGACAAAGAAAAGCCATAGAAACATGGTTCAGACAAATTCCAACCGATCGGTTGCAACTCGCAACCGGATCGGCTGGAAACGTGCCAAAGATTGACCATCCGATAGGTTGGTGAGAAACCGATCGGATAGGGTTGACTGAAGTTACAAGTTTTGCATTTATTGGAGAATTTACTCCCCATAATCATGTGTGGCTGATCATTTCTGCTTATTAACTAAGGATAGACATTTTTACTTGAAGGATAAGTGTCATTATGCTATATAATGACTACTTAGGGTCTAGAGTTACTTGTACCACCATTATCTAACTTAGTATTACACCAAATCTTGTTAGTTTATCTTATATTGCCTGAAAGTTTACTAAGTGTTGTAAAAACGTCCAGAACGTGTTGAGTTAGAGTCTCAAGCATTGGTTCGAGTGTGGAGTTGTTTACTTACATTAGTGAGCAATTGGAGGAGTGTGGTTGCTAAAGTTCCACAAGTTTATTCATTGTAATTCTCAAGACTAGGTACACCTTGATACTTATAATGAACAGTTGTTACTTTAAGTTTTATGAAAGTTTTCTTATTTACTTGTGTTTTAATATGATTGCTATGGAGTAATTTGTGAGATACTTGTGTATATGATGTGATTGGTTAATGGAGTATTATTTTATGAAAAAGGTGATGCATGAAAACATATCTATTTTATGAGTTTGTTGAAATAACATCTTTTCTTGCTTAATTTGTCGGTAAAAACAATTTCTTGAAAAATAGGTCCGAAAGGAATTTCAACTTGTTTTTATTCCAAAATATTAATGCACCAAATTAGTATGGAATAGGATGCTTGACAACCATCTTATTTACTTGTTAAAATAGATTTGAAATGATTTCATCACGAAAAAGGACCGAAAGGATTCGTAGGAATTCATAAGAAAAGAATTGATTTTCTAAACAACCATGTGATTATAGGATTGTCATACTAATTAGATATGTCCGAAAGGAGTCATTTAGGTGATAGAATTCTTAGTAGTACTGAAAACATGACATACATCATAGATTGTATAACTACTCATTTTTAGTTGCGCATCATAACAAGTTTTACACCAAACTTTGTACTCAAATTGTTACAATACTCCTAATTACCAATCAAGGAATTATACACAAGTATATGTTAGTTTTTATTGAGTTTCTTTTAAATTAAGATTTTACATAAATTTGGATTGACAACCCCTATTTAACAAACGTTTTTCTTATTACTAAAACTACCAAATCCCTTGGGACGATCTCGACTTACCCACCTTTATTACACCGGACGAGTATACTTGCTCGTATGTGCTAGATAATAATCGGATAATTCGTGTTTATAAATTTTAAAACTTGTACTAATAAAACGCACATCAAGTTTTTGGCGCGGATGCCGGGGATTTGATTAATTTTCTTAGTTTTTAGTAATAAAATTGTTTGTAATTTGTGAAATTTTAAAGTTTTTAGAGTAAAAAAAAAGTTGGTTTTTGACCAACCGATTCGGATGGATGTCCATCCGATCGGTTGGTGGTCTCGGTAAATTTTATAGGATTCTGTTTTTAGTAATTAATTTTTATTTTTCTATTTTTAGTTAATTAGTTTTAATAATTATATAATTAATGTTAGTTTTTAATAGTTTTAAGTTGCAATTATAAGTCATTTTAATGTTTTTAGTAGTTTTAGTTTTAATTAATGATTTAGTAGTTTTAAAGACACCTTAGTTAATGCTTTAAATGATTTTATAATTATTGTTTTATTAAATGTTAGTTTTATAAAAAAAGAAAAATATTTTAGTGCAGAAAACTCCAACCGATCCGGTAGCGGGTTCCAACCGATCGATTGGAGGAGGTAATATTGTGCCATCCGATCGGTTGGGCGTCTCGGTAAAATTTTAGACATTTTTAATTTTTAGTTTATTTTCAATTCTTAGTGTTTTATTTAGTTAATTTACTTGTTCTTATTTCATATTACGAGTTATTTGATTATAACTAACCCTCATGCTAATGATTTAGATTTTTTTTATGGTTATGTTATAGTTAGTAAGTGCTTAAGTTGAAATGGAGAGTTTGAGTCAGATTTCTGGGTATTTGAAAGACTTGGAAGAAATGTTCAACGATTCCGGTGATTCCTTGGAAAAGTTGGAGAGCATGTTGGAAAAAGCTAAGTTGGATTTAGAAGGAGAAGAGGTTGTTGGTGACAATGTTTCTTATTTGCCACATGAAATGTGTTACCCAAAGAAGGAAAAGGAGAGAAAAGTTGTTGTTTTGACTAGAGCACCACCTAAGGAATATGATGCTCCACACATGAGGTATTCTACACCTTGTGCGGTGGAAGGAGTTAAAGCGTGGAATGCGGAATTGAATATGGAATATGGAGACAATTACATTTTGGAAGAAATGCTTGACAAACTTGGTTTTGTTAGGCTTGATTATGGAAGTTATGGTAAGAAGGAAGTGAAAGGAGTTAGAGTGAATATTCATGGTCACATCTTTAAAGTTGATTTTGTGGTTTTGGAGTATACTAATGAAGATGAACCGGAAGTGATCTTTGGTAGAGATTTTTTAGTGAATGCCAAGTGTACTTTGGACTTTGCACTTTGGGAGTTAAGAATTAACATAAGTGATTTGGAAGAAGGGAAGAGTGTGAATGATATGCTTGTTGATGTTTGTGAAGGAATGGAATTGATGAAGGAAGGAAGGGATGAAGTTTGTAAGATGGGGAAAGCTAACCGAAACAAAACACCATTGAACAAATTAACCCAACCCTCCACCCAAAAAGAAAACAAATCATCATCATCACCATCATCCAAAACACCACCAAATTCACAAAAAACTACCAAACCTTTAACCAAAGAGCAAAAACAAGTTATCTTGGAGAATCTTGAAGCAAAAATTAGTGAATTGATGGAAAACAAACCGGTCATTGAGGTGTTGAGGAATTATATGGAGTATAGGAAGAAATTAGATGGAGTTATGTTGGCAAAGTCTAAGTTGGAGGATAATAGTTTTGATGAAGTGGAGGAGAGAAGGATAATTGAGAATGGGCTCCCAAAGAAAATGAATGATCCCGGAAATTTTGTTTTACCGGTTAAAATTAATGGGACAACTCCTTTATATGTATTATGCCTTATCCATTGTATCATAAGTTAGGATTAAGAGACCCTACACCTAACAATTCTAAACTCACTATGGCGGATAATTCTAAGGCAAAAGCAATGGGAGAAGTAAGAAATGTGAGAGTTCAAATTGGTTATCAAGCATTCTTGGCAGATTTTCTTGTGTTGGATGTTGCGGTTCATAAGGAACTACCTTTGTTGTTAGGTAGACCATTTTTAAGAACTTGTGGAGCTATAATAGATATGGGAAGAGGTACCATGACAATTGATGATGGAGTTCTTAAGAATACTTACTATCCAAAGCCTAGAGGGGGTAGTAATGGAGATGATAATGATGAGGACCAAGAGGAGGATTACCTTGGTTGCTTTGAAGTAGGAAGGGATGAAGATGGTAGGCCTAAGTTTGGTCCATGCACACCTAGTTTCTTTGATATTGAAGATGAAATGGAAAGATCTCTAGCAATGGAGGCTTTCTTTAATCTATTTAAAAATATTTTTATGTTTAACAAGTTGACAGATTTTCTTGGATCTTTACCGGTCCAATTGAAGAACTTGGAATGGGGTTACGAAGGTCATAGCATTTACAAAAGAGAATAAGGAGATGGTGATTGGCATTACAAATTTGATATCACATGTCCTAGCGGAAGGAACTTTGCACGAAATTTCAAAACTCAAAAGACTACTAGGAAGTTGGAAAACAAGTATCGTGGAGAAGACATTCTTAGGAATGAATATTTCTATGGATGAAGAAGAATGATCACAAGAATAAAGCACATCTTGTGCTAGTTTGTTTGTTTCGTGTTTTTATTTTTCATGCATTTTATTTTTATGTTTTTAGGTTTTATGCATTTTATGTTTGAATGAGACTATTTATTTATCTATATTTATATATTTATCTTTTTATTTAGTTTAAGTTTTTAGTTTTTAGAGGTTAAGTTATGTTTTAGTTTTAAGATTAGAAGTAGAAGTAGATGACTAAATTTTTGGTAGACAAAGTGTGTTTGGAATACATACAAGATAATAAGTTTTAGAAAAGAAAGAACTACTAGCACTTGTGTCAAGTCTAGTAGTGAAGAAAAAACTTTGAAAAATCAATTTCATACCAAACCGAACGGATGTATTCACAACTGATCGGATGGAGTTGAATATATAAACCAAAATTTTCAAAAACTTAAGAAAAACACATACACACAATCCACCAAAAATTGGGGTTAAAAATTCGACCATAAGAAGTTGTTAGAAGGTAGCAGGAGTGATAATTAATCATCAATGGCATCAAGTCAAGTAAGTTATACCATTAATTTTGTTCAATTAAGTTTTAATTCGGATGATTGAAATTAGGTCACGAATTGGGTATTTTTGAATTAGTTCGAATTGAGATGTAATATTTTGGGGATAAGTGATTAGATGATAGGAGAAGGTATTGCAAAAAGAATTAGATCAATTGGTTAAGTTTTGAGTAAGAATTCATTGATTGAATTTTCGGATTGAATTGGGTATAATCTTTAGAGCTAGTTTATTTGCAATTGATGAATCCCATAAGTTATATGATTGATAATTAGTGATGTTAGGTTATTGCATTGTTGATTAAAGCATTAATTGGAAGATGTTAGTAGATGATGTTCTTGGTTTTTATAGAATCATTAGGTTGATGATTGGAAATGTTAAGAATCATTGATAGGAGAGTTTGAATGTTAGAAGTACTCAAGAATGGAAGATTACAAGTTAGAAAGAAGCTCGGATTGATTGGGAAACGTTTAGGATGGATTGAGGATGAATGTAGTATACAGAAACTCCAACCGAATCGGTTGCGAGTTGCAGCCGATCGGTTGGGAATGTGCAAAAGTTGCATCCGATCGGATGGACCTCAAATCGATCGGATGGACGCCTCGGAAAAATTTTTGACATTTTTGAAAATGTGTTTTCTAGTTTCTAAATTGTTTGGTATTAGTTCTTATACTTATATACTAACATAATTTGAGATTTCTATCAGGGAAATGTTGCAAGATTGGGACGAAATCAAAGAAATCCGATTGTTAACAAGTATTTGAAAAGGAACGAGAGGAAGAGGATCACTTTCAGTTTGAAACCGGAGTCTAATGACAATGTCAAGTTTTCTAATGTGCAAAACAAAGATAAGAAGAATGCATATAGGGAACGTCTTTCAAAACTTCAAGAGAGGAAGATTGCTAAGCCTAGGTTGATTGATTGGGAATTGCTTACGGAGTATGAATGTGAGAATCAATTGAGGAGCATGATGACTATGATTTATGTATATCCTGGAGATGGAGATAGGTTTGAAGATTATTCTTGGGAAAGAGCTTTTAGTATTCGTGAGGATGTTTACAAGGAATGGTGTTTGGAGTTCTTTTCTACGTTCTACTTTGATAGAAAGGTAAATGATGTTCTTGGGGATGTTTGTGTTTGGTTTAGATTGTGTGGTCGCCAACATGCTTTATCTTTGCCAAATTTTGCAGTTCCCCTTGGTTTGTATGAGGAGAGTGAGGTTAATCATAGGTTGTTTGGACCACATTTTGTGAGTTTAGCTAGATCTAATGATCAATACACGGGTATTGATGATTGTTGGAATAGAATTGGTGATCCAACTTGTCTTAGGAGAAATTCTTCTAGGATTAGGAATCCGTTGTTGAAGGTTTTACAAAAGTTGATTTCTTGGGGATTGATACATAGGAGCGGTGGTCAAGACAAATGTAGTCAACCGGACTTATGGGTGATGAAGTTGTTGGAGGAAGACAAGAATGGGAATGTGGCATGGATTATTGCCGAGTATCTTTCTAAGAGAGCACCGGGGATTAAGAAATGAAGTGATGTTTGTGGAGGTCATTATGTGACCATGTTGGCTAAAAATCTTGGGTATTTTAATGATAATGAGTTAAGGAACTGTAGAGTGAGGTTGGAGAGTGAGATATGGGATGCTTTTAGTTTTGGAAAAGCATTGGATAGGATTAACAAGATGATTGAGTCTAAACGGTCAACTAAGTTGAACGGGTGATGGTCAACCAAGTAAAACGTCTAAAACCAACTAACCAAGGAGTACAGGGTATTCCCGGGTCGTTATGTCCCAGCGAGGTAAGCAATTGTATTTAAAAACGTTTTAAGTGATCGGGTGATTTAACAGGAGGATCAGGAATTTGATTATTATAATTAAACTACAAGATTATGATTGAGAATAGCTTAAAAACACTATAGGAACAATTACTGATGATCAAATAACCTAAAACGTAAGTTAAACAGAAAAACACGCGTTTGAATTTAAATTAAATGCGAACGCGCAAAATAAAAAGTGAAACGTGAGCAAATAAAGTCCTACGAACGTGAAAATTATATTTTTACAATCCTAATGTAATAAGAAAATTTTTAGAAAATTAAAATTATTTTTACAATTATTTAATTAATTACTATTAATTAATTACTAATTATTAATTACTTTTTTAATTAACTAAATTACACTAATTATTAATTAATTATGAAAATTAACTAGAAAAATGAAAATTAAAATTAGAAAAATCTAAAATATTATAAAACTAATTTTAAAACAGAAAACCTGATTTTTGTACTTTTTAAATATTTATTATTAATTGAAACTAATTATTTAATTAATTTAAACTAAATTTAATTATAAAAAATACTAAATGACCAAGGAAAAATCTGAAAAAAATTCCTAAAATTATTTTAACTAAAAAGGAACCTGAGAAAAATTTAAAAATGATAAATGCTTATAAATAAGCCAAAAGGGCTTAAATAGAAGCTATCACTTAACTTATTTTTGTCTTTTTCTTAATTTTCTTTTACAAACCTACTTATCTACTGAAATTATGAAAATTTTGTGAAGGTACTTTCCTTGGATCTCAGAAATAAGCTCAATACACACTAAAAAGCTTAACAGCCTAAGTTTTTTTTAGCTAAATTGAAGATTCAAGACTAAATAAGCTCACAATAAGCTGTGAGCTGAGACCAAAGGTACTACAAGCTATCACTATGTTAAGGATTAAGGAAGCAAGCTAAAACACACAAAAGAACATGCTAACAAGCTTAAATAAGCTGATAAGCAATTACAAAATACCCTTCTTGAATCAGCAGGCATGCAGGCTTGCTTTTGGCCAAATCAAGTTTATCAAATAAGCTCTAAACACACAAATAAGTGCAGATCCTAAGAGGCTAGCTTATAAGCTTTCCAATAAGCTAAAGTTCACACTGTGGGACCCACAGGTGAACTTATGAGACGCTTCTGAAAAAGCTTGTTTACACAAAGGGTAAGGATACATAGCAAATTGGGACAGATTACAAGGGGCATGCAGCCCTATTAAACAAACTCTAATCTTAGGATTAAGCTCAGAAACTCAAAGTGGAGTAGCTTGGCTTTTAAATAAGCTAATAAACACTTTGTGGGGCCCACTAATGAAAGCTGAGGAGACCCATGAACACTGGGTGGTGAGACTGGTGCAGGGGAGGTTCTGGGTCAATAAAGCAAGTTCAGGACCAATTTTGAGTGGGTGATTGAGTTTCAAAATGCAATTTTATTACTGAGCTACACTACCAAGCTGCCAAGGATTGTAAAAAAGCAGCTTTTATCTATTTTCAACCAAAATTGAACCTTACAGAAGCTTTTGAAATCAACTCCTTTCCAACAGACATGAACTTTGACTTATTGATGGTTTTATGAAACTTTGACTTTAGTGAGATTCAATTGATGCTAAATACATCTAAATGAGATATTAAACTGATCTAAGTCTAATTTATCCTAAGTACAACTGTATTTCATCAAAAGCCAATGATCTTAGCAGTTACATATACCACTACACACAGATTTGAGACTTGAAGCTTGATTTTGACTTTCTGCTTTAAAACCACTAACGCAAAGGTTTGACTGTGATAGTTTGAATCTGAGAATGAAGTCTCAACAGATTGTAACCACATAAAAGCTTAAAAGCTCATGTAACCACCCAAATCCAAACACTCCTTTATTAGCTAATTGTTTTTAGATTTGGTATGTAAAAGAGTATGTAGAACCAAACTACTGATGCAATCTACTTCTATAGGCTAGATAAAAGTTATGAAAGCTAAAATGATACTGAGATAAGCAGTTAGATAGGCTACAACAAATAATGCCAAGTATAACTAAATATTGAGCAATGAGTAAATGTTGAAACTAGTAGATGAAGTAAAACAAATAATTGCCTAATCACTGATTTAAACTAGATAAACAACTAAACTTCTGAATAAGCACTAGTCAAACAATACATAAGTAGTTATTAGAAAATGAGATATGGAGGGGAGCTTATAACATGCTATCCAAGCTTAAATAGGAACCAAGACCAACTTTCCTGTCCTAATGCTTTCCACAAAGCTACTAAACCAAATCCATCATCTATTTGTCCTGCTCCATGTCTCCTTCTTCATTCTTTGTTGATTTTTTTATTTTTATTTATTTTTTCTTTATTTTCCTGATATTTTTGGTATTTTTGATTTAAGCCATATGAATATAAAATGTAAAAGCTTACACAAGCTTATAATGATCAAAGAAAACTTATGAGACAACAAGTTTGCTATTTTTAACAACTGTTTGGCTATGATGAAAACTTATAAATTTCAAACAAACATGAACTGAAACTTGGAATTTTGATTAATAAAACTTAAGAAATTACAATAATTAAGCAGAGGATTCAAATAAGAGTTACAATTTTAACTAGAAAACTAAAATTACATTAATTTGACAATACAATTTGTACTAAAAATTCTATCACCCTTCATTGCCTTTTCTTCTTCAACTTATAGCTACAATTAGGGTTTTTCTTTCTCTCTTGTCTCTTTCCTAGCTCCAACATACACCCTTGGATGATAATATTCAATCCTGGCCGTTTGTGAATTTTGTCGCCCAAATTGAATTTGGCATTTTCCTTTGATTATTGAAGCCAGAGGGGTTGTTTGGAGTTTTGTGTTTGTTTGAGTGTAGGAAGGGGGGGGGGGATTGAGTGTTGCAGAGGGTGAGGGCTTAGGGGTGATGATGGGGTGTTTGGCTGGTAGCAGGTGAGTGGGATGGTGAGGTGGAGAGGGTGGTGGTCAAAGGAGGGTATTTGACCCCGTTTTATTATTTTGAAAAAGGAGGTGGGCTGGTATAAGTTGGTTTGGGCTTGGAAGGGAATGGGGTGGGCTTTGGAGTTATAAGGGGATTTGGATTTTATTTTTGTGGTGTATTAATAAACTTGGATCTGTTTGGCTTGTAACTTAGGAAACCACAAGGACTAATTTTGCAACTTCCTAAAATTATGAGGGCTAAATTTTTTCATCTTTATAAGTTCACAAAAGTACCATTCCTGCCAATTTATAATTTCATAAGGACCCTTGTTGTTATTTTCCATTTTAAAAACTCCAGGGACTGATTTTGTCACATTTGCAAAGTACAGGGACCAAACATGTAATTTTCTCAAACTTTTCACCCAAGGATCGTTTTTGATAATATTTTACTTTTAAATGCCTTGGGTTGACTTTTCTTTCATTTTAAAACTTCAGGGACTAGTTTTGTCAATTTTTGAAACTTGAGGGACTGAAACTGCCAATTATGCAAACTTTGTTCGTTTTTCATTTGTTTTTAAACATTTTGCATCTAGAACATATAAAACACACTTTTGGGATAATTTTTGTATTTTGATGCATTTCTGAGTATTTTTGGATGTTTTGGCAGTTTAGATACGATAAAAATGATGAGTATTTACACACTCATCAATCCCCCACACTAAACTATTGCTAGTCCCTAGCAATCTTTATAGAAAACTTAATGGATTTGAAACTCTTTACCAAAAGCCATCACTTCTGGAGTAGCCAAATGTATCAGTTCAAGTAAGAACTATGGTCCACTTGATTTGCCTTTACCAAAAGCCGTTTGCTTCTGGACTAGCCAACTCTTGATGGAATAGTCAACATCTTGGTGAGCTGATTACCAAATGTATCAGTTCAAGTAAGAACTATGGTCCACTTGATAACCATGTGATTTTGAGCAAATCACCGGCTGTCAACGGATTTGATTTGTCTTTACCAAAAGCCGTTTGCTTCTGGACAAGCCAACTTTTGATGGAATAGTCAACATCTTGGTGAGCTGATTACCAATTATGGTTTTTCCATTGCCTTTACCACAAGCCATAATCTTGCGGGCTAGCCAACTCATTCACTTTTTTGGATATGGCGAGTTGATTTACCATACAATTTTGGGCAAATTGCAAGCCATCAACGGATTTGAGGTATCTTTACCACGAGCCGTTTGCTCCTGGATTAGCCAATCCTTTTTTCGTTTGGACACGGCGGACTGATAACCACAAAAATTTTGAAATAAAGTGAAAAAATTTTGAAAATTTTGGGCAAAAAACGGGAGTTCTAGAGGATATAATGTTGGGAATTCTGTTAAGTAAGAATTCTGCTGACTGTTTTTGCTGAAGGTTTCTGCTGAAGAGCTGGTTCCTGCTGAAGCAGTGTATCTGCTGAAGACTAGATTCAGTATTATTAGTTTCTGCGGATATAGTATTTCCGTATTTTATGTAATATAGTTTGGATATGCATGAGTTTATTTAGGAAGTGATAATGCATATCTTTTAGAAGTTTTAGAATATACGTTTCTTGTGAAACGGTTTAGGGTTCCTTGTGTATAAAAGGAACACATGATTATGTATTGAATAGCGTTTTTGAGAAAACACTTTTATTATTATTAAAAAGATCCATAGAGGATCAAGAGTTCTTAGTATTACACTTGTATTTGTTTCCGCTTTAAAATACAAGATACAGAGATTATCTATTAGTGTGTTATTGATTACAGTAACATTGCTAATGATTCTAGAGTGCTCAAGAAGATCTGTCAAGGTCTATTATAGCTCAACAAGTGGTATCAGAGCCTCGAGAGAGTCTATGTCATACTAAGAAACACAAATCTTACACCTTAAGAATCCAAACAAATCAACAAACATGCCTGGATCTGATGATGAGGTTGATACAACCCAAAACCTTAACACCACTTCTCTTCAACAACTCAACCTCTCCAACAGTAATGCTAAGTTTCCATACTTGAAGAATGCTGAAGAATATCATCTGTGGTCCATGAAGATGCAGAACTGGATCACAAACATAGATTGGAATCTGTGGGAGGTTGTCAAAAAGGGGAATAGTCTGAAGAAGCATGTTACAGATGCTGATGGAGTTGTTACAATTGTAGGTCCCAGAACTGCTGAAGAGATTTTGGCTGTGCAAAGGGAGAGCAAGGTAAGAACAATTCTGCTCCAAGCTATACCTGATGACCATATGGGTGACTTCCACTTCATGGAAGATGCCAAGGACATTTGGATGGCTATAAAAGCTAGATTTGGTGGGAATGATGAATCAAGAAGGTTGCAGAAGTCTATGCTGAAGCAAAAGTTCCAAGAGTTTCAGATATCTGAAGAAGAGGGAATTCATAAAGGCTATGACAGGTTTCATCGGAACTTAAGTCAACTTAATCAGTTGAAGGCTAGACCTGATAATGAGGACTGCAATGCTAAGTTTCTGAGATCTTTGCCACCCTCTTGGTTACAAGTCTGTATTGCTCTCAAGACCAAAGGTGGGTTGGACATGATGTCCTTTGATGACCTCTACAACAGGCTTAAATCTCTTGAGCCTGATGTTAGAAGTCCCATTCGTCCATCCACTCATTCTGCATTTGTTGGTGCTTCTACAAAACCTATGCATCAAGCCTCAAGCTCTTATTCATCAGGAGCATCTTCTCAAACCCATACTCAATCTGCTCCTAAATCAAAATCCAGTAGTGTGTTGGATGATATTATTCATTCATTTGTGGCTGAATATGAACATCAGCAGTTTCTTGCTTATGAGGATTTTGAACAAGTGGATCCATTGGAGATGGAGGAGATGCACTTGAAATGGCAGCTTGCGATGATCTCCATGAACATTAAGAGGTTTGAAGCCAAGTCTGGAAGGAAGTTTGGCTTTAATGGAAGAGAGGCAGCAAGGTTTGATAGAAGGAAGGTTAAATGTTACACGTGTGGTCAAGTGGGATATTTTTCAAGAGAATGCAAGGAGAGAAAGTCTGGAGATGAAGTGAGATATGGCTCTTATCCAGTGGAAGCAGGGACTATTAAGGCGGCAGCTTCAAAGGCTATGGTGACTCTGGATCACCAAATTGATTGGGCTGAACATGAACCTGCTGGAGAGGAAGCTTCTACTTCTTCACAAGTGAATCTGCTGGCATACTCACCTTCAGAGGACAAGAAAGAGCAAGTCTCCTTGATGGAAATCTCTTAGGTACACAACTGTGTGTTTGGATGTAGTATAAGATACAATGAGCTTAAACAAGAATTTGATGAATTGAAACCAAAGTACAATGAGTGTTATATAGAGGTAGAGTCTTATAAAATGGCTTTAAAAACTTTAGAGAAACAAAAAGTCTGGTTTCAAAAGAATCAAGTTAAATATGATGAAAAAATAAGAGTTCTAGAAAGTGATTTAGAAGTTGGTAAGATAGACTTAAAACGTACTGAAAAAGAGAAGTCTGATCTAGAAAAGGAAAAACAAGAATTACAAGCTAAATTAGATAAAGAGATAGCTGGTCGCATGAAATGGCAGGAAGGGGCATCTAATTTGAGTAAATTAATTGATGGTCGCCAATCTGTTAGGTCTAGAAAGGCATTAGGATATGAGAAATATATAGACCCTGAAGAGTTAACATATCCTGATATGTCTAGTGTTTTTGACCCTGAACCAACCTTAGCTTATCAAACACCTGTTAAATATGTTAAGGAAGGGGGAATGAATGCTGTCCCTGGACCTATACGAGGGGAACACATGCCTATAGACCTATCCATACCTATTGACTTTGATGGATCACACCATCTCTATGGCAAAAAGTCAACTGACTTGCCAGACCATATTATTAAATCTACTGACTTTGTCTCTTGTTGTCACAGTGACAAGTCTTCTGATGAAGGGTCTACCTCATTTGTTAACTGTGATTCAAGTGAGAAGTCTGACCTGCCCAAGACCACTCCCAAGACCATACCAAAGACATCACCCAAGACTCCCCACAGGCCTTCTAGAGTTGCTGCTGATAACAAGACAATTTCTACTGAAGACTTGTTTTTAAATTCTTTGCAAAATAATACTTTTAGTTCTGTTAAAAACAATTCTGTTTATCATGGTGGTTTGAATACTTTTTCATGTTATACAACTTCTTTTGGTTTGAATAAATCTTCTAAAAAGAAGAAGTGTTTTGTGTGTGGAAGTAAATATCACTTGATTAAGGATTGTACATTTCATGAGCAAAGAATGGGTGAATGTGTTAGTCAGAGGAAACCTAGGCAAATGTGGAAGAATGTTAGAGACATACCCTCTTTTGTTCCACATCAGCAGAAATCTAATTCTGCTGAACCTCATTCTTCATGGAGAAGAACCAGTACTAGATCATATGTTCGACCCACTAGTTCTTTCTTTTATAATGGTTATTGGCCTAATCACTTTGACTCAATGTATTATGGTGGTGGGGATAGGAATACTGCTATGAAGCCCTCAGCAGGTTGTTCTTGGACAAAGAAGGGACCTAATATGCAATACAGGCCCAAGAACAATGGTGGATCTAAAACATCTACATGGCCTATCACTAATGATCCACAAGGCAGGCTCAAGTCAGCAATGACTTGAGTCTCCAATGTGTACTAACTTCTGTATAATTTTTGTTGTTGTAGGATCATCCTTTGAAAAGTACTGAAGTAGGTATTGTTGATAGTGGTTGTTCTAGAAGTATGTCAGGGAACAAGGACAAGATGCATGACTTTGTACCTATAGAAGGAGGAGGCACTGTAACTTTTGGTGGTGGAGGTGGCAAAATTATAGGGAAAGGAACAATTAAGACACCCTTGTTAGATTTTGAAAATGTTTATTATGTGAAGGAGCTGGAGCATTTTAATCTATTCTCTGTATCACAAATTTGTGACACTAAGAATAAGGTTTTCTTCCCTGAAGATGAGTGTCTTGTACTTTCCAAGGACTTCAAACTTCCAGAAGACACAACTGTTTTGCTGAGAGTTCCTAGAACCTTCAACTTGTATACATTCAATCTGAATGATGTCAAGCCAAAAGGTGATCTAACATGTTTGGTGGCCAAAGCTTCCCTGGATGAATCTACCAAATGGCATAGGAGAATGGCTCATGTAAATTACAAGACTATCAACAAGTTGTCTAAACTTGGTCTTGTTCAGGGCCTTCCTTCTAAACTCTTCACCAATGAACACAATTGTATTGCTTGCAACAAGGGAAAGCAACACAGAGCCTCTTACAGAGCCATCAAAGCTGTGAGCACCATTTCAGAACCTCTTCAGTTGCTGCACATGGATCTATTTGGTCCAACTCCTATCAGAAGTATTGATCACAAGTACTTCTGCCTGGTTATCACAGATGATTTCAGCAGGTTTTGCTGGGTATTCTTTCTAAAAACTAAAGATGAAACAACTCCTATTTTGAAAAAATTCATCATTTTAATTGAAAACCAGCTTAATAAAAAGGTTAAAGGAATTAGGTGTGACAATGGGACAGAATTCAAAAATGTTGTTTTCAAAGAATTCTGTAAGTCTAAGGGGATTAGAAGGGACTATAGTACTCCAAGAACCCCACAACAAAATGGGGTTGCTGAGAGGAAAAATAGAACCCTCATTGAGGCAGCAAGATCAATGCTTGCAGACTCTAAACTACCCACAATGTTTTGGACTGAAGCAGTAAGTACTGCTTGCTATGTCTTGAACAGGGTATCCATTACTAGACATCATGTCAAGACACCTTATGAACTTCTCACTAGGAAAGTTCCAGACATACATTACCTTAAACCTTTTGGATGCAAAGTAACCATTGTGAATACTGCTGATATACTGGGTAAATTTGATGGGAAAGCTGATGAGGGGTACATAGTGGGCTATTCAGCTCATAGCAAGGCCTATAGGGTTTATAATCAGAATGGCAAAAGGATAGAAGAGACCCTTAATCTAAGATTTCTAGAAGATCAGCCTAATATTCAGGGACAAGGCCATTCTTGGTATTTTGACTTAGATTATTTGACTGACTATTTGGGTTATTCTAGACATGCTTCTAATCCTAATGCAGGTAACCAAGATCCAAACTCTAACCCTGCAGGTTCCATGGATGATGACTCAGACTGTGAATCTGAGCCAGAAGAACATACCATTGTTGTACCATCTTTTCCACCTAACCATTTTGTAGGTAATCACTCTGCTGCTGAACAAGATGATGAGTCACATTATGCCAACGATCTTGCAAGACTGCAGAAGCAAGAACATGCTGCTACTAAGGAAGCTCAGAAACTCAATGAAAAGGTTACACAAGAGACTGAAGCAATCCTACATCAATCAGCACAAGCAGTCAGTGGAAACAAGGATATTGCTGATGATTCTGCTGAAGGCATACCTATTCCCACTGCTAAGGTCCTTGATGTTGATCCTACTGATGCTCATTCTCCCATTTCTACTGAAGTGTCTGCAGATTTTGAGAAGCCCTTTACAAGATTTCCAAGTCCTTCTGATCTTGGGAATTATCAGCCAAAGCCTGGTCTATTTCACTCAGCTTCTTATGATACTGAGTTTGGGCCTACAGTTAACAACCTTGATGCCACAATTGATGTTCACCCTACTGCAACTAAAAGGATTCATAAGGCTCATCCCCTATCAAAGATTATTGGAGATCCTAAAGATCCTGTTAGAACTAGAAGCATTGTAAAGAATACAAAATATGGTGAAGTTGCTTTCATCTCTTATGTCTACAATCAAAAGAGGAACAATCACACAGACTTCAAACATTGTCTGTTTGCATGCTTTCTCTCTCAAATAGAGCCAACTAGTGTTCCTCAAGCACTGGCAGATTCAAGTTGGCTTGAAGCAATGCAAGAAGAGATGCTGCAATTTAAGAATCAGCAGGTTTGGATTTTGGTTCCTCTTCCTGATGGTAAATATGCTATTGGGACAAAATGGATTTTGAAGAATAAAAGAGATGCCAGGGGAATTGTCGTGAAGAACAAAGCTAGACTTGTGGCTCAAGGGTTTAGACAAGAGGAAGGCATTGACTATGATGAAGTCTTTGCACTAGTGGCCAGAATTGAAGCAATTAGGATATTTTTGGCCTATGCCTCTTATATGGGCTTTATGGTTTATCAGATGGATGTTAAAGGTACTTTCTTATATGGTGAGATTGAAGAGGAGGTTTATGTGACTCAACCCAAGGGATTTAAAGACCCTGATCATCCTGAGTATGTGTACAAGGTTGTCAAAGCTCTCTATGGACTTCATCAAGCTCCCAGAGCTTGGTATGCTAGACTTTCCACATTTCTGCTGAAGAATGGCTACAGAAGAGGTGCCATTGACAAGACTCTATTCCTCAAGAAAGATTCCAGGGATATTATTCTTGTGCAGGTGTATGTGGATGATATTATCTTTGGTTCAACCAAAGAAGCATGGTGTAGAGAGTTTGAAGATCTGATGAAGGGAAAATTTCAAATGAGTGCCATGGGAGAACTCACTTTCTTTCTGGGTTTACAAGTTCAGCAGAAACCTGATGGTATTTTCATACATCAGGAGAAATATGTAAAAGATATGTTGTCCAAGTTTGCTATGGAAAATGTCAGGACTGCCACTACTCCCTATGAGGCTCCCAAACCAAAGAACAATCTTGATCCTGATCTTCCTGTGAATGTTCATTTATACAGGTCAATGATTGGTTCTTTGATGTATTTGACTGCCTCAAGACCTGATATTACATTTGCTGTGAGTGCATGTTCCAGGTACCAAGTCACTCCACTTACCTCTCACTTGAATGCTGTTAAAAAGATTTTTAAGTACCTCAAAGGCCAACCCAAATTAGGTCTTTGGTATCCCAAAGAGTCTCCATTTCAGCTAGCAGCTTATAGTGATAGTGACTATGCTGGTGCAAATTTGGATAGAAGATCCACAACTGGAGGTTGCCAATTCCTTGGTAGCAGACTGATTTCTTGGCAATGCAAGAAACAGACCATTGTTGCTACCTCTACTACTGAAGCAGAGTATGTTGCTGCTGCCAATTGTTGTGGACAGGTTCTATGGATTCAGAATCAATTGCTGGATTATGGGTATAACTTTATGAATACTATCACTTTCATTGACAATCAAAGTACAATTTGTATTGTTAAAAATCCAGTTTTTCATAATAGAACCAAACATATTGAAATCCGGCACCACTTTATAAGGGATGCTTATGAAAAACATTTGGTTAAAGTGGTAAAAATTCACACAGATGAGAATGTGGCAGATTTGTTAACCAAAGCATTTGATGGACCAAGGTTTCAATATTTAGTGGTCCATATTGGAATGCTTAACCCTTAACTACAAAGTTTAAGGGGAGGCATATGCCTCAGGGGAGGATGATGAGTGTAAACTTTCTAGATTTGTATAATTTCTGAGTTTTAACACTAATCCACTAATAGTGTTGCAAGTTGTTTGGTGTGTTTGCATATTTTATGTCTGTTTTGCAGATGTTCTGAGATTGTAAGTTATATGTTAAAGTCACCAAGAGCTGAAGTCAAAGGAATGAGGTCAAAAGTGCTTAACATGGTTTCTTCTGATGAGTTAATTATGATGAAGGTCTTACACAGTTGAGTAATTAAGAAGATCTTTTCATTCATTCAAAGAAACAAGTTACAACTTGCATTCAAGGTTCCAACTGAATTACAATGACCATTCCTAAACATTTGACTAATTAAGTAGTACTAGCTTCTATCACTTATTACAAAATACTTGAGGCTATGACAAGTACAATGATGAAGCTAAAGATGAAAATGGAAAAAGAAGAGAAGGAAGACTGTGAAGATGCTCAAGAAACAAAGTCAAGAAAATACTCAAGAACTTTGTTCCATGGCAACATTCCTCAATCATCTACTTCAGCTTCTCCTTTCCCTTACGTATGATCTCAGCCTTCTTTCTCTGTCCAATATGTTCTTGATGTGGAAGACTAGGTCTTGGAGCAGGAAGATCCAACACCAAATTTTGTGATGTTGGAAGAGATGGATACCTCTTACTTGATCTTGGCTGGGATCTCTCTGGTGTGGAAGGAGGAAGAAAGGTTGGATCTTCATTTTCTTCCTCTGAAGAGTCTTCATCAGAGGTATAGATGAAGGGAGAGACAAGCTCTCTCTCAGCAGGAATGAGTACATTACTTGGTTCACCCTTCCTATGAGCATTCCATTGTCTTTCTTGTGCATCCCATCGTTTCTCCAGTTCTCTTTCATAGTCGGAATAATCAAGCTCCCATGGATAAGGTGGTAAATCTTCTTCTAAAGATGAAGAAGAGGAATTGTGATCTGAGGTTTATGGGTTTGATGACATGATTTTGGTGGAGAATTGGGATTAATTGGGAAATTAGGGTTTGAAAGATGATTTAGGGTAAATTGGTGACTGAGATGTGTTATTTGGGGATGGTTAAATAAGCCAAGTTTAGGGGTTACGATAATTAATGCGAGTTGGGTGGCACAGTAAAACCAAGATATTGACCGAAGATATTTTTACTTTTGGTTGGTTTCTGCTGATATTGACCATTCTTCAGCAGATTTGACTTTCATTTCTGCTGAAGGGTAAATTTTCAAATTGGAAGCTTTTGAATTACACGTCAGACTTGGTCAATAATTAGTTTCGATAATTTTGACCACGATTGGGGAACTTCCAAATTTAACCCACTTTGCATATCTATTCCTAAACAAAATTATTCGCTTATCACTCCACTTCAACCCATTATTCTTTGTGTAATTCATAACCGTCTCACACAAGTTCCTTCAAATGGCACAACTCGAATTGAGAGGCGATCATAACAAGTATGCTATTCTGAAAAAGGCAAAGGGACATGAAGAATTCGATTTAATGGTGGAGTTTCTACAAAGGTCGAAGATTCATTATGCTCTGACACATAGTCCCAATTTGGTGTGTGAATCGTTGGTGAAGCAATTTTGGGCATCTACTGCTAAGAGATCTAACACCGAGATTGTTGCTGAGATTGATGGTGTAGAGTATGTGGTGACAGAAGGATTGATTAGAACAAAGCTTCAGTTGGATGATGAGAATGGTGTGTATCATTCCAACACTGCAGAGATTCTTGCTGGGCTAAGGGAAACTGGATATCAAAGTACTGATACATCCAAGTGGCACAAGAATCAATTTTGTCCTAAGTGGAGGTATCTGGTGCATCTGTTGCTTCAATGTATAAGCAACAAGTGTGGTGGATGGAACCAATTCTCTCTGCAATTGGGTTGTGGTATTGTTTGTCTTTCTAAGGGTCAAACTTATAATTTTTCTAAGTTTATCTTTGATAATATGCTAGAAAACATTGATAAACAACAGCATAAGTTTTTAATGTACCCTAGGTTCTTACAAATAATTTTAGACATAACCACTGAAGATAGAACCCATGTGCCTATTAAAAGTCTTGGTTCTAAGTTGTTTGCCTCAATGAAAACTAATTATACTGGGGAACATCACCCTATGTTAGAAGCTATGTTGCCACATGGCAATGACAATGTAGTTGAGGGTGATGATGCTGGTAATGTGCCTGCTCCTAATGCTGCTGATGATGGAAATCCATCATCTTCTGGTGTTGCTACTGATGGTAATCCTTCAGTGGTAATGGAGGAAGAGCCAGCTACAACTGCTGAACCATTACCTGATTCTACTGACTTACCACCACATACCTCTGTACATATGTCACCTAGTCCTACCATTTCACCAGCTCAGGATGCTCCAGCTGAGCAAATTCACGAGTTTGAAGATAATCTTCAGCCTCATGAACCTGAGATCACTAGACTGCATACACCTAGTCCTATGAGAGAGACAATTAATGAAGGCTTTCCTAATGTTGTAAATGAGTCTGTTTCTCCTTCAGGGTTCAATGAAGCTCATCTTACCACTGAGCAATCAGCTGGTAGAGTAGAGGACCCTATTACTCTCACTTTTGTATATGATTCTCTTAACAGGTACATGAAAATGACTGAAGATCTCCAAAACGAACTTGCTGATACCAAGAATACTCTTAGCTATGAAATTGAAAGTTTGAAAAGCAAGGTTCAAGATTTGGAGGCACAGCTGAATCAGCAGAAGCAAAGTAAGGGTAGATTGGATTCTACTGAAGTTACAAAGGAGGCAAATTTGGATTCTCTTGAGATTCTAGCTGAAGTTGCTAGACAGTCTAATGTTGTTCCTTCTAAAGCTGTTGAAGTACCTAAATCTAAACCAAAAATCTTATATGGTAGAAGAAGAAGTACAAGACAGTATTTGGCAAGGAAAGCTGTTGAGTCTTCCAAAAGTGGTGATGATGATGTGCTCATGACTGAAGTAACTGATACTTTTCAGGAGAAACAATCACCAAGTGGTGTTGCTGCTGACAAATCTGCTGATAAAGGGAATACATCCGGAGAAGCATTCTTTGTAGCAGGGAAAGAATATTTGAATTCCCCTGGTCATCATTCATCTGAGAATCAACAAGTTTCTTCTGATAGAGAGGTTCAAAAAGTACCTGATGAACCTATGGAAGATTTGAATGTTCCTCAAGATGATATTGCTGCAGAAACAGATGTGGATTTGGATGAGCTTGTCATAGCTGAAGACAGAGCTGCACAAGAAAATCTTTTAAAAGTATGGGAAGATTATAAGAAGAGTGCTAATATGGCTGAGGAACAACAAGCCAAGTTTGATGCAGAATTGGATACAGTCACTCAAAGATATGTTTCTACATTACCCATTGAAAGACAAAGAGAATTGGATGCAGCTGTTCAAGAATTTGATGAGTCAGATTGGCAGCAGATTGGACAACAAATGCTTGATAATCCTGATGTAGCTGCAGATATTATTGGTAAAAGGGTAGAGGAGCAAGACTGGGCTTCTGAAATTGTGAAAGTGCTGAAGATGAGGAAGAAGGTAGCAGATGAGTTAAAAGCTAAAGCTAAAAGAGATAAACCTATGACTCAAGCACAGCAGAGGGATTATATGAGAACATATGTGAGAAGTCAAAGCAGTTCATTGTTTAATAATGCTTGGTCTAAGAAACAAGTGTGGGAACTTCCATTTGACAAACTGGTTGAGATTTATAACAGAATCAAGACTAGAAATGACAAAGCTGGAATGGGTGCTTCTAAGAATATTCCTTTACCTGATATTTCTGCTAATGTACCACATGTTGCTGCTTCATCTTTTGTGGATAAAGGTAAAGCTAAAGTGATAGCAGAAGATCCTCCATCTAGAAAGAGAACCAGAAGACAACTGGAGCTGGAAAGATTGGGTGAAGAGGCTGCTAGGAAGTTAGATGTGGAACAAAAAGCTGAACAAAAAGCTGAACTTGCAAGATTTCATAAGTTGAAGGTAAGAGAAGTTGAACTTCAAGCTGCTAGAAACAAACAGATAAGGAAGGCTATGGATGAACAATATGCATCTGCTGCACTTGAATCTTCTCAGGATTCTACTGATGAACAATCGGATACTCCATCAGTGGAAACTGATGCTGCAGAAGGTGATTCTGCTGAAGCTGAAGTTCATGCTGCTATTTATGTTCCTGGAAGAAGAGGCAAGAGAATGGCTAAAATCAGATCTTCACCTTCAAAACAAAGTCTAATCAATGTGAATACTTCTGATGCTTCATTTATAAGGGAAGGATCCCCTGATGATTGGCCTGAGGGAACTAGAGATGTTTTGGTTCACTGGGAGTTAAGTAAAAATGGTCAAGTTAATACCATTTACAGATTGGATAAAACTTTCATATCCTTTACATTTCTTCAACAGATACTACATCTTGTGGATCATCAGGATTTGGTCACTCTATAAGAGTTGGTTCTTAAGTATTATGCAACTCATACTCCTGAAGGGTCTGGATTGTATTTGTTGGGTGATCTTCAAGTGTTGTTTGATTCTTCTACTCCCACTGGTGCAAGCTATGATATATGGAAGAACAATCAGAGATGGAAAGTTCAGAGTTGGAAGTTCTATCCTATGCCTTATGTTCATGTTTTGGAAACTACAACTGGTCTAAGGCTTATTATGGATCTTACTAAAAGATATCATCTGAAAGTGTCTCTAATGGAGAAAATGCTACAACAAAAGTTGGAGATTCCTCCTGATCCAGTTGGGAATGCAAGGTTGTTTGCAGAATCTTTGGTGAAGGTCTTCAAACAAAGGATTAAGGCTTCCAGAGCAGCATCTGATTAGGGATATCATGTTGTATATTTGTTTTCTTTTATTTTCTTAAAAAAAAAAAAAAAAAAAAAAAAAAAAAAAAAAAAAAAAAAAAAAAAAAACTAACATTTTGTTGTATAGTCTTGTATATATTGTCTGCAGGTTTGGTTATCAACATACCTGATGTTGACTATTCCATCATAACGTTGGCTAGTCCAAAGGGTACAACTTTGGTAAAGACACATCAAATCTGTTGATAGCTGTAATGATTTGCTCAAAACCATAGGGTTTTCAACTCACCCATGCTTTATTGCTGAGTAGTTGAAATGGTTGTCAATTGACCATGGATTTTTCCTTTATGGATTCTGAATAATTGGCTAGCCCACATGTATATGGCTTGTGGTAAAGGCAGTGGAAAACCATATTTGGTAATCAGTTAACCAAGATGATTTTCATCAAAATAATTGGTTAGTCCTGAGCAAACGGCTACAGGTAAAGACATCTCAAATCCGTTTATAGCTGATGATTTGCTAAAAATCATGTGGTTATCAGTGTACCTTAGAACACTTGGCTACTCCAGTAGTGATGGCTATTGGTAAAGAGACATCAAATCCATTATTTTCAATGATTCACCTCTCACAGGAGTTAACACACCTGGAAGTGATGAGAATAGTATGAAACTAATTTGTTTTGATGTACATTAAGTCATTTGTTGCTGCAAAGAATGGAGATTTCAAGTATTTGCTGATCATAGAGATTCTGCTGAAGATGATTCTTTGCTGGTACTCTGTTATTACAATCCTCTTGGAATGTTATTTCGAAGATCTATCAAGAATCTTGAACTTAACCAGGTCAAATTCAAGATTAGGGGATGATTGTTGGGAATTCTGTTAAGTAAGAATTCTGCTGACTGTTTCTGCTGAAGGTTTCTGCTGAAGAGCTGGTTCCTGCTAAAGCAGTGTATCTGCTGAAGACTAGATTCAGTATTATTAGTTTCTGCGGATATAGTATTTCTGTATTTTATGTAATATAGTTTGGATATGCATGGGTTTATTTAGGAAGTGATAATGCATATCTTTTAGAAGTTTTAGAATATACGTTTCTTGTGAAACGGTTTAGGGTTCCTTGTGTATAAAAGGAACACATGATTATGTATTGAATAGCGTTTTTGAGAAAACACTTTTATTATTATTAAAAAGATCCATAGAGGATCAAGAGTTCTTAGTATTACACTTGTATTTGTTTCCGCTTTAAAATACAAGATACAGAGATTATCTATTAGTGTATTATTGATTACAGTAACATTGCTAACGATTCTAGAGTGCTCAAGAAGATCTGTCAAGGTCTATTATAGCTCAACATATAATGTGATAAAATTCGCTAGAATTTTCCCCCCCACACTTAGAATTGAATATTGTCCTCAATATTCAAAGTCCCAGTTATTATGCCGACTCTTTGAACGTAAAAAGATAATATTATAAGCTAACTGTGGAAATATCGTTTTGTATTTTTCACTTTATTTATATGTACATACAATCACACATTTTTTTTCAAAGATATATACATTTCAAATAGCTGCAGGGGACGGCCACTCCCCCACACTAGGGTATTAGAAAGTAGAAGGAAATCAGAGACACGGGTGAAAACCCATGTTGTTGCTACTGTTTTTGTTTCTCGAGTCACTAGCTTGAAACGATCCCCGAATTTAATTGTCCTTGGGGAATGTTTGGAGATCCGGGACAACCATGGATGGCATGTCCTCTCCAAAGTAATGCTTCAAACGATGTCCATTCACTTTGAAATTAGGACCGTCATTTTGAGATTATTCGACGGTGCCATAAGGATAAACCTTAATGATAGTGAATGGACCAGTCCATCTGTTTTTGAGCTTTCCCGAGAAGATCTTGAGTCTAGAGTTGAAAAGAAGGACTCGATCACCAACGTTAAAAACGCGGTTTTTAATTTTGGAGTCATGAATCTTCTTTGTCTTTTCTTTATAGATCAAAGAGTTCTCGTAAGCTTGATCACGAAGTTCATTTAATTCATTCAATTGAACTTTCCGATGATCACCCGCAGTTTTTAGGTCAAAATTTGCATGCTTGAGAGCCCAATAGGCTTTATGCTCAAACTCGATTGGTAGATGGCACGCTTTCCCCTACACAAGCTTGTAAGGCGTACACCCGATGGGTGTTTTGTAAGCTGTACGGAAAGCCCAAAGTGCATCATCTAATTTATCCGAACACGATGCACGATTTTCACCAACGGTTCTTTCCAATATTCTCTTGATGCCACGATTGAAAGCTTCTACTTGTCCACTTGTTTGAGGGTGGTACGCAGTAGAAAGACGGTGAGTTACACCATACTTTTGCATGACTTTATCGAATTTGTCATTGCAAAAATGCGTACCACGATCACTAATTATAGCACGTGGAGTTCCAAATTGAGCAAAAAGAGCTTTCAAGAATTTCACAGCTACTCGAGCATCATTTGTGGGTAAAGCTTTCGCTTCAACCCATTTTGACAAATAGTCAACAGCCACGAGTATGTACTTGTTTCCATGAGATGACGGAAATGGCCCCATAAAGTCGACGCCCCATACGTCAAAAATTTCACAAACTTGGATTGCATTTTGTGGCATTTCATTCTTTTGTGAAATATTCCGGTGACGTTGACAAGCGTCACAGGATTTGACCAATTCTTGGGCATCCTTATAAATCGTGGGCCAATAGAAACCGGAATCAAACACCTTTTTGGCGGTGTAATTTGGATTGTGGTGGCCCCCCATGGGACCAGCATGGAAGCCTTGAGAATTTCAATGGCTTCTTGACCATATACACACTGCCGGATGACTTGATCCGCACAGATTTTGAAAAGGTAGGGGTCGTCCCAGAAATAATATTTGACATCCTTAAAGAACTAGTTCTTTTGTTGGGACGACATCCCTTTCACCACAAAGTTACCCGCAAGGTAGTTTGCAAAATCGGCAAACCATGGGGTAATAGAATCTCCATGAAAGGCAACCGCATTGAGTGTCTCGAGAGGGAAGGTTTCATTAATTTCCTTCTTTTCGAAGACATCTTGATGAGGGTTTTCCAAATGGGAGAGATGATCAGCAGCTAGGTTCTCAGCTCCTTTTTTATCACGAATTATGATATCAAATTATTGTAGGAGGAGAACCCAACGAAGTAGTCTCGGCTTTGCATCTTGTTTTGCAAAAAGGTACTTCAAAGCCGAGTGATCCGTATACACTATGCTTTTGGTCAAGATCAAATATGACCGGAATTTTTCAAAGGCATACACCACAGCTAATAATT
This sequence comes from Artemisia argyi, assembly GCA_030686995.1. NCBI lineage: Eukaryota > Viridiplantae > Streptophyta > Magnoliopsida > Asterales > Asteraceae > Artemisia > Artemisia argyi. The sequence continues at coordinate 37,162,887 of CM060681.1, forward strand.
CTTTTTCAGTGGTGGTGTAATGACTTTGAGCCTCGGTCATTGTTTTGCTTGCATAGTGTATAGGCTGAAAGTGTTTAGACCTGCGTTGCCCCAAGACTGCCCCTATTGCATAATCACTAGCATCACACATAAGCTCAAAGGGCAAGTCCCAATCGGGGGCAACAAGAATTGGTGCCTCAGTAAGCTTTTTCTTTAGAATTTCAAAAGCTTCAACGCACTCAGGTGAGAAGATAAAAGGAGCATCCTTTTCGAGGAGATGGGTCATAGGCCGGGCGATCTTGGAAAAATCTTGAATAAACCTACGATAGAAACCGGCATGACCCAAAAAGCTCCTAATACCTTTGATGGTAGTGGGATGAGGTAATTTTGCAATGACATCGATTTTGGCTTTGTCAACCTCAATCCCATTCTTTGGAATTTTATGGCCGAGGACAATGCCCTCTTTGACCATAAAGTGACTCTTCTCCCAATTTAGACATAACTTTGTGTCTTCACAACGTTTGATCATGTTGTCTAAATGGGAGAGACATGATTGAAACGAATCCCCAATGACCGAAAAATCATCCATAAAGACCTCCATAGTTTTCTCGATCATGTCGGAAAATATGGCCATCATACATCTTTGAAACGTGCCCGGAGCATTATATAAACCAAATGGCATACGTTTATAAGCAAAAGTTCCGTAGGAGCACGTGAAAGTGGTCTTCTCTTGATCTTGCGGATCAATGGGAATCTGAAAGTAACCCGAGAAACCATCGAGGAAGCAATAGTACTCATTCCCCGCTAATCTCTCGAGCATCTGATCCATAAAGGGTAGAGGAAAATGATCTTTACGGGTGGCGTCATTTAACTTGCGATAGTCAATGCAGACACGCCAACCCGTAACCAATCGAGTTGGAATCAACTCATTTTCCTCGTTTGTGACAACAATAATGCTACCCTTTTTTGGAACACAATGTATTGGGCTAACCCAAGGACTGTCCGAGATAGGGTAAATCAATCCGGCATCAAGAAGTTTTAAAACTTCTTGTTTGATTACCTCATGAATTTTTGGATTCACCCTTCTTTGTTGCTGGACTGCTGGTTTGAAGTCATCCTTCATTAAAATCTTGTGAGTACAAAATTCAGGGTCAATGCCCTTGATGTCGGAGAGTCGCCAAGCAATTGCTTGTTTATGTGACTTCAAAACCTTTATTAGATCAGCCTTTTTCTCAACACTTAAATCTTTAGCAATTATGACGGGTACTTTATCATCACCCTCCAGAAATGCGTATTCAAGATGAGGTGGCAAGCCCTTAAGCTCAACCACAGGAAAGTCATCAGTCTTCTCAACATTTTTGACTTCCTCTTTATGAAGTTGTTGTGGTAGAACAGGAAGAGGAGAGGGATCTTCGTTTAGTAATTTCTCAAGTAAGAGAATATCCCTCTCAGGGTCAATCTCTTGGTTATCGATTCCATCAGGAATTGAATCACTTTTGAGAAAGGCCTCAATTTCTTCTAAGATGAAGTCACTTCCCTCAAACGGAGTAAGGGAAGGAGAAGAATTGGCTATGATGGGATGAGAAGATTGAGTGAGGTTTTCACTCGAAGAATCATCAATGAAACCTAAAACCTCTTGAGCGTACTCCTCAGCAGTAATATCAATGACATCTTTTTGGTTTACCGATTCAGAGTCATAATTGGAGGAGTACCTCAAAGTTTGATCGAGGTTGAAGGTGACAGCTTCAGTTCCAACGCGCAATGTGATCTCTTGCTCAAATACATCGATGAGAGCACGCCCAGTTCTAAGGAATTCCCTTCCAAGAATTAGAGGGACCCTTGAATCGGCATCAAAGTCTACAATCACAAAATCTGCCGGAAAATGGAACATTCCCACTTTAACGAACACATCCTCGGCAATGCCGAGAGGATGTGATATTGAACGATCGGCAAGCTCTAAAGTCATGCACGTGGGAGTAAGTTCAGGAAGAGATAGTTTCTTCCACACAGAATATGGCATAAGGTTAATGCTAGCAACAAGATCGGCCAAGGCAAAGCATTCAACCATCCTAGGAAAAATACATGGAATGAGGAATTTTCCGGGATCTCCAAGCTTCTCGGGAAGCTTTTTCAAAAGAACTGCTGAGCAATTCTCATTTAGATCAACTCCAGGTTTTGGCATGGTTTCTGGGACAACCAGAGGGTGGACATGTGCGGTACTTCGTGGACTATTAGATTGCACCTTGTCCTTTGTCACCTCAGGTTCATGTTCCACTACCTTTGGAGGAGAGGAAGAAGAGGTAGTAGGAATCGCGGGTTCTTATATGAAACACCACTACGAGTTGTGATCGCCATAGCATCGCCCCTCGGGTTAGCGATCGTGTTGCTCGGTAAAGTAGTACCTGATCCCGAGGGTCGATCATTTAAAGACTTCTTGATGTCAGAAATCTGGCTGACCAACAACTTGTTCAACTCTTCTTGGGACTTCATGAATTGTTTCAACAACTCGTCAAATGAAGGCCCAGTTGGAACAATGGCTTGATTGTTAGGAACATTTGGAGCACGATTGTTTTGGTTGGGACCTTGATTTTGGAAATTTCCTTGAGTTTGGTGTTGGAAATTCCTTTGATTCTGGTTGTTATTTTCATGAAAGTACCCTTGATTGGGGTTACTTTGACCTTAGTTTCGATTAAAGTTTCCTTGATTTTGGAAACCTTGGTTTTGACTTTGAAAACCGTGACCCTGATTGAAATTACCTTGGTTTTGATAACCTTGGTTCATTCTATTTTGATTCTGGTTATGGTTTTGGACATTTTGGTTTTGATTAAAACCAGGTGTTCCAGGGTAATGATTGGGACGATAGTTCGGGTCCATAGGAGGGCGGTATTTATTGCCTCCTTGATTTGAAGACCCAGCTATAGCATGAGCTTCATTTGGGGAACCATCAGTAGCTGTGCAATTGTAGTAGGCATGTGGCCCACCACAAGTCACACAGACTTCCACTTTTTTAACCTCAGCAGGTGGAGGATGTTGTAGAAATGAAACTTTCTTTGTTTGGACGAGAACCAAAGCTTGAATAGCTTCAGTGAGCTTGTCAATCTTAGCATCCGTACTAGATTGACTCATAGAAGATGAAGTGGAAGGACCCGCATTAATTTGAGAAACAACCGACTTGCTTCATGTAGAGTGGACCTTGGACTTATTTTCAATGATTTGCAAAGCTTCTTTGGTGGTTCTACTCAAGAAATTACCTATCGCGGAGGCATTGAGTGAATCCTGATCAGCTTGGCTAACGCCATTCTAGAAGGTATCGAGTTGCATCAACTCTGAGAAACCATGATGTGGACACTTGCAAAGTAATTCTTTGAAACGATCCCACGATTCACCAAATGATTTATCATATTTCTGAGTGAACTTGGTGATTTCGTTCTTAAGACTCGTGGTCTTTGAAGGTGGGAAGAATTCATTCACAAACTTTTTTACCAGATCTTCCCATGTCTCAATTGAGCGAGGGGGTTGTTTCTCAAGCCAAATCTGGGCTTGACCCTCTAGGGAGAATGGGAAGAGAAGAAGCTTGATTGCTTCATAGGGGACATTTTTGTATTTGATGGTTGAAGTGATTTTATTGAACCATCGAATGTGAGCATGACGATCGTCCCTCTCAAAATCGTAGAATTGACTTGAGGTTACAAGATTGAGTAACCCGGTTTTGAGCTCAAAACTATCAGCCACGATGGCTGGAACAACAATGGCATCTCCGTAACCCTCGATGGGTGCTTGGAGAAGCTCACACATGGGGCGGTCTTCCGCCATGGTGACAGTGGGTGTGGCAATAGTACGGATCTCAGATCCGACTGTTGGTGCTGAACGTCTACGAGGTCTTCTAGGTTTCTTAACAAGCTCACGAAATGGGCTCGTGGACCTAGAAGAACGGGTGCGCATGCACTAGGGATAAAACCAATCAAAACAAAATCGAGGCAAATCAACAGTGAACTTAAACCAATAATCACAAATGAATGGCTTCTTTAAGAAAGGTACACCACTCACAAGGATACAAAGGCAAGTTTTAAATCTTTGGTTTGGGAACTTATTATGTCCACACCCCCAGTTGGTAGGTGTTCTGCCTTGGTTTGCGACGGTTTATTTTTATGTAATTATTATTCACAAGAAAGACGAATGTTTTTGGGTTTTTGTGTATGGGTTAAAAACTTTTGGACAATATTTTTGGTATCGTTTCGTTTACCAAAATCGTATTTCTTTAAGAATCACCTTAAAAGAAACACGATATAGAAAACGTAACGATTTGTTTTGTTTGTTTTTGATTTTTTTTGGTGTTGTTAACACTTTAGGAAAAGTGTTAATGACGTTTTTGTTTTATGATTAAGATTTACAAAAAGGTGGTGGTATTTATACAGTGATGAATGAAAAACCACTAATCTCTAAAAAACGTTTTGATTACGCAGCTACCTCCCCGGCAGCGGCGCCAAATTTTGATTGAGTCTAAACGGTCAACTAAGTTGAACGGGTGATGGTCAACCAAGTCAAACGTCTAAAACCAACTAACCAAGGAGTACAGAGTATTCCCGGGTCGTTATGTCCCAGCGAGGTAAGCAATTGTATTTAAAAACGTTTTAAGTGATCTGGTGATTTAACAGGAGGATCAGGAATTTGATTATTATGATTAAACTACAAGATTATGATTGAGAATAGCTTAAAAACACTATAGGAACAATTACTGATGATTAAATAACCTAAAACGTAAGTTAAACCTAAAAACGCGCGTTTGAATTTAAATTAAACGCGAACGCGCAAAATAAAAAGTGAAACGTGAGCAAATAAAGTCCTACGAACGTGAAAATTATATTTTTACAATCCTAATGTAATAAGAAAATTTTTAGAAAATAAAAATTATTTTTACAACTATTTAATTAATTACTATTAATTAATTACTAATTATTAATTACTTTTTCAATTAACTAAAATACACTAATTATTAATTAATTATGAAAATTAACTAGAAAAATGAATTAAATTTAGAAAAATCTAAAATATTATAAAACTAATTTTAAAATAGAAAACCTGATTTTTCTACTTTTTAAATATTTATTATTAATTAAAACTAATTATTTAATTAATTTAAACTAAATTTAATTATAAACAATACTAAATGACCAAGGAAAAATCTGAAAAAAATTTCTAAAATTATTTTAACTAAAAAGGAACCTGAGAAAAATTTAAAAATGATAAATGCTTATAAATAAGCAGAAAATAAGCCAAAAGGGCTTAAATAGAAGCTATCACTTAACTTATTTTTGTCTTTTTCTTAATTTTCTTTTACAAACCTACTTATCTACTGAAATTATGAAACTTTTGTGAAGGTACTTTCCTTGGATCTCAGAAATAAGCTCAATGCACACTAAAAAGCTTAACAGCCTAAGTTTTTTTAGCTAAATTGAAGATTCAAGACTAAATAAGCTCACAATAAGCTGTGAGCTGAGACCAAAGGTACTACAATCTATCACTATGTTAAGGATTAAGGAAGCAAGCTAAAACACACAAAATAACATGCTAACAAGCTTAAATAAGTTGATAAGCAATTCCAAAATACCCTTCTTGAATCAGCAGGCCTGCAGGCTTGCTTTTGGCCAAATCAAGCTTATCAAATAAGCTCTAAACACACAAATAAGTGCAGATCCTAAGAGCCTAGCTTATAAACTTTCCAATAAGCTAAAGGTCACACTGTGGGCCCACAGGTGAACTTATGAGAGGCTTCTAAAAAAGCTTGTTTACACAAAGGGTCAGGATACACAGCAAATTGGGACAGATTACAAGGGGCATGCAGCCCTATTAAACAAACTCTAATCTTGGGATTAAGCTCAGAAACTCAAAGTGGGGCAGCTTGGCTTTTAAATAAGCTAATAAACACTTTGTGGGGCCCACTAATGAAAGCTGTGGAGACCCATGAACACTGGGTGGTGAGACTGGTGCATGGGAGGTTCTGGGTCAATAAAGCAAGTTCAGGACCAATTTTGAGTGGGTGATTGAGTTTCAAAATGCAATTTTATTACTGAGCTACACTACCAAGCTGCCAAGGATTGTAAAAAAGCAGCTTTTATCTATTTCCAACCAAAATTGAACCTTACAGAAGCTTTTGAAATCAACTCCTTTCCAACAGACATGAACTTTGACTTATTGATGGTTTTATGAAAATTTGACTTTAGTGAGATTCAATTGATCCTAAATACATCTAAATGAGATATTAAACTGATCTAAGTCTAATTTATCCTAAGTACAACTGTATTTCATCAAAAGCCAATGATCTCAGCAGTTACATATACCACTACACACAGATTTGAGACTTGAAGCTTGATTTTGACTTTCTGCTTTAAAACTACTAATGCAAAGGTTTGACTGTGATAGTTTGAGCCTTAGAATGAAGTCTCAACAGATTGTAACCACAGAAAAGCTTAAAAGCTCATGTAACCACCCAAATCCAAACACTCCTTTATTAACTAACTGTTTTTAGATTTGGTATGTAAATGAGTATGTAGAACCAAACTACTGATGCAATCTACTTCTATAGGCTAGATAAAAGTTATGAAAGCTAAAATGATACTGCGATAAGCAGTTAGATAGGCTACAACAAATAATGCCAAGTATAACTAAATATTGAGCAATGAGTAAATATTGAAACTAGTAGATGAAGTAAAACAAATAATTGCCTAATCACTGATTTAAACTAGATAAACAACTAAACTTCTGAATAAGCACTAGTCAAACAATACATAAGCAGTTATTAGAAAATGAGATATGGAGGGGAGCTTACAACATGCCATCCAAGCTTAAATAGGAACCAAGACCAAATTTCCTGTCCTAATGCTTTCCACAAAGCTACTAAACCAAATCCATCATCTATTTGTCCTGCTCCATGTCTCCTTCTTCATTCTTTGTTGATTTTTTTATTTTTATTTTTATTTTCTTTATTTTCCTGATATTTTTGGTATTTTTGATTTAAGCCATATGAATATGAAATGTAAAAGCTTACACAAGCTTATAATGATCAAAGAAAACTTATGAGACAACAAGTTTGCTATTTTTAACAACTGTTTGGCTATGATGAAAACTTATAAATTTCAAACAAACATGAACTGAAACTTGGAATTTTGATTAATAAAACTTAAGAAATTACAATAATTAAGCTGAGGATTCAAATAAGAGTTACAATTTTAACTAGAAAACTAAAATTACATTAATTTGACAATACAATGTGTACTAAAAATTCTACCACCCTTCACTGCCTTTTCTTCTTCAATTTATAGCTGCAATTTGGGTTTTTCTTTCTCTCTTGTCTCTTTCCCAGCTCCAACATACACCCTTGGATGATAATATTCAATCCTGGCTGTTTGTGAATTTTGGCGCCCAAATTGAATTTGGCCTTTTCCTTTGATTATTTAAGCCAGAGGGGTTGTTTGGAGTTTTGTGTTTGTTTGAGTGTAGGAGGGGGGGGGGGATTGAGTGTTGCAGAGGGTGAGGGCTTAGGGGTGATGATGGGGTGTTTGCCTGGTAGCAGGTGAGTGGGATGGTGAGGTGGAGAGGGTGGTGGTCAAAGGAGGGTATTTGACCCCGTTTTATTATTTTGAAAAGGGAGGTGGGCTGGTATAAGTTGGTTTGGGCTTGGAAGGGAATGGGGTGGGCTTTGGAGTTATAAGGGGATTTGGATTTTGGGTTTGTAGTGTATTAATAAACTTGGATCCGTTTGGTTTGTAACTTAGGAAACCACAAGGACTAATTTTGCAACTTCCTGAAATTATGAGGGCTAAATTTGTTCATCTTTCTAAGTTCACAAAAGTACCGTTCCTGCCAATTTATAATTTCATAAGGACCCTTGTTGTTATTTTCCATTTTAAAAACTCCAGGGACTGATTTTGTCACATTTGCAAAGTACAGGGACCAAACATGTAATTTTCTCAAACTTTTCACCCAAGGATCGTTTTTGATAATATTTTACTTTTAAATGCCTTGGGTTGACTTTTCTTTCGTTTTAAAACTTCAGGGACTAGTTTTGTCAATTTTTGAAACTTGAGGACTGAAACTGCCAATTATGCAAACTTTGTTCGTTTTTCATTTGTTTTTAAACATTTTGCATCTAAAACATATAAAACACACTTTTGGGATAATTTTTGTATTTTGATGCATTTCTGAGTGTTTTTGGATGTTTTGGCAGTTCAGATACGATAAAAATGATGAGTATTTACACACTCATCACAAGACTTTGGGACCTTGGACCGAACCAAGTGTGGGGGCACAATCCGGAGCTTATGCGGAAGTGCCATCACAACCTCAAATGGGGAGCTTTCTGGGTAATATCCAAAGTGGTTTTGATTTAGGATGGGGTGATTGGAACCGAGAGTTAAATGCTATTGAGTGTAGGGAAGTTTGGAGAGATTCAATGCAAATGAGGAATAATTACAACTATGATTATTCCATGCCTATGATCCAACATTTGGCACAAGATGTCAATTATGAGGTACGTCCCTACAACCCACCAAATGTTCCACCATACCCTTTACCATATTCTCCATATCCTGGACCATACCCCTACCCTTATCCTGGGTATTCACCATTTTCCGAGCCATATCCTCCATACGGTAGACTTCCCGAGTATGGTACTTCAGGTGTTAATGTGGGTGGACCATGTTTTAATCCTGGAGGATCGAGTTATGATGTTGGAGGTTCGTCGTCAAGAGCTGGAAAGAAGAAGAGACGAGTGGTGGACGAGGACGATGAAGAAGATGAAGATGAGGATGAAGAGGAAAGCGAGGACGAGTTCATTCGTTCCGATGTGAGTTATTGATGGTGACGTTTGATCACATGGATTATGGTTGGTTTTAAAAACAATTATGTGTCGAACAATTTCTATTTCTGTTATCTTTAACTATTTCTCGTAGGATTTATAACGTAACTTAATTTTCTATTTATTTGGTTTAGATTTTTGTTTGTGTTTGTTTGGTTATTTCGTATATTTTGCAGTTTTCTTGCAGGAGTTTTGTTACGGAGGCATATAGTTGATCAACGTTTGGAGTCGGTAAACTCATTTGCTTATTATGATTAAATATGCATGTTGCGTATTTAACTCCGGTATTTTCTAAATTTTTCCATTTCTTTTACTTTGAAGTTATTTTTATTACATTGAGGACAATGCAAAACTTAAGTGTGGGGAAAGGAAACAAATAGAAAAATTGCATAATTTTTAATTTGTTTTAATTTTTAAAATTTTAATTTGTTCGTCTTTAGAGTCGTGAACTTTAGTAACTAGTAGTAGTTCGCCCTTCATATTTTAGTTAAAATAAGGTTGATTTCATAGTAAATAATAATGATATTTTTTGGAGAATAAATTCAAGTTTTAAAGAGCAATTCATCTCGGAATTGATAACATTTGCTAGCACAATTTTATACCCTTATTTCTTTAAATTGTGAGGATTAGTTTTTTTTTATGCGAATAGTATTTCTTATACTATTCACATATTTCATGATGAGTGTGCCGGTGGTTGTGTTAATTCTAGAACTTGTACTTGTTATGCATTACGGTTAAAATCATTTTCGAATGATAATGATATACTCATATGATAAGAGGCAAACTTAGGAATAAAACCAAATGGCCATCCGTTTACAAAATAATTTTTGCTAACCACATTGGTTAGTTACCCTCGTATTTGGAACCCATTTGTTAGCGTTTATCTTTAACGCTAGATACCCCCTAGTTTCACCCTTTGAGCCATCCTTTTCATTTTGTTAAATCCAGAAAAATAAAAAAATATTTTACACTTTAAACCTTAGCCTTACCCTTGTCAAAGTCTAAATAGTAGGTTGCTAGTTGCTTGGTATGTTGGATTGTTTTTTATGATTATTAGTTAGCCACACTTCACAATTCATGTGTGTGCCATTCTAACAAAAACGAAGAGTGCACATTCTTATTTGTATTTTTTGTGGTGTATGCTTATGCGAAGTGTGGGGGAGAGGTGATATATATATATATATATATATATATATATATATATATATATATATATATATATATATATATATATATATATATATATATATATATATATATATATATATATATATATATATATATATATATGTATATATATATATATATATATATGTATATATATATATATACATATATATATATATATATATATATATATATATATATATATATATATGTATATATATATATATGTGTGTATATATATATATGTATATATATATATATATGTATATGTATATATATACATATATGTATATATATACATATATATATATATATACATATATGTATATATATATATATGTATATATATATATATATATATATATATATATATGTATATATATATATGTATATATATATATATATACATATATGTATATATATATATACATATATGTATATATATATATATACATATATGTATGTATATATATATATATATAGAATAAGTCAGCGCAACTATAAGGTGACAAATATAGCCAATGTGTTATATTATGAATAAAGAAAGTCATGAGATATGTTGTTAGCCGATGTGCTAAGTTTGAAGAATATTTTTATGGTGAATCGATGTATCAACATGTGAAAGTTCGAAGAGGAGAAAGATTGTAACTATTGTCATTTTTGGGTTTGTGGAGTATTTGAGATTAGCAACTATGGGACTTAGACTTTGATTTTATTTTTCTTTAAAACCAATTTCATAAATATTCTCATGCCTTATCCTTACCTTTTTAACTTAGTGTAATTATTTTGCACGAAAGTTTATAAAACCCTTAGCCTAAACATTACAACCCGAATAAAAGACCTCTTTGATGAATTATTCTATTGTTTTGATACTTGTACAAGCTTATGGTAAGAAACATAAATCATAACTATGCAATGAGTGATCTATTAATCGTTACACATATTGAGTGATGAGTGAATTTCAAATTATCTTCGTGAGGTGCTTAGAATTGTTATCAAGCTCTTTATTTACTTGATTGAGTTCAAATAAGATACTTGCACTATTGCCATTGAATTCAATTTTCTTTTGATTAAGACTTGCTCGAGGGCGAGCAAAGCTCAAGTGTGGGGGATTTGATAACGCTCAAAATTAACATGTTTTTAGTCGCGTTATTGTTTGTTTTATGAGTGGAAATTGGTCATATTTGTATATATTTGTTACTTAATCGTGGAAAAGTGTTTATGCATGCAAATATAGCCAAAAGCAGGTAAAAATGATTAAAAGATGAAGAAATAAAGTGGACATGCATTTTTGGAGAGTTTTAAGAGGATCAAGGAAGAAAGAAACGTCGCATAGACAAAAGGATTTGATAAAGAAAGGTTGTCTACACGAAATTATCAAGGAAATATCAAGTTCTAATGAACAAAGTCATGCCACGAAGAAAAAGAATGCATGCAACGTAAAACGACAAAGAAAAGACATAGAAATATGGTTCAGACAGATTCCAACCGATCGGTTGCAACTCGCAACCGGATCGGCTGGAAACGTGCCAAAGATTTACCATCCGATCGGATGGTGAGAAACCGATCGGATGGGGTTGACTGAAGTTACAATCACCTTCATACCATCAGGCAAATCACAAATAACCCAAACCTTTTGAAGTTTGAACTGCAACAACTCCTCTTGCATTGCTTCAACCCAGCTAGATTCTTCTAAAGCCTTATACACATTTTTCGGCTCCACTTGTGATAGAAAACAGAAAAACAAACATTCATTCTTGTTCTTATGCTTCTTGGACTCATAAACTTCACTAATGAACCCATGAACATCATCTTTCTTTGTCTGCCTTCTTGTTTTCACACCTGATTGTAGCTCACCAATAACATTTTCAAGCGGATGCACTTTGTGAATTGAAGTCTGTGATATGCTAGGAATATCATATGTTGTTGGCATGTTTGAGATCTCAACATCATCACTGGGTGATTCCTGAGGTGAACTTCCCACATTTGGACCATCAGTGGAAACCTCTGTTGTAGCAGTGGGAATTGAGTTACCACTGCTAGTAGGAATTTCTTTATTCAAAACATCAAAATTCACACCATCTGCATCACTTTCCTTTTCAGAATTCTTTGAAGGTTGTGAGTCTTCACCATTGTCAACAAAGTCCCAAAGTGGCATAACAATTTGATCTTTATCATCTTCATCAATGAATTCTTCTGATTCTTCAAGATTTTTGTCTCCAGAACTTGAAGTAATAGGTACATAATTCATTGTATTTGATAATGTCTCAAGATCAAATAGCCATTCTGGTCCTGAACCTGCTATGTTAGTTTTATTTTCAAGAAACTCAACATGCAAATTCTCTTTAATCTTCCTTGTTCTTAAGTTATAGACTCTAAAAGCCTTGCTAACCATAGAATATCCAACAAAGAAGCTTTCATCAGACTTTTCTTCAAATTTACCCAGATGATCAATGGTATTGAGAATTGTAACACGACATCCAAATGGCCTCATAAATTCCAAAGTTGGGGGTCTTCCTCTGAATAGCTCATAAGGTGTCTTGTTCTTTGTTTTAACCACTAAAACCCTGTTCTGAATGTAACAAGCAGTGTTAACTGCTTCAGCCCAAAAAGTCACTGAAAGCTTTGAATCAGCTATCATGGTTCTAGCAACCTCAATTAATGTTCTGTTCCTTCTTTCAGCAACTCCATTTTGTTGAGGAGTTCTTGCAACACTAAATTCTCTCTTAATACCTTTGTCTCTGCAGAAATCATCCATAACTTTGTTCTTGAACTCTGTCCCATTGTCACACCTGATGATCTTGATCGTCTTTTCAACTTGATTTTCAACTTCAGTGATGAATGTCTTAAGGATGCCAGTGGTCTCATCCTTGGTTCTTAAAAAGAAAACCCATGTGAATCTACTAAAGTCATCAGTCACAACAAGATAATACTTCTTCAAATTTATGTTGCTCACAAATGTAGGACCAAATAAGTCCATATGCAACATGTAAAGTGGATGATCAATATAATTGTATGCCTTGGTCTTGCATGAAGCTCTGTGTTGCTTACCTTTAGGACAGGCAACACATGTTTGGTCATTTTCAAATCTCTTCTATGGTAAACCTCTGACTAGACCATCTTTCACAATCTTGTTAATGGTCTTGAAATTAACATGACCAAGTCTTCTGTGCCAAAGCATGGATTCATCCAAAGTGGCTTTTGCAAGCAAGCAAGTAACATCATTTTTAGCCACTATATTCTTCATATCTATGCTATATAGATTGCCTTTTCTAGGGATTTTAAGCAAAATATCACTTTCATCAGGGAGCTTATAATCCTTAGATAAGATATAGCATTTATCTTCTGTGAATAGAACTCTATGCTTTTTGTCACACATCTGTGACACACTGAAGAGGTTGTACTTGAGTTCTTTCACATAATACACATTCTCAAAATCCAAGTTTCTAGCCTTGATTGTTCCTTTGCCAGAAACTTTGCCTCCAATACCACCTCCAAAGTTGACAAATTGTCCATCATAAGGTTTGAAATCTGAAAGATAGGACTTATTGCTAGTCATGTGCCTGGAACATCCACTGTCTGAATATCCTTGATCATCTTTAGGCTTTGAATGTTCCTGCACATAATATAAAGGAATTAGTTCCTTTTGGGGACCCAAGCCACAAATGACTTGGATCTGCCTCGTATATCAATATAATTATATCTGTCAAAGGTCATTGATACACCATTGAGATTGTTTGAGGTGATAGATCCTTTTGGTTTCCATTCCCAACGTGCTGAGGCCTTAACAACATTTCCCATATTTACCCTCTTATTGTTCACAGAACCACCAGTGGAAACTTTTGGCCTTGCAGTGGTAACTACTGGCTTAGCAGTGGAAACTGCTGGTTTTGAAATTTTGGGTACCCAGTTGTGATTATTGTAAACTTTCTTTTCAAAATAGGTATTTTTCCTTGTTTGTGCAGATTTAACAAAAGTAGTAATAGGTTTGGCACTCTTAACAGGGTACTTAGGGTAAACTCTGTTTTTATTTCTGGCAGTGGCAACTGCTAATTTAGCAGTGGAAAATTTTTTGATGCCAGAGTTAAGCAAAACAGACCTGGGAATCATCTTGTTTAGTGGAGTTGGGTGAGTAAATTTATTAGCATTATATCCATTCACCCTGGTATTCCCAAACACTTCCCTTCTACCCATGTGATAGTTTCAATTATAATGAAGATGATCAAAACTACCACATATGTGACAAGGTTTATTATTAAACACAAAGTCACTGCCAAATTTCCTAGACATAACATGATTCCAACTCCTCTTATTCCCTCTAGGAGTTGTTGACCTACTTCTGTACATCTCTGCATATCTAGGAATGGGCCTAGAGTAATTAGATTGTGTCCTAGGCTTTTCATTGACAACTTCAGGAATACTCTTTTTAACATCCACTTGAACACACGCAGGAATACTATTTTTAGACTCAACATTCAAACATTCATCTTTAAGAGATGAGTCACTAGCACTATCAAATGTATCAACCTCAACCTGAACCTTTTCAATAACAACTTCTTTAACAAATTTTGGTCCATAGATCATGGTTGGTACCTGGAACTCTTCTAATCCTGTGTGTGATAAGTCAATACCAGGAGGTGATGGAATACCTCTTAGAGGTGGTGGAACTGATTTATATCCTACTCCTGATTTGACTTTGTTTACAACTTGGGCCTCCCAAATTTTGTCAATACACTTGGATTGATGATCTAGTATATTACAAGTTATCTGTATATTCTCATTGGCCCTTTTAACCTTTTCTAACTCTTCCCTAAGAGCCTTGTTCACATCAACCTGATAATCTAAGTCTCTTTTTAAAATAGCAATATCATCATTGAACTTAGATTCATTGGCTCTATAATGCTCTAATTGTGTTTCTAAAACAGCAAGACCTCTTTTATGATTTGCTAAGTTATAATTAGTATGATTTAACTCTAGCATTTGTTCATCATATTGTGCTTTAATTTTCTCATACTCTTTTAAAGCCTTACAAGTTTTAGAACAAGCATTATTAATTTGTACCTCAGAGTCAGAAAAAGCCATAAGTGCAAGCTTAGTAGCAATCATTGTAGACTCTGAACCATCTTCTTCATCCTCAGCCATATAGCTCCAATCATAGCTCACTCCATCAATGGCCAATAGCACCTTTTATTCTTTAGTTGTAGATTCTTTCTTCTTGTCCTGCCTGTACCAAGTTGACCTGTTATCAGGCTTTTTTGGTTTCCTGCATTCCCTGGTAAAGTGCCCCTTCTTATGACAATTGTAGCACTCCACCTTCTTTTTATCAAAACCTATAGTTTCATTGCCATTTATGGTGATCTTCCTACCAGTCTTCCTCCAAAACTTCTTTGCCTTTAAGCTTAGTAATGCAACCTGCCATTTAATGTCCATCTCTTCCATGTCATCCTCATCAATTTGATCCAAATCCTCATGAGTGAGAATTGAACCACTCATCTGACTTGACAAAAATGCATAAAAGGTAGAATCACTAAGACCAGCGATCTGTTTTTTGAACTAGCAGTGGAAACACCTCCACTGCCAGTGGAAACAACAATGTTAGCATCATCATCATCACTATCATTCTCTTCATCTGAACTATCATCAACGGATGATGATATGAGTGCTAAATTCCCTGATCCCAAACTCAGTTTGCCAGCTTTCTTCAACCTCTGTTCAATAACCTTAAAGTTATTGTACAAATCATTAAGCTTCATAGTCTCCAAATCTGGCTTGTCTTCCCATACTGCAACATTTGTTCCAAACTCATAGGGTAAATTTCTTAAGAACTTTAGATTGAGGTCTTCCCTTTCCACCTCAATTCCAAACACAGTGAGTCGAGTAACAATCTTTTGAGGTCTTGTGAAGATGCTGTCAATAGATTCATTACTTGTTGAACCAAAGTTTTCAAAAGTCTGTTTTAACAAGGTTTTCTGAGTCTTCTTGGTGGAATCATTACCACCAAAAACATTGCAGATCTCCTCAAACAAGGTCTGTGCAGTCTTGTACTTGCTGAATGCTAGAACTTTATCTCTGGGAAGGGTCATCAGCAGCAAATCTCTGGCCTTCAGATCATTCTTCATCTGAAGTCTTTCATCATTTATGACAGGTCCAATGTTAACTTTCAGTACTTCCTTGCCATTAATAGTTTCTGAGGTAGTACTAGGTTTGAAGGAATTTCCAAACATAATGATCTCCCAGAGTGCATAGTCTTGCACTATAAAGAATTATTTGATCATTAGCCTCCACATCTCATAGTCATTCAACTTAAGCTTGGGAAGCTTAGCAGCAATGTTTGATTGACTAGTTTCTGTCTCCATTGAATCTTCTGAGTGAACTTGGGGTCTTCTAAATCAAAGTATCAAAGCCTGGCTCTGATACCACTTGATGGATCTAAAACACCTTGATCTGTGTTAGATTGATACTTTGAGTTATATCATTAAGTATGCGGAATCTACTTAGTAATACTTAGAAGTTTGATTGTGAATGAAACAGTTGTATATGGATGAGAATAATGTATGTATCAAACTGTTAGCTCCAATATTATTAATAATAATACGAGTGATCTTTGTATCACTAGGGTTACAACCTTGAAGCTCTAAGAAAAACGTATATCTAACCTTAACCTAGGACCTCCTTTGATAACACAAGGAGTCCTCTTCTACAAGATACGTATAACTCTAATAGAATAAGATATACACAAGATCTATTCAATATTTATCTTTACACGTTTCCTAACAGTTATCCTAACAGCAGTGGTAATAATATGTACTAGCAGTGGTAACGAGTTTCCACTGCTAGTGCATTCTTCAGCAGTTGTAATCTTCATACTTAGCCGTGGTAACTGATAATATAATTCCCAACAGTAATTAACATGGGACATGGGTAACTTGCATTGGGTTATAGTGGCTTTTAGTGTAATGGAAACCATGCATAATCAGTGATAATGGCTAATTCACATGGGTCATGGGTCATGTGCGTTAGGTTATCACTGGTCACATATTTGACATCGTAGGGATCATATGAATTGGATTATAGTTGCTTAGAGTGTCATGTTATGAAAAACCGCCCAATCTGAAACCGAAAAAAACTCGAAACCGAAACCGAAAAAAACCAAAACCAGAAAAACTGCTTAACACGATTCGGTTTCGGTTTTTAATTTTAGGTATCTGTGGTTAACCAAACCGAACCGTATATAATATAAATGTAGCTTTAATATATACTTATTAGTTTTTAAACTTTTATTACTTTTTATACTTTTAGTTTTTATACTTTCAATACTTTTAATAATTTTTAAACTTATAATATATACAAGAGTATCAAACACACTTCACTTATTAGTTTTAAAACTTTTACTACTTTTTATACTTTTGGTTTTTATACTTTTAATAATTTAAGTATGTAGATTGCATTTATTTAGTACATAGTATTAATATTTTTTTTTGTTTGTTAAAAAAGGTTTAGTACATAGTTTTTAATGTAAGTATATACATTTAATTTGTTTAGTACATAGTAATATAGTATATACACTTTTTTTATCTAAAGTATATACATTGAATCTTGTGCAATTAAGTATTTTGTCGTTTGAGTGGTGGATGAACAAATATAAATACTTATAGTTAGGGTCAAGAGTTACACAGTGTCTTCGTTTTCTTCCAAACTCTCAACCTAACCATCCCTATCAAAATGGCATCGCCACCTATACCATATGCTGCTGCTTCCACTCCTAAATTTCAGCAATTAAAGCAAATCGTTGAGTCTGATGATCTTGACGATGTCTTCCTCCTGCTTTTCAGCCAACAATACACTGAAATTGATGGCTTAATTATGTTGCTAGGGCAAAAACGTGATCACCTAGCTAAGGAGATTAGGCGCCTTGAAAAGCTAATTGAAGTAGGGGGAACGTTTTTGCCCTTTTCACGATGAAGGTGCTGATGGGTTGAGGTTTATGAAGGAGACTTTGGCAACAAATAATAAAATTCTTACCGGTCTAATTGGGTTGATGGATTTGGCACGTGAAGGGAGGGAAGAGAAGCAGCATCATCTGGCCCGGTTTGAGAAAGTCTAGGCTATTGTTGTGGTCATCCCCTGTTTTTAGTTTCAATTGGCAGGGTATTTTAGTAATGGTTAGGCTTTAAGTATGGTTAATATGTAATATGGTGCTAGCCTAGGCAGTTTTTAATAGCCATTAGGCAATTTTTGTATCGGCATCATATCGATTATATATGAACTCACCTATTAAGGTTGCATATCTATTATAAGAATTGCGTTGCATTTGTATTCATAGAATAAGGAAGAACATGTTATGTTGTTTTTGCAAATAATTAGAACAAAAGAGATATTAAGGTTTGCTTGGATTAGCTTATTTTATCTTAGGCTTAGATTGACTATCTGTTATAAGAATTATGTTGCATTTGTATTGAGAGAATAAGGAAGAAAAGTGGGGGATGTGTGTAATTTTCTAGTTTTTTATGCCTTGGAAAACTTAATATGTACAGCCTACCAGCTGTTTTTCCGGTCTTTAGGTTCACGCTGTCATATATTGTGACGTATGTGGTCCATTAGGTACCAAGCTCGAAAACCTAGTGGGATCCTTTTGATTCTCCAATTGGAGAAGACTCCTTCCTTGTAATGAGGATTGAGAACTCGGTTTTTATACGTGTTATATCTGTTAGAAAATTCATATGTGTTCAACTTGTTATTATTATATGTACAACCCACTAGCTGGTTATTATTATATGTTCAACTTGTCATTCATGCATGATTAGCTCTCTAATGTCGTAGAATCTACATAATTAATATGTATGTTTGTGACATCTAAGGGAGCAATATAAATGATAGTAAGAATCTATTTTCTAATAACTTAAAGCTCAATATCAGGGCAGATCTATCTAACGTTGCAGATCGGTTCCCTTGTTTAATTTGGAAAACGTCTACTACCGTTATTAGACGTTGTCCAAAAAACAAAGTAATGGAACCTTTCTGCAACGCTAAATAGATATCTCCTGATAATTAAGACGTCTTCAATGCGATAATGATATAGTGTGTATTGTTCATGACAGGCCACACTCTTTCATTATCGCATTCAAGATGAGTGATATTACTTAGACTCTATTCTTTACTCAACATTTGTATCATATTGACCCTTTATCCCATTTTAAACTACACGAGTCCTAAAATTAGTGCATGTGTGCCAATTTGTACTAGGTGCCCACATTACTTGGTGGGTGAATGGTTTAACTTTATAAATGAGTCTGGAATTTCAACATACCTTTCCCTTCTATGTTCCCATACAGTTCCTTTTGTTTTTCGACAATCTAGCAATGCGCCTGGTGCAGGCCTTTGCTCAAAGGGAGTTGAAACGACAAAAGGAGCTGTAGCGGGAACTTAGAAGGGTTACGTATGTTGGTTTATTGCATTCCATTCTTTTTTATGATCTAAAACCAACCATCCACCATGGCCATTGGAGTTCCAAGAACAAAGGTTGTTTCAAACACACCCTGAATTGCAACATTAACTGTTTTTGTCCACATCAGTTGACTGTTTTGGCCTTGGTCTTTGCACACCTGCATTTTTGGCCTTGGTACTGCAAATACTGTTTTTTTTCTCATGTTTGCACATATGAAAAAGTAATGTCATGACTGCACAATTTCATGCCTGCAAGAAGGGTAACAAATACTATTTTTTTCACTGTTAATTGACTACTTTTTGCAGTTTTGAAACACTAACCAAGCATACATTTTTCTCTATAAAAACCAAACACACCAAGCAAGCTCCCACAACCCCATTCTACCTACTGAAATAATGAGTTCCAAGAACAAATGTTGTTTCAAACACACCCTGAATTGCAACATTATCTTTTATTTCATTTACACTATTTTTTTTTATAATTTTAATATAATTTTTTCTTTTTTTGCAGAAATAATTAACATTGACAGCAGTGACTCAAGTGACTCAAGTTCATTTCACATATCAAGCAGTTCTGAAGGTCCTCCAAATCCATGGGCAGACTACTTTCCAAAGGGATATTCTGAATCAGGCACAAAAAAGGAAGATGCTAGGAAGCTAAAAACTCCAAAAAAGACTGCCAAATAGATTTTTGATGAGACGGTTCAGGTGCTAGGCCTGCCCAATGCTAAGATTTGTGAAGACAAGGGTATAAAACCATGGGAACCAAGAATGCCCAAAGTTTGTTCAAAAGGGAAGGGTAAAAAGAAAATGTATTAGTTTAGGAAGTATTTTATTTGAATAAACATGTATTAACCTGAATAAACATGTTATAATCCTTTTGTACTACTTTATTTGACTTTATGAAGTCAATTTTATAATGTGTTTGTTATACCTCAATTTTATTTGACTTTATGTAATCCTTTTGCTTGTTCCCTTGTTGTACCATCATGCTTCTCACCTTATTCTTGATTTCTTTCTCAACAAAATCTAAATTCTGATTTCATCTATCAACCAAGTAACATCAAAAAAAGTTGTTGGATCTCTTTATTAATCAGGTCATAACAGTGTTGAAGTAAGTTTGCCAATTTAGGGAGTAAACACTGTCACAAACACAAATTTTCCACAACTAATAACTAGATTAATACCATTATGTTTATTCTTACTATATTTTCTAACATTTGAAACCACTTACAATGCTTATTACCATTTAAAGTTTAAAAATAAAATTATAGAATGTTTAGGAGCATTTAATGTGTAAAATTAAAATGATTACAATTAGGCACGAGTAATTAGTGCATTTCACATGCTAATGTGACGTTAAACTTGGTAAATTGCAATAATCTTTAATGTTTAGACTTTCAAAATTCCCTACTAGCTAAGACTACCATAGGCGTTTTGATGTTAATGTATCGCTTTTTAAGGCCACTTAGCACTCAACAAACACTTTTTAAACAATTAATCTTATAAGAAAATGGCTGGAAACAAGAAAAGAACAAGGTCCATTTCATTCAAGAAGAAGCGCTCAAAGTAAGTAAACTTTTGTACACGTAAAAATTCAAACCACATTGCATGATTCAACTTCTATAAATTTATCATCTAATGCTTATTTGATTTCAGGAAACCACGTTTTGAAGGAGAAAGTTCAAAAGGTATTTAAGTCATATATGTTCAATAAAAAAACAGTTCAAACTAATGTAACCATTTATAAGGATTAATTTGATATACATACTTGATTCTCTTAATGTATAGTATTGATCGATAAATCTTTATTTTATGCAGGTAAGGAAGAGAAGGTGTTAAACATTAACGAGTGGTATGAGTCGTGGAGTTCTGGAAGAAAGGAGGCAGTACGCAAAGCAAGTTTGCGTCAAATTACCAAAGATGAGGCGGAATACAAGCGATCAAAGCCGCGGGTGGAAGAGGATGCGACTGATGTTGGATTTTTGAGTAACAAAGAGAACGCCATTGACTACGATAATGTACATTTGGCTTTTGATCCGGAGAAATCTCAGAAATTTAATTGTTAAACTTTTTATGTATGAACAATTTTTAATTTACTTTTAATTTGGTTATGGAATTGTTTTTTTGGTTTATTATTATATGAATTTTAACTTTCTTGCTTCATCAAACCAAAAATAGATGAAAAAATTATCATATACATATTGTTATAATCAAAAAAATTATGCTAGTCTAGAATTATGCCTAGCAACATTAATTTAGGCCTATCAGTATTAAGTTATGCCAAGCAGCATTAAGTTCTGAGTTACTAGCATTCACCCAAATTCCATTCCAAACAGCTTTTTCTTTGCCTTTGCTGCAAAATGTTAGTCTAGAAACAAAGAAAACACAAGCCATAACATATGCACAATGATCACAACATCTAATTATACTTAGCAGTTCTAAGTATAACCAACAGCATTGTAATGGGGCAAATGAAGAGTCATGATCGACTAATAGTCTGAACTCAATTCATGCAGTTAATATCAAATTAGACTCAAACTAGAGAGACTATAAAATCCATATCTAACCCCTCAAAATTACATAAGTTATCAGAAATGTGTGACCATATGTATCGAATTGTGACTACACTTAAATAATGTGTGATAAAATATGACTCTATGATTTAGACACCTAAATAAATACTTCATGTGACCATATATAACATCTTGAATTTAGTCACACAAACACTCAATGTGACTAATATCAAGGTTAATGATAACTGAGTTCACATTTTGCTATAAATAATTGTCACATAAATATCACAATGTGACTATTTTGAATGTATTTGTCACATATAATACCCTTATATTGTAGCAATAAACATAATTTAGATACACATTTGTGATATGGTGTGACTATTGTAAAGCCTATAGTCACATGATCGTGCTACAATTAAATGTAACTATACACATTAGGACATTAGGTTGTGGCACGCAACCACACACTAAACTTTAGACACACATATTAACTTACGTGACCATATGTATCGAATTTTTGTTACACTTAATCATGTTTCTATGGTTTCGTGTGACCATATATGACATTTTGTCACACTCTTTAAGAGTGTGACATATATTTGTCACTTTTAAATGCATATCGTGACTAACGCTTCAAACTTACTTTTCAGTTGTCACACATTTCAAATTCATATATGGCTAAATATTTAGCAAAGAATAGCAATCACGTTTAAATAATGTGTGACAAACTTGACTATATAATAACACAATTACTTCACGTGACCATATATCTATTTTGGTCACACTCTTCAATTGTGTGACATATATTTATCACATATGTGTATCTGTAGTGTGACTAATGTTTAAAGCTGATTTGTATCTGTCACACGTCCCAAATTAAAAGTGACTAAATGATCAAAAAATATTTACCAGTTACCCTCTGGTCACATAAATACACAAATGTGTGACAATAGAATTCCAAAATGGTCACACAAGTCGGATCAAGTGTGGTTGTTTATTTTATTCTGGTACATTTAGTCACGTAAAAATGTTACCGTGTGACCGTTCAAAATCGACCATGTGTGACGAAAGGCCATTTTTGTACTAGTGATATGTAACTAAACACCGATGTGTTCACATAAGATATACGTAGAATTTTTGATTTTATATTCAATTTTAAGCTTTACATACTGCCAAACATATAGAAACTGTAAACAAAAAAGGGTTTAAGTTTTGGAAGGTTTTGTGAAGGATTTATAGTTGCCACAATAGGTTTTTGGGGTATTTGGTTTATTTCTTTATGTGTTACATGACTATTGTTTTTCATGGAATAGGGCCAACGGGTGTTTGGATAAGTTGTTTAATTAAAAAAGATAGACTACTCAACTTCCTGGAATTTTTTCAGTACTATCCCACTTTGGTACGAGTACCGTATCAGTGATCCTGAATTTTTCTTTGCTCGATTCATGGTACCGATACAATAACAAGTATCGGGAGTCAGTACCATTTCGCTATAGTGCCGAGATTCGGGTCAAGATGCTCATCCCTAACTGCAAACTTACTATATATGTGTTGTTCAGGTCAGGTGAGTCTGTCTAGTATATTTAGATAATGAGAGATTTTACGTAGTTCCTATTTGACTAACAGTTTGGGTAATTAGGGTGAAAACAAGTCGAGTACTACTAACTCGTGCTCTATTGAGCTTAAAATCCCAAACCCAAGCTTGATAATCACCTAAAGTTCGAGCTCATAACTCTACTCGAGCTCTATAAACAATTGTTATATCAAGCTAGACACTTAACTCGCTTTGTATGCATGTCACCATATATAGTAATGATAATTAATTAATTAATTAATTAATTAATGAATATGCATATAAAAAGGCAAAAGTGTAATTTAACCTAAGCTCGATTAAGTTAGTGAACGTCACGAGCCAAGTATTTTGAAGCTCGAACTCTATTCGAAAGTTTACTTGAGTAGCTCGTGCTTGACTCATTCTTACCTAGTTGATTTCGAGTAATTTGTGAGTCGATTTTTAATTGCTTGCGGGTTGTCTCATCTTACTTACGATATAACCCAAAAACCCAAATTTACGTCTACGTAAACTAAACTCTTAATATACACAAAATCATTGTACTATTTTAGCCTTTTTTTAGTAACTATACTATCAAAACTTTCTAAGAAAGTCATTGTACCATCAAGATTTGTTAGCTATGACATTGTACTTTTCGTTTTTGCTCACTTGAGTCAGTGAGCTAATTTTAAAATTGTATAAAAGAAAATTTTAAATCACTTTGATAACCACATACCTGATATCAACTTGTTACTTTTTTAAAGTGTCTAAATCACTTGAGTCGGTTATTTTTTTTAAAGAATATCTGAGAACACGTAAATAATCACGAATATTGAGCCAACCTAGATGTTAGAAAAATGACTTAAACTATATAAGGGATTTTCTGTAAATATAGTATTTAGTTTTTGTTATGTTTTCATAATTTGAGTCGGTTTAAAATTTTTGACAATTAGGTCATTTGTTACTTATAAATAACAATTATTATTATTATTATTATTATTATTATTATTATTATTATTATTATTATTATTATTATTATTATTATTATTATTATTATTATTATTATGTACCTTTAAATTTGAGTTTTGTGTTCGCTCATTTGAATTTTATTTTGTATATGTTTGTCAATTGAATAAAGCTTCCATTACGTTTTTCGAATATGTTTGTTTGTTTCCTGTTTTCAATTATCAACACTAGCCATGCATAGAAAAGGAGAACAAAGGTGTTGTAGATGTGATTTGTTACCTATATCTCTCCTTTTTTTCTTTTCAAAACAGAAACTACAATATTAACTGAAAGTATTTTTGTAATTAGCGTAGAGAAAAAGCATCTTTTTTAAGAAATTTAAAACAGTAGATGATTCACATTTTTGTATAAGACGTGAACAAATGGGATTGAGAGGCGAGTTATTTTGCAAATTCAAAAAAGCCTACAAACTAAGGGATTGATCTGGACCGTCCAAATCATTGAATTAAAAACACTAGATCAAATGATAAAAAAAACACGGAAGGACTAAAACTGTAAATATACCAAAGTTACCCCACAAGATCAAATGTCCTTATCCGCACTCTCGTCTCACACCAACCACAAAATACACACACATTTCAAAAACCGTTTCTCTCTCTACTTTCAACATCAAACCCTAAAACACTTAAAAATCAAAATCAATAGTGATTTAACAATCAAAATCAAGAAAAAAAATCATAAAAATGGATGCATCAAAGTCTGAAAAAACTGATCCCAATAAAAAAATGATGGAAAATGAACCGAATCAAAATCCAATTAATGGTACGACACTCATTTCGTGTTATTTTAAATATTATTTGTGATTTTGCTCTTATTTTTCTACTATTCAAGTATTATTTATCATACTTTGTGACATTGTGAAGATTTTTGTGAACACAAGTGATAATGTGCATATAAGATATTTATGTTAGGTTTATGGTAGATTTTGTGATAAAAAATGACTTTTTGTCATAGTTTGTGATGTTGTCATGTTTTTTGTGAAAATACGATAGAGTAGAAGATAGGTTTAAGTAAACACAAGTGATAATGTGCATATTAGATGTTTCTATTAGATTTATGATAGATTTTCTGATAGTTTATGATATTGTGAAGATTTTTTGATAGGTTTAAGTAAACACAAGTGATAATGTGCATATAAGATGTTTCTGCTAGATTTATGGTAGATTTTGGGATGAGAAATTACTTGTTTGTTATATTTTGTGATGCCGTGAAGTTTTTTGTGGAAATAGGAGATATTAGAAGATAGGTTTAAGTAAACACAAGTGTTATTGTCCATATAAGATGTTTCTGATAGATTTATGGTAGATTTTATGATGAGAAATAACTTGTTTGTTATACTTTGTGATGCCGTGAAGTTTTTTGTGGAAATAGGAGAGATTAAAAGATACGTTTAAGTAAACACAAGTGATATTGTACATATAAGATGTTTGATGAGGCGAAAAATGATCCGTTTTTAGGGGGTCATTTAAGCCCGAATCCGACTTTATTTGATCAAATATTGCCCTAAATCGTTCCTTTTGTGATTTTAGGTGTTTGGAGAGTGAATTCTGGAAAAGAAGCCATTTTGGACGTTTTTGGAGCATAAAAGTGAAGAAAACGGCAAAGTATCAATTTTCCATGCTGAAGACACTAGGTGACGGCGTCAAGAGTTACACCCTGACGGCGTCAGACATCAAGAATAAAACACCGTAGTTGATGACGGCGTCAAAAGCCATCCTGACGGCGTTAAAGTCCCAAGAATAAAATACCGTAGGTGGTAACGGCGTCACATAGGCCGTCATAAGTAGATCAAGGCCGTCCGAGGAAGTATTTGGCGGCGAGGTGACGGCGTCACATGCTTGTCTTGACGCCGTCAGCCCAGTTTTCCTATATATAGTTTTCTAGTTTTTACATTAAAAGGAGAGAACTTTTGGTGAAACCCTAAAGACGAATTTGGTGCCTCTTTTACAGGTTTTTCAAGGGTTCCAAACCCTTGATACCTTGCATTGTAATTGAGATAAGTGTTCTTCTAATTCAATCAATATGTCTATGTGTTGGTTGTTTATATCTTGTTCTTGTCTCAATTCCATTATGCTAGACTAGATCTCTCTTGTGTTTGCTTAGATCTAATGAAACCTAGATGTTGATTATGTGTTGATTACTTGTTTATTCTTGTTCTTGGATGAATGATTTATATGTTAGGCTTAAGAAAACTGGCAGATCTCCAAATGGTAACATGCTTGAACGTCTTAAGAAACATGAACCGAGGCGTACTAGGTCTTTATTGGTTGTATTTAATGCATGAGCCACTGTTTACAATCCCTATAGTTGTGCTAGGTCATGGTGTAGGAGGAGATAAGAGCTCATAGAGTTGGGGAGTTATGTATGCCACCCCACGAATGGTATTAAGGAATACAATCCGTCATCCATACAAGTATAACAAGTAATTAACGTGTAAAAGATATCTAGGGAGTAGTGAAGTCTAAGTAAACACAATTTCTCCAATTACTGCTCACAACATTAGTATAATTTAGTTTAATTTCATTTTCAGTATTTTATTTTGATTATATATTAGTTTTGGGTTAGTAGAATAGCAACTAATTCCGCCCACTCCTTCAAAACCCGAGATTTTACTTGCTTTCATAAAAATATAAAAACACAAAAATAATCATCCCTCACCTCTAGAACTAGTAATTAGGCTTTCTAATCCTAGCGACACTATTCCTAAGCTGAACGATCAATCCCCCGGTACTTGTCACTAAACTATACTACAACGATCAGGTACACTGCCTGGTGGGGGTTGTAAGCTTCTCGAGATCCCTCGAGAGGTAGAGCAAGGTGCGATTCCCACGCATCAAGTTTTTTGCGCCGCAGCCCGGGGAATAGTTATTGTCTAGGTTAGGATTTCTTTTTATTAGGTCTACTTGCTAGATTCCTTTCTAGTAAGATTTTATTTTTATTTTTAGGTCTTCTTTAGTCTATCTTATTTCTTCGTGCCTTTGTTCGTAACTCTTTACCATCCGACATCATGGAAGGTGGTAACATCTTTGAACCCGTCATCCCACCACAACAAAACCCACCACTAGAACCCCTTAGGCCCCGAACCTTAGGAGAGTATTCCCGACCTAGCCATCAAGGCTACCGAAACACCATTGAGCTCACCGGAGCCAATGTGACCCCCTTACGATCCGACACCATCCGGTTGGTGCAAAGCGGATGTGCATTCCATGGACTTCGTTCCGAAGATCCAAACCAACATCTTAAGGACTTTCTCAAAATCGTAGATTCCATAGACCCAGATGTTGAAACTAGAGAGACTACCCGTTTACGCCTATTCCAATTCTCTCTAAGGGATCAAGCTAACCAATGGCTTGAGCGGTTACCCGCGGGATCCATCACCACATGGGACAATCTCGCCAATCGCTTCCTTACCCAATTCTTTCCGCCGGAAAAGACTGCAATGCTTAGAAGGGACATTTTGTGGTTTGAGCAACAGCGGGGTGAAACTTTCTACCAAGCTTGGGCCCGTTTTAAGGATCTCCTCCACAAGCTCCCTCATCATGGCATAAACCTTTGGTTATTAGTCCAGATTTTCTACGACCATGTTGACTATCACACTAAGCGCATCATAGACAGGGCCGCGGGAGGAAAACTGCGTAATAAGAACGCCGAGGAGTCTTGGGCAATTATCGAGGAGCTCGCCACTGACAATCAGGAATTGTGGGAGTTTAAACATACAATAGAAGCGGCCATCAATGCAGTCTCGACATCTGGAGGAACCACCGAAGTACCCGATGAACTCTTATGCGAACTTGAAGCAAAGGTTGACTATTTTGAGGAAAGGCAAAGGCGACCTTTGAGTCCTAGACGGGCTACTGTCAATTCTGTCTCAAAAACAACTTCGGCACCATTATCTGAATCACCCTCTAGGAAAAACGCCGAGACTTTTCAGAACTATGCCCCACCTTGTTCCCCTCCCAAGGAGCTTAGCTCGGAATTTGAGGCTAGGATGAGAGAATATATGGCAACTCACTCAGATCGGCTTGCTAGATTCGAAGAAGCAGTTTATAAGCAGAAAGAAGAAATGCAGGAGAAAATGAATGAGGTGTTGAGTCTATTGGAGGAGTATGCCAATCAGAAAACCCCCGAACGAATACTACTAAGAAAGGAAAGCGCCACTCCCACCACCCAATTTGTTAACTCCATCACCATTGTCCATAAAGATAACGAGAAGGTAGAAACTCCTGCTAAACAAACCTTAGAAAAACAACCGGAGTCCCAACCTTTGAGTTACTACCTGAAATATGATATAAACGAAAACATCATAACAAATTGGATTAAGGGTGATGGGCGTAACCAATCCTCCGGACAGGTTCCTAAGAAAGAGGAAGATGAGGAAGATGAGTATGATACGCTTCCTGGAGGATCAGTATTCGAGAGGTTGCTGGTACAGAAAGTGGCTACTAAGCAGGTAGCATGTGGGAACTTTGAAATACCAACAAGCATCGGGGACTTGAAACATCTTAGTGCTTTCGCCGACCAAGGATCGGAAGTAAATCTTATGCCCCTAACTACCTACATCCAACTAACGTCAAAAATGCCAGCACCTACTCGTGTTAGGTTATCTCTTGTTGGACACTCGTACGTATACCCCCTAGGAATCGCAGAAGACGTATTAGTTAATGTTGCAGGATTCATGTACCCCATTGATTTTATGATCATCGATGATAAAGGGGATGGATGCACGCCAATAATTCTTGGGGCACCATTCCTCACCACCGCTAGGGCTGTCATTAAGTATGAAGGTAGGAAGATTGAGCTTAAATCTAGAAAAAGAAAGATTAGTTTCCCCATGACCCCGCAAAGTGGGCATGAGAATTTAAGTTGGAGAATGATCAAAAATAACATTGGCACGACACCCATTCGTGTTCAGAATAAGATTCTTGCATGGGAGGCAAGGATCAAAAGCTATAAGAAAGCTAAGGATGAAAGAAGAAAAAGCAATAAGGTTCCGATTGAACTCGAACATACTCGACATGAAAAAAATCATACACCGTTTGAGGAAGGGAACTTGGTACTCTTGAGACACTCGGAAACAACAATACCACCTGATAAACCAAGTCCTTGGTGGTATGGGTCATTCACAATCGAAGGATTGAGCCAAGATGGGGTAGCTAACTTGAGAAGCAAATTAGGTGGGAAGGTGATTGCGAGTACCGACAGATTGAGGCACTACCACCATAACAGTAATGATCGCAACTATATGGGGTATATCATTTCAAATGATGAGATCACGTAGTAACCCATGACTTTGAGTCTAGCTACAAGACTCGTAAATAAAGAAAAGCGCTTCTTGGGAGGCAACCCATGTTTTGTGTGATTTTATTTGTTTGATAGTTATTTGCTTCCGTATGCATGTTTTATTTTTATTGTTGGTTGATCATGTTTCTCAATTAAAATGTGGAAATACTTCACTATGTTGTTTGGCCTAGTCTTAACTCCAACCTAAAAGTATTTTTGCAAAAGATAAGTGTAAAGGGAAACCCCAAATATGTTTTCAAGAAACACCCCGATCATGATTCTCCACAATATTAAATGAACATGTATATTCATATTTGTTAGAGTCAAATGCTTGTATTGAGTCATAATGAAGTTTTGCAGGATTTTCCAGGAAGTAGGACGAAGTTTTTCCAGAAATTTTCCGGAAACTAAACATAAGAATTTCTGCAGGTCCATTCTGACGGCGTCAGAGTATTACTCTTGACGGCGTCAGGAGTTAAAAATCTGGAAATTTTACCGGTTTTGTTTTTCTAACGGAGTCTTATGGTTTTTGTGAATTATTAAGTTTTATAATCTCCAGGAAATCTGCAAACTTCATTCCACAAGCATTATATCTTACCTTGTTTTCTAGGATTAGTAACTTATATAGGATGCCGCCGATTTTACGCGAGGTTGCCTTGTCTATTGTTGTCAGGATTTACAGGTTATTTTTGACAGGAAGATGATTTATATTCTGGAAGGGAAGCTTTGATTGTTCGTTTTCTTGGAAGAAGATTTAACCTGGCCAACCTAAAATCCATACCGAGCGAATCAGGGGAGTATTTGATTTCATTCTCTTTACTTTTTCACTTTTACATTCTTTACTTGAACATTGGGGACAATGTTCATCTTAAGTGTAAGGGGAGGGTAAAAAGATGATACCTTACATGTGCACTTTCGCTTGAGTTTGTTTTGTTTGATGGTAGATGTGTAATAAAACTATGAGAAATACTTGTTAGTGTAATTTTAGCGCCAAATTTAAATTTTTTTACAACATTTAGGAGTGAAACTTTAGCCATAGCAAGCGTCTCATGGATAGGAGATTGTATGACTAGCACATAACCGTATATTCAGAAAAATTTTCCACCCAAAAATGTGAGGTTCGCCTTTAGATTTGATAGGAAAAGCATTCATTATTAGTGCTTATGAGTGTACCGGTAGCATTTAGATTCTAGAACTTGCGTTAGTGATGCATCCCGAGACCGCTAGTGAGACTACATTCGTGTGGTAGGATTTACTACATGATAAGAGGCATTAGGATCACCCTTGTGTTAAACCCGTATTATAATTACTTGACCATTTAAGTCATATTACTTGGCTAGTTAAGTCAACTAATTTTTCCCACACCCTTAGCGTTGTACTCATGTTTAGTACACGATACCCCTAGTACACCCCTCCGAGCCTATCTTTTCGTTTCTAACTTTAAGCATTTTACTTAAAGGAAGAATTTGTTACACCCCACTTAAATGTACAACCAAATCGCCTTAGCCTTCCGTGTATGCGCTCATTTTTAGTGCATTATTGTTATTTGTTAAACCCTAAGTTAACTTTCTAATTGATTACATGGTTGCTAAGTCGAGTCATATCCTTGTACATATTGTTTTGGGACGATTGGGACTCATGGGTAAGTACTTATTTTATGGAGTAATGGGGAAGAACATCATTTATTACCCCCATATGTACGTTAATCTTAAAAGTGCTCCAAGTGTTTTGATTTTCTTAATTCGAGTCATTAGATTAGTTAAATGTAAAGTATGTAAAGATTCAAGTGTAAGGGGAATGCTCATACCCCTATGATGTATTATTTTGGATGGTAGGGTAAGAGTGTATGCAAAAAAAAAATATAATAAAAATAAAAAAAAATAATAAAAAACATACGGACTACCATCCCGTTTCATTCTATGTTTATTTTATGTTTTTGTTATTTTTCATTTATTAGCTTAAGTCGAGTCTAGTCTTGGCTTAGCAACGCCATATTGTACATGTAATTAACCAAGATTGTTAACTCGCCACCAGTAAAACTTCCTTTATCCAACAAAACCGTGTAATTCATATCCCTATACCTAACGTTACAACCCTTTAAAAGACCTCTTTGATAGTTTATCCTAGGTGCTTACGCCATGTGGTGGAGGTTTGATCCTTTCCCAAGCCTATGCTAATCTATTTTGCTATGACAGGTAGTGAGAGATATCTTCCATTTTCATAATGTTATATCACTTTATTACACCCGAGAGATGTGAGTATCTAAACACTATTTGTGAGGTGCTTGTGTATGATCTTCGTGCTTGTCTATTGGTCTTTAGTGGAACGACTATTTGTTGTAATTACTTTTATATTAGTGTTAAATGACCCCTAACTTGTCTTTTGAGTAGAATAAAAGCTCATTTGCTTGAGGACAAGCAAATCTCAAGTGTAAGGGTATATGATGAGGCCAAAAATGATCCGTTTTTAGGGGGTCATTTAAGCCCGAATCCGACTTTATTTGATCAAATATTGCCCTAAATCGTTCCTTTTGTGATTTTAGGTGTTTGGAGAGTGAATTCTGAAAAAGAAGCCATTTTGGACGTTTTTGGAGCATAAAAGTGAAGAAAACGGCAAAGTATCAATTTTCCATGCTGAAGACACTAGGTGACGGCGTCAAGAGTTACACCCTGACGGCGTCAGACATCAAGAATAAAACACCGTAGTTGATGACGGCGTCAAAAGCCATCCTAACAGCGTCAAAGTCCCAAGAATAAAATACCGTAGGTGGTGACGGCGTCACATAGGCCGTCATAAGTAGATCAAGGCCGTCCGAGGAAGTATTTGGCGGCGAGGTGACGGCGTCACATGCTTGTCTTGACGCCGTCAGCCCAGTTTTCCTATATATAGTTTTCTAGTTTTTACATTAAAAGGAGAGAACTTTTGGTGAAACCCTAAAGACGAATTTGGTGCCTCTTTTACAGGTTTTTCAAGGGTTCCAAACCCTTGATACCTTGCATTGTAATTGAGATAAGTGTTCTTCTAATTCAATCAATATGTCTATGTGTTGGTTGTTTATATCTTGTTCTTGTCTCAATTCCATTATGCTAGGCTAGATCTCTCTTGTGTTTGCTTAGATCTAATGAAACCTAGATGTTGATTATGTGTTGATTACTTGTTTATTCTTGTTCTTGGATGAATGATTTATATGTTAGGCTTAAGAAAACTGGCAGATCTCCAAATGGTAACATGCTTGAACGTCTTAAGAAACATGAACCGAGGCGTACTACGTCTTTATTGGTTGTATTTAATGCATGAGCCACTGTTTACAATCCCTATAGTTGTGCTGGGTCATGGTGTAGGAGGAGATAAGAGCTTATAGAGTTGGGGAGTTATGTATGCCACCCCACGAATGGTATTAAGGAATACAATCCGTCATCCATACAAGTATAACAAGTAATTAACGTGTAAAAGATATCTAGGGAGTAGTGAAGTCTAAGTAAACACAATTTCTCCAACTACTGCTCACAACATTAGTATAATTTAGTTTAATTTCATTTTCAGTATTTTATTTTGATTATATATTAGTTTTGGGTTAGTTGAATAGCAACTAATTCCGCCCACTCCTTCAAAACCCGAGATTTTACTTGCTTTCATAAAAATATAAAAACACAAAAATAATCATCCCTCACCTCTAGAACTAGTAATTAGGCTTTCTAATCCTAGCGACACTATTCCTAAGCTGAACGATCAATCCCCCGGTACTTGTCACTATACTATACTACAACGATCAGGTACACTGCCTGGTGGGGGTTGTAAGCTTCTCGAGATCCCTCGAGAGGTAGAGCAAGGTGCGATTCCCACGCATCAATGTTTCTGATAGATATATGGTAGATTTTATGATGAGAAATAACTTGTTTGTTATACTTTGTGATGCTGTGAAGTTTTTTGTGGAAATAGGAGAGATCAGAAGATAGGTTTAAGTAAGTGATATTCTCCATATAAGATGTTTATGATAGATTTATGCTAGATTTTATGATTAGAAATAACTTGTTTGTTATACTTTGTAATGCCGTGAAGTTTTTTTTGTGGAAATATGAGAGATTAGAAGATAGGTTTAAGAAAACACAAATGATATTGTCCATATAAGATGTTTTTGATAGATTTATGCTAGATTTTATGATGAGAAATAACTTGTTTGTTCTACTTTGTGATGCCGTGAAGTTTTTGTGGAAATAGGAGAGATTAGAAGATAGGTTTAAATAAACACAAGTGATATTGTCTATATAAGATATGAGAAATAACTGATTTGTCATGCTTTGTGATGCTGAAGATGAACCTAAAGAAACAGATGTTGAAAATGCTTTAAAGACAGTTGCACACTTTTTAAAAGAAAGTATGACATCGACTAAAGGTACATTTAAAAATATACTAGCTGTTTCAAAATATTATCACATGTGATATTCACAAAAAAAGTTAACAGGCATGCATACCACTCTAACTTAGATATAATACCTCAGGTGATACAGGTCAACCGTCAAAAAGGCCAAGGCAAAAATCAGTGGGCAGGAAAAACATAATGCAGAAAGAAGATTAAGAAAAGTGCAGAAAAAACAAGAAGCTGAAGAAGCTGGAAAGAAAAAACAAGAAGAAGAAGAAGAAGAAGTTGCAAAGAAAAAACAAGAAGAAGAAACACAAAAGAAAAAGGGTACAAAAAGAAAAATTCAAGAAGACGAACGAGATGAAACACCTGTTACAAAGAAAAATAAAAGAAAAATTGATGAAATTGACTCGCTATCAACAAGGACTAGGGGTGCAAATCAAAAGAAGTTGGACGAAGCTTATAAAAAGATGAAGGCGGATGGAAAAAGGAAAGAAAATGAAGGAGAACCAGCTGATAAGGAGTTTACAGAGGTTTTTGAGGATGAAGAGAAAAAAACATATAAAAGGAAGAAGGCGGCTGGAAAAAGGAAAGTTAATGAGGGTAAAGGAGCTGATAATGAGAATATACAGGTTTCAGAGAAGGAAGAGAAAAACAAGGAAAGAGAAGAGCCAATTGAGGTTATCATACCAGAAAAAACTTTAAAGAAAATGGCAATATCGTACAAAACATTGAGGGCAAGGGCAACTTCAGTACCACTGTTTGAAGCAATGTGAAATTTGACTCCAGAAAGGAAAACAATGATAAGACATATGGGTTTTGGGGAACTGATAAATTTTCCAATTGGGTAAATACCTACAAAATTAGCATTCTTTGTGATAAACTCCCTTGAAACAAAAACTATGAATTTAAAACTTCTAAATGGATACCTCACAATTTTACCTGAAATTGTGCAGACAATTTTTGGAATACCAATGGGGGAAAGACCACTTGAAAGGCAAGAAGGAGACAAAGGGCATGATGACCCATTCTTAGCAAAATGGAGATCACAGTTCCCCGAAGATGTAAAAAGGGTCACAACAAGAGCTTTATCACAAGTGATAGCTGAAACATCAAACGCAGATTACATGTTCAAGATGAACTTTTTGATGTTGTTTGCAAACACAATGGGATGCTGTGATAATAGTTCAATCGTGAAATACATTGTTTTAAAGAATGTTTTAGAAGATGATAATGTCAAAGAAATTGACTGGTGCACTTACATATGGGAATGCGCAAGATATTCAAAGGTTGATTGGAGTAAAGTCTGCAAAAATAACAATGTCGTGTATTATGGCCCCATTACATTCTTAATGATAATTTTTGAATTTCTTTATCATCAGTTTAATATCACAAGTGATAATTTATGTATTTATATCCTACATGTTTTATGAAACAACTGGTGTATCTGCATTACACAAAGTTTGCTGCTATGGAGGTGAGGTGTAAAGTTCCAACTTTCAAAAGCTGGAACTCAACTCTCATGAAAAAAAGAGAGACACTTGAAATGCTTCGAACCAACTTTGGACAGGTGAAGCTGATTGGAGAAATGAATGAAGAAGAACAAAGTATGCAAAAGGAGGTAATATATGCAACATAGTATATTTATAATACAAAATCACTTGTGATAACACAAAAACTCTATATAAAATAACAAGTAATAGTTTGTTACTAATGTTAATCTTTTCTAAATTACATTACAGGAACTATGTCAGATGTTAAAAGAGAGAATAGATAATATTGTGAGTGACAAAGAAATGTTGGAACAAACAATAGAAGAAAATCTGAAAATCTTTAAACATGATGAAACACTGAAGCAGTTTAAAGAAACAATGTGGCATATCTTCAAACAACCAGCCGATCATTTTCGAGGGCTAAACTTGGAATCAAGCTCTTGATCAACGCCGACCACCATAAGTGCTCCTGAGACAGATGACAATGATGATGATGGTGATTCATTCCACTTTGTGTTTCAACATCGCAATCAAAATGAAGATCAAGTAGATGAAAACGTTGAATCTGCAGTAGTTGATGAAACTGCAAAAAATAATGTTGTCAATGATGATGTATCAGCTTCAGTCCGAAATCAAGATGTAATGGATGCAAGTGATGATGAAAATGAAGAAAAAAACAATGATGAAGATGATGCTGGAAACCAAGGAGCTGGAGAAAGTGGTCAGCAAGAGGGGAGTGGAAAAAATGAAGATGCTGAAAATGATAACGAAGACGGCAACAGAAGGTAAAGTTAATAAGATATGTTTATAAATTATAGAAAGTTATTTATAATGCAATATCACAAGTGATATTGCATTGAATTATAGAAAATTATTTGTTTGTTTTTTTAAAAAAAAAATGCCTTGATGCTGTATAAAGTTATTTATCACAAGTGATATTATATTAAAAAGTATAGAAACTTATTTATACTGAACTTATCACAAGTGATATTGCATTGAATTATAGAAAATTATTTGTTTATTTTAAAATTGTGCAATAATATTAAATTTATGACAGTGAAAAGAAAGATGCTAATGAAGACGATGGAACAAAAGAGGCAACAAATAAAAAAAAATGAATTTGGAATAACAGATGAAGAAAGTCGGAAAAAAGATGAGAAAGAAGAAGCTGACGACTTAACTGATTCACAATGCCTCAAGGCACTCGAGGAAAGTGAGAAAAAAATCAAGAAAAAGCTGACGACCTAACTGATTCACAAATTTTTTATAAGGGTCCGTTGACGATAGCAACATTATGCGGATGAAAAAATTAGATTTAAAATGATAAATCGATTATTATTACTTAGAGATGGAGGATTTATAAAATTTTAAAGTGTTGAATGTTGTGTTTTAGTATGTTGGTGTGGGGCAATTTGAGTTTTGAATGGGATGCACTTTCATAAAAAAGTCAAAACTAAAAAAGAATTACACTAATATCGTAACTTTTTTGACTAACTATAGGAGGCGCTGCCACCCGTAGCTAATACATAGGTCCCCTGGTGTTGAGGATATTGCAAATGATTATGTTCTAGTCTGGAAAAGGAAGTACGGTAACAGTTTGCTTTAGTGACTTTGTCGAGCTTAAAGTATCTTCTTTTTATTTTCAGTGTTAAGTAAAATGATTCATATGTGCGGTTGACATTATTTAAAAATTTTCGATTACTGATTCGAATATACTAAAGTCAGGCCTAGAAACTTTGAGCAACTATATTTTACATCCCGCAAGAAACTGCCGTTCGTATGAGTCATGTTATTAGCCTTAAATTAGCACTTGCTTAACTGCAAGTATACTGTATATATGCATTGCTCAGGCCCGGCTAGCCAGTCTCGTATTTTTAGAGAATTAGAGATTTTTCTTTTGATTGACAGTTTGGTATAAATAAGGATCAAAGACATTTAGCTTTTTTTTTATTTTAAAATTCTAATTTTGTGTTTGATATCTTTGAATTTGATTTTGTATATAGTAGCAATTGAATAAAGCTTACATCACGTTTTTTTAATTTGTTTGTTACTCCTTCCGTCTCAACATTATTGTTATAAGACAAAAATAAATAGTTTAATAAAAGCGGGAACACTTTAATTTTTAATCACTCAAATATAATATTCTCTTACTAAATTTTTTATAAGGGTCCGTTTGGTTTACATGTAGGTTTGGAATAAGATTTAGATTTGGTTTAGAATTTTGATTTGATTTATAATTTGGAGAAAAAAAATATATTTATTAAATGTATTTTATAATAAAAAAAATATCATTTAAAAATTTATATAAATATAGTATGCAAAAGTAGAAAGTGGTGGATCCACGGATTTTGCCAAAACCTTTCAAATTGATGTGAAATTAAAGTTTATTCCATCTATAATTGAATTTATTATAAGAATGAATCAAACAACTAATACTTGTCACATCAATCTTAAAACCCATTTTAAAGTATCAAATCAAATGCATCCTTAGGTATTGATTAAAAAAAAATGAACAATAATTTTAATGTATTTCGAAAACAAATATAGACTATAATTTTGGAAAAATACTAGATCCACCTACACTTTACAAAATTTTTCTCACACGCTGACGTGGCGGAGTGTTGATTGGTTGGTTTTCTGTGGGGCCACAGAAAACCAACCAATCAACACTCCGCCACGTCAGCGTGTGAGAAAAATTTTGTAAAATGTAGGTGGGTGTAGCACACCTCATAATTTTGATACGCAGACAATCTCTCTTTTCAGTTATCAACACTAGATATGCATAGGAAACGAGTACGAAGGTGCTGTAGATGTGACTTGTTACCTATACTAACTTTGCGAATTAATATTGGGAGACGGCTACAGTTACCATATTGGAAAAAATACCCACGTATGTATCAAGTGGTAGTGGCCCCACCTCATCTTTAACCCACCCCGTACACCAAAAATAAAAACTCCGTATGAACACAAAAGGCATACAACACGACATCAATATTTAAAGAGCTTTTGTAAAACAGAAAAACTCACCAAAGCCAACTAAACCATACTCTTCAAAACCACACACACACATACACATAGAGAGTGAGAAAACTACAAAAGGGTGTGAAGCAAGACGAAAAAGGAGATCGATCAACAGCTTGTGGTGCAAGAGTTTCCCGCCAAGCAAACTTATTTCCGGCATTGATTGCTAAACTCCCGCAACGCGGGTTTTGTTCTCTGTTTCGTATAAACTTCTACAATTAAGGTAACTCATTTTATCTATTCATGTACATACTTTATGGGTTAATGACGATGTCAGTTGCAATATTTCAGTTATAGAATTATTGAATCAAGGTTAATCAACATGGTCTTTTTCTTAATGAGTGTTATCATACGTTTTAAGCGGAGTGATAATCATAGAAAGATTTCTGTCATTGGAAAGTAGGATGTCTTAAGTCTGAACCACTAGACAAACGTATTTCCAGCACGGTATTTGGGCATTCTTATAGTGTCACATCATCGTGATCATATTCATTAGGAAAATAGACTAAAATCTCTCTCTCTCTCTCTCTCTCTCTCTCTCCTTTAACAAAAATAATAATAATATCTCACTATTTGGAGGCTTTGGTTATATTTGGCAAAAGTAGTAGTGAGAAGTAGCCACAGCTCTTGCTCACCTCTCACAGCTTCATAAATAAGCATTGGAAAATGAGCTTTTCTAAAAAATAGCAAAGCTCACAACTCTCATGCCAAACGAACACTAAAAATCAAAAAGCTAATTCTCACCGCTCATTACCTCAAAAAACTCAAAAAGCTTTTTGCCAAACATAGCCTTTGTATTTGATCCGCTCACTGGGGATCTATATTTCTTCTGTGTTCAATATGGGTCTGTTGAGTAGCTCTTTGTCCACTAGTTTATATATCATGCTATTACATATATATTTAATAAAACTTACGTATTTGCATATTTCTTCAAAACATGATTAAACAATCATTGTATAACATAACTAAAATTTATGGCTAAAGATATGTCTAACTCTAAGATTACGACACACGATAAAATTAATAGTGAAGATATAAAATATAAAAATCATACCACGTGTCATATGATAAATTGTGTAGACATCAATTTAGCCATATAAATTAATCTCCTTATCATTACTTTAAAAAAAATATGCAATTTCATTCATTATATATGGAATTCACCCATTAAATCTTTTATATAATACAACAAAATCTATAGTGGGGACTTTCGTATTTCAAAAAAAAGATTATTTCTTTATTAAGTAATATTTTAATTAATTATTATTTTTTAATTTATAAATTTCTAAATTCGTTTTGTTGATATATACTACACAAGGAGAAGATAAATACAAAAAATATACATAAGATGCAAAATTTTTAAATGATTATCTTTAATAATAAAAAACTATAATTTTAAAAAATATAATTACTTATTTTAAAAAACTATAACCATAAATCAAACAAAACAAAGATTAAATTATTTATTTTTTAATAAATAAAAATATGTTATTTAAAAAACTTTAAAAAAAACTCGCGTACACGGGCATTATAACTAGTAAAATAGTAGAGTAAATATTATTATTGAATTTGACGTTGTCATAAAAAGTGAAACATAGAAAGTGAGTAATGATTTGCACACTCCAACTATTGATTGGCACACTCCATTTTATGCTTTAAACACTTGTACATATATGACAGGATGCTCACTGTACTTGTATTTTTGAGTGTGCCAATCAATAGTTAGAGTGTGCAAATCATCACTCATAGAAAATAGTTATCTTTGTATAATGAATGGTGTCCATATCTCTTACCAAAAACAGAAAAAAAGGAGTGGGGCCACACATTCCTAGGTGACGGCTCTTTCCACCATATTGGAGAGATGAAGTTTTATCAGTGTTTTGAAACACGGGCCTGACCAGTCGGGTCAATCGGTTTGACCGGTTTCGATCAAAAAAACATGTCAAAATAACTCAGGTTTTTAAAACCGGTTAGACCCGCCGGGTTTTTGAGTGACCCGGATTAACCCGTTTCTCGAAAACCCGACCAGGTTTCGTTTTTTCAAAAGTTTATAATAATAACCTGTGTTGACCCGGTGGTCGAACCGGTTGATCCGACGGTTAAACCGGTTGACCCGGTCGAAAAAATAAAAAATTCAAAATTAGGTTGACCCGACGGTTCAACCGGTCGAACCGTTTAACCCGATATCCGATGATTCGACCTGGTCAATTTCAAACCCGGTTTTTAAAACATTAAGTTTTATTATTAAATGCGTATAAGTTGCTAGTTTCTTTCTAATTTAATAAAAGAAAAAAAGGAATGGGTCCATGTCAAGGAGGCGGTGGTCCCATTTTCAACCCACCCGTAGCCAAAACCAATCCCCGTATAAACAAAGATAGTCAAAAGCTCATAAAAATTCCTTTTTTCTTTTTCGTGAAAGATGAAGTTTTATTATTAAATGTTGGATAATTTGGATTCGATTACAAATTACATATAAGCTATCAACGACACACCTTTGGACATTTATAGACAAATTGTAATACCAAAATTTTATAAAGTACGACATAGAATGTACCTTTCGCGATTTAGGTACTAATAAGATGCATGCTTTGAATAAACATATTTCGGTTAAAACAGTTTCAATCATACCCTCCTTTTGTACCATCTTTATTTTTTGGGATTAAGTTATAGAATAATAATGAACTTTTTAAAACGTGTCGTTTTATTTATTTATTTATTTTTTACTTTTTTATTATTATTATTATTATTATTATTATTATTATTATTATTATTGTTGTTGTTGTTATTATTATTATAGAATAACAATGTACTTTTGTAAGTGTTTCAATTTGACACATGTACTTTTTTTAAGTTGTAGAATAGCAATTCACGTTTCATAAGTGTCCAATTTGGTACGTGCGATTTCCATAAGTGTGCCAATTTGGTACGTGCGATGACGTACCAAATTGGAACACTTATAGAAAGTAAATTGCTATTCTACAACTTAAAAAAATACACGTATCAAAACGGGACACTTTGAAAAATATATTGTTATTCTACAAATTAAAAAAGTACATGTACCAAAACGGGACATTTTGAAAAGTTCATTGCTATTCTACTACTTAATCTCTTATATTTTTTATGCATAAATATATACAACTTCCACGTAACAAAAATAGATAGAAAATGTCCGGATTTTAAAAAGTATAACTAGGTGTGGAGCCGAGCCGAACTCGAGCCTGTCAGAACTCGAACTCGACTCGTTTATATATATAAAGCTTGAGCTCGGGCTCGAACTCGTTTCGAGCCTCATAATTTGAGCTTGAGCTCAGCTCAGGCTCGACTAACTTATATAAAGTGTTGAAGACTTGAAGGAAAAAAAAATCTAAAAGGGCTCGTTAATCACACTAGGCTCGAGCTTGTTTATACATAGTTATATGTATAGAAATATATATACAGTTATTTTTAGGGCTCGTTTATGCTCGCGAGCCTAATCGAGCTTTACATATAAAGCTCGGGCTCGACCTCGATCATTAAACGAGCCAAAACGTAGGCTCGAACTTAAGCTCATGCTCGTTTAGGCTCCCTTGTTTTGACCTT
The DNA here is from genome assembly GCA_030686995.1 of Artemisia argyi. Taxonomy (NCBI): domain Eukaryota; kingdom Viridiplantae; phylum Streptophyta; class Magnoliopsida; order Asterales; family Asteraceae; genus Artemisia; species Artemisia argyi. Next base: position 37,205,161 of record CM060681.1, read on the forward strand.
TTTACCGATCCAATCTCAAGCTTTTCATGAGCGGCTCGGCTCGTTTCCGCCCTAAGTATAACTTATACAATATATCTTTGTTTTGAGTTTCATTTTGCCATATTTATTTCATTATAGAGTAAATTGCAAACGATTTGGCCAGAGTGCATGTTTAGTCCTTATCCTTTGGATAGTGCAATGCACATACCTGTGAGAAACTTTGAGCAGCAATATTTGTCACCGACTGAAATTAGTTAAGAACATGAAGAACATAAAAATCAATTAACTAAAACTAGCAGGGTACCCACGCATTGCAGTGTATAATTAAAGTTAGGTGCCAACAAAATGACAATGACGAATTGATTAACCGGAGAAAAAGAAATGATCTCCGTCTAACCAAGTTCACCCATTTTTACCTGTTCCGACTGGTCCTCTCCATTTCGTATTTGAATGACTTTTATTGGCTAGTAAAACTGATGGCGACTTTGGATTCTGGTTGAACCCGTTGGCCCGGTTTTCAAAATTATATGTACCATCAATTTGTTAACTTATAAATTGTATAAAGCTTTGTATTTTTTTATTAGTTTGTAAAATGTGTATAATAACATATGTTTTTATTTTAGGGGTGTTTTAAAAATAATATTAATTGGTTTCTACTTGTACCATAGATGTGTATTTAATTGGTTTGTACCAAAAGCTCTATAGGTTATATATCTTAATTTTAATTTTTTAGTGCATTTAATGTTGTATTTTTTAATTTTTTCAGATTTTAAAATGTGTGTATAATTGGTTTGTATCAAAAGCTGTATAGATTGTATATCTTAATTTTAAGTTTTTTAATACATTTAATGTTGTATTCTTTAATTTTCAGATTTCAAAGTGTGTGTTTAATCGGTTTGTATCAAAAGCTTTATAAGTTGTATATCTTAATTTTAAGTTTTTAAAAGACAAAAATACATCGTTGGTCTCTGAAATTTTCACAAAACATCGCATGGCATCCTAACTTTTAAAAAACGTCTTCATGCGTCCAAACCTTGTGTATTTTAGGTCGATTGCGTCCCTTGACCAGTTTCGGCTTGGTCAATGCACGTTTTTTGGTATAATATGAGGGGCATAATAGTCCAATCACGTTATAACCAATCCTACAAACCTGAGTTAACCCAACAGTTAACGTTAGGGACGATTCATGAAGTTTACTTTGCAACTTGAGCTTACCTTCTCTGATACGCTAGCTCATTTTGCGCGCGAATCAATAAACCCACCCACCAAAACCCCTATGCCCACCATAATTACATAGACCTATTAAAAAAACAAATCCAAACAGAAAAAACCTCATTTACTGAAAATCCAAAACGAAATCCAAGCCTTCATCTTTTATAACTCACTATGTCTTTTGGACGGAATGTTATGAATGACATGCCGGATTATATTAGAAACATGCCGGATAACGTTATCACCAATATTTTGAACCGTTTGCCACTCAAAGAGGCGGTGGCGACATCCAGACTAGCAACAAACTAGAGGTTTAAGTGGCTGTTGCTCATCGATGTCATACTTGATGAGGATTTCTTTTATTTTTTGACAAATAAGCTTGAAGGGATGCATGTTACTAGATTGCCGCTTCAGCTCAAAGGTCCAATAAGAAGGTTTTTCTTCTCTGTAGAGCTTAAACCCTTGTCTGGACAAGATTACTTCAATTATGAAGAGATTCATGCTTGGCTATTGTTGTTGGGTCAGCGAGGAATTGAGGAGCTCCTTATACATAACTGGTCCTTCAAACCAGTTATCTTGCCAGCCCAAATGTACACTCGTTTGGAGTTGAAACATTTGGAACTTCATTGGTGTACGTTACCTAGTTTGGTATCCTTTGAAGGTTTCCCAAATCTATTGACCTTAGAATTGTTATCCGTCAAATTTCTGACCGGTACAATTTGGGACTTTGTTGCTGGTTGTCCCTTACTTGAGTTTCTTAAAATCAATCGTACTTATACAAAAGAGATGAGACTATTGGATATTGCACAACTTGGGAATCTGAAGAAGTTGTATTTGTCATTCGGTCTTTTGAACCAGGTCACCACAATCACAACTTACAATGTATATTAGCTTAGAAGTCTTCCCAAACTTGAGTCCCTTACATTGGATTTTCAGGAGTGCAAGGTAAGACCAATTTGAGTTTCACACTTCAAATTCAATCTTTAAAAATTATGAAAATTCTACATATTGTAGTTATTGGCAGAAGGTAGCTCATGGATGAATGTACCTGTGGCATTTGTATCCCTCAAGAATCTAAATCTATCCGGAGTTGATTTTGAGAACAATGCAATAGTAGCATTCATCATTCAAATGATTTGTGGAGCTCCAAGATTGCAAATGCTAGAAACCAGAGTAAGTCGAATGCAATATGTATTATGCTTCACATCAACCTAAATTGCCATGGTTGTGTATCTCAATACTATCTCAATTTGTAGGCTTCATTCGAAAGTGATCGACCTTTGGAAAGTTATTCATTACATTTAGGAAGCAACAGAATGGGGTCGGGCCAGCTCGAGAGTGTGGTGTTTCGATCTTTTCCTCTATCAGTTAATGAATTAATAATAATAAAGTTTGTACTTGCTTGTTCCCCCTTTCTGAAGAAACTTTATATCAAGCTTTGCACTCTGAATCATGATCACGCTAAAAATGTGGTGATGAATTGGGAGTTGTCTAGGGAGCTGTTGAAACTCCACCGAGCTTCCCCCACAGCCGAAGTGGAATTCTTCTAGTTTTTTATGTTTATTCTATGGTTTGTTTAATGTTTAGCTTGTACCCTATGACAATTAACGATGTATTTTGTTGTTCCTGTTTCATTCTATGGTTTGTTTAATGTTTAGCTTGTAATGACCCTAAATGGTGTTGTGGATATGGAAATTTGACTTTTGAAAGTCAAAGTTACATATAGCACTTCAACTTCATATTAGAAAGTGCAGGTTGAAACTAGCATATACATTATGATCCATAGAAAGCAACATTTCAATTGATGAGTCAATTGGTAAATGGCAATTTCTATTTGAAGTTTGACTATCGAAAATCATAATTAAAATTCCATGAGTCAAATAACTCCTTTTGACTAATAACGTCAACTTATACAATATAAAGTGTTACTAATTATCCGTTATAAAACCTAAAGTTAAACATACATATATTGCATCATACTTGCAAAATTGTGTATGGACAAACCCATATGGTTTATCCTACACATATAGTTTACAAAACAATTGTCTAAGCATTGTCAAGTTGATTTGTGCCTACAAATCCACCATACATACGAACTAAAAAATTTGTTTACATAATATCATTCATCCAACTTTAAAGCTCCATCAGCACACATCAAAATGTAAAACTGTTTGTGACCTGTTAGTTTCATCACCTAGAAAGAAGCGGAGCATTGAACCTTGACCAAAATGTGCTTCTGCCCTCAATTGCCTGAAACTAGATAATGAAACAATAGCCACTTGCCTCCTGACCTTCCCTTGACCAACTTGAAGTGTCCTCTCACGAACTTCATCGAACTCTTTCTCTATGCTTTTATGCTTCACAACCGCTCTAGAGAACCCATACAAGTTGTACTTCTTAACAATTCTTGATGGTATGGACTGATAAAAAATGTACAAAACTTATCATTAGTTTGTCATGGGATGCTTCTAATACACATTATGATCCATCAATCTTTATATCAGACACACAATATATGATACAAATGACATTCATATATCTTATTAAGCAACTCTGTCACTAGACTTACAAGTCGGCCATCCCTCTAGAAGGATGTAGTCATTTTCCTGTAGAATGCCCTTTATTCTTGGTCATGGGCTGTATGGTGTTCCCAATTACACATCCAATTCATCCGAGGGGCTTTAAAATCTGAATTTAATATTACATATAATCAAATAACTTACACTGCTGTGAGATACTTGGTGTAGTTAAAGTTAAAAAACTAAAACATACCATAGTCAGTTGGTTGGTGACAAAGGGCATTCATGGCTATGTTGGTGCTGTATGTCTCCACTGTTGTGATGGCCCCTCAATCATGGTCAAACAACATGACATTATACTCCTCCCCCGGGACAACCTGAGTAAACACCATTTTTTGACAAGGTGACATATTCAAGTCTTGGGCCAGTTTCTCCCAACCACATCCCCACAGGGCTGTATGGACATATCGATCATACCAATCTTGTGTAACGTCCAGCTCTACTCGGTAATCAGTGGTGTTACTAGTACCATTACCGACTTTGTAGTTGCTGGACCATGCAGATATGCTAGAAAATCTTCTGGCATTGGCCGGATAAGATGAGATGTGTCTGTTACATCAACCATACATCTCCAAAACTGATCATGGACTGGTTCATAATTATGCAACTCCTCCCCATACTCATTGTAGGTAGCTACATAAAACACATCCTCACCCTCTTCTATAAAATGTAAGTAAGCAACATCCGAACAGGTGATGTTGTGCATCGCAAAATCATTCCACCTTGCTCCCTCAACAACACGCACTAATTGTGATACTCTTCTTACACTAACTCTCCATATAGTCCCCGCATAGTTAACTAAGTAAATATACCGATTCCCATGATAGAATCCTCATAACACGAAATCATGATGCAATTCCTGTATATCAATATTAAGTTTTAAGCATTGTCAATTTCTTACAACTACTTTTTTAGAGATATAACAGTTAATTCTTATATGGTGTTAACTTGCAAACTAATCCAAACCTCTTCAGGATCGTCCAAAGCGCAAATAAATTGATTCCCATACATACCTTCTGCATTAACGATTAACATTATCACAAGTAACGTTTTAAATAAACATAAATCAGTAAATGTTGTTACCTCGTATGTGTGTTGTTTGATTTTGCAAGGCTTGCAAGTTCCGACTGTTTGTGGGTGTGTGATTAGATGGGATTTGATAAGATAGAATATGGGTACTTTGTTGAGGGTTGTGTTGGGTTGAGGTTGTATGTGACAATGTGTGTGGTTGATGATCGGGTTTTACTCAACTGTCAATGGTTGGGTGTGGGTTTATTGATTCCCATGAAAACATTAATATGCGTATCACAGAAGATACGGTAAAGTTACATAGTTAATGTGCGACTACACCGATGGTCCCTCAAGTTGTATCTCTGGTTTAGCTTGAGTTAACTAATGGTTATAATGTGATTGGACTATTATGCCCCTCATATTATACCAAAAAACGTGCGTTCACCGAGCCGAAACTGGTCAAGGGACGCAATCGGCCTAAAATACACAAGGTTTGGACGCCTGGCGACGTTTTTTAAAAGTTAGGGTGCCATGCGATGTTTTGTGGAAAGTTCAGGGACCAACGATGTATTTTTGTCTTTTTAAAATAAGAGGTACTCTCTCTATTATATATAGTATAGATAAAAATTTTTCATTTTCAATTCAAAAACATTATCTATAATGTAATTATATATCATGAATTTGTAAAATTAATTTACTTTAACTCAATCATCTTCAAAGCACACAAACATCAACAAAAATCATGTTTGTTATAAAAAATCTCACACAACCACATACCTAACCAATCATATACATATATGAACAAAAAAAAACCTAAATCTAAGAACACATTCAACAAGTACACTCATGAGTCCGGCGGAGGCGGAATCCGGCATAGCAGCGGCAAGGAGGTGGAATACGACGAAGGCGTAATGATCCAATTGAGGGTTTTAGGGATTTTGATTATTTGTTAGGGTGTTTAGGTTGTGTGTGTACTTGCTAATCAGTTGAAAAATTAATTGTTTGTTATTGGGCTGAACATGAATATTGATATTTAGAGCAACAATTCATTACGTAAAGTATTTGCGATATATGATGACATGTGTCCAAAGTTAATAGATTTTAAGCAAGGGTACGATATAAATGCCATCAAATTAAACACTGGGAAGGTGGAAATCAAGTATGGGGATTCATGATTAAATCGATAAATCTCCACAAAACGCGATAGTTTTAAAAAAATCGAGCTTGAAACATCACTCGATGCATTAATGTAATGTTTGAGCATCAGTTGATTATGGGAGGAATTAGGAAGGAATAAGATAGGTTGGTCACAGTGTGACATTGTAAGTAAGAGGATAAAGAAAGGAAGTATAAAAAATGGATACTTGTCACTTTTTTTATTTTATTTTGTGTACTTAATTTTTTTTTCTTACTTGTCTTTTTGAATTTTAAATTTTGATTATTATATGTATTTTGTGACAATTTTACTTTTATTTTCTTTCAAATTTTAAAGGGTAAAATAGTAAGAATAGTCACATAATACACACAATAATCAAAATTTGTAAGTTCAATGCACATAATAAAAAAAATAAAAAGTTTAGTAAACACAATAGCAAAAAATGACAAGTATGATACATTTCTTTAAGCAATTAACCTTAAAAAGTTTAGGTGGAGATAAGGCAATAAGTGTGGGAGGAAGAAGGAATGAGTTAATGACACTTTTGATAAAAACATTTCTAGTAGCAACTATTAGATAATACTAGATTATAAGACTATGTTTTTTTTTTTTTTTTTTTTTTTTTTTTTTTTTTTTTTTTTTTTTTGGTTAGCTAAGAGATGTGTGTGGGTCATGTGGGACCTATAGCTCTTAGTGTGTCTTAATGGGGAGATGAAGAAATATTATGCCTTGTAGATATAAACTTATTAGTGAAAATAAGTGGGATTCACATTAAAAAGAAATATTATTAAATACTTTTGTGGACCATTGTGGACCCAAACCATTAGCTAAGGCAAAAAAGAAACACCCCATATATCTAGTTATTGCACTTAACAGACACACAGGGCATAGTAAGTACACACAGGGCATAGTAAGTTTAGATTAGTTTGGATTAGGACTGCAAACCATCATCTTGTCCTTGGTTTGCAACTTCTTATTTACATCAAGGCAAAGAATGAACGAGTGTCTAGTAACAATTTGTGAATACCCTACCAACTTATGCCATTTCCCAACAACTTTTATTTATTTATTTATATTTTTATTTTAAATCTCTCATATCTTCCTAGGCAATTCTAACAGAGTATGAATTTAGAATTTTTGACACTTGTAGTGAAGTTTATGTTTATATGTTTCATGTAATGTTAGAATTGGCATACTAACAATTTCCATGAATAGATCATGCCTGTCCGCAAGCCATTGCCATCCACCATTTTGAATCTTATAATGACACAAAAGGTTGAAGGAATCAGTCCCTTTTAACCCAGACTCACACCCACTGTCACACCAATCAAAATGACAAGATGGGTTTAAATATCGTATATTAAAAAATGGGAAACTGACTACTGATACAACTTTTACAAAGCAAACCACTCCATTTATTAAGTAAACAACTAAAACATGCAACATGAATGCATATAAAATGCCTACAAACTAGCTAGTAGTGGTAACTGACCAACGACTAATTCAATAATATTTGGTCAAACACAAGACTTAGTAAATATGATCCGCTGACTCGCTGATCCAAGACCCTTAACCGGCTTGATCCATCAAGATTACCCAATATTCACCCTCGTAATCTTGATGATCTTGACGATCTTTGACCCGAGCCTCTTCCACGGTTCTCTATCTCGTTCCTAACAGATGTAACACGTAACATGGCATCCCTTTCGACACGTTCATTTCCATCTCGACTTTTCCCAGACCCACAACCTCTTCCCCGGCCACGTTGAATTTTACCCGATTTGAACTTCCACTGCCATAATCTTTAAACGGCGTTGATTCTCCATTATTCCTGACTTTTCCCGGACTCACGACCTCTACCTTGGTCACGTCTAAAGTCCCCTACCACCAGGGGCGCAATTCTAAGGGGCCGGGGGCCGGGGGGGGGGGGGGGGCGGCCGACCCCCCGAAATTTTTTTTGCGATGTAGGGGTATATAGTTTTCGTGTAGAAAAATTTCGGTATTTTCGATTTCGCCCTCACAATTTAATTCGGTTTCGACCCCCCATAGTGTTAGGAAAAAAAAATTTAGATCCCGACCCCCCACTCGAAATTTCCAAGCTTCGCCCCTGCCTACCACCTGACTGTTGTTGTCACCACACAGAACTCGTTTGCTCATAACACTTCTGTGACACAAGAGCATTATTCCACCGATCAAGAAAAAAAAGTACACCTACTTCTACCATTTTCTTTCACCCGCTAAACAAACCGAATCAAAGCTACCTGTTATTCCTGACTCTTCCCGTTGGTTTATCCCGCCAGCCGGCTAATCTCTCCATTTTTCGGTGATCCATAACCTACAGCCTTCTATGTATTCACTTTATGACAGCTTCAACCCTTTTCCTATCAAAGCCGTTCCAAGAGCCCTATTCCACCGACCAAGAATAACAAGCTTCAGGCTTTACCGTATTCTTGAACCTGCAAAACGAACCAAATCCAAAGCCACCTGATTTGATGGACCCTTTCCGTTCACTTTTCATGCTCCTCCACCGGTTAGTCTCTTCAACCTGGAACAACCGATCAAAGGTAGCTTACACCCCCTTCCACGAACCAGTGATCATAACATCACAACCCCTTCAAACATAAAACCTAGTTCCTTGTTGCATTTGCCTTGCAGCGAAGGGCTACACCTTTTCTTGAGACCGCCTCTCAAACTCTCTCTTTAATCGAACTCAACTCTTGATACCAAATGAAGGAATCAATCCCTTTTAACCCGGACTCACAGCCATTGTCACAACAATCAAAACGACAAAATAGGTTTAAATGTTCATATATTAAAAGATGGGAAATTGACTACTGGTACAACTTTTACAGAGCAAACCTGGGAAGCTCGGACTCGGCTAACATCCCCGGCGTACCGGTGTCGACTCGGTGCGACGCGGGTACCGGTACGGAATCCGGACGGGACGCGGGGAGGAGAAAGTGGACGCGGCTGTTCCCCAAAGATGTATTTTAATTTATTAAAAATGTTATCCCACTTGTTTCTAGCCCAAAATATCAAGAAACCTCACGAGTTGACTTGGTGGTGAGTCAACCTATCCGTAAAACACGTTTTCTTACCGTATCTTCAATCGATCTACAAGTTTAGAGCATGAATATGGTGGTGGTAAAGTTGTGGTGGCGGCGGTGATGAAAGATCGAGATGATGGTGGTGTTTTGGTGGTGCGTGTTGTACCGTAAGTGGTAGAGTGATGGATGAAGGTCACGTGGGTGGTGGCGGTGTAGTGTGGTGATCGGTGGTGTGATAGTTGTGGTGTTTTGTAGGTGGCGGCGGCAGAGAGAGAGAAAGGGAGATAGTGAGATGAAGATGAAATGTGGAGTCAGGTTTAGGGTTAGGTTATTATTAGTTTAGTGTATTTTAAGAATTTGCAATTGGGTCCCTGTGATGTGTAAGTTTTAACTAAAAGGGTTGAGTTTGAGGACCGTGTGTAAATTTTTATAAACTTTCCCGGAATTACTCGTTTTTAATGCAATCTTAAGTTTTCAATGCAATTTTAATTATTTACTCTTATTATGAATTATAATACCCCGTGTCCCCGAGTCCATATTCAAAATTTGGACTCTTTCAAAACGAGTCCACGAATCCTTGAAATCATATCTTGAAAGATCCGACCCTTGGACAAGTACCCGAGTCCGACACCCGTACCCGAGTCCGAGCATCCTAGGAGCAAACTACTCTATTTATATAGTAAAGTAAACAAACTAAAACATGCAACATGAATGCATATAAAATGCCGATAAACTAGCTAGTAGTGGTAACTCACCCACGACTAATTCCATAATATTTGGTCAAACACAAGACTCTGTAAATATGATCCGCTGATCCAAGATCCTTAACCCGACTTGACCCGGCTTGATCCATCAAGATTACCTAACAAAGTTAACCAATTATAATATCCACACAAGCAGTTTTTTTTTTTTTTTTTTTTTTTAAATTATTATTATTATTATTATTATTATTATTATTATTATTATTATTATTATTATTATTATTATTATTATTATTATTATTATTATTATTATTATTATTTTGTTTTGTTTTTTATTTTTTTTTACTAAACTTTGCTGACATGGGTATGGCTCTCTGTTTCGTAAAACAACAGTTAAGTTAACGTATCCCATTTATATACCCTTGTATATATTAAAAGGTTAATGACATTCAAAGTTGATTTATTTTAGTTATTAGAGTTTTAATGGCAACAAATAAGGTTTTACATCTTTATGTTATCCGGAGAGGGGAGTCTCTCAGATGTATGCTGTTGAAGTAAAATCCTGCACTAGGTCTTCTTGGCCTAGGTCTTGAGCTTGGTGGTCCTCAAAAAAGGGTAGCACATGTTAGCTTCGCCTTGGGTTTTATCCCAAGACAAGCTCCCGTGTGACAATGAGTTTTGGTATTTAAATTAAAGGTAAATGATAGTAATAAATGAGAATGAGGTTGCAGATAATGATAAGCATTGAATGAGGTTGGGTATTTATAACAATGTTTTGAAAATCGAGTTCAAAATCGACCTGGGCGAGTCACCGGGCACCGGGTCAACCGGTTTGACCGCCGGGTCAACTCTGTTTTTAATTTATTATTTATTACTCCTTCCGTCCCAAATTTATTGTCCACTATTTACTTTTCTAGTATTTCTTCTTCAACTTTGACCTTAAATATTTTTGTGAGTGTTATATAATATTTGATGCAAAATATATAAATAGATTGGGTTTTAAGTATACTTTTTAATTGTATAATTTTTTTTATCAAGTATTATATAATAAAAAAATATATTTATGGTCAAAGTTCAACCAGTTTGAATTTGAAAATTCAAACTGGATAATAATTTTGGGACGGAGGGAGTATTTATTTTTTCCAACCGGGTCAACCCGGGTTTTTATTAAATTTTTTTGAAAAAACGAAACCTGGCCGGGTTTCGAGAACCGGGTTGACCCGGGTCACTCAAAACTCTGCGGGTCTAACCGGTTAACCCGGGTTTTTTTACCCGTTTTTTTTGCCGGCGGATAACTCGGACGGGTCGACCTGGGTTTCAAAACACTGATTTATAATAACACAACCATTGTACCTGATCACCATGGAGAAGCGGGAGACGACCTATGCCTAGATCAGGCTCATAGGCTACTATTCACGTATGGGGAACCATGTCCCTGAAAACCCGGGACGACGACGCATGCTTGGTTCATATCATTATCCAGTGGTCCGTGGTCATTACCTAGACGATGGGACATCTTGGTCTTTCTCGAGGTCCTTTATTATTATTTTATGTATGGCCCGTGCTGGATGGTATGAGCGAGTTTCGTCTGGACTAAACCGTCCGGACACATACACGAACATATGCTTAACAGGGGTACCCCTTAGTCTCCATTCTTTTCTAGGGCCACCCCAAGATGTGTACCTAGTGAGGTTTGAACTTGAGACATCTTATGGTCTAGTCGTAAGGCACTTGACATCTTCATAAGAGGTCAATTGTTCAACCTCACTAGGTACACATTTTGGGGTGCCCAGTGAAGGGTCAGAAACAGTCACGAGATACTCTGGTTAGGCCGCTTACATCTAAGTCGCAAGACTCACCCTTCTTTGGTAACCTCAACCAAGAAAAACCTCATCCATTTACCTGCTTTACCTCTTACGAGGTATAACATCAGAGTGTTTGAACTTGAGAAATGAATAAGGTTATTAAAATTTTGTATTAGTGACTGTAGATTAAGGTTTGTGAATGTCAAAGTACGCGGAATGTATTCAGTTATGGCACATCTTAACTCTGAACTGCTCGAAGCCCGGAAAAACATACTTCCTGCTAGATCTCTTGCCACACGTACCCTATCAAATTGTTTTTGTTATTAGTAACCATTACTCGATTAGCAAAAGGACTAACTTTAATAACCATTTCTTGTTTGTTCATACCTCAAAATTAACAATTGTAATAAAGTAATAAACACGCATCTGTTAATATATATGAATGTTAAGTTGTGGACTTGTGGTTATATATAAGCAAAACAGTTTTGATTACACTAACAATTCATACCCCCACGCTCACCTCACGTAATTTTCATTATACTTCTTCCCTCTTCAAGCATTTCCTTTGTGAATTGAGTTTTATAACTCTTATAGAATATGCAGCATCTGTCTGTTTTGGCCCTTTAAGAAGGTAGTTTTATATACTAATAAAATGTTGAATTTCCATTAAAAAAAGCAATAGATTAATATTCCATGTATTTAGATTTATGATTTTCAACTTGTCTTCTTGTTAGAATAATGGGACAGGTTCATGGGTCACGTAAAGCATCCAAGTTTGCAGCAGAAGATGTTATTAGCACCATCCCTGATGATGTGATTATCAATATTCTGAATCGTTTGCCATTACAAGACGCTGTGAGGACCGGTAGCTTGTCAAAAAGTTTAAAGCATTACTGGACTAGGATCACTCAACTCGTATTTGATGAGGACTTCTATGAGTATTTACAAGGGAAAGAAAAGGAAAAAGATTATGAGAGGATTATAAATATGTTTCTTAATCATCTTAAAGGTGGCATAACAAAGTTTTACCTCTACATAGAAGAAGGATGTAACTCCATATTGGATGTTGAAGATATTAGTAAGTGGATTTTGTTCTTGTCCGGAAAGGGAATTAAGGAGTTCACTCTGAAAAATATGGATGAAGCACCACTTGAGTTGCCTAATCTTTTCTCTTGTATGGAGTTGAATTATTTGGAGCTCTACAACTGTTATTTTCGTTCCATGACTGGTTTTCGTGGTTTTCCAAATCTTTTGAGTTTGTACTTGTCTGAGGTAGGATTCGGAAGCGACACATGTGGGGAATTTGTTGCTCGATGTCCATCACTGGAGATTATGAAACTCATAGATAACATCCCAAGCGAAATAAAGCTAGCTCAGATTGCAAAACTAGAAAAACTGAAAGTGTTATATATGCCATTGTGCGAGCTTGGCAATAATGGGGTGATCAAAAGCTCCATTATCTTTCATCTTATGGGTTATTTCCCAAAACTCCAAGAGCTTAATCTTGATTTCTTCGACTGCAAGGTAAGGTTAACTTGGATCTTTTGAGTTCATATTACAATAGATTGTGTATTTGTAACATGCCTTGATAATATAATTTGTATCTCTAACTGGCTTTTCTATGTGGCACTGTTCTTCTAGTTACTGACGGGTGCTGAAATGAGTGTCCCAACCACCTTACCATGCTTCAAGATACTCAGATTATATGAAATAAAATTTAGCAATGGGGCAATGGTATCATGTGCTATTGACTTGATTTGTGGCTCCCCAAATTTGGAGACTCTTCTGATCAAAGTGAGTGGAATGCATATTATCAGATTTAGTTATTGATCATCTTAAAATATCTCATAGTTGTGCATCTTGTAGTCTGCAAACGACGATGACGTCCCAGTCAGTGATGTTTCTTCTTCAGAGGTAGAGTTCAGCAAACTGGGTCAGTTGCAGCTTCGGAAAGTGGAGTTTTCTGCAATTAGTTGTAGAAAGAATGAAGTGTGTTTGATGGAGTCATTACTTGGTTGTTCACCTTTGCTAAAGAAGATGACTTTTAATCCCAAGTCATCAAAAGTGTTCAGTCGTGATGACGGAGAGAATAAATTTGTTACAAAGTTAATGCGACACAGAGCCTCCCGGGTAGCTGAAATAGACATCGAATCTGCTAACATCGCAATGAGTCAATGACATCCCATAATTATCCTCATGTGTGATTCATATTGTTTTCTATCGATATGCACTATATGCTTTTGCGTGCTTAAATGGAATTTTTTTTTCTTCTCAAATTTGTTAACCTTGAACCTTTATAAGCTTGGTATTATGTGGAAAGGAATATGAAAATTTCAAAATGGTTTTCGGGTTTTATGCGTTTGATAACTATGTTAATGATTGATCTTGGAAAACGTAACTTTCCAATAAGATATCTATGTGTATTATTTGTTTTTCTTTTCTTCTAGATTGTGGCATATATATTATAGGGTGTTAGCCTTTCTGCCTTTCCTTGCGGAGATGCATCAAACTATTAATTTACACTATATCACAATCATATAAACTAATAAATGAACATAAATCAACAACGAATAGTATCAATTAAAATATGTGTCTACAAGTATGTGCGCGCCGTGCTTCACCAACAACATGTCAGTATCATGAAAAAATTACAAATTCACTGGAGAATGCTACCTAACCATGCTTACCAAAAATCAAGTCATCTAAATCTACCTCACAAAAACCTACAGAATATATATCACAATCATATAAACTAACAAATATACAAAAAAAAAACTAAAAACTCTACGTGTGTGCATATGTTTAATCCATCGACATCTAGTTAAAATTACAAACTCACCGAATAAAATGTCATATAGCAACGTCTTTATATCGACTAATTCTACAAAAACAGAGGCGGACCTATGCATGTGCTAGGTGGTGCCCGGGAACCACCTTGGACGAAAAAATATTTTAGAAATGATATAGAAGTTTTTTTAAGACCTACCTTATAAACTAGTCAGGAACCACCTTAAATTTGAAATTTAAAAGAAATAAGAAAAAAAAACAGATAAGAAAAATAAATCTTGCCGGAAATCTCACATTTTCATCGGAGTTAGAGAAGGAAGATGAAGGTAGTTGGTTAAGTCTCTGGATATAGCAAGTATCTTTGTTTTGGACATAGCAATTTGAACATTGAGTTTACTTTATTTTGGAAGTAGTAGTGTACAAAAATCTAAAACCAGTCATATATGTGTCTAATAACAAAAATCTAAAACCAGCTAAACTAAATCAACCTAACAACAAGTCCCAATCAATCACATATGTGTCTAATAACATAAATATTAGCTAATAGAGTCATATTTTTCACAAACACCTACTACACCAGCTACATCATACGTATAACTACATATTCAAGCGTATTTTACAAATAAATAACCAAAAAATAAGCTAATATATCAAATTTTCCACAAACAAATACCAACTACATCAGTATTTCAAAACAGTTGCATCAAACTTTCAATTAAATATACAAGCCAGTTCCTAATAAAAGAATGAAAATACTAGATAATAAATTCAAATTCGTCAGTCACAAATACTGCATAAAAGTTTCAAATAAACTGCATCATACACGCACTTACACACACAAACAATTTATTCTCATCACTTAAAAAAGATAAGCTTTTAGATATATATTTGCCACGAACAAACACCTACTGCATCAACATTTTAAAAGAGTTGCATCACGCATACAACTACACATAGACATTTTAAAAGAGTTGCATCACGCATACAAGCCTTTTCCACTGAAAAAAATGACAGATTATGAGTTGATGCATCACTGTTTAAAATTACTGCATTACAGTTATTAAATATCACAAAGACATTTTAACAACCTTTTTTTATCAATTTTTTTTTTCGATTTGGTTTCAAGTCCACAAAGAAACATGGTGTAGTCTGAATCAAACTCTGAATATCACATATTGAGATCAATAGCAACACAAAAAGCTAAGAAAATGTTCAAAATACATTCAATAAACATCATCTACATGTAATTGAAGATCATATAACCAAATGAGTCATGGTAACAATAAAACACCATTAAAAACTTACTTTCAGTTTTGAATGACAAATCTATGGTGGAAAAGACGGTGGAGATCACGATGGAGAAGACGGGAAAGATACAGTGGTTAACGGTGGTAGATAAGGTGGTGAATGGTGGTAAAAACGAAGAAGATGAAGCGGTGGTGAGAGGTGGGTTTTGGAGCAGAAAGATGAAGCGAGTTATAATGAGACTTGCTGGAAAAAAAGATATGTATACCCTAATGATGAAATGACAAAAATACCCGCGCTAGTTGTAATTGAGAAGTAGGTGGAAGGGGGACACATGGCAAGCTGTCATTGCTTCCTTGCCTTCTTATTATAAGGACCCTTCTCAATATATCCCATCTCTATGTATAGTTTTATATAAATTGTATTTTTTTTAATAAATGAAAATATATTTTGTTTAAATAATTGGGGAAAAAAACAAAAAAAAAATGGGTCTCAAAAGGTGGTGTTAATGTGGTGTTATGATAAGGGGTATTTTTGAGTGTTAATGTTGAAATGTTAAAGATGTTGTGGCGATGATGTTGCGGGATTTTTTTTACCATACCTTAGGCTCTCTTATACGCGAGTTGAAACGTGCACATTGTAATTACATCACAAGTCTTCAACGTTTTGAAATGCATAAATAATGAGGGGTTCAACCAAAATCCATATATGAGGGGGGTTCAACCAAAATCCATAAATAAAAACCAAATTATCCCAACACAAAATCCATAAATAAAAACCAAATTATCCCAACATTATGGGTTCAAGAAACATTACAAGATGAAGTAGATGAGCAAATTCATAGTACATAGTACCATTAGTAGAGATCGATTTCCACTATGGGGGATGCTCGATAAAGCTTCAACAACTTTCTAGAGAACATATAGTTTCCATGACATCTTGCACACGCTCCAGTAATGTGTTTAATAACCATCTTTCTTAGATCAGAAGAGTAAGCAAGCAAAGACTTGATCAAAGACAGTTCAACTTCTGAGTCTTTAATAAATTCCAACTTCACAACCTGAAGCTGCATCTTACCAGTTAAACCATAGGCAACTTCCCAAGAAGAAAGTGCAGATGGAGAAACACGATCATCTTGTGTAGCCTGGAATATAATACACTACAAAAAATAGTGAATATATACACGCTTATTTTTTCACCCTTTTCAAAGGGTGGACTTTTAATCATTATTCTACACGAAAATAAGTGTGCTTAAATTTGTACACGGTTATTTGGGTTTAAAAGATAAAAAAGGACTTGCAAGCCATAAACACGGTCACAAGCGTGTATAAAAAAACTTTTGTTCACAAGTAAAAGCGTGTACAACCAATTTTATATAAAAAAGAAAAAATAATAGTAATGCACAAATAAAAGTGTGTACAAGCAATTTTATTAAAAAAAAAAACGAAAAAATAAAATCCACAAATAAAAGCGTGTAGTTTTTTCAATACGTGTCATTCCGACACATTTATTTCCACATTCATATCATTTTCCCCAAATCAGTTCGTCATTTTCCCCAAATCAGTTTATATCAATCACTTCGATTTGCAGTTTATATATCATTTTCCCCAAATCCACTTCGATTTGCAGTTAAGTATAAGTGTTTTGCAGTTTATATATCAATACGTGTCATAAACCCTAATTCACTTCGATTTGCAGTTAAATAAAATCAATTCACTTCGATTTGCAGTTTATATAAATTCCGGTGGTGTTTCGATTTGCAGCCGGTGGTGTTTGATTGTTGCAGAGCTTGTTAAATTCCGGTGGTGTTTTGATTTGCAGCCGGTGGTGTTTTGATTGTTGCAGAGCTTGTTAAATTCCGGTGGTGTTTTGATTTGCAGCCGGTGGTGTTTTGATTGTTGCAGAGCTTGTTAAATCGGAAGCTAGGTATAAACAATTTAACAATATGCGCTTAGAAATTGATTATTTGAATAATATGCGCTTAGAAATTGATTATTTGAATAATATGAGCTTGTTAATCGGAAGCTAGGGTTTGAGTTGTTGCAGCAGAGCTTGTGGAGTGTTTTAGCGAGTTGCTGAATGCGAGTTATAATAATGTGTGTGTAACATGCGTTTAGAAATTACCATGACTGTTTTTTGATAAATGCTAATTCTTATTTTAAGTTTTGAATAGTATAGTATTAGCTAGTTTTGAATATGAGAATTTATGTTGTTAGTTGTTGCTTATCGATTGCCCATGTTTACACCTCTAGTTTTGAGGTATTCTTATCTAATGTGGTTAAAGCAGTATCTATTCTTAGAGCTAAAGCGTTTGTCCAAATTGAAGTCAAAACAATGAGGTTTGAGTGATTGGCAAAAGGATTGAGATTCTAGTGTTCAGGTTATGTTAGGTCAAAATAAATAGACTAAGAAGTGGGCAAGGACTATAGTCACTTGATTATTCACTTTTACCCCGGCTTAGATTCACTTTTTGAGACTTAGAATGATACTTATGAGTTTATTACTGTTGGCGTTGATTTACAGTTTCTGTCACTTCATATGTTTATGATACCAACACAAGTTTAATGTTTTCTAGTATTCAATCCCGAATCTACGATACTAATACATTTTTAGGTGGTGTTTGTTTCAGCTTATGGCTTATTTGGTTTTGGACTAGTATAGTAAACATACAGAACCTAAATCTTGTGTTGGTATCATAGATTCGGGATTGAATACTTGAAAACATTAAACTTGTGTTGGTATCATAGATTGGATTCAGGTTTCTATTTGTTGGGTTAAACTAGTTTATAATGACTAATATAAATTTATGGATTTAGAAACCTATAAGGTGCAAAGTTTTGATGTGACTTTCCCAAAAGACAATCAAAAGTAGAAGCACCTAAATCTTAGCAATCAGAAACAAGACAGCTGTTAGCATTGTGTATGTTGCCAGAAAAGATTTAGATTTTTCCCAACTCTTGTCACCCCATGAATCCATGATAGACGGTATTAAAATGTGGAAATGCGGATATACAAAACAAACTTTGAAATGGCACCAGTTTATAAAAAACTAACAAATGTCTGAACATGGCCAATGTTTACAAGAAGAGAGCAGTAAAGGAACACTTGACTTCATCAAAATGCTTGAGGGGTTTGTTATATAAAAAAAATGCTCAAAGATTTTTCATGATCACAAAAAGTGCCAAGGTCACGGGTTGATGGTTTCAAGACTCATGCTGACATTTAAATCGCCCACTCATTCTCTTATTGTTGTTGTCAAGTCTGCCACAAAAACACATGTTCAACTTGACAGTTTTTACAAATGTTCAAAGATTTTTCATGATTTTTGTGGGTAGTATTAGGCTTTGAACTTTTTAGGGATTAATATTTGTTAGTTTAACTGTTGAAATTCATCATCAGCTTATTTTTAGCATTTTTATTTCTGGCTTATTTGAGTGCTCAATTTAGCTTGTTTGACCCATTCATGCCCTGCACCAAGTGTTTCACATCATCTGTCCCATTTCACAAGTACCTATTAAGCTCAACTGTGGGCCCCACCATATGCTCTTTAGCTTTCTGAGAAGCTCATCAGACAGGCTTATGGGATCAATGGGTACCATGGACTCCTGAGCTTATTTAGTGGACCCCATCTTGGCCTGCAAACAGCCCTTATGGCCTGTTTTGGGATAGTGTGGATAAGCCCCTTCACAAGCTCATTGTGAGCTTCTCAGATATTTGACATGCTAATATGCTAATATGGATTAGTTGTTTTCACAAAAGCTTATTTAGAAATGCTAATATGGTTATATGATGTTTGCAGGGTCCTTGAGCTTGCTAGTTTATCATTACGAATCCGTTGGACTACACTATCTTCTTAATTAATCAGGTAAGGTTTTCTAATGGCTTTTTCTTTGTCATTATATAAGTAGAATGAATTTAGTTTTCGGGCAGAAATATTTCAATTTGGTGATTCTTAAAGTTTTCTTTTAGCTTTTTCTTAAACTTGATGTTAGGGATGTCGACAAATAGCCAACTTTACTAAGATGAAAGGGAAATGTAGGGGCAATCATGAAAGTGATATGTGCCAATCTAGCTACCATTTTGAATGGTTTAAACTTTCTTAGAAACTATTGTAGTTATGACTTATGAATACCAAGGCTCGTGTAGTGGGTGCATGTCTGTTGGTTATACTTACACAGTTACACATATCATTGATTTTAAAACAGTAGTTTATATCCTGTGAATACTAAAATCATGCTTCCTATCAGCAATTTAGATATTGGTGACATACTTAATAATAGATCAATTTAGCTAGTTAGTCTATAAGACAGCATTCTGATGATAACACTAACTTATATGCAGTAGTTTGCAAAATCAGAAAGTGATTAAGATTATATGTGAAAGCTCATGTTCTGTAGACAAAAATCATGATCAGAAGCAAGTATTGAACCCACTAAATCTACAGTTGACCAAGTGACAATAAAAGAGTTCGCTTGTTTCTTTATAACCATAAAAGTCCTGCTGTTGACCAATTTTAATGATCAGAAGCAAGCAGAAGCATTTCGGATAACACAAAACTGCCTCTACTTAAAACTAAGCAAATGCGCTGAGCAAATAAGCAAATGCGTTAAACCATTTGTTTGCTAGCATTTTTTGCCAACAAGCCTTTACATCACCTTCATCTTCATTCTCTTCATTTCTTCTTCAGTTTCTGCTGCTGTTAAGAACAGTAAGTCCTCACTTCTGCATACTAAAAATAGAGTATTAAACGAGTTGATTGTTATTTGTGTATAATAATTTGCTTTTAAATATTGGAGCCTGGTGAATTTAAATTCTCTTTAGATTAGTTACTAAAAATTGCAATGTGGTTAAGTTAACCGATATCTGTTGTCCAATTACTATTTTCGGATATAACAAAATTATCGCCAATAATGTAGTAATGTAGTATTTGGAAACTAATGATATAAGTAGCTTATGCCTGTACTTATTCGCATATATCGTCTGCTGAAAAAAATACTTGATTATAAGCAATAGCCTAAGAATATTAATAGCAAACACCCCCTAAGCCTCTTAAACTGCTTATTGATGACAACTTATTTTAAGCTGTTGTGTTGTTTAGGATCAGGTTGAAGACAAAAGATAGGAGCAGGTTGAAGACAAAAGATAGAGGAGCAAGTTGCAGAAAATTTTAATGGATCAGGTTGAAGACAAAAGATAGGAGCAGGTTGTGAATCATTAGTATCAGTTTGTAAACATACTTAAGAGTCTTTAATTTGAGTATCAGTTTGTGAATCATTAGTATCAGTTTGTAAACATACTTAAAAGTCTTTAAAAGACTGATACTTTGTTACTACTTTAATTAGTATCAGTTTGTGCCAATTTGAGTATGTTATATTTTATATTGTAAATTAGTATTAGTTTGGCAGTTTGTGTATGATAGTTGCAGATGTATCAAAAAGGTTGACACAAAAAAGCGTGTAAAAATCTTTGTTAATCACTTACCATTTTGTCACGCATAAAAGCGTGTAGCTATGATGCCTTTTAACATGTATTGGTGTGGACATGTGCATTCGTTTAAACACGCATAAAAGCGTGTACTTTTTCTCCACCCTTTTTAGTGTAGAGTGTTTGGATCTTTGTACACACTTATAAGCGTGTACTAATTTGTGACGCCAACATACTACACGCAAAGGAAACCGTGGACTTTAAATTTGTACACACTTTTAACCGTAGGGATATATGAATATAACGGTGTAAAATCACCTGCTATTTAGTTATTGATCATCTTAAAATATCTCATAGTTGTGCATCTTGTAGTCTGCAAACGACGATGACGTCCCAGTCAGTGATGTTTCTTCTTCAGAGGTAGAGTTCAGCAAACTGGGTCAGTTGCAGCTTCGGAAAGTGGAGTTTTCTGCAATTAGTTGTAGAAAGAATGAAGTGTGTTTGATGGAGTCATTACTTGGTTGTTCACCTTTGCTAAAGAAGATGACTTTTAATCCCAAGTCATCAAAAGTGTTCAGTCGTGATGACGGAGAGAATAAATTTGTTACAAAGTTAATGCGACACAGAGCCTCCCGGGTAGCTGAAATAGACATCGAATCTGCTAACATCGCAATGAGTCAATGACATCCCATAATTATCCTCATGTGTGATTCATATTGTTTTCTATCGATATGCACTATATGCTTTTGCGTGCTTAAATGGAATTTTTTTTTCTTCTCAAATTTGTTAACCTTGAACCTTTATAAGCTTGGTATTATGTGGAAAGGAATATGAAAATTTCAAAATGGTTTTCGGGTTTTATGCGTTTGATAACTATGTTAATGATTGATCTTGGAAAACGTAACTTTCCAATAAGATATCTATGTGTATTATTTGTTTTTCTTTTCTTCTAGATTGTGGCATATATATTATAGGGTGTTAGCCTTTCTGCCTTTCCTTGCGGAGATGCATCAAACTATTAATTTACACTATATCACAATCATATAAACTAATAAATGAACATAAATCAACAACGAATAGTATCAATTAAAATATGTGTCTACAAGTATGTGCGCGCCGTGCTTCACCAACAACATGTCAGTATCATGAAAAAATTACAAATTCACTGGAGAATGCTACCTAACCATGCTTACCAAAAATCAAGTCATCTAAATCTACCTCACAAAAACCTACAGAATATATATCACAATCATATAAACTAACAAATATACAAAAAAAAAAAAAACTAAAAACTCTACGTGTGTGCATATGTTTAATCCATCGACATCTAGTTAAAATTACAAACTCACCGAATAAAATGCCATATAGCAACGTCTTTATATCGACTAATTCTACAAAAACAGAGGCGGACCTATGCATGTGCTAGGTGGTGCCCGGGAACCACCTTGGACGAAAAAATATTTTAGAAATGATATAGAAGTTTTTTTAAGACCTACCTTATAAACTAGTCAGGAACCACCTTAAATTTGAAATTTAAAAGAAATAAGAAAAAAAAAACAGATAAGAAAAATAAATCTTGCCGGAAATCTCACATTTTCATCGGAGTTAGAGAAGGAAGATGAAGGTAGTTGGTTAAGTCTCTGGATATAGCAAGTATCTTTGTTTTGGACATAGCAATTTGAACATTGAGTTTACTTTATTTTGGAAGTAGTAGTGTACAAAAATCTAAAACCAGTCATATATGTGTCTAATAACAAAAATCTAAAACCAGCTAAACTAAATCAACCTAACAACAAGTCCCAATCAATCACATATGTGTCTAATAACATAAATATTAGCTAATAGAGTCATATTTTTCACAAACACCTACTACACCAGCTACATCATACGTATAACTACATATTCAAGCGTATTTTACAAATAAATAACCAAAAAATAAGCTAATATATCAAATTTTCCACAAACAAATACCAACTGCATCAGTATTTCAAAACAGTTGCATCAAACTTTCAATTAAATATACAAGCCAGTTCCTAATAAAAGAATGAAAATACTAGATAATAAATTCAAATTCGTCAGTCACAAATACTGCATAAAAGTTTCAAATAAACTGCATCATACACGCACTTACACACACAAACAATTTATTCTCATCACTTAAAAAAGATAAGCTTTTAGATATATATTTGCCACGAACAAACACCTACTGCATCAACATTTTAAAAGAGTTGCATCACGCATACAACTACACATAGACATTTTAAAAGAGTTGCATCACGCATACAAGCCTTTTCCACTGAAAAAAATGACAGATTATGAGTTGATGCATCACTGTTTAAAATTACTGCATTACAGTTATTAAATATCACAAAGACATTTTAACAACCTTTTTTTATCAATTTTTTTTTTCGATTTGGTTTCAAGTCCACAAAGAAACATGGTGTAGTCTGAATCAAACTCTGAATATCACATATTGAGATCAATAGCAACACAAAAAGCTAAGAAAATGTTCAAAATACATTCAATAAACATCATCTACATGTAATTGAAGATCATATAACCAAATGAGTCATGGTAACAATAAAACACCATTAAAAACTTACTTTCAGTTTTGAATGACAAATCTATGGTGGAAAAGACGGTGGAGATCACGATGGAGAAGACGGGAAAGATACAGTGGTTAACGGTGGTAGATAAGGTGGTGAATGGTGGTAAAAACGAAGAAGATGAAGCGGTGGTGAGAGGTGGGTTTTGGAGCAGAAAGATGAAGCGAATTATAATGAGACTTGCTGGAAAAAAAGATATGTATACCCTAATGATGAAATGACAAAAATACCCGCGCTAGTTGTAATTGAGAAGCAGGTGGAAGGGGGACACATGGCAAGCTGTCATTGCTTCCTTGCCTTCTTATTATAAGGACCCTTCTCAATATATCCCATCTCTATGTATAGTTTTATATAAATTGTATTTTTTTTATTAAATGAAAATATATTTTGTTTAAATAATTGGGGAAAAAAACAAAAAAAAAATGGGTCTCAAAAGGTGGTGTTAATGTGGTGTTATGATAAGGGGTATTTTTGAGTGTTAATGTTGAAATGTTAAAGATGTTGTGGCGATGATGTTGCGGGATTTTTTCTACCATACCTTAGGCTCTCTTATACGCGAGTTGAAACGTGCGCATTGTAATTACATCACAAGTCTTCAACGTTTTGAAATGCATAAATAATGAGGGGTTCAACCAAAATCCATATATGAGGGGGGTTCAACCAAAATCCATAAATAAAAACCAAATTATCCCAACACAAAATCCATAAATAAAAACCAAATTATCCCAACATTATGGGTTCAAGAAACATTACAAGATGAAGTAGATGAGCAAATTCATAGTACATAGTACCATTAGTAGAGATCGATTTCCACTATGGGGGATGCTCGATAAAGCTTCAACAACTTTCTAGAGAACATATAGTTTCCATGACATCTTGCACACGCTCCAGTAATGTGTTTAATAACCATCTTTCTTAGATCGGAAGAGTAAGCAAGCAAAGACTTGATCAAAGACAGTTCAACTTCTGAGTCTTTAATAAATTCCAACTTCACAACCTGAAGCTGCATCTTACCAGTTAAACCATAGGCAACTTCCCAAGAAGAAAGTGCAGATGGAGAAACACGATCATCTTGTGTAGCCTGGAATATAATATCACATTTATAAATGCAAGTATGATCAGAGTTCACGATGAATAATATGTTACACATGCATATTACTTACAGTAATATTTAGAGTCAGCAAATTTGGAGAGCCATGGATCAAATCGACAGTAAAGAAGACAATGGCACGACTGTTAAAATCTACGTTGATTAAAGTGAGAGTCTTGAGACGTAACGAATCAGAAAACCTCTTTTTAGCACCAGTAGGAGCCAAGAACTGTAATATATTGTAAAAGTTAGAAACATCATTAATTTTTGCTATGATATTCTTAAAGTAAATATTAATGTCTTAAAAAAAGTTTATGGCCAAACTAGGCGTTACCTTGCACTCTTGAAAATCTAAAGCCAACTCCTCAAGTTTTGGAAGATGACCCAAAAGTTGAAAGATACCTGAACTTGTTATCGCCATATTGTCAAGCTTAGAAAGTGACAAAGATAACATTTTCAGATTACCAAGTTTAGAAAAATCAAAGTATTTCACTTTGCCCATATGACAGTCACGATCAACTCTCAGAATCTTAAGTAAGGGACACTTAGTGATGAATTCCCCAAAGTTCCAGTTTTCAAATTTTACCATAGTAAAGTCAAAGGTTAAAAGATTTGGAAAACCACTGAAACTATGCCCAGGAGGAAGACACCAGTCATGGAGCTCTAGATATTTCAAACTTAAGACAACAGAAAAGATGGGTAGGCAAATGAAGTTTTGTATTATGCAAATTTATAAGAGTGAGCTCTTCAATTCCTTTTCGAGACAAGAACCTAAGCCAGTGATTAATCTGAACAACATCCAACATGAAGTACGCTGGTATATAGAGGACAACCTTTGTGATGTCACATTTAAGATGAAGAAAAAAGCTACTCAAATTTTGTAAGCTAAAATCCTTCTGACGATTTGATCTTTGCAAATACCCAAAGAACTTATTATCAAATACAAGGTGGGTGAGAAAAGTCCACATAAACCTCCATTTTCTTGACAATATACTGGTACTCACAGCATCTTGTATTGGCAAACGATTTAAAATGTTAGTTACCACCTTCTTTGGCATGCTGCTTATAGTATCTTCTGATACACATCTGGATGTTTTATGTGTCCGATGATCACGTACCATTACTCTGAAAAAAAAGTTAAAAGATATAATTATAAATCTATGGCATACTGATATATAATCCCGTTTCCATGACATTCAAATACCATCTTTGTACTCGTTATAAAATGTCCATTGTAATCCCTAAAGATTTATATCCTATTTTACCAATGTTATATATAGGAGTAATAATTAGAGGATTAGTTTATAACATGTAGAAGCTTAGGGATTTTATTGTATATAGTATTGTACGATTAAGCTTATACGTATAAAAGGATTGGGAACCGATTGTATACATGGGTCGGTTAGATTTTCCTCCTCGTCTCTATAAATAGAGGTGAGGGGATGCTATGTAAGGATTCTTCCCTCCTCCTTGTACAAGCTTTATTGTTGATTAATAAAGGCTTCTTTGAGGGTATTTGTGTGCTTATTTTCTGTCGAAACTTCAAGGTTCTTATCTGTCAATTTTCTGGTCTTGCTTGCTGTCTTTTGTGTTGATTTCCGGCAGGTTTAAGTCATTTTTCAGCTTGGATTGGTGTGATTTTTACAACTTACATGGTATTGTATAAATCAAGACAGTAGAATAGGAGTTAGAAACTGATCGTAAGTGGCTCTCTTTCCCTTCAGTTGGCTGATTCATAGTTGAAATAGGAAAAGTTCGCATAATTGGATAGATTCGTTTCACAATCATGTAACGCTTTATCGCCTTCTTTGTAATTTGTTATCACTAGCGTCTCGTTGGGTGATACAATCGCCGTTCAAGAAAAAGAAGCATTCAAAGAAGCCGCAACCCAACCACAGCACTAAACCGATTAACCAAGATACATTAATTTTAGTTTTATTAGCGGCTGTGAAAGTGTATTTGGGAATACTAAGTTACGTTCCACTATCCAATAATTTTCATCTGATTATTTAGTGAAATAACTACTCATTCAAAAGAATCTATTTCCAATCTATATAATCAGAATTGCTACATCAAAACAAAATGTGACATAAGGGGGTGTTAGCCGCTGCTCATTTGAAAGTGTATGATACGGGTACTACATGCACTAAACCAAACCAGTTTACTCTCCATTCAGTTCCAAGTTTGAATAATAAAGAGACCAAGTCTTTAGGAAGACTTCTCCAGTATCTCCAGTTATTTCTCATGCACGTTTAGATATAGTAGTCTCATGCATAAGGAAGTGGACCACCTGCTATAGGGCTTCTTCAACTCACGTTCCCATTTTCTTCCTTTATTTTAGGACATGCATATGTAATCTGTTTCCTATTTAAAGTGTAGTTTTGTTTTCATGGAATAGAAGAGAAAAATTGCAGGAAGTCTTATATTGTCTTAGTTAGTCCGTAGTTATATTTTAGAAGGAGAATAACCATCTCGAATCGGTTTCTATCAGTGTATATGTTTATTGCTTATCTAATGAAAGGCGCTATTAAGAGTTTGAATGGTTTTTTTTTTTTTTTTTTTTTTTTTTTTTTTTTTTTAATGAATATTTTGAAATAAGCAATTTACAACATGAGAAAAATTCACATTACTTTCAGATCACAGAAAGACTTCAAAATAAGCAAATCCCAAATGCAACTTTTACTTAGTGCCACTAACCCTATCATCCTCACAAGAGGTATAGGATTCAAACCATGATGGATACACAGATGAAATGGTTGAAAAAGGTCCTGATATACATTTGAGTCAATTAGACCTACATCCCTAAATAACCTGAATAAAAAAACCTCTTTAATTTACATGTTTTAACAAAGGTTTTAACAATTCAATGTATCACTCACATTAAAATTTATGTCCCAAAAACCCTATTTTCATTGAGCTTGAAGTTCTACTTTGAATTAAAAACATGTCACCAAAATTAATCTAGAGATAACAATCGGACAACTCTATTTTTGTGTTTGATAAATTACTTAACTTCACAATTAATTTGCACAAACAAGTTATTAACAAACTTCAATAAAACAAAGGTATATATTAACAATTCAATGTACCACTCAGATTAAAATTCATGTCCCAAAAATCCTATCTTCATTGAGCCTACAGTTCTACTTTGATTTATATACATGTCACCAAAATTAATCTAGACATAACCATCGGACAACTCTATTTTTGTGTCTGAAAAATTACTTAACTTCATAACTTATGTACACAAACAAGTTATTTACAAACCGATAAAGAACTTAAATAAAACAAGGAAACAAAAACTCTAACCTTGAAAAGATGGTCTCGAGCAAGTGAATGAAAGAAAAAGTTGATGAGGTCATATTTAGGTTTATTTTGTTTTATTTGTTAGCATTAAATTTAGGAATTTAAAGTTGTAAACATTTATTAAATGGTATTACCTCATCCGTCTGATAATAATTGTTCATTTTGATTTTTTTGAGTCTTCTTCTTCAACTTTAACCATTAATATTTTTTTTTGTGTTACTCCTTCTTCTTCAACTTTAACCATTAATATTTTATTTGTATTATATAATACTTGATAAAAATTATACCAATAAAAATACATTTAAAACCCAAGTTATTCATATATTTTTCATCAAGTATTATATTATACAAATAAAATTATTTATGGTTAAAGTTAAATAAAAAAGACTGAAAAAGTCAAAGTAGGCAATTATTATGAGACAGAGGTAGTAATTAACTATGACAATGTGTTCAAAAAAAAAAAATAATAATAACTATGACAATACTTATTTTCTTTGGATGAGGGAAAATAAAAAAAAAGGTCTCTTTGTTGAAACATAAATATCATTTGAAAAAATTACACAATGGTGACAAAAATTTAATTATCATTCAATAGAGCGACACATTAGCATACTTTCAACTAATTTAATCGCTGGTTTTAGCTTATTACGTTTGATTTAATACAAATTTGTAAGTTCAAACCATGAACCACTATAGTAAAATGAGCATAATTTTTATGTAAGACTCGAAAAGTTTCATCATTTTTTTTTACTGAAAACTAGATATTCGTAGTATTCTAACTGTATATGACATATTATATTTTGAAAATTAAATTATACTCCTTTCATATCAAAATTATAGTAAACATTTCTTTTTTGCATGTCTCAAAATAATTGTCCAATTTCTATTTTAAGTAATAAAAAGAGAATTTAGTGAAGGATATTCTATTTGAGTGGTTGAAAATTGTAGTTGTATCACTTTTATTAAATGTGATTTTTATCTAATGTCAATAATTTCTAGACGGAAGGAGTAGTAGTTATGAAATTTTTACAGATTTTCATATTTTGTTGTTGTGGTATTAATAATTTGCATAATAAAATTAAATGTGATTCATGGTGTGAGTTATGAATACTCTTGAACTATCATTCATTGTGTTAGCTCACATTTGGTTAAACATATGTATTTTTCCCCAATTTTACAAATAAACTGCAATTATTTAGATATTCAGTTATCATGTGTAACATATATTTAGAAAGTTTGGATCTTTAGTTTCGAATGAAAATAATGGTGAAACTTTTTGAGTTATGTATTTATACTTATGCGTATTTTAGGACAACGTATTATGTTTTCAAACTTATAAATTAATATTATATAACATGTGATCTATCAAGCTAGTTTGTATATCAAACATAAAATTCTTCTATTCTTTTTTCCAACTCCTATGCATAATCTGTATTGATTTAGTAGTTCAGTTATGTGGGATATATGGTTACAAAACTGAGAATGTGTATTTTCAGTGCATAAAATGGTGAATCTTTTGAAGTTTCTATAAATACTTACGCCCATTTTATATCAACATGTTGATGTTCGAACTTAATGACAAATGTTATATCACATGTGATATATAATGCAATTTTTTGTACCTGAAAAACTAAAATACTAATAATAATAATAATAATAATAATAATAATAATAATAATAATAATAATAATAATAATAAGAAGTTTGTCAAAAGTATATGAAAGTGCCCATACATTGAAAGATAATTAAATTTTGGGTAAAAGCAATAAATGCTAACGTACTTACCAAGAATCCTCATTAAGATCTATCTACTTCACTTATTGGCATAATACATAATCATTTTCATTTTAGTCGGTTATTTGGGACATGGATTTTGTTTTTGCTTTTTTTAATTCCTTATTTACACACTTCGATTGCGAGCGTGTACACTTAACAAATAACCAAAATCCTTATTAAACTAACTCTCATTTTCTTTCTAAAGAAACCCTAATCCTAACACGAGAATTGATATTAACCAAAATCCAACCCCCAAACTAGTTCATACAAATCAAATACCATCACAATGTCGACAGCTAGTTCAACTGTTTGCAGACGTCTGGTGATTCCTACTCAATGTAACTGCCAAAACCCGCTTGTCAGATGAACTGCTTGGACTCCCAATAATCTAGGACGAAGATGTCTTAATTTTCGTTATTCAAACGTAAGTTATGTTGTTTTATGCAATAAATAACTTTTCCCTATTTGGTTAATTAAGGCTCTAAATATGATTTATTTTTTATTTTTGTAGATCTTTGGTTAAATGCATTGCAATGCCTTTTATTGGATTGATCCAGAGTTGAACAATCCATGGTATGAAGCTCAGTTATTTGAGCTTTACCTAACTTTGCATCCTGAAGAAAGAGAAATTTATGCTGATCAAATAACTGTTCAGAATCAACTTGAGAGTTTAGAACTTGAATTTGAAGTTTATCAGAATGACATGGAGTGGCACGTACAAATTTGGAGTTGGAACTTATCAAAAGCAAGAAGAAAGTTGCCATGTTGTTGAAGTTTATGTTTGTTTTGGTTATCTTGTTTGTGATTGATATGATGTTTCAGACTAGTTTGTTATGTTGTACTGGTTCTTAGTTTGTAATGGTCTATTCCTAGGTTATGTTTTAGATGAACTGGTCTCTTTTGTGTTTCGTAAAGAACATGGTTGATGTTGTAATGTTTATTGTTTCGATGAAATGCAGTTTTCTAGCAATTGGTCGATACATATTTGTAGACATATATTATTCTAGAAAACAACAATAATGGTTCACACTAACATGGGTAAAAAAACAGCTATAAACAAAGACAACTTTATATTTTCAACAATAAACAAACAGACCAATGCATTGATAAAACAAAAGTGGGTCAATAAACAATTACAACAACACATAAAGATAAGACAACAATAAATAAAGATAAGATTATGCATATTTTTTCCCATTCATAAAGATAAAGTAAGGGATGTCTCCAAATGCATTGTTTACAAAATATGTGCCTATTTAGTCAAGGCCAGATAACCCTAAAACCTTATCACATTAAGAAAAGGTTTCAAATAGTACTTAGTTCACCGCATAATCAATCAAATAACCATAAAACTAAAAGCATCAGATAATGCCTTATATGCTGTTGAACCAGTACCGAACTCATCAAATTCAAATTTCTTGTACTGGTTGGCAATTCTCCAGATCTACCTATGTTATTGTGATACGCCCGAAT
This sequence comes from Artemisia argyi, assembly GCA_030686995.1. Taxonomy (NCBI): domain Eukaryota; kingdom Viridiplantae; phylum Streptophyta; class Magnoliopsida; order Asterales; family Asteraceae; genus Artemisia; species Artemisia argyi. Next base: position 37,236,358 of record CM060681.1, read on the forward strand.
CAACCACTTAATCTAGGGATAGTCAATATAGTCAAACCTTGCATATTCTCCGGTGAGTACACTGTTTCCCCGGGTCATTAAGTCCCGACGAGGTGTGAGACGGTGAATCGGTTCAAGTTCGTGATCGGGTGATTTGAATAATAAAGAGATATGATGATTTTTATAACTACGAAAAGTAAATTTACACTAGAAAGCAATAATAAAACACACACAAATAACATAGAACACAATCTAAACTTAAAACGGGCCTAAAACTAAATGATTAAAGCAAATATAATAATAACACTAGTAGCAAGTAAATAAAATAAAGTTAACGATAAAAGATAGCACCTAAAAATACCGACTATTTTTTATTTTTAGTTAAAACTAACTAACGCAACCTAATAGTGAGCTAAGGGAAAGGCAAGACTAATATTAAACTAGGGAAATATCTAACAAATTTGATCTAAAAATTAACAACCAACTTTCAAATTTACCACAACAATCTAACCACGGATTTCTAAACTACATAAAATAAAACTATTCTCAGCAAATCATAAGCAACGATAATGAAATATAAGCTAAACATAATAAAAATAAAATAGATAATAAGAAAGAAAAAAAATAGAAGTCACCAAGATCGGGTCAACGAGCGAGACGATAGCCAAGCTTGTAACAATACCAAAAATTCTCAAACGCAAGCTCATATACTCGTACCCTTGTTGATAGCTTCATAATCACTCTATAAATCACCCAAATACACTACTAACTCTACTAACTGCTATTTAACCTCTATTTATTTCTAAACTTAAAGCACAACTTTTTCACTAACTATTGATGACTAACAAAATATCTAAGACTAAAGAAAAATTTTAGACGATAAAGAATTAAAAGATGAAACATTGATTTGTTTTGGAATTAAAAGGGAGATAAAAATTTATTTTTTTTAAAACTCTCGGTGGAGTTTTGTCAACCACAAATGAGGTTTATGCAAAAACAATAAAATTAAATCTACACATCATTAAAACATAATATTTAAAGGATTAGAAATGAAAGAAAATTTTTGGTTTTTGTCTATTTTTATAAAATAAAATAAAAAGAAAGTGCTAAATTTTTAGAAAATGATGCAAAAGAAATTTTATAAAGACGTAGTAACTTAAGTGTAAATTTCTATAAAATGACGCAGAATTAATTTGTGTACTAGTTGGACCAAAAATATAAAAGAGTTTAAAACCTTAACTTATAAAAGTGATTATGTTTCAAAAATAAGTTGAAAAGTACAAAAGATGGTAAAGACATTCAAAATTATTGTTGTAATCAACATAGTATAAAAAGAACAAGACCATTATTAAACTAAGGGCCCGTTTGGTTTGTAGATGGGTTTAGGATTAGGATTAGGATTCGGATTTGAATTTGGATTTTGATTTTGATTTGGATTTTGAATTTAATGAAGAGAGAGAAAAAAGATGATTAATAAATTTATTTGTTTGAAATAAAAAAAAAATAAGAAAAAGAATAGAATTATTAGTGGTTGAAAAAAATCATAAAATAATATTTTTTTTATTGGTCAGTTTTTTTGAATCCCATCAAAATCCCACCAAGTGAGGGTGGAATCACATTTCGTATCTAAAAGGTGTGTCAAAGGGTATGACAAGTTACCAAACAATGTTTTTAATGAATCTTTCAAGCTATAACCTATGAAAACCGTGTACCAAACACTTTGTAATACTAATAAAGTAGATAAAATTAATGAAGATGGACTAGGATGAAACGAAAGTTTTTTGTGTTGGCAAATTCTCGATTGAAAGCAAAAGCAATAAATAAAAATTAATGCAAGATACGTTCTTACATACTGTATTCAAAATAAAAGATGTTGAACTAAGTAAACTTAAACAATTAAGGCTTACATCCGAAAAAGAAAGCAAGAAAAAGAAACGGCGCAATAAAACTATGTACATTGCCCTACTCATTGGTATATCATTTCTTTATATATCCTTAGACATAAATGACCTACAAATCCCATCCATCGATTTCAACTTCTTGCACAAGTTTAGGTACCTGGCAAAATCTGAGAAAGGGTAGTTGATGTGTAGGACCACATGTAAAAATTACTAGTACTACGCATGCCATCTTGCTAGACTTTCCTTGTGCTGGACTTTGTATATTTCTAATGGGTCATTAATTGTAGTGCTTGGCTGAACTTATAAGGCTCGTTTGTCATCAATATTAATGTGCAACTCGGCAAATCTTGCGCTCGGGTGGCTTCGTTTAATTTTTCAAATTCCTCTTCTTTTGCCTCGTAATTTCGTGCTCTTTCCAATCTCGTGCTCGGTTTTTGTCTATTTTGTCTTTCTTTATGTCCTTTTCTCATATCCGTTACCTGCACATACATAAACACAAAAACACACTATTTTTTTGGGCATATTTGGTTAGTTTTGGTCATTTTGGTCCGTTAAATAACGTAAAAGATATGTATAATTTAACACATATCAAATCCCCCAGACTACGGTATTGCCGTGCCCTCACGTAATGTCATCACACCATGCTTTTGAGATAAATAATTTCAAAACTCTTTTTACTAGCTTTGGAAAGTAGCAAAACATTCAAAAGAGATTAACAAATCATTTATTCCCGAAAACGCACCATTTTACCAATTTATTCTCTACACTACTGTTTTTGTATTTTTCTACTTTTTATGTGACGGGATGTCGGCTTTCATTATTATTTATTCAATAACATTTAGGGTCACAGAGTAAGAAGCACAACTCATAGAAAAGTGTCCATACGGATAGAATTCATCGTCCCTGATTTTTCACAAGTTCCCAAGCTAAGCATAAAAACGAAATCATAGCCAAGAATGTCATTAGATGCTAACACTACTCATAAATGCTAATTGTATATTCCTGCTCCCAAATCTTATTTTATCTAGACCTTTTTTAAGGAAATGATTTCTTATTTTCGTTTCGATAGTTTTAAAGTCTAATAGATTTAGGCGGTTTTAAAAAATTATTTAACTTTTAACTCAAAAGGCTCAAAAGGTCACACCACATTTATTACATTTTCATTTTTCATTTTTCATTCATTTTTTCATTTTTTTTTTATATATATGTTTGTTAGTTTGTGCCTCAAACATACGGAGCTTCACGGTGAAACTCCCAGACCTAAACGCATTTCAGAATAAATGATGCAAGGATCCGCTTGTCGAACCGCAGTTCTTTTTGGCACTTATTATTATTTAATTTTTACTTGCCTCAAGCGTACGGAGCTTCATGGTGTAACTCCCAGACCTAAACGCCTTTCAGAATAAAGGATGCAAGGATCCGGTTGTCAAACCGTAGCTATTTTTGGCATTTATTATCTATTAATGGTGTTATTTACGAACCTCATGTGACATAGAAAATTAAAGAAGATTAAGTATAAATTCAAGATGATTGGTAAAGAGGAGACAGAGAAGAAGTTTATATTCTCATATAGAATTGGACATGTGTCGATTGATACAGAAGATGGAGTAGTGATAATACCAAACGTTCAATATACACTAGAGGTATCTCTAAACATTCTCAGTTATGAATTATTGAAAGAGCAAGGGTATATGGTGAATACAGAAAACAACAAGTGCAAAATCAAATACTTGTTTGATGAGGGATGGACTGAAGAGAAAGAGGGTATGAACACAGAAGATTTGGATCAAATATGGGGACCAAAGCATGTGATAGCAGAACACAACAAATACTTGGATGGTTACTTTGAATCTTTGGATCCCAAAGAGGAGTGTTCCCTGGTTAAAGGTTTGGATGATCTGAATGTTGACAGAGATGATGAGCATGATTATATAGATGATGACTATATAAGTTGGAATGGTACACTCTATGCTTTAAAAGTTAATTCATTCAATAGGTTTTTATCTTTCATGAATTTGCTTAAAAAGGATAGTATTGTGTATAAGAATTGGGAAGTGCTCAGTAGAAAATTTGTTGACATGTTAAAATAGTTTTACTTGGTGTATCTCAATTATAATTCGTTGGATGAGATACCACCAAAAATTGGAGTGATTAAAGTGGATTTGCTGGCCTTACACAAATCAGTGGATAGCCTTGGAGGCTATGTGGCAGTCACATTAAGTTGCAAATGGGGTTTGGTTGCACAAATGCATGGTCTGACAACCGAGGATGGAGAGGCAACAAAGGATTGCTTTACCAAGTTCATAGACATGGTTCTGGTATACCAAGACACTGCTCAAGTACCATGGACAGAGAAAGCACAAGAAGAGAAGGGTGATAGCAGTTGGACTGCAGAAGAGATCAACCCACAAGGCTTTGAAGGTTCAATAGGTAGATTAGTTAGGGATGGGTACACAGAAGAAGAGGAGAACCGGCTTGATGTTAGAGATGCAAGCAACAAAGATCAAGATGATGAAGGTTCAAGCAATGCAAGTAGCAGTGACTTTGATGTCATTGTGTGAAGAAAAGGAAGTACTCACAAGAAACTTTGATACTAAAGCATTAGGAGGGAGATGTAGACCTTGTAATGCTTCATATCAAAAGTTTGGATGGAATCATTTGCAGTCTAGTATTAAGTTTAATAAAAAAACTTTAGTATATGTATTATTTAGTTAAGTATGTGTCGAATATTAATGTTGTTTGGGTCGTATAAGTGTATGACAGTTAATTTAGTTATGTGACAGTTATTGCCAATGGTTGCAACGTTTGGAAGTAACTGTCAATAGATAGTCATGTCGATTAGGATAAGAGTTGTGACTCTACACAATGTATATATATGTTTTCTTTCAGAAAACATAAAGTTACTCTTTCATTATAATAAAAGTCTATATTGTTTTAGTAAGATTGTTGTTCTTATTGTTTCTTTACTTCACAACAACACAAATACAAATTCTCACAGAAACCATGGTTAACTATAAACATATCTTGCATTCTAAAAATGTTGGCAAACGTCCTGTGAACAGGGTGCTGAAATGAGTGTCCCAACCACCTACCATGCTTCAAGACACTCAGATTATATGAAATAAAATTTAGCAATGGGGCAATGGTATCATGTTCTATTGACTTGATTTGTGGCTCCCCAAATTTGGAGACTCTTCTGATCAAAGTGAGTGGAATGCATATTATCAGATTTAGTTATTGATCACCTTAAAATATCTCATAGTTGTGCATCTTGTAGTCTGCAAACGACGATGACGTCCCAGTCCACTAGTTTTCTGCAATTAGTTGTAGAAAGAATGAAGTGTGTTTGATGGAGTCATTACTTGGTTGTTCGCCTTTGCAAAAAAAGATGACTTTTAGTCCCAAGTTATCAAAGGTGTTCAGTCGTGATGACGGAGAGAATAAATTTGTTACAAAGTTAATGTGACACAGAGCCTCCCGGGTAGCTGAAATAGACATCAAATCTGCTAACATCGCAATGAGTCAATGACATCCCATAATTATCCTCATGTGTGATTCATATTGTTTTCTATCGATATGCACTATATGCTTTTGCGTGCTTAAATGGAATTTTTTTTTTCTTCTCAAATTTGTTAACCTTGAACCTTTATAAGCTTGGTATTATGTGGAAAGGAATATGAAAATTTCAAAATGGTTTTCGGGTTTTATGCGTTTGATAACTATGTTAATGATTGATCTTGGAAAACGTAACTTTCCAAGAAGATATCTATGTGTATTATTTGTTTTTCTTTTCTTCTAGATTGTGGCATATATATTATAGGGTGTTAGCCTTTCTGCCTTTCCTTGCGAGAGATGCATCAAACTATAAATTTACAGTATATAACAATCATATAAACTAATAAATGAACATAAATCAACAACGAATAGTATCAATTAAAATATGTGTCTACAAGTATGTGCGCGCAGTGCTTCACCAACAACATGTCGGTATCATGAAAAAATTACAAATTCATTGGAAAAATGCTACCTAACCATGCTTACAAAAAATCAAGTCATCTAAATCTACCTCACAAAAAGCTACAGAATATATATCACAATCAAATAAACTAACAAATATACAAAAAAAAAACTAAAAACTCTACGTGTGCGCATATGTTTAATCCATCGTCATCTAGTTAAAATTACAAACTCACCGAATAAAATGCTATATAGCAACGCCTTTATATCGACTAATTCTACAAAAACCTAAAACCAGCTAAACTAAATCAACCTAACAACAAGTCCCAATCAATCACATATGTGTCTAATAACATAAATATTAGCTAATAGAGTCGTATTTTTCACAAACACCTACTACACCAGCTACATCATACGTATAACTACATATGCAAGCGTATTTTACAAATAAATAACCAAAAAATAAGCTAATATATCGAATTTTCCACAAACAAATACCAACTGCATCAGTATTTCAAAACAGCTGCATCAAACTTTCAATTAAATATACAAGCCAGTTCCTAATAAAAGAATGAAAATACTAGATAATAAATTCAAATTTGTCAGTCACAAACACCTACTGCATAAAAGTTTCAAATAAACAACATCATACATGCACTTACACACACAAACAATTTATTCTCATCACTTAAAAAAAGATAAGCTTTTAGATATATATTTGCCACGAACAACCACCTATTGCACCAACATTTTAAAAGAGTTGCATCACGCATACAACTACACATAGACATTTTAAAAGAGTTGCATCACGCATACAAGCTTTTTCCACTGAAAATAATGACAGATTATCAGTTGATGCATCACTGTTTAAAATCACTGCAACACAGTTATTAAATATCACAAAGACATTTTAACAACCTTTTTTTATCAAATTTTTTTCGATTTGGGTTCAAGTCCACAAAGAAACATGGTGTAGTATGAATATCACATATTGAGATCAATAACAACACAAAAAGCGAAGAAAATGTTCAAAATACATTCAATAAACATCATCTACATGTAATTGAAGATCATATAACCAAATGAGTCATGGTAACAATAAAACACCATTAAAAACTTACTTTCAGTTTTGAATGAAAAATCTATGGTGGAGAAGACGGTGGAGATCACGATGGAGAAGACGGTGAAGATACGGTGGTAGATAAGGTGGTGAATGGTGGTAAAAACGAAGACGATGAAGCGGTGGTGAGAGGTGGGTTTTGGAGCAGAAAGATGAAGCGAGTTATAATGAGACTTGCTGGAAAAAAAAATATGTATACCCTAATGATGAAATGACAAAAATACCCGCGCTAGTTGTAATTGAGAAGCAGGTGGAAGGGGGACACATGGCAAGCTGTCATTGCTTCCTAGCCTTCTTATTATAAGAACCCTTCTCAATATATCCCATCTCTATGTATAGTTTTATATAAATTGTATTTTTTTTAATAAATGAAAATATATTTTGTTTAAATAATTGGAAAAAAAAGTGGGTCTCAAAAGGTGGTGTTAATGTGGTGTATGATAAGGGGTATTTTTGAGTGTTAATGTTGAAATGTTAAAGATGTTGTGGCGATGATGTGGCGGGATTTTTTTTTTTACCATACCTTAGGCTCTTATACGCGAGTTGAAAAGTGCACATTGTAATTACATCACAAGTCTTCAACGTTTTGAAATGCATAAATAATGAGGGGGTTCAACCAAAATCCATATATGAGGGGGGTTCAACCAAAATCCATAAATAAAAACCAAATTATCCCAACACAAAATCCATAAATAAAAATCAAATTATCCCAACATTATGGGTTCAAGAAACATTACAAGATGAAGTTGATGAGCAAATTCATAGTACATAGTACCATTAGTAGAGATCGATTTCCACTATGGGGGATGCTCGATAAAGCTTCAACAACTTTCTAGAGAACATATAGTTTCCATGACATCTTGCACACGCTCCAGTAATGTGTTTAATAACCATGTTTCTTAGATCGGAAGAGTAAGCAAGCAAAGACTTGATCAAAGACAGTTCAACTTCTGAGTCTTTAATAAATTCCAACTTCACAACCTGAAGCTGCATCTTACCAGTTAAACCATAGGCAACTTCCCAAGAAGAAAGTGCAGATGGAGAAACACGATCATCTTGTGTAGCCTGGAATATAATATCACATTTATAAATGCAAGTATGATCAGAGTTCACGATGAATAATATGTTACACATGCATATTACTTACAGTAATATTTAGAGTCAGCAAATTTGGAGAGCCATGGATCAAATCGACAGCAAAGAAGACAATGGCACGACTATTAAAATCTACGTTGATTAAAGTGAGAGTCTTGAGACGTAACGAATCAGAAACCCTCTTTTTAGCACCAGTAGGAGCCAAGAACTGTAATATATTGTAAAAGTTAGAAACATCATTAATTTTTGCTATGATATTCTTAAAGTAAATATTAATGTCTTAAAAAAAGTTTATGGCCAAACTAGGCGTTACCTTGCACTCTTGAAAATCTAAAGCCAACTCCTCAAGTTTTGGAAGATGACCCAAAAGTTGAAAGATACCTAACTTGTTATCGCCATATTGTCAAGCTTAGAAAGTGACAAAGATAACATTTTCAGATTAGAAAGTTTAGAAAAATAAAAGTATTTCACTTTGCCCATATGACAGTCACGATCAACTCTCAGAATCTTAAGTAAGGGACACTTAGTGATGAATTCCCCAAAGTTCCAGTTTTCAAATTTTACCATAGTAAAGTCAAAGGTTAAAAGATTTGGAAAACCACTGAAACTACGCCCAGGAGGAAGACACCAGTCATGGAGCTCTAGATATTTCAAACTTAGACAACAGAAAAGATGGGTAGGCAAATGAAGTTTTGTATTATGCAAATTTATAAGAGTGAGCTCTTCAATTCCTTTTCGAGACAAGAACCTAAGCCAGTGATTAATCTGAAAAACATCCAACATGAAGTACGCTGGTATATAGAGGACAACCTTTGTGATGTCACCTTTAAGATGAAGAAAAAAGCTACTCAAATTTTGTGAGCTAAAATCCTTCTGACGATTTGATCTTTGCAAATACCCAAAGAACTTATTATCAAATACAAGGTGGGTGAGAAAAGTCCACATAAACCTCCATTTTCTTGACAATATACTGGTACTCACAGCATCTTGTATTGGCAAACGATTTAAAATGTTAGTTACCACCTTCTTTGGCATGCTGCTTATAGTATCTTCTGATACACATCTGGATGTTTTATGTGTCCGATGATCATGTACCATTACTCTGAAAAAAAAGTTAAAAGATATAATTATAAATCTATGGCATACTGATATATAATCCCGTTTCCATGACATTCAAATACCATCTTTGTACTCGTTATAAAATGTCCATTGTAATCCCTAAAGATTTATATCCTATTTTACCAATGTTATATATAGGAGTAATAATTAGAGGATTAGTTTATAGCATGTAGAAGCTTAGGGATTTTATTGTATATAGTATTGTACGATTAAGCTTATACGTATAAAAGGATTGGGAACCGATTGTATACATGGGTCGGTTAGATTTTCCTCCTCGTCTCTATAAATAGAGGTGAGGGGATGCTATGTAAGGATTCTTCCCTCCTCCTTGTACAAGCTTTATTGTTGATTAATAAAGGCTTCTTTGAGGGTATTTGTGTGCTTATTTTCTGTCGAAACTTCAAGGTTCTTATCTGTCAATTTTCTGGTTGTTAGGATTAGGGAAGGGATATTCAAGGGGCAAAAGACTAGGACCAGCAACAGAAGCACAAAGATCAGAACACCAAAAATTTTGGAACAAAAAACTGCTATTTCATTATCAAAATTATGAAGTGTTGTTTACAAGTTACAGATACTACTCTTTATAAGAGTGAATAACCGACATACAAAAACCGACATACAAATTCTAGATACTACCAAAATGACAAAACTACCCTTAGTACATAAGCTAAACTATATAGTGCTAAAATTACCAAACTACCCTTAGGAGGTGAAGTCAATATCTAACAATCTCCACCTTGAGTTCAACTCCTAAGTAACACCATATCTCCAATTTTAAGCAAATCCAAAACAGTGACGAAACTTAATCAAAGGAACTGATTTGTAATGAAGCTTTTCAACTTACAACCGAATTTCCGATGGTGAAAACATAAGGATCGTCTAGGATCAGGATCCGCAGCATAATCCAAATCTGAGTTGCAGGCAACAAAATATTCACGTTCGCCACTGTAAATGAGGTCAACATCACATGTGTGAGTTAAACTCCTACACCTGCTTCAAATCAAATTCAAAGTTCCAAAGAGCTAGAGATACTAGCCAATTTCAAATCAAACGATCGATTCCCAAAAGCTATCCGAAACAAAATCGATCCAGAACAAATGCCGATGACTTCAAAACGAACAATCAAATGTTAGCCGACAAATTCAAAACGGCCAACTGAACAAACAAATCGACTCAAACGATCTTCACCAATGACAATCAAATTCAGGCCGCAAACTTCAAAAGCCCGACAAACGAAGATCCAAATTTCCAAAATGACAAATTTCAAACGATCGATCAAACTTCAAACGACTTGAACCAAGTCTTCAAACACCAAATCGATCTTCAAATTTCAAATACCAAATTCAAATTCTAACGACCCACTTATTGATAAGTATTACGGTCCAATTTCAAACTTATTATCCGTATCAAACAAACTCAAGCTAATATATAACTTGACGAATGAGCCTTAATAATTCAAACGCTCCAAACATGATATGGATAATAATACCAATGACCCACTTATCCAATAAGAATTACAGTCCAAATTCGAATACCAAATACAAATACCTAAATAACCTAACTGTAGGTTACTTTCGAAACAAACGGTCGCTCAAAAAACCAAGCCTGATCCAAAAATCAGTCACCAACTACCAAACGAAATCTAAGAAATAACAAATATTGGCACGATTCCAAAAACCCATTTTCTGATTCAAAGCCCACTTAGTCAAAGCCCCCATATTCAAACCCAATAACTAATCGATGCACAAAGATAGATTATAAAAATAAATCCCTACAGAAACACAGATCGATCCAACAAAAGTTCTAACTATCCCCCAATCCCAATTGACAAACATCTTCAACTTATCAAACGAGCAGAAGCAACAAATGATTGAACAAAAGAAAAATCCCAAAAACCACAAACCTGATATCTTCAATGTTGATCGACAACAACCACCAACCACAAATCAAATTCAAACGATATTGAGATGTTGAATCTTGAAATAAACCAGAAACAAGTGTCGATCAAAAAACCCAAATCAAATTGTTGCTTGCTTCAAATCGATCGAGTGGCTCTGATACCAATTTGTTAGGATTAGGGAAGGGATATTCAAGGGGCAAAAGACTAGGACCAGCAACAGAAGCACAAAGATCAGAACACCAAAAATTTTGGAACAAAAAACTGCTATTTCATTATCAAAATTATGAAGTGTTGTTTACAAGTTACAGATACTACTCTTTATAAGAGTGAATAACCGACATACAAAAACCGACATACAAATTCTAGATACTAGCAAAATGACAAAACTACCCTTAGTACATAAGCTAAACTATATAGTGCTAAAATTACCAAACTACCCTTAGGAGGTGAAGTCAATATCTAACACTGGTCTTGCTTGCTGTCTTTTGTGTTGATTTCCGGCAGGTTTAAGTCATTTTTCAGCTTGGATTGGTGTGATTTTTACAACTTACATGGTATTGTATAAATCAAGACAGTAGAATAGGAGTTAGAAACTGATCGTAAGTGGCTCTCTTTCCCTTCAGTTGGCTGATTCATAGTTGAAATAGGAAAAGTTCGCATAATTGGATAGATTCGTTTCACAATCATGTAACGCTTTATCGCCTTCTTTGTAATTTGTTATCACTAGCGTCTCGTTGGGTGATACAATCGCCGTTCAAGAAAAAGAAGCATTCAAAGAAGCCGCAACCCAACCACAGCACTAAACCGATTAACCAAGATACATTAATTTTAGTTTTATTAGCGGCTGTGAAAGTGTATTTGGGAATACTAAGTTACGTTCCACTATCCAATAATTTTCATCTGATTATTTAGTGAAATAACTACTCATTCAAAAGAATCTATTTCCAATCTATATAATCAGAATTGCTACATCAAAACAAAATGTGACATAAGGGGGTGTTAGCCGCTGCTCATTTGAAAGTGTATGATACGGGTACTACATGCACTAAACCAAACCAGTTTACTCTCCATTCAGTTCCAAGTTTGAATAATAAAGAGACCAAGTCTTTAGGAAGACTTCTCCAGTATCTCCAGTTATTTCTCATGCACGTTTAGATATAGTAGTCTCATGCATAAGGAAGTGGACCACCTGCTATAGGGCTTCTTCAACTCACGTTCCCATTTTCTTCCTTTATTTTAGGACATGCATATGTAATCTGTTTCCTATTTAAAGTGTTGTTTTGTTTTCATGGAATAGAAGAGAAAAATTGCAGGAAGTCTTATATTGTCTTAGTTAGTCCGTAGTTATATTTTAGAAGGAGAATAACCATGGTTTCTATCAATTGGTGCTTTCATTCTCGATCTCACCATGCCTCCCCGTAAAGACACATCAAATGACGATCCACCCACTAGTTTCCAAGATCAATTATCCGCTCTAAACGCAAAAGTTGATCAATTATCCACTCTAAACGCAAAAGTTGATGCCCTTGTCCATAGCATGACGGCCCTTCTCCAAAAACCCGAACCCTCTAATACACAACACAATAACCACCAACTAAACACCAACACCACCACTCATGGCCTGCAAATCCGCCCTCCTAAAATCACTCTCCCCACCTTCGACGGCTCGAACCCACTTGATTGGCTTTTTCAAACCGAGCAATACTTTGTTTTCTACAACATTGCCAACCATCCACTACTACACAAAAGCTTAAATAAATCACTTCTAATAGAGTGGTTTTCTTAAAAACCGATCTAACAAATGAAAAAGAGGAGAAAATGTAATAAATAGATCAGTTATTTTGATAAAGACTGATCTTATTATTTTTTAGTTGTACACAAGATTAAATAGATCAGTTTTTTCTAAAACAAACGATCTATTTAACTCAAATAGTTTTAGAGGATACATCTTTTCATTTGCCGCTTCACGAAAATAACAATTTTCATTTACCCGCTTCACCAAACTTTAGAAACACAAAACCCTACCATTTCCCCAAAATTACATACAGCGCCTCACAACTCTCACCAAACAAATCCGAAGCTCCATCACCCACTTCAATAGTAGTACTCTCACCATTCTCACCCATCACCACACCTTCAATTTACCAACCAACTACATAACCCTAGCCGCCACACCACCACACCTCTGCCACCACAAAGATTTATTCTAATCATTCACTGCACTCATCTTGTAAGTTTTTAATATTATTGTAAGATTATAAATAATATTGAAATATTGTATTTCATCATGTTTCAACAGTTTTAGGTTGTTTGGGTTAGCTTATTGTATGGGCTTGTTAGCTTATCTAGATTTGGAAAAGCCAATAAACTCACTTTTTTTAGCTTTATTAGCTTATCATCTTGATTTTATGGCTTATAAAGGCCATAATTGTATATTGATAAAATGATAAGCGCATAAAGCTAAAATAAGTGAGCTTATCGGCTTTGCCAAATATCAATAAGCTGATAAGCCAATACAATACCTTAATCCAAACACTGCGTTCATGGTCAAGTTTGTATTTGAAAACAAGTAAAATGACGTCGAGATAGGAGTATGGTATTTATTTTATTTTAGTTTTTAATTTGCTTATATATGTGTTGTGGTGTTACAGGGTCACCCTTAAAGAAAAGAAAGCCTCCGGCTTTGGTAAGCTTGTGTCTTGGAATCATAGGCAAACATCTCGAGGATATCATTGATGACTTAGACGTTTTAACCAGTTTTCCGCCAGATATAAAGGTAGCTATTTTTAGTTTGTTTTGAGATTTTTGCCTCATAAGTGAATACGTGTGTTACGTCTTTAGATGCTAGAGTTTTCATTCAAAACTTGGCTTCTTTATCCTGATGATAAATTACATGGTTCTGGTTTATTTGGTAGAGTCTCAGGGTTAGATTCTAGTGTTCAGTTTGTTGGTATGTATAGTTTGTTACTGCCAAGTGTATATCATTGTCTAATTGTCTTTAATCTTTCCTTTTCCACAAAATGAACAACCCAATATGTTGGTTTTGCTATACCTCATGACGGGCTATGAACGCAGTTAATATTGCAGAGGATGTCCAAGGAGTGAACACACTGCGCGCAGCTCTATAAGCATCTTGAAACCAACATTGAATGATGTTGATGGGGATTCATGGGAGGAACTTGATGCCACAGAAATCGTACATGGAGCACAGTCGTTACGTTAGCTCGTATGGGTATGCATTCACATATATAATGATTCTTCACATGCTCTTTTTCTATCGTTTATTAGAGGTGGCAGTTTCAGCCTAGTTACTTATGACTGAGTATATTCAGGTTATGTTTTATATCCCGGTTCAACCTGGTTAAATCATAGGAATCAGCTAAAAGAAACCAAATGGGTGTGTTAATGGTGGCTTCGAATTTTGATGAATCCACAATTATACGATGTTGTGGAAACATTGATTGAGTTGGGTGCTCGGGTGAATACTTTAAGTATGGGGGTGTTACTTTGTGCTCATTTGTGTCTAAATGTGTATGGCTGCATAAATTTTATAATGTTCTCATTTTCGGAAATAAATTCTTCCAGGCTTTCAATCTGTTTTCTGTGATTTAGGTCGGCAGACATTTCTTAATACTATTAAGTGGATTGAGGAAGTCCGTGCTGAGAGGGGTAGTGATGTTATCATTGTTCTGGTTGGGAACAAAACTAACCTTGTGGACAAAAGGCTTTTAATCTGTTTGTGTGATTCATAAATTACGGGAAGTGTTTGAACATCTTAAATGGCCTTGAATAATGAATTTCTTATATACCGCATCTTGATGCCGTCAACCTTTTGCAACACTGATAATGAGAAAATTGGTTATTCTAATTTATAAAAACTTTCCAGAAAGGGTAACTGAAATTTTCTTTGGTAATATTGTCTTTTCCGGTTAAAATTTCTTACCCGTGACTTTTTATTACAGGCTTTGTTTAGAAAAATCGTAGCTGCGTTACCAGGAATGGAAACACTCTCCTCAACAAAACATGAAGAAATGGTTGATGTGAATTTGAAGTCCTCAAGTGCTAGCTCATCCCAGCCTGAATCTGGTGTTTGTGCTTGCTGATCAAAGGCCAAGCCACGGCTTATTGTCATTTCTCCACTCCAAATCTCCAATGATGGTGGTTAATCTTTGTTACTTGTTCAACAATTTTGCTTCCGACTCGTGTTAAGTTCCAGGTGCAATTTCAAAATGCTGGAAACAAAAGTAATCAACTAGAACCCTTATGTTTATTGCTTTAGTAGGACTTGTGAACTCTTATTTTGAGGGTGTTGTCTTATGTTGCAATTGTCGTTTTTAGTTGAAGTTGTTTTGTAACTTAAATGTTGATCTTTATCTAAGTTAGTTGTACAGTTGTACTAGAATATTATTGTGTATGATAATGAATTGCAATTTTGGAAAAATTAACCTGCACTTTTGTATGATTAAATTCTGGGAAAATCATTTTTTTTTTTTTTTTTTTTTTTTTTTTTTTTTTTTTTAAATCATATGTATTAACTAGATCGGTTATTCGTTATTAACCGATCTTTATGTTACATTAAAAAGATCGGTTTTTGAACCGATCTATATGTATCTGCTCATAAAGATCACCCTTAGATAGAGTGGTTGGTTACCGATCTATATGAGGCTTTTTAACCGATCTAATTAGCTTTTTTTTGTAGTAGTGATCAACGCCTTCCCATTGTCGCATTTCACTTGTCCGGGGATGCACTAAGTTGGTACAAATACCTTGTTCAGAATCGCCTACTTACAACATGGGAAAATTTCACCCGCGATCTTGAAACCCGGTTTGGCCCTTCTAGTTACGACAACCATGAAGCTACACTTTTTAAGCTTTGTCAAACATCCACTGTTACGGTGTACCAAACAGAATTTGAACGCGTAAGTAATTGTGTTGTGGGACTCTCCGCAAATGCTTTACTTAATTGTTTCATCTCTGGTCTCCGTCGCGACATCCAACAGGAACTAACAATCCTACGTCCACAAACTATCACCCAAGCAATCGGTTTGGCCAAGCTTATTGAAGACAAATTCACGATCAAACCTTCGATCGTCCAAACCCCATTGCATCTTCCACTACTGCATCACAACTTTCGCCAACGTCCAAAACTTTGTTAGACAATCCTCTCCATCAGACTCCATCACTACCAATAAAAAAATTAACTCCTGCTGATATGCAAAAAAGACGTGCTGAAGGCTTGTGTTACAACTGCCCTGAAAAGTACCACCCAGGTCACCAATGTAACCCGCCTAAATTTCTCCTTCTTCAGTCAGACCATGAGCACAAGCCTACCACAATAGACCCCCCGTGGGGCATATCCACTGTTGAGTACTACGACAATGCCGGACCTTGAGGACAAGGTCCATTTTAAAGATGGGGGTATTGATACGGGTACTACATGCACTAAACCAAACCAGTTTACTCTCCATTCAGTTCCAAGTTTGAATAATAAAGAGACCAAGTCTTTAGGAAGACTTCTCCAGTATCTCCAGTTATTTCTCATGCACGTTTAGATATAGTAGTCTCATGCATAAGGAAGTGGACCACCTGCTATAGGGCTTCTTCAACTCACGTTCCCATTTTCTTCCTTTATTTTAGGACATGCATATGTAATCTGTTTCCTATTTAAAGTGTAGTTTTGTTTTCATGGAATAGAAGAGAAAAATTGCAGGAAGTCTTATATTGTCTTAGTTAGTCCGTAGTTATATTTTAGAAGGAGAATAACCATCTCGAATCGGTTTCTATCAGTGTATATGTTTATTGCTTATCTAATGAAAGGCGCTATTAAGAGTTTGAATGGTTTTTTTTTTTTTTTTTTTTTTTTTTTTTTTTTTTTTTTTTTTTTTTAATGAATATTTTGAAATAAGCAATTTACAACATGAGAAAAATTCACATTACTTTCAGATCACAGAAAGACTTCAAAATAAGCAAATCCCAAATGCAACTTTTACTTAGTGGCCACTAACCCTATCACCCTCACAAGAGGTATAGGATTCAAACCATGATGGATACACAGATGAAATGGTTGAAAAAGGTCCTGATATACATTTGAGTCAATTAGACCTACATCCCTAAATAACCTGAATAAAAAAACCTCTTTAATTTACATGTTTTAACAAAGGTTTTAACAATTCAATGTATCACTCACATTAAAATTTATGTCCCAAAAACCCTATTTTCATTGAGCTTGAAGTTCTACTTTGAATTAAAAACATGTCACCAAAATTAATCTAGAGATAACAATCGGACAACTCTATTTTTGTGTTTGATAAATTACTTAACTTCACAATTAATTTGCACAAACAAGTTATTAACAAACTTCAATAAAACAAAGGTATATATTAACAATTCAATGTACCACTCAGATTAAAATTCATGTCCCAAAAATCCTATCTTCATTGAGCCTACAGTTCTACTTTGATTTATATACATGTCACCAAAATTAATCTAGACATAACCATCGGACAACTCTATTTTTGTGTCTGAAAAATTACTTAACTTCATAACTTATGTACACAAACAAGTTATTTACAAACCGATAAAGAACTTAAATAAAACAAGGAAACAAAAACTCTAACCTTGAAAAGATGGTCTCGAGCAAGTGAATGAAAGAAAAAGTTGATGAGGTCATATTTAGGATTATTTTGTTTTATTTGTTAGCATTAAATTTAGGAATTTAAAGTTGTAAACATTTATTAAATGGTATTACCTCATCCGTCTGATAATAATTGTCCATTTTGATTTTTTTGAGTATTCTTCTATTTTTTTTTGTGTTACTCCTTCTTCTTCAACTTTAACCATTAATATTTTATTTGTATTATATAATACTTGATAAAAATTATACCAATAAAAATACATTAAAACCCAAGTTATTAATATATTTTTCATGAAGTATTATATTACACAAATAAAATTATTTATGGTTAAAGTTAAATAAAAAAGACTGAAAAAGTCATAGTAGGCAATTATTATGAGACAGAGGTAGTAATTAACTATGACAATGTGTTCACAAAAGAAAAAAAATAATAATAACTATGACAATACTTATTTTCTTTGGATGAGGGAAAATAAAAAAAAAGGTCACTTTGTTGAAAAATAAATATCATTTGAAAAAATTACACAATGGTGACAAAAATTTAATTATCATTCAATAGAGCGACACATTAGCATACTTTCAACTAATTTAATCGCTGGTTTTAGCTTATTACGTTTGATTTAATACAAATTTGTAAGTTCAAACCATGAACCACTATAGTAAAATGAGCATAACTTTTTATGTAAGACTCGAAAAGTTTCATCATTTTTTTACTGAAAACTAGATATTCGTAGTATTCCAACTGTATATGACATATTATATTTTGAAAATTAAATTATACTCCTTTCGTATCAAAATTATAGTAAATATTTCTTTTTTGCATGTCTCAAAATAATTGTCCAATTTCTATTTTAAGTAATAAAAAGAGAATTTAGTGAAGGATATTCTATTTGAGTGGTTGAAAATTGTAGTTGTATCACTTTTATTAAATGTGATTTTTATCTAATGTCAATAATTTCTAGACGGAAGGAGTAGTTATGAAATTTTTATCGATTTTCATATTTTGTTGTTGTGGTATTAATAATTTGCATAATAAAATTAAATGTGATTCATGGTGTGAGTTATGAATACTCTTGAACTATCATTCATTGTGTTAGCTCACATTTGGTTAAACATATGTATTTTTCCCCAATTTTACAAATAAACTGCAATTAATTAGATATTCAGTTATCATGTGTAACATATATTTAGAAAGTTTGGATCTTTAGTTTCGAATGAAAATAATGGTGAAACTTTTCGAGTTATGTATTTATACTTATGCGTATTTTAGGACAACGTATTATGTTTTCAAACTTATAAATTAATATTATATAACATGTGATCTATCAAGCTAGTTTGTATATCAAACATAAAATTCTTCTATTCTTTTTTCCAACTCCTATGCATAATCTGTATTGATTTAGTAGTTCAGTTATGTGGGATATATGGTTACAAAACTGAGAATGTGTATTTTCAGTGCATAAAATGATGAATCTTTTGAAGTTTCTTTAAATACTTACGCCCATTTTATATCAACATGTTGATGTTCGAACTTAATGACAAATGTTATATCACATGTGATATATAATGCAATTTTTTGTACCTGAAAAACTAAAATACTAATAATAATAATAATAATAATAATAATAATAATAATAATAATAATAAAAATAATAATAATAATAATAATAATAATAATAATAATAAGAAGTTTGTCAAAAGTATATGAAAGTGCCCAAACATTGAAAGATAATTAAATTTTGGGTAAAAGCAATAAATGCTAACGTACTTACCAAGAATCCTCATTATGATCTATCTACTTCACTTATTGGCATAATACATAATCATTTTCATTTTAGTCGGTTATTTGGGACATGGATTTTGATTTTGCTTTTTTTAATTCCTTATTTACACACTTAGATTGCGAGCGTGTACACTTAACAAATAACCAAAATCCTTATTAAACTAACTCTCATTTTCTTTCTAAAGAAACCCTAATCCTAACACGAGAATTGATATTAACCAAAATCCAACCCCCACACTAGTTCATACAAATCAAATACCATCACAATGTCGACAGCTAGTTCAACTGTTTGCAGACGTCTGGTGATTCCTACTCAATGTAACTGCCAAAACCCGCTTGTCAGATGAACTGCTTGGACTCCCAATAATCCAGGACGAAGATGTCTTAATTTTCGTTATTCAAACGTAAGTTATGTTGTTTTATGCAATAAATAACTTTTCCCCATTTGGTTAATTAAGGCTCTAAATATGATTTATTTTTTATTTTTGTAGATCCTTGGTCAAATGCATTGCAATGCCTTTTATTGGATTGATCCAGAGTTGAACAATCCATGGTATAAAGCTCAGTTATTTGAGCTTTACCTAACTTTGCATCCTGAAGAAAGAGAAATTTATGCTGATCAAATAACTGTTCAGAATCAACTTGAGAGTTTAGAACTTGAATTTGAAGTTTATCAGAATGACATGGAGTGGCAGGTACAAACTTGGAGTTGGAACTTATCAAAAGCAAGAAGAAAGTTGCCATGTTGTTGAAGTTTATGTTTGTTTTGGTTATCTTGTTTGTGATTGATATGATGTTTCAGACTAGTTTGTTATGTTATACTGGTTCTTAGTTTGTAATGGTCTATTCCTAGGTTATGTTTTAGATGAACTGGTCTCTTTTGTGTTTCGTAAAGAACATGGTTGATGTTGTAATGTTTATTGTTTCGATGAAATGCTGTTTTCTAGCAATTGGTCGATACATATTTGTAGACATATATTATTCCAGAAAACAACAATAATGGTTCACACTAACATGGGTAAAAAAACAGCTATAAACAAAGACAACTTTAGATTTTCAGCAATAAACAAACAGACCAATGCATTGATAAAACCAAAGTGGGTCAATAAACAATTACAGCAACACATAAAGATAAGACAGCAATAAATAAAGATAAGATTATGCAAATTTTTTCCCATTCATAAAGATAAAGTAAGGGATGTCTCCAAATGCATTGTTTACAAAATATGTGCCTATTTAGTCAAGGCCAGATAACCCTAAAACCTTATCACATTAAGAAAAGGTTTCAAATAGTATTTAATTCACCGCATAATCAATCAAATAACCATAAAACTAAAAGCATCAGATAATGCCTTATATGCTGTTGAACCAGTACCGAACTCATCAAATTCAAATTTCTTGTACTGGTTGGCAATTCTCCAGATCTACCTATGTTATTGTGATACGCCCGAATCAACCACTTAATCAAGGGATAGTCAATATAGTCAAACCTTGCATATTCTCCGGTGAGTACACTGTTTCCCCGGGTCATTAAGTCCCGACGAGGTGTGAGACGGTGAATCGGTTCAAGTTCGTGATCGGGTGATTTGAATAATAAAGAGATATGATGATTTTTATAACTACGAAAAGTAAATTTACACTAGAAAGCAATAATAAAGCACACACAAATAACATAGAACGCAATCTAAACATAAAACGGGCTAAAACTAAATGATTAAAGCAAAGATAATAATAACACTAGTAGCAAGTAAATAAAATAAAGTTAACGATAAAAGATAGCACCTAAAAATACCGACTATTTTTTATTTTTAGTTAAAACTAACTAACGCAACCTAATAGTGAGCTAAGGGAAAGGCAAGACTAATATTAAACTAGGGAAATATCTAACAAATTTGATCTAAAAATTAACAACCAACTTTCAAATTTACCACAACAATCTAACCACGGATTTCTAAACTACATAAAATAAAACTATTCTCAGCAAATCATAAGCAACGATAATGAAATATAAGCTAAACATAATAAAAATAAAATAGATAATAAGAAAGAAAAAAATAGAAGTCACCAAGATCGGGTCAACGAGCGAGACGATAGCCAAGCTTGTAACAATACCAAAAATTCTCAAACGCAAGCTCATATACTCGTACCCTTGTTGATAGCTTCATAATCACTCTATAAATCACCCAAATACACTACTAACTCTACTAACTGCTATTTAACCTCTATTTATTTCTAAACTTAAAGCACAACTTTTTCACTAACTATTGATGACTAACAAAATATCTAAGACTAAAGAAAAATTTTAGACGATAAAGAATTAAAAGATGAAACATTGATTTGTTTTGGAATTAAAAGGGAGATAAAAATTTATTTTTTTTAAAACTCTCGGTGGAGTTTTGTCAACCACAAATGAGGTTTATGCAAAAACAATAAAATTAAATCTACACATCATTAAAACATAATATTTAAAGGATTAGAAATGAAAGAAAATTTTTGGTTTTTGTCTATTTTTATAAAATAAAATAAAAAGAAAGTGCTAAATTTTTAGAAAATGATGCAAAAGAAATTTTATAAAGACGTAGTAACTTAAGTGTAAATTTCTATAAAATGACAGCAGAATTAATTTGTGTACTAGTTGGACCAAAAATATAAAAGAGTTTAAAACCTTAACTTATAAAAGTGATTATGTTTCAAAAATAAGTTGAAAAGTACAAAAGATGGTAAAGACATTCAAAATTATTGTTGTAATCAACATAGTATAAAAAGAACAAGACCATTATTAAACTAAGGGCCCGTTTGGTTTGTAGATGGGTTTAGGATTAGGAATAGGATTCGGATTTGAATTTGGATTTTGATTTTGATTTTGATTTTGATTTGGATTTTGAATTTAATGAAGAGAGAGAAAAAAGATGATTAATAAATTTATTTGTTTGAAATAAAAAATAAGAAAAATAATAGAATTATTAGTGGTTGAAAAAAATCATAAAATAATATTTTTTTATTGGTCAGTTTTTTTGAAACCCATCAAAATCCCACCAAGTGAGGGTGGAATCACATTTCGTATCTAAAAGGTGTGTCAAAGGGTATGACAAGTTACCAAACAATGTTTTTAATGAATCTTTCAAGCTATAACCTATGAAAACCGTGTACCAAACACTTTGTAATACTAATAAAGTAGAAAATTAATGAAGATGGACTAGGATGAAACGAAAGTTTTTTGTGTTGGCGAATTCTCGATTGAAAACAAAAGCAATAAATAAAAATTAATGCAAGGTACGTTCTTACATACTGTATTCAAAATAAAAGATGTTGAACTAAGTAAACTTAAACAATTAAGGCTTACATCCGAAAAAGAAAGCAAGAAAAAGAAACGGCGCAATAAAACTATGTACATTGCCCTACTCATTGGTATATCATTTCTTTATATATCCTTAGACATAAATGACCTACAGATCCCATCCATCGATTTCAACTTCTTGCGCAAGTTTAGGTACCTGGCAAAATCTGAGAAAGGATAGTTGATGTGTAGGACCACATGTAAAAATTACTAGTACTACGCATGCCATCTTGCTAGACTTTCCTTGTGCTGGACTTTGTATATTTCTAATGGGTCATTAATTGTAGTGCTTGGCTGAACTTATAAGGCTCGTTTGTCATCAATATTAATGTGCAACTCGGCAAATCTTGGGCTCGGGTGGCTTCGTTTAATTTTTCAAATTCCTCTTCTTTTGCCTCGTAATTTCGTGCTATTTCCAATCTCGTGCTCGGTTTTTGTCTATTTTGTCTTTCTTTATGTCCTTTTCTCATATCCGTTACCTGCACATACATAAACACAAAAACTCACTATTTTTTTGGGCATATTTGGTTAGTTTTGGTCATTTTGGTCCGTTAAATAACGTAAAAGATATGTATAATTTAACACATATCAAATCCCCCAGACTACGGTATTGCCGTGCCCTCACGTAATGTCATCACACCATGCTTTTGAGATAAATAATTTCAAAACTCTTTTTACTAGCTTTGGAAAGTAGCAAAACATTCAAAAGAGATTAACAAATCATTTATTCCCGAAAACGCACCATTTTACCAATTTATTCTCTACACTACTGTTTTTGTATTTTTCTACTTTTTATGTGACGGGATGTCGGTTTTCATTACTATTTTTTCAATAACATTTAGGGTCACAGAGTAAGAAGCACAACTCATAGAAAAGTGTCCATACGGATAGAATTCATCGTCCCTGATTTTTCACAAGTTCCCAAGCTAAGCATAAAAACGAAATCATAGCCAAGAATGTCATTAGATGCTAACACTACTCATAAATGCTAATTGTATATTCCTGCTCCCAAATCTTATTTTATCTAGACCTTTTTTAAGGAAATGATTTCTTATTTTCGTTTCGATAGTTTTAAAGTCTAATAGATTTAGGCGGTTTTAAAAAATTATTTAACTTTTAACTCAAAAGGCTCAAAAGGTCACACCACATTTATTACATTTTCATTTTTCATTCATTTTTTCATTTTTTTTATATATATGTTTGTTAGTTTGTGCCTCAAACATACGGAGCTTCACGGTGAAACTCCCAGACCTAAACGCATTTCAGAATAAAGGATGCAAGGATCCGCTTGTCGAACTGCAGTTCTTTTTGGCACTTATTATTATTTCATTTTTACTTGCCTCAAGCGTACGGAGCTTCATTGTGTAACTCCCAGACCTAAACGCCTTTCAGAATAAAGGATGCAAGGATCCGGTTGTCAAACCGTAGCTATTTTTGGCATTTATTATCTATTAATGGTGTTATTTACGAACCTCATGTGACATAGAAAAAACGAGGAGTTCCAAGACCTAAACGCCTTTCAGAAAAAAGGATCCAAGGCCCGCTTAATGCTTATGCACACGTAAAGTAAGTTGAAATTTAAATAACTGTTAGAACCGCGTAATTCTAATTATTTTATTTTTGGGTTTTCAATTTTGCGGGAGCAAGAAACTACAACTAACCGTTATGAGCTCTAAAGAAATCCAACTATTCCATGTTTAGCATCTAATCACATAATTAAATTTTCTATCATTTCTCGTTCTCCGCAAATTTAAAATCTCAAGTAATGAGAGATGCGGATGCTTAGCCTAGTGAGTTAAGGGAACAAGCTAGGGCTCAACACGCCCGATCAAGTATAAATTTCTATTCCTACTCTACCCAGGGAAAGTCGAACAAAATGTCAAAACTTACTATATTTTTGAAAAAAATTTCACAATTTTCTCATTTTTTTGTACTTTTTTGATCATTTTTTTCATTTTTTTTTCAATTTTTTGGGAAAAACGGGGTTGCATGAGTAAACGGCTATATGAAAGTGCAAGTTAAATCAAATCGATGATAACCCCAGACTAAAGTTAAATATTGTCCTCAATGTTTCAAAGGTAAGGGTCATCCTACATAACATCTAAGGCCATTTATTAATTATACCAAAAGATAACATTAGTCGATAAGATTAATGATACCAGATTTCCCATTCAGCACTTTAGGATGAGACTCGAGTGGAGATAGACAAAACCATGAGCATGAGAGTCTTCACAAATCGGGCATATCCTGGACAATCATTACAAACAACCACGAAACACAAGAATGGAAGAGGTCCCCCCCCCCCCCCTCACGTCACATTAGAAAGAAAATAGAAAGGATAAGCATGGGGTGCCTCCCACGAAGCGCTTGTGTTTTTGTTAACCGAGTCACGTAGCTTGACTAGACCTCAAATTTATTTGTCCTTGGGGAAGTGATGAGGCGAAAAGTGTTACGCTTTTAGGGGGTCATTTAAGCCCTAAGTCGTGATTATTCGATCCAATATTGCCTCAAGTCATTTCTGTTGTCATTTTAGGTACTTTGGAGAAGAAATCTGGAAAAGGAAATATTTTGGATGTTTTTGGATCGAAAAGTGAAGAAAACGGCAAAGTCTCCAAAATCAAGCTAGAAATAGTACCTGACGGCGTCACGCTTTGCATGTGACGGCGTCATGTGTTCGCAAAGAGGTGGATAAAAAGTTACACGAGACGCGCCAGAATGTTTTTGGGACTTAAAAAGTGACGGCATCATGCTTTGGGAAGCCAAGGCCGTCAAGAGCAAAATTACACGTGACGGCCAACAGATGATTTATACATGACGGCGTCAGATCTAGATCTAGGTAATCCGAGAAGTGTATTGGTGGCTAGTTGACGGCGTCAGAATTACAACGTGACACCGTCTGACGTGTAATCTCTATATATAGTTTTCTAGTTTTCATTCATTAGGGGGAGAACTTTTAGAGGAACTTTTACCACAAACCCTAGGTCAAATTTTCATCTTATTGTAGGGGTTTCAAACCCTTCTTTCATCCATGTTTCAATAAAGATAAGTCTTCCAATAATCATTCAATATGTCTATGTGTTGTTTGATTCTATCTTATGCTTGTCTTTACTTTAACATGCTAGGCTAGGTTTGTTTGTGTTTGCTTAGATGTAATGAAACCTAGATATTGATTGTTGGTTGATTGTTTGTTATTAGTTGTTGTGGATGAATGATTTCGATGTTAGGCTTAAGAAAACTGGCAGACTTCCAATTGGTAACATGCTTGTACGTCTTAAGAAACATGAATTGGATGTGTACTACGATTTTAATGGTTGTATTTAATACATGAGTGACTACTAAGGAGGCCATGTTAGGAGCTAGTTGTCGGCTCGAGATAGGAAGAGGTAGAAACTTGTAAAGTTGGGGAAGATCGTACACTGCCCCACAAATGGTATTAAGGAATATAACCCGTCATCCACGCAATTGTAACAAACTATTCAATTAATGAAAGATATCTAGGGAGTAGTGAAATCTAAGTAAACACATTTATCTCATTATTGTTTTTCTCAACATTTACTTTCATGTTATTTAATTTTTATTGCATTTGTAGTTAATTGGGTTAGTTGAGCAACTAATTTCGCCCACTCTTCCAATACCCGAGATTTTTATTTGCTTTCCATAAAATATAAAAATATAAAAAGAATCTTCCCTCACCTCTAGATCTAGTTTAATTAAGTTTTGATCCTTACGACACTATTCCCCGAGAGAACGATCAATCCCCCGGTACTTGCCACTACATTATACTACATCGGTCAGGTACGCTGCCTGGTGGGGATTGCAAGCCTCTTGAGATCCCTTGAGAGGTAAAACCTTTTGCGAGGGCACAATCCCACACGCACCAAGTTTTTGGCGCCGCTGCTGGTGAATAGTTATTGTTTAGGTTGAAATTTCTTTTTATTAGGTATACTTGATAGATTCCTTTTTAATAAGATTTTTATTTTTATAGGTTTTCTTTAGTCTATCTTTTTTCTTTGTTTCCTTTGTTCGTAAACTCTCTCGATGGATAACAAAAGCATTGATCGTTTGATTTCTGTTATTCGTGTTTTTCGTCGTAGGATTTTCCAACCACCCATCCTAATCCCTTTAGTGGAAAATGAGAACCCACCCAACCTCTCGCCTGACCAATACTTTGGTAATAATTCTAAGATGTAGGAGTCTGATCATGACCATAGGGCTAGTCCTTTTTACTATTAGGACTCCGATGAGGACCTAGATGACGGTGATGTAATTAATGAGGATAGGATGGAAGAAGAGATGAACCCTCTTAGGTATGTCGACCCTAGGACAAGGATTAAGAATGACAGCTCATTTAATATGCAATTTCCTTGTAAGATAGGATTTAGGAGCTTTGATGCTTATCTTAACTCATCATTACCAATGAACGTAATCTCGCGTAATGAATACAATAAAATTATGATGAATGAGTTAGAATATAATGGAGATAATATTGTTGCTAGGGCAAAGACATTGCATGTGTTTGTAGGAAGTTTTGTCTATTTAGTTGAGTTTATGGTTATGGAGAATCTAGGAGAGTTTATCGATAGTAACTTAACCCAAGTTGTGTTTGGGAAGCCCTTTAAAAGGTTAACCAAATTAGATGAAAAGCTTTTGGAAGGGTTAATTACATTTTTAGACGGAGATGAAGATTTTGTTTACCAAATGCCCCTTGCACACCCTAGGTTCAAGGATTTTTCTATTGAGAAATGTAATAGGTTTCTACCTCTCAATATGCTAAGTGATAATGATAAAAGAAAAGGGCTTAAATATCCTCATGAAAAGAATAAAAGGTATTATCGCGGATGTTTAGAGCTAAGTGATGACTATAAGAGATATGAGGCAACAATTAGATGGCTCACACTTGGATATGTGAGCATAAACGATACACGGTAGGATGTGACTTTGAGTCTAGCTACAAGACTCGTAAATAAAGAAAAGAGCTTCTTGGGAGGCAACCCAAGCTCTATTTGTTTGATTTTATTTGTTTCCGTATGCATGTTTTATTTTTATTGTTTGTGGCTCATGTTTCAAAATAAATTGTGAAAATGCTTTATTTTGTTTTTAACTTCATCTTGATTACATATAAAGGTATTTTGCAAGAGATAAGTGTAAGGGAAATCTAAATTTGTTTCTAAGAACGAGATTGAAAATGAACCACAACAATATTAAACGAATATGCATATTAGTATTTGTTTGAGTCAAATGCTTGTATCGAGTCATAATGATGTTTTGCAGGATTTCCAGGAATTAGGGCGTGAGTTTTCCAGAAATTTTCAGGAAACTTAACATGAAATTTTTGTAGGTCACTTCTGACGACGTCAGGATTACAACCTGATGGCGTCAAGTGTAAAATTCTGGAAATTTTGCAAGTTTTATTTTTCTGCCGGAGTCTTAGAGTTTTTATTAAATCTTTAGTTTTATAAACTATAGTAAATCTGCAAATATTCATTCCACAAGCATTATATCTTAATTTGCTTTCTAGGATTTTAGTATATATAGAGTTTGCCGGCGATTTTATGCGAGGTTCGCTATGTTTTTTTCTCAAGTTTAACAGGTTATATTGGACAAGAAGATCATTTATATTTCTGGAGGGAAGCTTTCAATGTTCATTTTCTTGGAGGAGGATCTAACCATGTTAACGTATTATCCACACCGAACGAATCAGGGGAGTATTTGTTTCATTCTTTTACCTTCGTTACTTTTACATCCTTTTTATTGAACATTGGGGACAATGTTCAGCCTAAGTGTAAGGGGAGGGTAAATGATGATACCTTAGAGAATGCAATTGCACTTGATGTTTGTTTGTTCAATAGTAGGTGTGTAATAAAACTAAGAGAAACACTTGTTAGGGTAATTTTAGCGCCAAATTAATTTTTTTTACAACATATAGGAGTGAAGCTTTAGCCTTAATGAGCGTCTCATGGATAGGAGTTGTATGACTAGCACAAAAATCGTACCACTCAAAATTTTCCACCCCAAATATGTGAGGTTCGCCCCTAGATTTGTTAGGAAAGATGCTTATGAGTGTACCGGTAGTACTTAGATTCTGGAACTTGTGATAGTGATGCATCCCGAGACCGCAAGTGAGACTACATTCGTGTAGTAGGATTTACTACATGATAAGAGGCATTAGGATAACCCTTGTGTTTAAACCCGTATCATAATTACGTGACCAACGAAGTCATAATTACTTGACTAATAAAGTCAATTAATTCTCTCACACCTTTGCGATGTACTCATTTTTGGTACAAAAATCTGCATTATATATCACATGTGATAAACACTTGTTGGTAAGTTCAAACATCAACATGTTGTTATAAAATAGGCATAATTATTTATTGAAACTTCAAAATATTCACCATTTTATTCACTGAAAATACACATTCTCACTTTTGTAACCTAACTTTTTTTTAATTTATTTATTTAACCATTAATATTAGTATTTTTTTTATACGTTGTCGTCCATTTTTCATACGTTTTTGTCCGTTTTTCTCACATCTTGTGATGGAGATGACATTAGCCCCTCTAAATAATTCTTCATTATATCGTTAGTCCTCGAAAGAAATAAACTTCATAATATTTCGCCACTTATAGTCCTTGGACTTGAACTTCTTCGCGCCCAAGTTATAAACTACGGCGTAAACC